>OX038883.1:1406782-2656782 GCA_943789525.1 Agriphila geniculea
TGCAGGGGTCTTTGGTTCGATTCCCAGAAGGGGGGCATGTTTGTACTCGGTTTGGTTGGTGGTAGGGCTTATTTCAAGTCTGCTTGGCTAGCTACCACTATTTTACTTTACATAAATCTTCCATACATAGCCTTCAACAAAGCTATAGTGAAACTTAAGGAACTAATTAGTGACACTAAAAACAATACACTCACCTCATATTTGGAGTCACTAACACCAACAAAGTCCACAAATTACTCCCTCTGGAAAGCTACAACTAGATTCAACCAACCCAAAAAGACTCGACCTCCTCTCAAGCAACAAAACAACACATGGGCAAGAACAGCACAAGAAAGAGTAGATGCGTTTGCTAATCACCTATCTAATGTATTCAAACCTAACGAAGGACAAAGTAATGATGACTTGGATATTGATGCCTTGCTAAATCAAGATTTCCAGCTAGACTTTCCGTTAAAGCCTACAAACACTACAGAAGTTTCAAGGTACCTTTTAAAACTTGACAACAAAAAAGCACCTGGGTTCGACGAAATCACAAAAGAGGTCTTGGTCCAACTGCCAAGAAAAGGCATAGTGTTCCTTACAACACTATTTAATGGCATCATGAGAGTTGGCTATTATCCAAGCATTTGTAAAATTTCTAGCATTATAATGATCCATAAAGACGGAAAGCCTATCAACAAAGTTAGCTCCTACATACCCATCAGTCTTTTACTGGTTATCTCAAAGTTATTTGAAAAGATAAATTGTCGATCAAATAAGAAAATCCTTAGAACTAAAGGAATACTGTTCGTCGGCCTTCCTTGACATAGAACAAGCATTTGATAGAGTTTGGCATAAAGGATTACTTTATAAAATAAAGAGACTACTGCCACACCCCTTCTTCGGGATTTTAAAATCGTACCTGGCTGAAAGAATCTTCTACGTAAAAGACGGCGAGTACACGTCTGACTTTCATGAAATACAAGCTGGAGTACCCCAGGGCTCGGTGCTGGGACCCGTTATCTATACGATATTTACGTCAGATTTACCAGAAACAACTGGGGTATTAACCGCTACATTTGCAGATGATACTGCTATACTCGCCAGCAGTAATTGCCCAGACGAAGCATCGCAGCTCCTCCAGCAGGAGCTAGAGGAGGAGAGGAGACTGTCCACCTGTAACGCTAGAAGGCAAACCTCTACCACACAATGATACAGTAAAATATTAAATAAAACAATTTTTAACGGATACTAGCGCGGTTTTATTGAAAGCACTTTGGTAATTAGTTGGTATTTGGTTTGATTTTTATTGGTATTTGGTATTTGGTTTGGTTTGATTTGAAATACCAACTAATTACCAAAGTGCTTTCAATAAAACCGTGCTAGTATCCGTTAAAAATTGTTTTATTTCATGTCTAGTGAGCGCGTAAGCTTGAGAAGTGAACAGTAAAATATCTTGGTATGCATTTGGATCGGAGAATGACATGGAAAAAGCACTTACAAAAAAAGAGAGATGAGCTTAACCTCAGATACAGAAACCTACAATGGCTACTCGGAAGAAACTCGGTGTTAAGCACAGACAGCAAACTCCTGATATACAAGGTCATTCTAAAACCTATCTGGACATACGGCATACAGCTATGGGGATCAGCCTGTAAATCCAACATCGAAATAGTACAGAGGGCACAGAATGGCATTCTTAGAAATTTATCTAATGCGCCGTGGTTTATAAAGACTACTGAGCTGCATGCTGAACTCAAGATAAACTCGGTCAATGAGGAAATAAATCATACTCAACTAAGTACAAAAACCGCCTTAGCACCATCCCAACCGCCTGGCAGCGCAATTGACCACTATAAACTACCCCAAGAGGCTTAAACGACAACACATCATTGAGATGTCGCTCTCAGGCGAATGATAGAAAAATAAGGGAGGGACACTCAGTGGAGTACTCCTCCTGCATGACAATTGCCTACATCATATCTGCTCATAGTCAAGAGACTGATCGCAGATAAGCCAACAAAAAAAAAACATAAGTCTGATGCGATAACAGCAGTTAAAAAAATTGTTGTGTTCTGCCCGTTGATTATGCAAGTCTGTTGCTAACAATTCTTGATTGAAATTGATTGAAAGCACAGTTACATTGCTGCTTTATGTAAGATAGTAGTCACATTAGTTCTTAACTAAAGCAGCAATGTAACTGCGATTTCTGTCAGATTTGATTGCAACAAAATTACATAATTACCCCCCTGGTGAGTTAAGCTTTGTCCAGACTTGTATCATTTTGGCGTATCAGATCACCGTATCTTTACCATACATCGCTAGTTTGGTTGGGCGTGCGTTGATATTACTTAAACGCACGCCCAACCAAACTAGCAATGTACCCGGAATCTGGCTATTTTACCTCTAAAGTTTAAGAGGTAAAATAGCCAGATTCCGGGTGTAGAGTGCTTACACTTTCGGCCTTGTCGTCACTTAACATCAGGTGAGGTAAAGGACAAGCACTATTCTGTTGTGGATTTAAAAAAATATTAATTAACAATTTAAATATTATATGGGATTTGAAACATAATTTTAAGAAGGAATTGTATTTTTTTGTATTGTTTTAGAGCTTGTGATGCTTGTGAAGAATGGTATCACGGGGACTGCATCAACATCTCAGAGAAGGAGGCAAAGTACATAAAGACCTATTTTTGTGAACGCTGCAGAGAGGAGGACCCCACTCTGAAGACTAGATTCAGACCTCAGAAAAGGGAAAATGATGCTGATTCAGGTACAGTCAGCAAAGCTATAAGCTGAACACCTTAAGGTTAATTTCTAGATTGAGTAGTCTGTATTGTCTTGCATTTACCCAAAAGTAACAAAAGCATCATTTCTATAAAAAACAATGGAGACAAGTAAAGACGAACTTTAGTTCCATCCTTGCAAGTGAGTCGTTGTTCAACTGTTAAGGTATAAAACTCCTGTTGGTTTGCTGTATCTGCTGGCTGGTATTGCTCCCCCGGACGTTCGCAGGGATGTGGCTAGCTCTCTGGAGCGTTTTAAAAAAGAGCATGACCCACGGCACCCCTTACACCACCACGTTCCGGTGACCCAGAGGCTTAAGAGTCGCCATAACTTCCTCAAGGAAGTTCCTCCTCTGGACGGGGAAGCTAAAGACACACGTTTAAAGCTCTGGAAGGAGAAATACCTCACAGACCCAAATACTGAGCTGGCGGAACAACTCCCCCCTGGCCATGATCTACCTTGGGCAACTTGGAAGTCCTTAAATAGACTAAGGACTCAAGTAGGCCGAAGCAGGGAGAACATGCTCAGGTGGGGCTACAGCTCGAAGGGCGCATGTCTGTGTGGTATTTCCCCCCAGACAATGGCACATCTTCTGTCATGCCCTGCGTGTCCCAACACCTGCACACGCGAGGAACTTTACAAGGCCACTGATAATGCTATATCAGTGGCTGAGTTCTGGTCCTCACAAAAATAATTATAATACCGAGTCGACACGTAAAGAAGAAGAAGAATATATTATTTACTGAAATTAAAGTAATTTAAAAATAGGAGTTGTTTCACAGATTCTATGACCATTATCTATTGGTTTAATAAAAAAATGATCAGAATATATATGGAATTATCTGATGAGTAACTTAACTGGGACATAGGTAACTGTATCAAGCGCTTTGCCAATACATTTCTTATGTGACTGCTAAAGAATGGAATGCCCTGCCTGCTCATTTGTTATCCGATAGTTACAACCGTGGTTTGTCTTGCCTTGAAGACAAGGCAAGAGTGAATAGGGATTTCCTGGACAAGCATGCTACACCTTAGACCACATCCTGTTTACCAAGCAAGATGGTGGTCAAATGCCTGCCCAGATACCAATAAAAGAACAGGCTTTTAGTCATCTGTTTTGCTGTACAAACATGTATTTTAGCGGATAAAAACTTATGATTAATAATTTTTATAGGGAAAGATGACAGAAAGAAAAAGCGTAAAGAAAAAGATTACTCAGAAAATAAGTCGTCAAAAAGAGTGAGCATTAAAGATGGATGCGGAGATTGTCAGGGGTGCCTACAGTTGCATGATTGTGGACAGTAAGTATATGATTCTATGGGCATTACAATACAAGTAAAATGTGATAATCCAAATGCTTTTTAGAGGTGTATATGTAAGGCAGCCATTACATGGTCATGCAAGCGTCAGTCAAATTGTCAAAAAGTCAAAAGTCATGAATTATGTTTGACTGATTGACTGATGGAAAAAACAAATCACATCATGCAACCATCAGTCACTACATTACACGGTAGGTTAATCGTCAGTCACAGCCCGTGACGGAGTTAAACTGTGCCGTGACTGTGGTTAAACTGACAGCAAAACCTACCGATTATTGTATGGATGCCTTAAACCCGGGCCAGACTGTTGCAAACAAGCTTTCCACAGGGGTGACCTTGGTGGGAGGCTTGTGGAGCCCACGGTTGGTGTTTGCGTCCACACTGTTTACAACAAGGCGCCCACCTCAGTGTGTTGTCGACTCGTCGCCGTCGTGACAAACGGCGTCCCGTCCACAGAGGTTGTGGAAGGTCAAACGAATTTTGGTTACAAACAAGTGTTTACACCAGGGATGCACAGACTTGTTGAGACCATGGGCCACTTGGGCAAATGATGAATCAATTGGCAGGCCACCAGCACAAATTAAAATTATAAAAATAGACAAAAAAAAATTTTCTTTCAAATGTACGAGGAAATATTTTTGCTGGCGGGCCACTGGCATATTGCCGACGGGCCACATGTGGCCCGCGGGCCGCAGTCTGTGCATCCCTGGTTTACATTGTTGTAAACCGCTGGTGGAGACCGATTTGGAGGGCTTGTTTGCAACAGTCTGGTCCGGCTTTTACGGCTAATATAAATAATAATAACTATGGCCTCACCTAGTTCTAGCCGGCTAAAACTAGCTGTAACTTGTAACTATTGGTTAAACCTATGTGTAACTGATTTGCTCACGGCTAATACTAGGTCTAGCTGGTTAAAACTTGGTCTAGTCTTCTCTGTGCTTCTACTAAGCCCCATCTTACACGGCGCGACTGAAAATAAACTGGTTGCAAATTCTAATCACCAATGAGTTGCTAAACAGTCACAACACTAGTATTTCAATGGCGGTTCGTACACGACGCTACCAATTGCCAACTGGTTTGCAACGCGTCGGCAACGCGTTGGCAACTAATCACTCGCAACCGGTCATGCTGGTCGCGGGCAACTGATTGCCAACTGCAACTGGAAACTGAGGTCTATAAATAAAAAAGAATTACGATAGTCGGACGATCTTTTGATCGATTTACTTGATTTTGAACCTTATACATGAGTTAATAATGCCAAGGAGTGGGACCGAACATCGTACGTTTATCGCGATACTTTATCGTAATAGGCGCTTTGTGTAGGTTTTTCAACTAAATTTGGTTGCGCCGTGTACGAATCTTTTTCACTAACTAGTTTCCAACTATAGTTTCAAACTAGTTTCGTCAGTTTTGAGTCGCGTCGTGTAAGAAGGGGCTAAGGGGGAGTAATTTATGGGGTATTAAGAAAGTTATTTCTGTTGTCCGTTAAAAAAAATAACCACGAAATTTAAGGCTCACGCTCCGCTGCGCTTTGCACTTGCCTTATATTTCTAATCTATATTTGGGACCTACAGGAGTAAAGCAGATCAGTTACACCTAGGTTTAACCAACATCCAACTAAATTGCACTGCAGAATTATTAATGTATTATTGAAGAAGGCAATAAATATACCCAGCTAATAATGGTTGTATAGGAGATGTATAGTTGAACACCAGTGACTGAATCGACTAAGTTCGAAATTAAAATGAAAGAGAACATTTTGTTATTATTGCAATGTATTTCAGTTGTGATGCCTGTGAAGAAATCTATAAATATGGAAGCAGTAATAAGAGCAAACTTAAGTGTAAAATGAGAATATGTACTAAGAATAAGAAAATACCCAAACCAACAAGGTAAGTCTGGTTTTACTTATATTCACTCTTCATAACTTAAGAGCCGCGCTCTTGTCTGTGCAGCTTCCTCCACGCGTCTCTGTCCAAAGCCAATTCCTTAGTTTCTTGATAAGAAACGACATTCACCTTTTCTTGGATCTGTTCCATGTAGGCTCTTCTTGGTCTTCCTCTCTTTCCTTCTATTTTTCCTTCTAAGATGTTTGTAAAATTTGTCGTGTCTTATCAAGTGACCAATCATTCTACCTCTTCCTCTTAATATTGGAAATCCAAAATATCAGCCGCATGATACCCAAACTTCCTATGTTGGTTTCATGTTACATTTTTTATAGTAATTGGAAAAAAATGTACAATTGTTACCTTACAGGTTACATACTAATTGTAATTTAAAATCCCATTAAACTTGCATATATTTTGGTAATTGAATTTGTAACTTGTCTTTTTTAATTAACTTTTTGCATGCTATTAAATAAAACCGGTCAAGAGCGAGCCGGACTCGCGCACCGAGGGTTCCGTACCATCATAATTGCACCATAAAACCACACTGCAGAGTAGAATAATAAAATTAGTATTGCAGTTTTAGGTCAGCGCCATCTCTTGACCGATAGTGGAACTAATGTAAACTTTTTTAGAAATTTGATAATTTCTAAAAAAGTATGCTATATTGAGACATCGTTTTATTTTTCCTGTAATCTTTAAATAAACTGCTATCACATAGAATTTTTTCAGATTTTTCTCTTTGCAAACTTCGGAGGGGGGGAATAATTGAAAACGTGCAAACGGCGTTTTTTCATATGATACCCCACATGCCCTAGTAGCCCCACTTCAAATTTTTAAGACTCCTTTTCAGTCCCTGTTGTAAAAAGATATTAATTTTTTTATTTATATCTTATTTGCAAAATAGTTGGGCAAATGTCATCTTAAACTATTCCAAATTTCAAGTTGACACCATTAGTAGTTCTCGAGATATCCAGCTGTGACAGACAGACAGACAGACAGACTGAGTCACACTATAAGGGTCCCTTTTTTACCATTTTGGTACGGAACCCTAAAAACATGTGCACTGTTTTAAATACTTTACTCCACATCTTTATTATGTTTTATGATGAAAGATTTATTATTATTGAACTGGGGGCTGATTATATGTAACTCTGTTGATTGAAACTGACAAGAATCAATGTGACAACTATGTTACTTACAGCAGCAATGAAACTGCGATTTTTGCCAGTTGATAGCAAGAACATAGTTACGAAATCATTGGGCAAATTGACTACTATTGAAGTCCTACCAAAAACCCTTACAAATAGTACATTATTTTTTTAACAGCGCCCAATACAGCAGCCGTATTAAAAAGAAGCACCACGAGCGAGAAACCTATGAACCTGAGGAGTCCATCGCTCACCTACAGACGTCAGAACCTCGCCAGTGCTACGGGCCACAGTGCACTCGGGCTGCACTCTATGGGTCCAAATATTGCTCACAGCAATGCGGAATGAGACTCGCTACAGCTAGGATTTATCAGGTATTTCCTAAAATGCGATTGTGGATAGAATGTACCTACAGCAGTTACACCCGAAAGTGGCTTATACCAGTGCTGTGGGCCACAGTGAATTCGGGCTGCACTATATGGGTCCAAATATTGCGGAACAAGACTCCGCTACAGCTAGGATATATCAGGTAGATTGCACTACTTAGCAAAAAATTAGGATAAGAGAAGATTAGATAGAATACAGTTTGATCAAAGTTTGACATATTTTGCCATCTTTATTTTTGACAACAAAAGCGTCGCCAGCCCGTGGCCCAGGGGGGCAAGTTAATATTAAGGAGGATGAGAAAAATATGAATTGTAGGTACAGTCAAGAGCACCTAATGAATTTATTCAAGTGTTGAGATGCGGTATTTATCCGAAAAGCAAATCAATTGCACCTTAGGACTAGACTCTGCCACGGTAATGATATGTATCAGTATTCTAACTTAGTACAAACGGTCGAAATGCGAGCCATACCTAAGCGCCTCGAGTTCGATCTGCACTCGGTATACAACAGTCGCAAATGCACCGCAGTGACGAACGAAAGATTTACGTACTATTGATTGAAATACAAAGTAATTACTATGGCAAAGTGCAGATTGTGCTTTTTTATTATATTAAATTAACCAATTATCCAGACATAACATTTTTAAATACGCGGAAAGTCGAAAAAATAAGATTCATACTTACTTATTTTTTTTTATTATTATATAGGTATTACCAACTAACTACGGCCAGAAGTATTTAAAACTAATTTGTTTTTCGCTTTAATATGTGGGTATTTAGCTTTTTTAGTTTTCTGTTTTTTACCATTAGTTTTGTTAACCTAGGTATTTTATTGCTTAGAAATTGATTTCTTTGCGGCGGTAAACCCTATAATATGGATTCTAAAATATTACGTACAATCACAAAACCAGAAAGATACGAAAGACTGTAGCCGGGCGGCCCTATCGCGTGTTGATGTACCGCGTGGTACATAGTTTTTATAAGGACAGGGCCGTGTTAGAATACTGATACATATCATTACCGTGTCTTTGCTACGAATGTTCTACAGAAAGCAAGTGTGCGTGCTAGTGCTACAAATGGTCCAAATTGTGCTAACTCGAAAGAGGCTCTTTTTAGTCTTAGGATCAAGATTTTTGCCTAACATTAAAAACCACGTAGCCCTCAAAATGATTCTTACCCACAAATACAAATGCATCCAGAAAAAAAAACCCACTGCGGTACCATACAGTGCAGTCGTGTTATTCTTTGCTCCGCAATTATTCACTTAAATTGGCAGTAAAAACTATTTTTTCTTAAACAAGTTATACATATTTTAAAAGTCTACAGTTCGCCTTTTCTTATGGTGTAATTTGTTTTTCAAGAACTAAACAGTTTAAAAAGTTATCAGCGAAGAAAGTTCAAAATTTTTTATTTAACGTGCGCCGACCGTGACCTACCCCAACTCGCGATCGCTCCGCTGCAGTGAGTCATCCCACCGGTCGACCAGCAAGCCGCTGCAAGTGCTTCGTTCAAACGTGCAAGTAAACTCGCCGACTCGACGACTCGCCGTGCTGCGTTCGAATAGCTGTCTAATTAAAACTAATTTGAGATGTCGTCATCAAAGAAAACCAGTTGTAACGCCTGTGGTAAGAATATTTTAACCCCTTTTTATATGAAGTGTTCAACTTGCAGCGAGTTATACGACCTCGAATGTATAAATATAACTATAGAAAATTTTAAGAATTTTTCGCACGACCGCAAGGCGAGCTGGGTTTGCACGACTTGTACATGTGCTAAACCAAAGACGGCCGACAGCAGCACCCCCATCCGCATTCTTAACAACAGCTTCTCTAACGTGAATAAGTGCCGCGGAAGCCGTAACAATAAAGAAAGCCGCAATGCCGACGATGAAGAAGAACTTACTCTCCAAACGGTCATGAATGAAATACGGCTCTTAAGGCGTGACGTTCAAGCCCTGACCACGAAAATTGAGAATTACGATAGAATGTTCGAGGCGAAAGACCGCGAAATAAATGATTTAAAGGCGACAATCTTAGAAATGAAACAAAAGGCTGAAGCTCAAGAGGACTACAATCTAAAAAACGAGATCGAAATATTGGGTATACCTGAACAGCCCAACGAAAACTTAACCCATGTGATAATGGTGGCCTCCAAAAAACTTGGCGTGGATATTCAGGTCACTGATGTTGATGAGCTTCACAGAGCAGGTCCTAAACGTTCCAGGCCCTCTGCCTCTGACTCGGATAGGCCGTATTCAAGGCCAATTGTCGTCAAATTTCTTCGCAAAATGAAAAAGGACGAGATTCTTTCAGCAGCTAAAACGAGGCGTAATCTGACAACTGAGGGCGTAGTTTCAGGTTCAGCTTCGAAAATTTTCATCAATGAACGCTTGTCACCACAAAAGCGGCAGTTATTTCGTGAAGCTCGGACTCGTTCCAAACTTAATAACTTTAATTTCTGCTGGGTTCGGAACGGGACCATCTACATTAGAAAAGCTGCTAACACAAATGGAACCAAACATCCAGCTATTCCAATTCGCTCTCAGCACGACATTGAATCACACCTGGGCCAAGCACCTTCACTCACTGTATCATCGAATAATTAATATGGTTTATTTTTTCTATATTTTAAAATTTTATTTTATGGTTCGAATTCATTTTTTTCAGTTTTTTCATAATAATTATTTCTTTTTAAAAAAGTGTGTACTAAAGAAGGTTTTCTATCCAAAATTATCTGTTCTAATCTCTTGGCTTGACGATTCTCATTCCGCAAATAGTGCTAAAACGTTATGTATATCACGTGCCTGTAAATCTAGTTCATGTTTTTATCTATTGCTCACACGCATTCCAAATTCTGCGATCTTCATTGTGGTCTTCAGTGTAATAAAATCTGTTACTATACTTTGTTCTTATGTAAAATGGTCTCTACGAACCTCCTAACAGATTTAGACAATACCCTCAATGTTAAATGCCACAAAGTAGATTTTGCAGAGGAATGCACCGGTATTTTATGCCCGTACAAACTAAAAATCCTTACTTTAAACATAAGAAGTCTACAACGGAATTTTGATGGGTTTTTGGTTGTGCTGAAGAGATTAAACATGGAGCTTGATGTTCTTGTCCTTACCGAATGTTGGATAAACGACAGTTCAGTGATAGGTGATATTGATGGGTTTGCGTCTTTTTCCACCACAAAATACATAAATAGGGCTGGTGGCGTGGTTATCTATGTCAACAACAAATGGAACCCAACCGTCAGCGAGCCCGATCTGGCTGATGCAAACTGTTTGCTCGTTCATATTTCAGGTTGCGTCACGATTCTGGGGATTTACAGATCTCCATCTTTTAGAAACACAGACAACTTCGTGAGTTCACTAGAAGAAATAATCTCAGACATGCCGAAATGTCCATGCCACTTAATTACTGGGGACATCAATATAAATATTCTGAATGAAGATGAAGGCGCAGATTATCTATGCACTCTCGGCCAACTGGGCTATAAGCAAGCAGTCGATAAACCCACGCGACAAGAGGCTTGTTTAGATCACTTTTTCGGGAAAACTACCTCAAAAATGGAATCCATAGTATCATCTTCAGCTGTGACTGACCACGATATGGTGTTGTTAGGAGTTGATCAGATTCTTCCTAAAAACTCGTATCCCAAAAGAACCCAACAAGTCGTGGATTTCGAGGGTGTACTGAAGGAGCTGGATAAGTGCGACTGGTCACCGGTCCTTTTGGAGTCATGTCCCTCTATAGCAGCTCAAAACTTTGATAGACTGTTAACTCAAGTCGTTGGTAGACATAGCAAAAGCCGACGTGTCAGTCGCTCAAAGTTAATACTGAAGCCGTGGATGTCCCCTGGTTTGTTAAGGTGCTCAAAGCACTTGGACAAACTTCACATGGAAGCCAAAAAATTTAAAGACGATGTTCTTAAAACCCACATTTACAAAAGATATAGAAACTTTTACTATGACCTCGTTCGCAAGCTTCGAAATGACTATAACAGTGGGGAACTGGACAGGTACAAAAAACAGCCCGACAAGCTCTGGTCAACCATTAAGCGCATTACCCACTCCAATGCTGAAAAGAAACCCGCTTATGACCTGTGCAAGTCTGAGGGAGATGAAGTAAAATCCTTAGACAAAACTAATAGCTACTTCACCTCGATTGGCTGTAAACTTGCTGACACGATACTGAAGAATAATAAAACTACACAGGACATCCTTGCGGCCAAAGTGAAATGTCAATATTCCCCGCCTTTTTCTTTCTACATGCACCCTATCAGTGAACAGGAAATAAATAATCTAATTCTCAATCTTAAAGATAAATGTGCCCCGGGTCTGGATGAGTTCTCTGGTGTTCTTATAAAGCACATAAGGAAAAACATTGTGGTTCCCCTCACTCATATCTTCAATCTCAGTGTCTCAACTGGGATTTTTCCAGAGGTATGGAAAACAGCCGTAGTGACACCTGTCCATAAAGGAGGCAGTACAAGTGATCCTAGCAATTATCGGCCGATTGCTCTGCTGAGTATTTTTTCGAAGCTCTTAGAGAAAGTGGTAAATACGCGCTTGATGCAATTCCTCGAGTCAAATAACATCCTATCTCCTGACCAATATGGTTTCCGACGGGGCAGGTCCACTGATCAGGCGGTTACTCGTTTGACCGAGACTGTGGCATCATGTCTCGATGAAAACAAAAAATGTGTTGGTGTTTTTCTGGATTTGTCGAAGGCGTTCGACACTGTCTCTTTTCCCATTCTCCTGAGAAAACTTGAGATGATCGGAGTGAGGGGCATTTGTCTTGAATGGTTTCGCAGTTATCTCCAACACAGGTATCAACGTACCAGGGTTGGCTCCTTCATCAGTAACCTTTCAGAATCTTCTTACGGTGTGCCCCAGGGCAGTATCCTTGGACCAACACTCTTCATCATTTATCTAAACGATCTTTCTACGCTAAAACTGGTAAATGCTCATGTTATAAACTATGCCGATGATACATGCATCTTGTTTTACGACGATACTTGGAACGGAGTGCTTCAGATGGCTCGGGCTGGTCTTGGGGCAATCACCTCGTGGTTTAACAGCAATCTTTTAACGCTTAACGCCAGCAAGACAAACTTTGTTTGTTTCCATAAGACCGCCTCTTCATCTCCTCCTGCCGATTTCTATCTTGCTGTTCACACATGCTCTACGAATTCTTCACCTCCAAATGGTCCTCCCACAGATGTGTGTAGTTGCGTAAAATTACAAAAAGTTAGTCGAACCCAATATTTAGGTGTCCTGATTGACGAAAAACTTTCATTTAGGGACCATGTAGCCGCTTTATCAAGGAAAGTTCGAAAATTCATTTATATCATGCGTCTCCTACGTGACGTTGCGACGTGGAAACTTCTTAAGACAGTCTACACTACCTTATGTGAATCCGTTTTGTCATACTGCATACTGGCATGGGGAGGAGCAGCCACTACCCATCTTATCACACTGGAACGAGCCCAACGCGCAATTCTCAAAACTATGTTGAGAAAGCCAACTCGTTTCCCCACCGATTCTTTATACCAGGAATCAAAAGTTCTCAGTGTCAGGAGGTTGTACCTGCTTAATATTACAATCAAGGCCCACCATGAATTATTAAACTCTGACCTTCATCGGATCATGTTGAATAAGCGCACGGTTAGACTCCCAATCCCTCAAGTAAACACCACATTTGCCTCACGTTTTAACTCCTACAGGAAGCCCTATATCTACAACAGAATAAATAGTTTTTGCAATATTCTAAACTTGGGCACCCAGGAAGCTAAAAACAAACTCAAATCTGAACTACTGAACTGGAACTATCGTGATTCGGAGGACTTATTAGTATGTTTAAAATAGCAATTTATAATTAACAAATCGCCAAAAACTTAGCAATCTTCTATAATAGTACGTATTACTTTTAATGACAGATAAGGTAACACTGGCTTGTAACTTATTAAAATATTTGTATCGGAAATTAACAATTGTCATATTTTTAAATTAATTAAGAAATTTATTAAGTACTCTTTTCATAAAATTTTTTTAGGCAATGTTGCTGTAGGTACCGCTACATCTAGACCGGATAATTCATATAAGATTACCACGATACAGGCTAAGCCTAGTGTGGAATTTTAGTTTTAAGAATCCTACATGTAATCAATTTTGAAATAAAGAATTTTATTTAAAAAAAAAAAAAAAAAAAAAATTTGGGTCTTAATTTTTTTTAAATCATCCTATTCTCAGGTTCTCCCCCAACGCATCCAAGAATGGTCTCTCTCAACCTGTGTAGCGGAACAGAAGAACCGAAAAGCGCTCGAAGCGGTCCGCAGCGAGATCGAGCGAGCGCAAGCAGCGCTGCGAGCGCTCGACAAGCAACATTCCGACTTGGACGCGCTGGTAGCGAGGGCCAACAACGCTACCATTGTGAACAGTGATGATAAGGTGGGGAATATTAGCTCTTTTTTTAGATACTGATTTAAAAAATTAAGTACGACTGAAGGGGTGACGTAATATAACACGAACATTTACAGATTCTGTTCAAAATGTACACTTCCCATAATGTACACTGGTCTCAAAAGGTACATTTCCCGAAATGTTCACTTACCAAAAGGTACATTTACCGAAATATCCACTTCCCAAAGAGTACATTTCCCAAAATATACATTTTCCATAATGTCCACTTCCCGTAATGTACATTCCCCAAAATGTAACTTTACCAAAATGTACACTCTTAGAACAGGTAGGAATAAACAGGATTTTTTTTTAAAATAGAAGTCAACCTTCCATATTTCTTCTGATACTTAAAAATGTATCCAATCAGCTATTCCTATCTGTTCCAATAGTGTACATTTTGGGAAAGTTATATTTTGGAAAATGGGAAATACGGGAAGTGGTCATTTTGGGAAATGTATTTGGGAAGTGTATATTTTAAACCTGAAGGTGTTATTAGCCTTCTTTGTCTGAAAATCTTGAACTATTTCCATGCACGCATATTTCCTTTTATAACTAGTTTGTAGACAAAAGCTGTTCGATTCCTACTGGTGCCGACCGTTCACGAGCATAACGCATATCGTTTATCTATAAAAGAGACTATTTTGTTATCAGGAAGCAGATGACGAGATGTCAATGTACTGCATAACGTGCGGGCACGAAATTCACTCGCGCACCGCCGTCAATACGTTACTTTTTGAAGCATATTTTCTTATATAACTAGTTTGTAGACAAAAGCTGAGCAATGCTCCCTGGTGGGGACCGTTCACGAGCATGACGCATATTGTTTATAAAAGAGACTATAATGCTTGGTTTATACGGGGTTAATAACAAGGTAATACAGTAACCCAGTTCAGCGCTGACTTGCTACTGGGCTCGTGTAGACACTAGTTTCAACCCAGTCCATTGCTGACTTCTCGCTTGCAAGTCAGTCCAGCTGACTAGCCACCCGTTTTATTTTCGGGCACAGTACGACTCTGCCGATCCTGTCCACATGTACCCAGTTACTGGGTCCGAAATTCCGAGTCACTGGGTATACCACTGACCCCGTATAAAGCAGCCCTTAATGTTGTTATCAGGAAGCGGATGACGAAACTTCAATGTACTGCAAAACGTGCTATTACATCCATTAGATGTATAGATTGCTGCCAACCCTGGATAATGTTGTTGATTCAGCGTCTGGTAGACCACTTGGACGCGCTCGCTTCCCGAGCGCTTCAGTCTCATTCCATCCTCCGTGACGGCTGCCATTTTGTGAAAAATACCAATTCTTCGTTTAATTTCTAAATCCTTTTTAGGGTTCCGTACCCAAAGGGTAAAAAAGGGTAAACGGGACCCTATTACTAAGACTCCGCTGTCCGTCTGTCTGTCTGTCTGTCACCAAGCTGTATCTCATGAACCGTGATAGTTAGACAGTTGAAATTTTTACAGATAATGTATTTTTGTTGCCGCTATAACAACAAATACTAAAAACAGAATAAAATTAATATTTAAGGGGGGCTTCCATACAACAAAGGTGATTTTTTTTGCCATTTGTTGCTCGATATTAATAATGACAACAGGTAGACAGTTAAAATTTTCACAGATGATGTATTTCTGTAGCCGCTATAACAACAAATACTATAAAGAGAATAAAATTAATATTTAAGGGGGCTCCCATACAACAAACATGTTTTTTTTGCCGTTTTTTGGTACGGAACCCTTCGTGCGCGAGTCCGACTCGCACTGGGCTGGTTTTTTTAAAACCCAAACCGCGAGACTCGTCCTAACAGTGCGGTCACGAGATCCACCCGCGCACTACCGTCAAATACGTTACTTTTTGAAGCATATTTCCTTTTATAACTAGTTAGTAGATAAATCTGAACAATTCCCACCGGTAGCGACCGTTCACGAGCATGATGTATATCGTTTATGTAAAACACGACTGCCCTGCTAAAAACAAACTAAAAATTTAAATAACAAGTGTCATTGCAGTCGGGGAACCCTTTGTGGAAGAACAATTTTTTAATCGAAGAGGTCCCCCGACTGCAATGACACTTGTTATTTAACTTTTTAGTTTGTTTTTAGCAGGGCAGTCGTGTTTTTAATTTTTTTTTAATTTATTTATTTTTATTTCACACATTTTAGTGACAAATTATATATTTTTAAAATGTGCTCATTAAGGCCTTTCATTTGATGCCCATATTGTAATAATTGAAGAAAAACATTTTTTTTTCACATTTGAAAATGGCGTCATACAGTCGCCATATTAACTTTTTATTTTAAATATAGCCAGTGTCACTCGGAATGATGTAAGGATTCTAACAATACCCTATACATTCAAATCAGTTGAACCATTTGGAAGTTATGGTGGAATAAAGAAACTCACATACCCACATACATGAACCCTGAACACATATACACTCTTTTTGCTTTGGGCAGTCGTGTGATAAAAGAGACTATTAGGGTTCCGTACCAAAATGGTAAAAAAGGAACCCTTATGGTGTGACTCAGTCTGTCTGTCTGTCTGTCTGTCTGTCACAGCTGGATATCTCGAGAACTACTAATGGTATCAACTTGAAATTTGGAATAGTTTAAGATGACATTTGCCCAACTATTTTGCAAATAAGAAAGAAATAAAAAAAATAATATTTTTTTTACAACAGGGACTGAAAAGGGGTCTTAAAAATTTAAAGTGAGGTGACTAGGGCATGTGGGGTATCATATGAAAGAGCGCTGTTTGCACATTTTAAAACATTTTTTTCTTTTTTCTTAGGCCGCATAGTTTTCGACTTATGATGAAAAATGTAAAAAAAAATACCGTTCCCCCCCTTATCTCCGAAGTTTGCAAAGAGAAAAATCTGAAATAATTCTATGTGATAGTAGTTTATGTAAAGATTACAGGAAAAATAAAACGATGTCTCAATATAACACACTTTTTTAGAAATTCAAAAAACAAACAAAATTTCTTTAGTTTCACTACCAGTCAACAGATGGCGCTGTCCTAAGCATGCTAACCTAAGAAGAAAATATAGTTCCACTATCGGTCAAGAGATGGCGCAACCTAATACTACAATAATAAATTGGTGGCTGGTTCTAATTTAATTACCTACTATTTGCCTTACGAATAAAGTAAAGAATAAGTTCCTACTTAGTGATATAAACAGTTTGTAATGTGGAGTGGCTGAAACGTGTTTCAGTCACCATAAGCAGCTGTGGTTAAGATTTTAAAATTTACTGTCCGCCTGTTCGCCCTTCCACCTGTCTGCCGTTTATCGTACTTTTTTAAAGACTGTACTAAAGTAACATATCCAAATATATTTATGATTGTACGGAACCCTCGGTGCGCGAGTCCGACTCGCTCTTGACCGGTTTTATTTTTTTATTAGGAAGCGGACGACGAAACTTCAATGTACTGCATAACGTGCGGGCACGAGATCCACTCGCGCACCGCCGTGAAGCACATGGAGAAGTGCTTCGTGAAGTACGAGGCGCAGGCGTCGTTCGGCAGCCGCCACCGCACGCGCATCGACGGACAGAGCATGTTCTGTGACTACTTCAACCCCGTCAATGGAACCTACTGCAAGCGGCTAAGGGTGAGTGCTAAAAACTTAGGCATGTATTTATAAACAACTTGCTATCTTCTTGAGATCATACCTGAGATGCTGTTCTTATAAGAAGTGCATTTCAAGTATGATCTTAAGATAGCTCTTAATTTTAAGAGTGGTTTATAAAACGGGCCTTAGAAATTTTATGCAGCATCCTAAAGTTGACATCTTTCTTCCTTCATTAAATGTACTTACCCTGCAACATACCCACTTAATAAATAGTCCCCCGTGACCACGGCAGCTGCAAAGGTGCCGAAACGTCGGGAAAATAAAAATTCAATCCAAATACCAACTAAATACCAAAGTACTTTTAATGAAACCACGCTAGTATCGGTTAAAAAGTGTTTTATTTCAAACAGGATACCACCAAAAATAAAGTGTGTCTTTATGGTGGAAAATTTCTTCGGTACAGCAAAATTACCACATGCACAGGATGTTTTGATTACTTCAACTTGAGGAATATGACGTATTAAAAGGCTAGGTTAGGCTACTCAGTTAGTCACTTAAAATAATAACATCTAGAATCCAAGTCCTTGTATGTAAGTGAGGCAACTAAAACTGAGCCGAAATGTCTCAATTGTCAGATTTCATATACTATATAGTAAAGTACCCAGTAAAGTATATGCATTCGTATCGATGTCGAAAAAAATCGAGTCTGAAAGCTATTGGTATGGTTATTACAATTGAGTATTGCTACACTCAAAAATCTAAAACAAAATTTATTGTTTTTAACATCTACCAAAATTTGTGAAAGTGTATGAATTAGTTTTATGTGTTTTTTTTTTCAGGTGATGTGCCCAGAGCACTTTAAAGACCCCAAAGTGAGCGACAGCGATGTTTGCGGGTGTCCTCTAGTGAAGCGAGTGTTCGAGCCCACCGGGGACTTCTGTCGGGCGCCCAAGAAGGCCTGCCTCAAGCACTACCAGTGGGAGAAGCTCAGGAGGGCCGAGATCGACATGGAGCGGGTGCGCCAGTGGCTGCGGCTCGACGAGCTGGTGGAACAGGAGAGGAGCATCAGGCTCGCTATGGCGTCTAGGTAGGAGTTATTTTCTTCAAAAAGTTGCTCATATGTTTTTTTTTCATATTGAGATCCAATGGCTGTGACTAGCAAATCGAACAAGGATATTCAGGTTAGTATTATAGCATAATGTTATTGAGCTAAGATAATAGACTCCTGTGAGGCTCCCAAGAAGAAGCCTGAAGCATTACCAATGGGAGAAACTGAGGAGGGCCGAGATTAACAGACATGGAGGAGGTGCGACAGTGGTTGAGATTGGATGAGCTGGTGGAACAAGGGAGAAGCATCAGGCTTGCTATGGCGTCTAGGTAAGAGATTTTTTCTGCAAAAAAATATTTAGTCACATTTAGAGTCCGAAGCTGTGACAAGTGAATTGAGCAAAGTCTTTATTGTTTAACTCAAAATCTATCACGGTCGCTTTTAATTTGACAATCGTGTACATCCATCACTGGGTCTCAAAGACAGCCTGTCACAGTGCCTTGTAATGCCACAGCAATGGACGTAATTTTCGTGTTAACGACTGCGATAGATTTTGAGTGAGACAGTTGGCTGAATCCAGGTAACTATTGTGGCAATAAAAAAATAAGATAGACTTCTGCAAGGCTCCCAAGAAGGCCTGCCTGAAGCATTACCATAGCATACCCATTACCAGTGGGAAAAACTGAGAAGAGCCGAGATCGACATATAAAGAGTGCGACAATACTTAAGACTGGATGAGCTGGTAGAAGAAGAGAGGAGCATCAGGCTTGTTATGGCGTCTAGGTAAAATTAGATTTTTAAATAAAAATTATTATTGATTGCCCCTAGCAAGTATTTTATCATATTGAGAGCCGTTAACGAGCATGACGCATTAACCGACCATCGCTTCGCTCAACCATATTTGACTCATCCGATTACGAACCGTAACCGTAGCGTGTTGAAAAAATGAAAAGTAGCGTGCGAAATGAAAATCGCTTAATTATTACGTTTATTTGAATAAATAAATTTGACTTTGACTTTGTTAACCAGAGAATGATAACGTTATTTTTAAATGTAACATTATTTCTTACTTTTTTTTTTACCGTTAATTTTAACATTAACGTTATGTCAGGTAATAACGTTAATTTTAACGTTATTTCTTGCTTTTTGATACCGTTACTTTAAAATTAACGTTATTCCAAATAATAACGTTAATTTTTTACCGATAAATTTACCGGTACTAAAGTTTAACGCTATATTTAACGGTAAATAACGGTGTTTTAACGGTATTTTTAACGTATTTTTTTATATCGTTATTTTTTTAACGGTATTTCAATCCCTGTTGTTAAATAGGCAACGATGAGGTGGGGCAGGGGGTATCTCCACCACTACCGCGCACGCGAACTGTACCTAACTTGTTTCTGCTGAAAGTTAGGTTCAATGTAATTAAATTAACAATAGACAGTTATCCGCTACTACTTCACTCGAGAATGTATGGCAAAAAAGTTACCGATTAAAATACGTCATTTTGTACCGCAAGCACTCTAAAGTTGGTAACTTTGTTATTAGAAATAGAATGTCAAAGAACAACAATGTCAATAAACAGGTGATCCGAAAACGAATGCATACATTTTATATGGGATACGTAAAATATGACTTAGATTCGTAAAATATGACTAAATACGGCAAAAGAAATTAATAAACTATGTTCCATACTGTTTTCTTCGTCGATAAACGAATAAATGTAGAGAAATTTGATTTTAGAGAAATGTGTGGCAATATCTTATTTACCTGTGAAAAGTGTGATTACTTGGATTATTTCTTTTTGTCACATCACAATTACTTAGAGCACAAGACACCATGGCTCCAAGATACCTTTATTTTAAATTCTAATTAAGATTAACAAATATTTTAAACAAACTGTGATTGCTCATTTGCTAGGCGGGACGCTAGGGGCTCTTACTGTAAAAAATGTTGGCACATGTCACTTGATCCTTTGTCTCTTTTTTACATAGACCGTGTCCGTATGATGTTGACTTCTCTTTTCCACGCTTTGTTGGTCTTCTTGAGCGCAGCGAAAATTTTTCTATGTCTATGGTTAAACTAATCACATCGCATTGTACTGTGTAGTATTATGTCGTCATTTGTCTGTATTTATCGCTGAGACAAAGCAGTTACTTGTTATCTCAATTACCTCATTATAGAAATAGAAATAGAAATCATTTATTTGCGACCCGAGTATTTATACCGAGTATACATGTTGTTATAAAAATAAAATATTTTGGCAGTTCTACAGCATATTATATTATTATATAATAGTATATTAAATTATAGTATAGTATATTATATATATCATATAGGAAAATATATTATTAAACATATCAATATATCAATGCCTTAACCACCAAGCTCTTCGATATTTTCAATAAAAACTTATTTTCGTGTCCAGGGCGGGCGTACTGGGGCTGATGCTGCACTCGACGTACAACCACGAGGTGATGGAACGCATCACCAACAAGCCCGACCACAAACCCGGCCACAAGCCGGGCCACAAGGAAAATCCCTGACTGTACATTATGATTAGATATTATACGTGTTTCTAATAAACTGGGTTTCATTTCTGTCTCCTTAGAAAATGTTAGCGTAATTAAGACTATTATACACTTAAATTATTTGTAACTTCACTATAGTAAAAAACACACAGAAATATAACAGAAAGTTTAATAGGCTATTTGACTAATTTTGGAAAACCATTTTAAATTATTCCTTATTACGTAATAAGCGCACCACATTGATATTTCAGGAAAAATCAATGTATTTTATTAAAAAATCTATGTTAAAGTCTAAAATTTTAAAACCGCGGGAAACTCACTTGTTGACGTCACAAGCCTGTAAACATTGTAATATCCTTAGCCATTTGACAGCCATCAATCGCGGATCCTAAGTCTATGGTCGTGTCAAACGCCTGAAGCCATATTTATTTACAGGCAAGTGACGTCATCAGTAATCTTAGAGCGTTTTCGCCACAGAAAAAAATTCAAAAATTATTGCATTTTTCTAGGTGAAATTAATCAACATATAACAGTTAAATATGTTTTTTACGCCATTATCTGTTAGGATGACCACAATTTGCAGTATATTTTTAATGTTGTCAAATACCCTATTGCTTTTCGGATACCAGCTATTCACTACACTACACCAAATATGTAACTATTTAAAATAATAAAATAATTAATATTTAAATAGTTACACGTTAGAACGGTAGTTTTCTTTACACAGTCGTGTGTTTTCGATACCGCGAAAGGTACATAGTCTCACGGCGAATCTACACATTCGCCAATGATCGCCACAAGTCAACGTTGCCGGGTTTGTAACAAATGTGTCAAAGAGGTTTTGTTACAAAACCGGCAATGTACGCCGATTTGTGGCGATCATTAGCGGATGTGTAGATCCACACATTATAGGATCCGACTATTGCTATTATAGGTTCTGAGATCAACAGGTAGCATTGGATCTGAACACAGGTAGTAAGTAGATAAGACTTAATAATTTGTACTGAATATGACTGTAATATTTATGTGATAGCTCTTATCTATTATAGTTATATTTATTTAAAATCAAATTAGAATCTAAAGTTAAGTAGAAGAACAAGTCTAGAGAAAGTTTTTTTAATAAAATGGATATGATACCTTAATCTTAACAAGTCCGTCAATAAGTTGAAAATTATCAAAATATTTTTGAATGCAACTAAATGGGTTTCATTTAGTCAGAAGTCAAAACTGGGGTGACGTGTCAAAATATGGGGCTTAACAAAACATATTAAGGGATTACACGCTTCAATTATGCACCGCTAAGGGGCGCGCACGTGCGCCGCGGGGCGCAATATGCTGCAGTGATACTGATGCGCGTTATATTGTTTTATAATCACTTGGTGTTATTTTATTAGATGTAGGTACCATATTTAGTGAAGACATCTAAGCACGCATTGAAATAGTACGCGAATAATACGTTTGCGTTAATTTTCGTTGAATCAAGTGATTTTTATAAAGTAATAAGTACTTAGATATTGTTTTACAAAGTTCGGAATATCACTATGTTCTGATTTCATTTAAATATGGTCAGAATTTAATAATGATTTGTCAAGATAGTAACTTTGATTGGAATTTAAACAAAAAACTTCAGAAATCACTAAATTGGAAATCTTATGGTAAGTATGACAAATTGAGAACAGACTAGGTAACTAAGCCCTAGTCTAAAATGCCTTAGTTATTATAAAATAATAAATATATTGACTATCTCCCACCAGAACTCCAGATTGGTCCAGATAGGCACCAGGTTTTTAAAAGACGAATCTAAAAATGAAACCTAGCTAAGGCTTCTGTTATATTCAAAGACTTCTATATTGTATATGGTTATTTTTCTGAAATAGAGACCAGCCAGATTTAAAAATGGGTTATACAACTCCGTAATCATAACTCCGATTTTTTAATACCGAGTGACACGAGCGGAAAAATCGCATTTCCGACGCTCTCTAATATGATTTTAATTAAACGGAACCGTAGATAACTGGCGCAGTTCGCGAGGGCTGAGCGCCTTGTAGGGTGCCATCAGTGAAAGGGGGACCATGAATGAAGCATTTTCATATTAGCGTTTGAGGACTAATTTAAAAGTTCGTATGAGAACTTAAATTTACTTACTAAATAATATACTGAAAAAAATACTACTCGCTTCAGAACAATTCTCGAACGGGAATCGAACCTGCGACCTATAATGTCGAATATGGTAGTTAGGAACCATCAAACTGATCAACTTTTACTATGGGACCAACTCTGAAATCTCGAAATAAGGAATAGCTGTTTTTTTTGCGAATTCTGAGTTGGTCCCATAGTAAAATTTCTTCAGTTTAATGGTTCATGGTTCCTATCTACCATTATTCGGCATTAGGGGTTATTTTGAAACACATTGTATTATTTGGTAGGGACAAGAGAGCGGCCCCCCCGCTCCCTTGTCCCTTGGAATTCAGCTTGGTGGACCTTGCAATTCAGCTTTCATTAAATCTACAGAGCAACGATTTCTGACATTAGATCATTTAAGTTATATGGGAAAATACTCGCTCAACATCGAAGGCGGTATACTTGAAGAGATACAAAGCAAAATAAGGCATTTAACTTGCTGTCCTTTATGCTTTTAAATATTTCGACCCATTATTTTATCAACACTGATTTTGATTGCGTGTTCTCATCAAAAATCGGGACAAAACTGATGAATCGTCGGAACGCGGGACAATTTCATCGAAATCGGGACTGTCAACCCTGAGTGGACCCTGGATCACATTGGGGATATTGTGGAAGGATGTCTACAAAGAGCTATCAGCTTAACGTCGGAGACCATCGATCAAGATCCCATTCGGGTTACGAGACGAAAAAGTACTATGCCATATGCCGAAAAAGAAGGTATGCTACTCCTGAGTCTTGATTTATATTTAATAAGGAAACTATAGGTCTAGAACTAAGATTAATATTTTTTTGTGAGACCGTTTGTTTATTAACAATAAATAAAATAAATTATTCCGATGCCGTGTCGTGTCACTTTCATAAGGTTATTAAAATTTAGAAACACTGCGTTTTTTTGAAATTTTTACGTCTAATATTTTTTTTTGCCTTTGATAATATCTGTCTGTTTTCTATTAATAAAATTATTTACCTATTAATAAAATGAAAAGGATGCTTAGATAATGGTCACCCTACCTGCTTGCACTGACTATACGCAACTGCGTTTAAGCAAGTGTTTCACCGTGCCAAATGCCTTAATAGATTCCAAAATATATTATAATATCATTAGCATGTGTGACAGGGGCGATCTATTAGTAAGTACAATACAATTTACCTACCTAATTCATAACAATAAAGTACCTAGATATTAAATTACGTTTTCTTTGGTATTAATCGAAAATGGTCAAATAGGTACCTAAATATGATAGGTAGGTATAGGTACGCTTTTTACCCGAGTGCCTGGGTAGGTACAATGTTTTTTTAAATAAATTCATTATCCTTTCTGGACCCTTTTTAATAAACGTGACTATTTGTCAGCTCTAGTGTTTTCAAAAAATGTAAGTTCATACTTTGGTTCCCAAGGGGTCTACGCGACATTAAAAATGATAAAGCATTTTCTTTCTTTTAAAATATATTTCAAAATTTCATGCACCCGCCGGGGACTAAGTAATAGCACAGATTACATAATACTATTCTATTTTGGAAAACCATTTTAAATTATTCCTTATTACGTAATAAGTGCACCACATTGATATTTCAGGAAAAATCAATGTATTTCATTAAAAAGTAAATGTTAAAGATATACATTTCTAAGGTTTCCGCGCGTAGAGTTCATTAGAAATAAAACACTTTTTACGGATTACAGCGCGTATATTGGTTAATTCAGATGTTATTTTAGAATTATTTAGTTTTGATTTGTTGGTTTTTGGGTTTTCCGACGTTTCGACACCTTTCCAGGGGCCGTGGTCTATTGTTTTTAGACAAGTTAAAAAAAATGTAGTTAATGTTTGAGATAACGATGTAGATTATCACCTAAAGACCACCATATTACAATAAATAGTAATAACCGAGCAAAGCTTGGTCGCCCAGATATTTTATATTCTTATATGTATGTATATTTATTTATTTATGTATGTACCTATATAAATTTATTTCCTTGAGCTCGGAAACGGCTCTAACGATTTCGCTGAAATTTGGTATATGGGGGTTTTCTGGGGTAAACAATCGATCTAGATTAGTCTTGAAATTGAATTGAAAAACGCGTGTTTTCAAGTTTTCATGCGTTTTTCTTTCGACGTAGAATATGGTCGCTATTTCGTTCTGTCAGCCACTGTCTGTCTGGTCCAGCGGGTTAAGACGCCGACGGCAAGAAACGAGTGTTACGGGTTTGAATCCCGCTCGGTGACTTACTTTTGTTTTTTTTTATATGTTCAAGTTTATATATATGTCGTAGGATAATCGTATAAACCGTATCTTTACAAAAATCCTAGGACGATTGTAAAGAACCGGATAATTGAAATCTAAGATGAATTTCACAATCGTCCGAGTAATTTTTAGGATCTTTGTAAAAATCCTAATATGTTTAGGAAAATCGTGAACTTGAATGCTGATTGGATAATCTAAGAGACGATTTATAACAACTTCAGCCTGATTGGTCAGAACATATTACTGTTGGGTTTTGGGGTTATTTCGTAATTTTGCCGAATTTAATTCTTCAATTGAAGTTTTAAGAGCATTAATTACTTAACTCGAAAGTCCATTTAGGTTTTGCACAACAATATTGACAAGTGCTATAGAACTTTCTTAGCTCTGTATAGAAATGTTATTTTTAAGATATAACCTCTAAATTGTCTGCACTGATCGAGCCTGGCACTTCTATATCATCCAATTCACTCACTTCAATGTCTCTTGATTAATGTGAGCACTCAGATATTTTAAAATAAAAAACGTAAAATTCATACAAAACACTAGAGAAATGTTTGACAATAATCACAACAATAACAAATAGCCAATCAGAGCATCCGTGAGTCAATAACGATGACTTCAGCCAATCAGCGCGCGCAAAAAGATGGTGATTCGCGATTTACCTAAGATACGCCGGATTTTTGTAAAAATCCTAAACATTACTCGGATGATTGCAAAAATCTGTCTTAGATTATAATCATCCGGTATTTTACAATCATACTAGGATTTTTGTAAAAATCCTGTTTGTACAATTATCCTACGACATATATATTGGTTTTTTATTTTTATTGTTTTTAGACAAGTTTAGACCACCATATTACAACAAATAGTAATAGCCGAGCAAAGCTCGGTCGCCCAGGTACTTAGACAATAAGTAGGCAGGTGGGAAAAGAAGAATAATAGAGTCACCTATGGGATCCTTTGGTATAATATGCATTGCGGCATAGCGGCATAGTAGAAATTAGTAGATTTGGTAACCAATTAGAAAAGAGAATAAAAAAAACATAGGTACCGTCTCGACTTGATAACCTCCTCCTTTTTTTGAAGTCGGTTAACAAACTAACTATTCATAGCTACACCGCAGTCCGCAACGTACAACTAAATCGTCATTGTATAATTACAATTTTATTGTCATGTTTATTAAATAGGGCCCTGGAATTTGGGAACTTTTGAAGTAGGAGCACAGAATACCTAGATATAAGTATTACCGTACAAAAAAGAAACTCTCCGCCCCGCCCCACAATCAATTACCTCACCCCACCGGCGCCCACCGCGCGAGTTCCGTATGCCGATCCGTGTGCTCATTCAATGTGCGCTTTTATAATTCTCGACGGCCCGGCACGGCACGGCCCGGCACGGCACGGCTCGGCACGGCAGCGGCGACGCCGAAAGACGCTTTTATAATTTCTGCCGTTGCCGGCCGTTGGATGTTCAACACAGAACACTCATAGCGAAGAAGTTACTATTTGTACATTGTACAGTAGTGTCGTGGTACCTTCTTTTTACTTTAGAATAATATAAAGAATAAAAGTTGACCTTCTCTCTCTAGATATTTGTTATCTTTATAATTATTTCATAAAATAATAGTTTACCAATTATACAACGTGTAACAGAAAGGAGGTATCAACTCGAAAGGAAGTCAATGTACTCGTGAATCTGAACACTTCCAACAGAAAAAGATTTCAAATCGAAAATACAATTTTGGACTCTCCATAGAAAATTTGAATTTGCCGCCAACATTTTATATAGGGAGGGACATTCAAAAAAATTTATTTTCTGTTGGAAGTTTCACGAGTACATTGACCTCCTCTCGGGTTGATACCCCCTTTTTGTTACACGTTGTTTAATGATTATATTACAATGTAGGTAGGTAGTAGGTACTTACTTAAATGATAAATAAATCTTTAAAAAAATCAAAGAATATATTATATGTAGCTGGTTTTCATTACGTACCTACTTACCAAGATAGGTAGGCATCTACACAACACATTATTTAATTAAGTAGGTAACTACCTGCTTAAGTAATATCTAGCTAATTATTTGTTGAGATAGGTAACAATATTTAACTTTGGTAAGTCCCCTATTAACGGTGTTTCCACCGCTGTAAGTACCTAGATATCTTTCCGATCAGTATCGAAATAATATTACCTATTTGTTGATTTTGATGTTGTTTGTTTCCACAATCATACATAGGTACATGGCATACCAACAACAACACATTAACGATATTACCCTAATATACTGGTTGTGCCCTTTATACACGCTGTATATTCTTTGCTCTGGACTCACACTCACACATATGAATCCTTGTAGCTACGCACTACTTCGTAAAAGTTCGACGGCAGCGTAGGATTTGGCCGACACGGCACGGTTTGCCGGTGCTGTTGAGGAAATATAAAAGCGTCTCCATATGATTCCATACATTTCACTTCCCTGTTGTGCCGTTGGACGGCTGCCGGGCGGTGCCGTGCCGGGCCGTTGAGAATTATAAAAGCGCACAGCTCGCACACAGTTGCGCGTGTGCAAAAACGTCACTGTGTAGCGTCTGTGTAATAGGTAGTTGAAACGCGACGCTTGTATGGAGTGACCGGGGTGTGGTAGGAGCTAGGCTTGGATAGGTTCTAACCTTTAGAAAAATATTTCTTCCGCAACTGATTTCCAAATTCTACTTAGGTAAGTATACATTATTACAGTGGCATGGCATTACGTCAACTCGTAAATTTTTGATAAATTGTTGAAACGTAGGGTGTCAACGCCATTGTGTTGAAGCGAGACCTCAAACTAATCCGTTTCTAATTATCTCATCCGCTTTACCCCATCGAGTCACTTTTGACAAATATCCCCAATTTCGAATAGCCCCAGTTGCAAATACCATAATTTGCGCAGTTTTTTCGCTTGATCGGACAATCTGTGACCCATCTGTCAAATCCTCGCTTGTTAGTATGAGTAATCGATATCTGATTTATATTATTTGAGTTGCAGGTGCATTTTAAGGATGAATTCTATCTAGGTAATTCATTTATTTTTGAATAAATCACTTTTTGATTTTGAAAATGTCTATCAAATCCTTTTCGGCCCATACGCTATTTTAGCTATATTTCCGAGGGTAATTGAGATTTTGCCACGGAACAAGTGTCCCTAGGTTTAGAATTTAATTGTGGATCTGACAGTGAAGGAATTTTGAAAATTGGCTGGATAGTTTTTGAGAAATTTTGAAAATTGTAAAAAATTCGGGAAAAAATCTATCTTTTTTTGTAAGTAATTAATTTAAAAAACCCGATTTTTTTAAATTAGTTACTTACAACTTGACTTGCAGTCCGGGAGTGCCGGCAGAAGTGAAAGATATTTTGGAATGGTTAGGGAATAATTTTGCACGAATTGCCGTCTTATAAATTTACTCTGCATTTAAATTTACGAATAGGTACAGAACAGTATTGTACGAAAGTCTTATCCATAGCTTGACAGAAAATCTAGAGTTTTGACATTGAATTAAAAAATTAGCGCGTTGCTATGGTGACACAAGTGTTTACATCTTGAAATGACGCGCCGCCATTTCACTGCGCCCCGTAAAAGGAGAGAAAACGAATCTCCGAAGATAGAATGCGCGTCGATTGAGACTTCTCCGAGTGATATTGTTTAATAATATTGTGTCCTGTAGGTTTGGCTTTACGAGCGTGAAAAAAATTATTTTCAACACCGAGTAAAATCAACACGCCTAAAATATAACTAAAACGAAAAGTATCAGGCTAGCATGAATGAAAAAGAGCTAATCAAAGCACTGTTCAGCAGATCCGGTCAGCATACTTTCCCCAGCTCTCAACTTAACGCGGAGTCCTAAATGCTGGAGACCAGTTCTAACAGAGGGCAATCAATCTATTGAAAAGTACCAGGTTAGCATGAATATAAAGGAGGTCACAATCGTAAAAATAAATAGGTAAGTACTACTTAGGTAACTTTAAAAATATAATAGGATTTTGCATTTGAATTGATTTTGGTTTTTCGTAAATTTTTGTATTCATTTTCTATGCCTCCGAAGATTGCGGGAACTGCAGGGTCTGTGGATTTTTATCGACTAGGTAGGCCTTGTGCGGTAGGTAATAATCTAAAAATCGAAAATACCTATCTACAGTAGGTATAGGTAACTAGGCGTACACCTACAAAACATCCCTGTTTTTCTTCTCAGCGGAAAAGTCTGTAGGAAAATATAGACAATTATTTTTAATAAAGATGTTTGACTTAAAAGGCCGTTTTTTTATTAGAGAGACAAACATGACAAATGTCGATGTGATGATTAATATTTTTCGTAATTATATTTTCGTTTGCAAATAATTCTTATGTTTGATGAGCACATTTCAAAATTATAATTTGTTACTATAAGAATTTTTATTTTTAAATTTTTGATTATGGGTATGAAACCAAATGAAAGGCCTTGATAAGCACATTCCAAAATTCTTCTACTTCTTACCTATGTAATTAGTCTCTAAAATAAAATTTTTTTTTCAAGTTTTGAATATGGGTATCAAATAAATGGTTTTGTTAAGCACATTCCAAAATTATATAGTTAATTATTCTTGATCGAAGCCTTTGGCAGATACAGTAGTCACTCTGTCTCTAAAAAACAGACTTCTACATATACCTTACCTACTAAATAAAAATACTCTATTATGAGCTTCAGGTACACGTTAAATACCCCTTCTTGTCACCTCTTATCACTATCGTCACAACACCAATTTTATTAAAGAAATTAGGAAATAATATATATTTGTACTTATTATTTGTTAATGTGTATCATATATGTGTATACACAATTCGATTATCATTACCTATTTCCATAAATAAGTAAGTATTTTGTAAAGCTTTCTTCTTCCGCGTAAGAGAAGAAAGAAAGAGTCTATAAATTTTCAGAAATTACAAGTCGATATGCTCCGCCCACATTTGTCACACACAACCAATCACGATCTACCACCCTTAGTCCACCCTCAAACCAGCCAATAGAAATCGAGAAACCTGGTGCTTTTACGGTCAGGGGTGCCACAATGCAGTCGTTATTTAAAAATGATCTGTACTGCTTTACTTCAAGGTTTATTATAGAGTAATATGAAATTTTAATATAACACCCCTTGTCATATTTTAGGAAGCAGTGCAGATATAATTATGATTTAGTCCAGTTTCATATTTGTTGCGATTCGGTTGTCACAGTTTCGGTAGACTGTGGTGCCGGGGTGGTGCAGTGGTTAAAGCTCGGGCAGTGGTGAAAGGTCTCAAGATTCATTTCCCGCTGATGTCCTACGGCAGCGAGACGCCGCCCGTTTGGAGCAGCTCTGCAGTATGTACTTACTATTAATATAATAAGTAAGCAAAAAAAATACTTATTTATTATCTTAATAATACTATTAAGATGACTAATAAGCAAAATATTTCATACGAATGGGTGGTAGAAGAATATAGACAATTCAAAAGCACGTAATATCTAAGTTTATTAAATAAATTTTCATTTCATTTCAATTAATAAGTAAGTAATGCACATTGATCTTGCCCTATTTCAAAAATTATCTTACAACTATTCTAACTCATAGAAATTTGCGTTTCTTGAAAATTTGTTCCTCAAATAATCTAAACATGGGCAGACTGTATTAAATAACATTAAAGTAAAAAAAAACCGGCCAAGTGCGAGTCGGACTCGCGCACGAAGGGTTCCGTACCAAAAAACAGCAAAAAAAATCACGTTTGTTGTATGGGAGCCCCCTTAAATATTTATTTTATTCTGTTTTTAGTATTTGTTGTTGTAGCGGCAACGGAAATACATCATCTGTGAAAATTTCAGCTGTCTAGCTATCACGGTTCATGAGATACAGCCTGGTGACAGACAGACAGACAGACAGACGGACAGCGGAGGCTTAGTAATAGGGTCCCGTTTTTACCCTTTGGGTACGGAACCCTAAAAATAGATCTGTATCTAAGATCGGAATTAGTTTTGGACGAAAACTAAAAATAAGTCTTGATTTGTCGATTTAATTATTTCACGTCTTTTAAAATACTACAAAACTCTGAGTATAAGGTTTACTTAGCACAATAAAACAAAATATCTTGACCAAACTAAGTTAATTTCGATCACAATGTTGTAGGTTAATTTATATGCAATTAATTAATTTGCAATAGAAATATGAAGTTACACTCAATTTGTATTTAAAAATAAATTTAAACGCGCAATCTTTGTGCGTTGAAACCTGACGGTATATTTACCATTTTCAACAAATTATTTCACTATTGTTTTGTTTAAGAAACAAACTCAAACTTTGTATAACCTATGTAAGTAACACCTACTTAATTTTTTGGCACGTTCGTTCCACATAGGGCGCTAAAATAGCGGAATTTGTAAACATAAGAGGAGAGAAGTTTGTTGTAACTTAAGACTTATATTATATTATTTAATGCAATTAATGGATGATGATCACAAAGAAGGAACTTTTTTGTTGGATAAAACTGACCCATAAATTTATATTAAGTACTTACTTAGAGAACGAATGTTATAGAAAATTTCGCAAACAATTTTATTATTTTCGAATTTTAATAAGAACTAAAAAAGAAATGAATATGTACTGTAATAAACCAAGTGGTTTGTGTTTTTCACTCATTCTCAAAAGATTGCATCTTCCTTCCATTTTTGATAAGTAGTGTACCTACGTTATTTATTATTTAATCAGTTAAAATGAGTACTTATTCACGAATTATAAATATGAATTTTGATTCCCTTGAGAGTGTCGAAATATGGCTTTCTTGCGGCATAAACGGCCGTAGCTTTTTTTAAAGTTCGCTTAGAAATTTGATATTTTCACAGCTCCAAGGGACTGTAGATTTGAGTATTTACCTATAATTATTAGTACTATTAGTATTTTAATTTCAACTCGAGAACTTCACGCGTTCCTGAGATAAAGTGTCTTGCCAGAAAGACGAACAGACAGACAGACAATTAACGATTTAATTACAAATGTATAGTTTTCCGATTTTTTCCTGTACTTGTAGTATAAGACGATATTACTTGCCAAAGTTCTAGGTTCTAGGTGAACGAAACTAGTCTAGGTAGTACCTACCATCATGGGCCGAGGCAAGGTCCGCCGCCGGGCGAGGACATGGTCCTGGATGGGGTAGTGGTTCCCCTCCGTCCGACCATGAAATATCTGGGGCTAGTTCTGGACAGTCGGTGGAACTTGTCGCGTAGCGGGTTACTTAAGGAGCAAAACCACAACTTACGTTCACAATATTTATTTATGGCTTGAGCATAGGGTCGTAAGTGTAAGGGCCCGACTGGTATTTACTCTGCGTGTCCCAACTTATCTTAAGGGGGCCTTGAGGTGGTAGATGGCCCGACGTGGCGTGGAATGATGCAGCGGAGGGTGTGAGGCGCGTCGCAAATGGCGACCGAAGAAACCGCCGAGCGGCCAAAGTAGGTCGGCCAAAGTTGGTTCGGCCAAAGTTGCAGGGGTCAACTGGGTCAACCTGGGTGAACCTGGGTGAACCTGGGTCCCTGAAATTCCCATCGAACTGCATAAGCTTCACGTTTAGCAGCCGCCGATTGCGATAGCCAATTCACCTAAGCCAAGCCAAGAAAAGTTGGGAGAAGAGAAAGTACGTAGCAGGTGAAGTGGCAATTATCGCAATCAGAGCGGAGTTTACATACATAAAACTAATTAAATTGTGCAGAAAAGCATTATGCTGATTACATACAACATGGTTATATTATAAAAATGAAATTACGTTCAATAAAAATGTAAAATTAATAAAATTAAAATGTGAGGGTATACAAAGGCGAATGATTTGGCAATTTTGATTTGGTCGTTTAAGCTATTTAAAAGATAACGCCGAGATTCTTACACAAAGGAATGTATAATCATTCGCGTGCACTAAATTTTACATGAAACAATTATTTTAAAACACAAGCTAAAATTACTAACTAATAACTACTACACAATGATGTTCAACACTTACCCTTTCGGGGATTGCACTGAATTTATTTTTAAATAAAGTGACGACACTCTGATCAATATGTGATCTTTCTTTTCTAAGTATTATGAAAAAATGATTTCCAAGGGGCGCGGCGACTTTAAGACGAAATAGGTTCGTGTCGTACGCGGGAGCTCAGAAAGCGGTGTGTCATGACGTAGCAAACCACTGCATCGCGACGTTAGTTGCGCTCACGCATTGTGTGATTCGCAACCGCTACCTTCAGTTCGATACGCGAAACAAAAGTAGGTTAGGGTACCGTTCGCGCAGTGGTAAAACGTTTTTAATAAACAATACGTATGATCTGCAGTTTAATGTGCATTATTATTTTGATTGTAGTTATTAGTTTAAGATAGAAATAAGATTAGATTAATTAAAGTATTAAAAAAAAATATTTGTTTTCATTTTTTTTAATTTAGTAAAAATGTAGATTTTATTTAAAAAATAACCCATAACGTTACAATACCCCCTCGCGCGATCAAGGATTTTATTCCTCTTAATAAAATCCGCACTTAGTAACTAAGTTAATGGTTCGTATTAACACTTTCATTCTTCATCATTCATGCATTTCATACTTCACGCTTTCAAAAGGCAACAATAAACAATATTATCGAATATTGACGCATCCTGACAATATGGTAGGTTCCTGTTACATATGAACTGGTAAACCCATACAAACGTGATTACTTTACATAGATGGTAAACGTGCGAAGTTTTTAGCTTTGTAACGATATATTCAAAAATATTTAAAATGTTCATGTTATAAAAATGTAATGTTCATGTTACAGTTAAAAAAACTAATTTATTTAAAAAATATTTACTTATTAAAACCAGCTAGTTTTAAATCTTTTATATGCCATGTTCCCAAATCCTTACCATTCATATCCTCTAAAACGTAAACTAAAGGTGATTTTTTAGCAGTGACACGACATTTTATGAATTTCGGTGCCAACTTCTTGCTAAAATATTTATCTTTGTCACTTAGTACATAGGCTCGTTTCATGACGATATCGCCCACCTGAAATTCGGCTGCTTTACGACGCAAATTGTAATGTGCGGTATTCTTTTCATGAGCATGCCAAAGTTTTGCTTGTACGTCGTCAAAGATACTTGACAAGCAACCTAAGTTATCCGCATAAATATCGCGCGGTAGGAATAAGACCTCATCGCCTAAATCTGTGTCTGTGTAATGAGTACCACAGGTAACGAGCTCTCTGCCGAAAACTAAAAATGAAGGCGTGAAACCAGTTGCTTCATTCACAGCGTTATTAATGGCAAACTGCACCTTGGGTATAAAAATATCCCAGGTTCTGTGGTCATTCTCGACAAAAGTTGATATGCAGGTAATGATCGTTCTATTGTAGCGCTCTACAGTGTTTACTTGCGGTGTATACTTTGGAGAGAAATAAACATTAGGTACGTTATATTTTTGGAAAAAAGCAGTTGTGTCACGGCTAATAAACTGAGTACCATTATCTAGAAAAATTGTTTGTGGAACTCCATGAACAAGAAAAACGTTGTCCTCTAAGATTTTAATAATTACGTCCGAAGTAGCTTTTTTGATAGCGTAAATTAAACAAAATTTTGAAAAAACACACGTCACAACTAAAATGTAGCTGTTCTGTTTACGAGTTGTAGGCAACGGTCCCATAAGGTCAATTGAAATTATTTGCCAAGGGCGTGAACACTGTTTAGGACGACCCATTTCACCTAACGTTTGATGGTTATGTGACTTGTACTCAAGACACTTATCACAAGAGCTAACAAATTTTACGACGTCTTTATGCATGCCCGGCCAAAAATAACGAAGCATAAGGCGATGATATGTTTTAAATATACCTAAATGTCCAGCAGAAGGCTGAGAATGATTTTCCGAAATTACTTTCTCCCGCAACTCGGAAGGAACAACAATTTTCCATGAAAATTCGTCATTAAGGCTACATTTACTTTTAGTCAATCTATATAAAATATCATCTTTAATTAAATAGTTTGGATACTGTTGAGGACTATTCAAACAACCGTTGCGAAGTGTCTTGTACCACTGGTCTTTAGAGTCCAATATGTCGGAAGAACTAATGGCACTAACTGGAAATGCACGCGAAAGAGCGTCGGGAATAACATTATCAACCCCGCGACGATGTTTGATTTCGAAATTAAACGATGATAACCGTACTCCCCATCGAGCTAACCGGCCTGTAGGGTTATTTAGAGTAAGGAACCATTTTAAAGCACTATGATCAGTATATACGGTGAAGGTTTTTCCGTTCTCTAAATAACATCGCCAATGCTCTAAGGCAGTAATCACAGCCAGAGTTTCACGCTCTGTAATGCCGTAATTACGCTCTGAAGGAGCTAACGAACGGCTCATATAAGCAATAGGGTGCTCTTTTCCGTCCCTGGTCTGCGTGAGCATAGCGCCGACGCCATAACTGCTCGCGTCTGTGTGTACCTCGAATGGTTGGTTGTAGTCGGGGCAAGTCAGAACCGGCGCGGAAACCAAACATTCTTTCAGCTTCTGAAAGGAAGCATCAGCTTCAGCAGACCACTTGAAGGGGGGTGCGCCCTTTTTGTTGGAAGTGAGTCTATTTAAGGGACCGGCAATAGTGCTGAAATTGGGGACAAAACGACGGTACCATGTAGCTGTCCCGAGAAACCGTTTGACGTCCTTCCGACAAGTAGGTGTCGGATAGTTTAATATGGCCTCCACCTTCTCGGGATCGGTCCGTAGTCCACGACTATCGACGACATATCCTAAATATTTCAGCTCACTACGAAAGAAGTTACATTTTTCTAAATTTACGGTGAGGTTAGCATTTCTAAGTTTTTCTAAAACCTTTAACAAGAGTGTGACATGAGTTTGGTAGTCATTACTAACGATGATGACGTCATCGATATACGCGAAAACATTAGCGCCAAACTCGCCAAACAGAAGGTCAACTAACCGTTGTTGGGTTGCCGGAGCATTGGTCAAACCAAAGGCGGTTCTTTTAAAACGAAGTGTACCTCTGCCTGGGACGTAAAAAGCTGTCTTATCTCGGTCTTCGGGCGCAATCTCTATCTGCCAGAAAGATTTGGATAAGTCGATGCTGCTAAGATAACGCGCATCACGGAGGTTATCCAAAATCTCAGATATGTAGGGTAAATTGTATGCATCGCGTTTGGTGACTGAGTTTAGCTTACGGCTATCGAGGCAGAACCTAGGCTGTCCGTTTTTCTTGGTCACGAGCAAAACTGGGGAAGACCAAGCGCTTTCGCAAGGTTCGACTACATCTAGTGCTAGCATTTCATCGACCTGCTCAATCAAAGTTCGCTGTTTTTCCGGTGACATGCGATAGTATCGTTGCCGGATTGGTTGAGCATCGCCGGTATCAATTCTGTGAGTTATTAAGCTAGTTTTACCTAGACCCTTTTGTTCGAAAGAAATTTCTTTAAATTGATCAGTAATATTGTCCGCAATCATTTTTTCCGATTCGCTTAAATTATCATAGCTATGTAATAAAATTTCGGATGAGACGTCCACGGGTGTATTAATAGAATCGATTGAAATGCTTCCTAAATATTTAGGGCATATATTAAATTTACGCCAAAAATCAACGCCTAGTATAAGAGACGTATCAATACCAGGTACAACAACAGCTTCAATAATGTGAAACTGGTTTTCAAAGTGCACAGGTATATTAATATAGCCAATACTACTTAAAGACTGCCCACCTGCAGCAGTAACTGAAATACAGCGGTCTCTAATCAATTTAAATCCCTGAGACTCTAGAACTAAATGTGAATTGTTGCCTAAAATGGTGACTGCGGAACCTGAATCGAGTAAGCCAGTAAAAGAGAGACTGTTAATATTAATAGTGACATAAGGTCTAATATCATTATTGGGTTTATTATGAATTGTGGCAGTTCGATATGCTTGAAAGAAAACACTTAAAGTTTTAAGCCACTTCTGCCAATCATCTTTATCAAAGTAATTGTGATTTGAACTACCACAATTCAATTCTACTAGTTTTTTTGAACTGGATGGTTTACCTAGATTACAGTAAGGACATTGAGGAGTCTTAACATCCTTTCGACCACATTTAAAACAGTAAATGTTGTCTTTATTTTCTGTACACTGTCTCAAATTATGAGTATCTACACGACATCTAGGACAATAACGAGCTTTAGGAGCTTCGATAGCATGTAAATACTTTTCATTATTTGTTTTATTATTATTGTTATTAGGATAATTTGTTTTACTATTATTATAAGTGTAGTTATAGTTGGAATTATTTTTATATTTTGTAAAAGATTGATTTTTATTAAAAGGTGTATTAAAATTTTGATTATATGTATTTGATGAATTACTACTGGTTTTATTACGATTACCATTGTACGCAAATTCTGGAGCCAGAGTATTAGAAGTCGCTGTACTAGGCTCATGAAAGTTTGCAAGACGTGACTGTACGCTTTCATAATTTCGACATAAGGCTTGTAAAGATTCGATCGTTTTAACTTCACTAACTGAGGCTAATGTACTAGCATAACAAGGCCTAATGTTATGGAGAATTATTTCCAATTTTTCGTCATCGGACAATGTTTTCGCTAAGCGTGAAAACAAACCAGACATAATTGATAAATAAATTGTTATGTTCTCTGTTTCACCTTGTGTTCTTGCACGGATTTCTGAAAGCAGTCTGTAATCAAAGTCAGACTGATCAAAATCTTGCCTCAGCAGAATAATGAGTTCACTCCAAGAGGAAACTCGACTCTTTACACTCCTATACCAATGCAAAGCATCACCTGTGAAAATTTCAGTTGCGAATGAAAGCGCTTTAGGTCCTGAAATGTTCCTTGCGTCACAAAATTCCGTTACGCGTTGAATGAACGCCCTGACGCAGGTCTTTCCATCGTACTTAAGCTTAGTCAAATCACTAGAACCACCACGATCGCAAGTGACTGAGATGTTCAATGGCAATGCAGGAGTAGATGACTCGCTATTGCTGGCAGAAATTAAAGTATCAATACCTTTATCCTTAACAGAATTAAAAGCTTCAAAATAAGTCTTAAACTGCAAAACGCACGTATCATATTGAGGCTTGACAGACTCGTCGGCAATAATTCGGTTGATCCGATGATATAAATGATGCAACAGGTTTTGCGTACGTAACAATGTGTTTTTGTCGGTACCCGAATCTAAATTTGTTTTTATTTTAGTGAGGGTATCACTAACCCCAACTAAATCTACTGCAGCCTCCAATGGACTGTCCAAAATGTCCTCAGAAGGAAATAATGGTGCTAACTTCGCGATCTGCTTGCGTAGGTCTTGCACAGTAGCACAAGGTGTGGAACCTCTAATGGTCACCTCGTATTCTAGCTCCGACTTTTGCAGAGACAGAAATTTTATTGCAAAAGCCATATTAAACAATAAAAAAAAAATACGGAACTTCGGTAGATGACGCGAAAGAAAAATAAAAAAAATCCGTAAGATAGGGTAAATGTTGAACGATTTACTATCTACTTACAACTAATTAAAACTAAAAAAAAACTACCTAACTCCGTCTGTTACAAAAAAAACTACGGCAACAGAAATAAAAGAAAAAAGTTACACAAATAAGCAAACACAGATTTGCAAAATAAAAAAAAAACAAAATACACAGGTTTGCAACTAAAAAAAAAAACAAACAGAACTAAAAAGAAAAAAAAAAACACAAAAAAGCACACAACACACTAACTACAACTCACTGCGAAAGCAAATACCAGCCCATACCAAAACCAAGTTGAGGCGCCAGTGTCGCGTAGCGGGTTACTTAAGGAGCAAAACCACAACTTACGTTCACAATATTTATTTATGGCTTGAGCATAGGGTCGTAAGTGTAAGGGCCCGACTGGTATTTACTCTGCGTGTCCCAACTTATCTTAAGGGGGCCTTGAGGTGGTAGATGGCCCGACGTGGCGTGGAATGATGCAGCGGAGGGTGTGAGGCGCGTCGCAAATGGCGACCGAAGAAACCGCCGAGCGGCCAAAGTAGGTCGGCCAAAGTTGGTTCGGCCAAAGTTGCAGGGGTCAACTGGGTCAACCTGGGTGAACCTGGGTGAACCTGGGTCCCTGAAATTCCCATCGAACTGCATAAGCTTCACGTTTAGCAGCCGCCGATTGCGATAGCCAATTCACCTAAGCCAAGCCAAGAAAAGTTGGGAGAAGAGAAAGTACGTAGCAGGTGAAGTGGCAATTATCGCAATCAGAGCGGAGTTTACATACATAAAACTAATTAAATTGTGCAGAAAAGCATTATGCTGATTACATACAACATGGTTATATTATAAAAATGAAATTACGTTCAATAAAAATGTAAAATTAATAAAATTAAAATGTGAGGGTATACAAAGGCGAATGATTTGGCAATTTTGATTTGGTCGTTTAAGCTATTTAAAAGATAACGCCGAGATTCTTACACAAAGGAATGTATAATCATTCGCGTGCACTAAATTTTACATGAAACAATTATTTTAAAACACAAGCTAAAATTACTAACTAATAACTACTACACAATGATGTTCAACACTTACCCTTTCGGGGATTGCACTGAATTTATTTTTAAATAAAGTGACGACACTCTGATCAATATGTGATCTTTCTTTTCTAAGTATTATGAAAAAATGATTTCCAAGGGGCGCGGCGACTTTAAGACGAAATAGGTTAGTGTCGTACGCGGGAGCTCAGAAAGCGGTGTGTCATGACGTAGCAAACCACTGCATCGCGACGTTAGTTGCGCTCACGCATTGTGTGATTCGCAACCGCTACCTTCAGTTCGATACGCGAAACAAAAGTAGGTTAGGGTACCGTTCGCGCAGTGGTAAAACGTTTTTAATAAACAATACGTATGATCTGCAGTTTAATGTGCATTATTATTTTGATTGTAGTTATTAGTTTAAGATAGAAATAAGATTAGATTAATTAAAGTATTAAAAAAAAATATTTGTTTTCATTTTTTTTAATTTAGTAAAAATGTAGATTTTATTTAAAAAATAACCCATAACGTTACAAACTTCAAAACCCACTTCCAGCAACTGGCTCCCAGATTGGTGAAGGCAGCGGCAGCCCTCGGCAGATTGCTACCTAACGTTGGAGGGCCAAACAAGAGTTGTCGGCGTCTGTACGCGGGGGTCATACGCAGTATGGCCCTGTATGGGGCCCCCGTATGGGCAGACGCCCTAAATGCTGAAAACAGGGCTGCATTACGGCGCCCCCAAAGAATAGTGGCCTCACGAATGATTAGGGGCTACCGCACCGTATCATGGTCAGCGGCATGCGCGCTTGCCGGTACGCCTCCATGGGAACTAGAAGCCCAGGTTCTATCGGAGGTGTATTGGCAGCGTAAAGAGGAAAGGGCAAGCGGAGATCGCCTTGCCCCAGAAGAGCGGCAGACTGTCCGGCGTGTCGCAGAAGAGAGATGTTTGGAGGAATGGGGGCACCAACTTGAGACCCCAATAGCAGGTCATAGGACGGTGGAGGCCATCCGCCCTGTCCTTAAAGAGTGGAAGGAGAGGGCCCACGGGTCTTTAACGTATAGGCTGACACAGGTGCTTACCGGGCACGGATGCTTTGCTAAGTACCTGTGCCGGATACAGAGGGAGGAGTCTCCAAAGTGCCACGAGTGCGACGCTGTGCTGGACACTGCGCAACACACGCTAGAGGCGTGTTCTGCGTGGTCAGAGCAGCGTCGGGATCTCGTGGGGGTGGTGGGATGGGATCTCTCGCTGCCCAGCGTCATCCTTGCGATGCTGAGCAGTGAGAGAGCATGGCAGGCGGTAGTCTCCTTTTGTGAGGATATCATCCTCCAGAAGGAGATGGCGGAGAGAGTCCGCGAAGAGGATGCTCATGCGGCTCTTCTCCGCCGCAGACGGACGGGGGTAAGGAGGCGTCGCTACGCGCATCTCATTGCCCCCTAAACGGGGCCAAGCGGGCGGTGGGGGGTGACCCATCGCCTGCCTTGCACGGTCCCAACCGTCTAGGGAGATGGCTAAACTTGCCCGGCCATCTCCCAACCGCGAAGAGGCCCGGACAGCCGGGCCGGCCGCCGGGTCTAATGAGGCAGATTCCTACAAGGGTCCCTCAGGGCCAACCGGCGGCGAGAGGGCAAGTGCCGGAGTTTTTAGTGGGTGTTCCCCCCTCCCGGGATCCCACCGAGCCTTTTGGCTGGGTGGGATCACGGGAGGCGGTCATGGAGGGAGCCGCAACGCTGAATGTTGCGGTCCCCTCCTGGAGAGTCCCACATTTCGAACCCCTGTTCACCTGCGAGGGGGATGCGTAAACGCATTTTCTCCGGCAAAAAAAAAAAAAAAGGTAGTACCTACCATATGAATTTTGATTCCCTTGAAAGTGTCAATATATGCTTTTTTGCAGCATAAACGGCCGTATTTTTTTTTACATAAACTTAGAAGTTTGATTTTTGCACAGCTTCAAGGGACCGTAGACTAGACGTAGACGTGGTTTTAATTTCAACTTGATACCTCCACGCGTTCCCGTGCCGAGATAAAGGGTCTTGCTTGATAGACGGACAGACAGACAGACGGACAACAAAGTGATCCTATAAGGTTTTTTCCTTTTGAGGTAAGTACGGAACCATAAAAACAACATCAATCGTAATAAAATGTAATAAAATTAAAACAGTTTAAACATTTTCTATGTGGGTGTGCATCGTCTACCACGAGTCAATTTTCAACGTCCGCCCAGAACTACGGTAGCGGTGACCACGGCCTCTTCCAGATAAGCGAACTATTCTGGTGCGGCCCTGGGTGTGAAGTCATCATTTGCGACACGCGACACTACTCTTATTTAAAACAAATAAAAGCAGACGTAAAAACCAATATGTCATGCAATGTATTTTTCTTAAAAAACATTGCTCTCTGGACGCACTCCCGCGTGCCGAAAAGACGTCCTTGGGATTTCAAAACTAACAAATTTTTTATTTTATTTTATTTATAAGGACCGCCAAATTAAACATACACTATGACAATTTTAAAAGTACAAGTAAATCTTAAAGTTAAGTCTTAATTAAAGGCAGTCACGACGTGTGCAATCATAAACATTTTTAAAATCTTTAGAAAAAGTTGTAATCACTACTTAAAAAGAAAAATAGACAATGAAACAATTTAAACAACAATCAGGTATGGATGATCGAAAATTACACAATTCAGATTTTAATATAAACATAATTATACTTACTATGATAGAAAAAAGATACGAAAGAATTACAAATCATTAATAATATTAATAACGAAGCGCTTAAAACCTTGTATTTTATTTGAGAAAATGTCGATATCTTGTTTTTTTGCCAAAATATTATACTGACTCTGTGATCTTCTTAGAGTTGAAAAATGGGCGGAGTTAGTCTTGCATGTGCGAAAAGAGAAAAGGTTATACCTAGATGGACGCGGCAACTTAAATGGTATGTTGAACTGAAGATCTTGTAATAGATGGGGGCAGTCCAGATTTCCATTAACTAACCTGTATAGGAACAATTGATCCAAAAGCATCCTCCTATGTTCTAAACTACACAAGCCGTAAAATGAGAGGCGCTTCTCATAGGTGTCTAGAACCTTAGCTATAAAGCTAAGGTTCTAAGTTCCAAGGCCATAAGGCCTTGATAAGCAAGATGCCATAAAAATCTTTTTTGAATCCGTTCAAGTCGCTTGATGTGGACGCTGTAAAATGGAGACCATACTTGGCTGCAATATTCGAGACAAAAACGATCCAGTAAGGATATTCGGAAATAAGGTCTCAAGCCTACTCACCGGTCTTCTCCTGCTGCATTGCCTGTCGGCGCCGACCTTTGGCAATCTTTTTGGTCTTTTCACTAAGAGCACACACAACACACAACGAAAACGTTAAAAATGGGTTTTGTAATAGGCAGCGATGCAATCGATAAATAATATGTGTCGACAGCGCGGATCCGTCCAACCAAGTGAGAGGCATCGACCCAATCACGAAAAGTACCCTCACTAGATTAATAATTTTGACAATATTTTGCGATCAACCAACTACCCGCCAAAACTGTCACTATGAAGCGTTTCGTTCTATGCAAAGACGATCTATCGATAGAAAATTACAAACTATCTATCTGATTGTCTAATTAGAAACCACCTAGCGACCGGTTTCATTTGACAGATGAATGTGATACATTGCTACTTCTTTTTGGGGTGAAAAAATACATACCAAAGAAAAGTAGCAATGTATATCAAATGAAACCAGTCGCTAAATAGTTTCTATTTAGATAATCAGGGTGCCGATCTCGAAACATAGTTAAAGTTCTTTCAACCACGTTTATATTATAAAAAAAACTGTTGCTAACGAAGGAGAAGACTAAGCGTATCCGCTGACGAACTACTTTTTGTAGCTGCGATAAACGCGGCGATAATCGCGGCGACAATCGCGGCGCTTTTTTGTCGCTGGCGTAGGTTAACCCTAAAAGGCACCCAGTTCTGTATTCATCCCATGACATCGCATCGCACTCGCGTCTCAGACCAAATAAAAAAGTAAAGACGGAGTCTTCCGACAAAGCGGTGAAGCCAGTAAAACTACGCCTTGGCTGTGTACATACACAGTTTACGCACACATATGTAACGAAACTACGCCTTGGCTTTCGTTCGTCATTGGGCGAACCCTGCCGCCCGGCCCCCGCCCGCCCCCTAGTGCGCACACATGTACCATCAAAAACCGGCTTCACTTAGTTGTTCGCAACCACTGCGCAACGCTCTATCTTCCTTTTTTATTTGATCTGAGACTCGCGTTACCTTTTCTTTATTCATCCCAAATCCTGTTCTTAACTCATCCCATTAATATTATATAATATAAAACAGTGATCAGCAAAGTTTCCACTAATTATTTTGTATGTTCTAATTATTAGTGGAAACTTTGCTGATCACTGTTTTATATTATTTGGTAATACTAAATGTACTGTGAAATTGTTTGTTTCCCAAATAAACTAAAAAAAAAAAAAAAAAAAAAAAAAATTAAATTCTGCTGACATCGCAAATCTATTCTTAACTCGGATGAGTTGATGACAAAAAATACCAAGAATATATGAAATAGCTGAAAAATGGACATCAGAGTAATAAGTACCCATATAAAACTCTTTAATATAGTTTTTTTTTAAAGTGAGCTGTAATTTGTTAAATATAGACATTTAAAAGTTTAAATGGTACTAAATATTTAAAACATTCAAGCAAACTAACAAAAAAAACTAAACAAAACAGCTTTAAAATAAAAAGCTATAAATAGCAAGAAATAATATTGAAATCTGCATAATTATTAATAGGTACCTACCTACGCAAATCTAATATTTAAAAAAAACCTCTGTTGAAGTCGGGTGGGGCTTTACAATAAAAAAATAAGATACTGAAACTACGATAAAAGTTTATATAAAAAACCGGCCAAGTGCGAGTCGGACTCGCGCACGATGGGTTCCGTACCAAAAAACGGCAAAAAATACATTTGTTGTATGGGAGCCCCCCTTAAATATTAATTTTATTCTGTTTTTAGTGTTTGTTGTTATAGCGGCAACAGAAGTACATAATCTGTGAAAATTTCAACTTTCTAGCTATCATGGTTCATGAGATACAGCCTGGTGACAAACAGACAGACAGACAGACGGACAGCGAAGTCTTAGTAATAGGGTCCCGTTTTTACCCTTTGGGTACGGAACCCTAAAAACGGAGAGGCCTTCTCCTCCTTTGGCCCCACCCGACTTCAAAAGACGTTTTTAATATTAGGTATGCGTAGATAGGTACCTATTAGTAAATTATGCTGATTTCAATATTATTTCTTGCTTTTTAGAGCTTTTTATTTTAAAACTGTTTTGTTTAGCTTTTTGAAGGAGGTTTTTTTAAGCTTTTTTATTTTTATCTTTTTTGTGGTAGTTATAATAAGTGACGATATTATAAATAAAACCTTTTTTATTTTTCATATTTTCAATGGTAAAATACCTTTTTTTATTAAATTTGAGATTTTTGCATTTACAATGCTATTTTTAAACAATACTAAATAATATACTAGAAAAAATACGACTCGCACCAGATCAATACTCAGACGGGAATCGAACCCGCGACCTTTGGATATCCGGTCCAATGCTCTGACCGCTGAGCTGACTCAGTGACTCGGTAGCTCGGCGGTCAGAGCATTGGACCGGATATCCAAAGGTCGCGGGTTCGATTCCCGTCTGAGTATTGATCTGGTGCGAGTCGTATTTTTTCTAGTATAGTATTTAGTATTGGTAAAATACCCCCAATAATTCAATTTATTCAATTTACACATTCGTGCTTTTTGTTGTACCATGGCAGTCTTAATTCTAGTGCAGAAAGTGCATGACCATAGTTAGGTACCTACCATAAACTTAATATTCCACTGGAATAGACGTACAGAGTACGCTTGGCTGCGACACCAAAAGTGACATGAGCCAGTGTTTGTAAATTTGTAAATGTGTGCGTGAATTTTAAAGATGCGCCCTCAAGTCCATTTTTGGTTGTCGATAACCATAATGTGCATTGCTCTAATAAATAAAACACAAACAAAATTTAATCATTATAATAAAGTAATTAAACATTTAGGTGCCATTACTTATGAAGAGAAGAATTTTATTATATTTATCTCTGAAGAGAACAATTTTATTTAAATCATTTCTTAAGGTTTTCCTTGAGAGATTTTTTTATCGTAGTTTGGCTTCATACCTCAGTCGTATAGACAAACATATAAATACGTCGGCGATTTCTTTGGATGAAGCAGTTTTGCTTGAAATGTTTGCTGCACACCACAGAGTTTTGGCGAGCGAGGCTCCCAGCCTATTCAATTTATTATTTTTATCCAGTTTAACTTAATCACTGAATTTACAGGAAACCTGGAAATGTGGATAAAATGGAGTTTGAAATTACTTGAGTAAGTAGGTATAATTTACTATTTGCAAACTGTCGGTTAAAAGCAGCATTAAATAAAACTATCTGTGTTCACAAAGACCAAAAAGTCGTATTGGAAATCATCGAAATGAGTATCGATATCGATAATTTTTGATCAATCTCTACGTCAAATTTTCTCAAGTTCACGGATATAATATCTTTTTATCTAACATATAATGTTTAGAAATAAGCTTTTATTTAGGAAATAGGCGGTTAATAGCATGATATTAGTGTATCACTTATAACGGGTGTAACAAGACCTTCAACGAAGCCGAAGCCCACGCGTTCCGCCCATCATCAGGATCATTTTTGTCATTTAGACTATACCTGGGAAACCAATAGCTACGAAGTTATTGAAGGTCAAAGTCAAAATTTTTTTTTCAAAATTTTAATGAAATCTTATTTTATTCGTTATTTCCTACTTTTGTCCAATGAAACATTATCAAAATTTTAAGTATTTCGTAACAAACAATGACTTCAAAATGTCGTCACTCGGCGCATCTCATGAGCACGCACAAAAATGTTGCCTTTCAACTCTGCCGCACGCAGCTGTGTAGCATACACTCGCAGGCGCGGTCTGTTGTACGCGTTACATTGCGTGGTAAAGTATGCAATGTTTTTTTAACACCAAAAATCAAAATCGTTCCCAGCAATAATTTTGAACAGAAATGATCCTGATGATGGACAGAATACGTAGACCTCGGCTTCGTTGAAGGTCTTGTTACACCCGGTAGTGTGTTTGGGAATATATTCAACTAAAATATGAAATATGAAAATGGTAATAGTACAATCATATTTACCTGTGAAATGAGTGTTTATTTGGGTTATTGTCGTAAGTAACATTACAATTCAGTACAGAACACGACACCATTATTGATTTATATAGCTTTAAGAGCCAAACTGATCCGATCGCGATCAAAATTACAAAATAATCGTGTGGACGCCACTGAAATGTTATTACTACGTATAGAAGCGACAGATCTACGGCACAAATTCTCGCAGCGATTGCAAAGATGGCGGCCACGCACGCACAGCGCAAGCGCGAGTTGTCAAAGAAAAAGTAGCATGCACACAGATGTGACACATTCTACATAATGATAAGGATATACCTACTTGTTTAATAATATTGCATAAAATTATAATAAAAACGCAATTCAATTAGGTAATAGGTGCATGTATTAACATGCACCTAATACCTAACCATACTTACCCGAAAAATAAAAAAGGAGGGTGGGCATTTAGTACCCGCAGTAATAACAATCATTAGGTATCGTCGAAAATATTTTTTTATTAGGAAAAATATTACTATGGAAACATGGAAATATATTTACTAACCTACATAAGGATTTGGGTTAGCAAATATTTTTCCATGTTTCCATAGTAATAATAATAATGATTAGGATATACATACTTGTTTAATAATACTGCATAAAATTATAGTAAAAATGCAATTTAATTAGGTAATAGGTACATGTTAATACTTACTCGAAAAATAAAAAAGGAGGATGGGCATTTAGTGCGGGTACTAATAACAATCATTTGGTGTCATTGAATAGATTTTTTTATTAGGAAAAATATTACTATGGAAACATGGAAAAATAATTACTTACCCAGATAAGGATCTCGGTTAGTAAATATTTTTCCATGTTTCCATAGTAATAATAATGATGTTTAGGATATATCTACTTGTTTAATAATATTGCATAAAATTATACCTAGTAAAAACGCAATTTAATTAGGTGATAGAGACATGTTGATACTTACTCTAAAAATAAAAAAGTAGGATGGGCATTTAGTACCCGCACTAATAACAATCATTTGCTGTCGACAAATATATTTTTTTATTGGGAAAAAATATTTCTATGGAAACATGGAAAAATAATTACTTACCCAGATAAGGATCTGGGTTAGTAAATATTTTTCCATGTTTCCATAGCAATAATAATGATGATTAGGATATACCCACTTGTTTAATAATATTGCATAAAATTATAGTAAAAACGCAAATTAAATAGGTGATAGGTAATTAGGTACATGTTGATACTTACTCGAAAAATAAAAAAGGAGGATGGGCATTTAGTACCCGCACTAATAACAATCATTTGGTGTCGTCAAATATATGTTTTTATTAGGAAAAATATTACTATGGAAACATGGAAAAATATTTACTAACCCAGATCTTTGTCCGGAAATCGCGGGAAGCTCACAAGTGCTAGTTCTAGTTGATATCATAATTATAAATACGATTTTATACAATACTTTGCTATATCTGCTGCTTATAATAATTACTCTGTCATAGCATTAAAAAAAAACTAATTGAAATAAAAATCCATAATTGCAATTTAATCTTATAAAATTGAAATTCAAAAGAGAAGATAAGGCACTATCTAGCGTTTTTTTTTGCAAAAAAAAATCGTGTTTTTTTCCAACCCTGCCACCGACGACGATGCCAAAACTTACTACTGATGTAGGTATAATACAGTCATAGCGCTGTGCTAAAATAGCCGAATTAAGCATTTCTCAAACAAAAAATGTAACAAAAACATATGTGTTGAAATTTTTTTTTCTAAACTGCCAAGTCAGATTTTGATGCCGCTTTGCACAAGGGTGTAGTTGAGGTATACCTACATAAATACAACAACAGTGTCGCTATTGGTTCATAGACCACTTCCCATACAAATTTTCCCACTCTCCTTTCTCATACTCTATCGATCGAGCACTTCTACGTGCGTTTTTTTTTCTAGATAGATATTCGTGCTAAGTGTAATGTACACATTTAAACTCGCTATTAGCCTCGCCTGCCTCGCCACTTGAGCGGGATGAGTATTGAGTAATTGCGGCAATGAAGCACAGTTGTTCCGTGCACGCACCGATGTGCCTCGACAGTAAAATATAGCAGGGACTTAAGATTAATAATCACTTTTAATTTATTTCTTTTTTGACAAACTCCTAAACATATGTATTTTTCGACTGACATGACAGCGTAAGTTAAGTACCTACAAGGTGGCGGCGGTGTCGTCCTACATCATAGGCGCTTTTTAACGGTATAGAATAATAAAGGTACAATATTGTAAAACTGTGCTATTAGTTCACCTATCCTAGTTTAGTACCTACGTATACAATCTGTATGGTTCACTTTACATAATCTATGATTTTCATACAAAATGTCGGGTCAGTAGAAATAATGTATAAAAAATAGTTTTGGTTGGTTTATGTTGATGTTTTGTTTACATACCGATGATAAGTCACTCCACTATTTTTTTGCTTCGAAGTGGAACAATTTTTACACGTCTTCAATACACAGATCGGCATTTTTATCACCACTATTGCACCGTGCGTTCGCGGTGAGCGTTGGCGAGTGACTAAATGAGTTGAGGCCAGTTGGCCTCAACTCATGGAGCAAAAATCGGGGCTGCGAGGTCGATTCCATACGTAGTAATAACATTTCAGTGGTGGACGCTTTTCACCAAGATGATAAAAGACGATAAATGAAGTCAAACTAGGTTCTGCTGTCATTTTCTTTTAACTCTTTCTCACACATCGCATAAGCCATAAGAATCAGTTTCTCACTCGCACCATAGTCCGTCTACTTGAGCGTAGCGAAAAATTTTCTAAGTCTATGGTACCTAGCTACTCTTTTTTGGATTGTTATAAACCTACTATTATATCAATCACTAAACCTATAGGCCAGTAAAATTCTACATTAAAAACACAAAACGCGATGTAAAGCTGCATTTTTGGTATGTTTTTTGGACTCCTCAAACCTCTGAGGAGTCCAAAAAACATTTTTTTGCTTGCAAAACATAGTTTTACACATCTGTATAAAACTATGTTTTGCAAGCAAAAAAAAGTTGTTTCTAATATTTTCAGTTTTTGCAGTTCAATTCAAAAACTATGGGCTTTTGACATTAGTTGCTAATATCATTTTGAAAGTATATAAAAGGTGAACGAATTTAAGCCTACCCACAGCTCCGTATGTCTAATAGTTTTTGATGCTTGAAAAATTTGCACCCAAGGCACATTTAACCACCCTCACCGTTATTTTCATACAAGCATGCTCATTTCACAGTCTCATAAATAAAAAAATGGTTGTACATTTCTGCAATGGTTTTCATTTTAATAGATTAGTCAGGTGCACATTTTTCGAATAAGAATGTCAAATAAGTATAAACACCTCTCAATTTATCCAAAAAGAGGGAGAAGTAAACCAGTTTTTTCGTTCCATACAATGATATTGCTTGTTTGTTTACATTGCTTGTTTACAAATGCTCACGAAATAATGCTCCCAGTGAGGACGTTCCTTTTATGAAATTAGATTTTTTATAATTTTATCATGTTTTAAGAGTATCGCTTTAGTTCAGATCAAAACGATGGCTCTATATCTATCATCCAAAAATCCCGTAATCCCATTCATTTTTATTTAGAATTAATGTTATTAGCGACGAGTCAAACTTTATAGCTGGCTAGATGTTTTTTCGTTACGTTTAAGTTACGTTTTCTATATAGGTAATATAACAATCCCAGAACAATGGGGCATGTCCGAAAAAAATCAAATTGGCTGAATATTTTTTTATAGGTAGGAATAAGCTCCCTTAGTAATAGAAAAAAGTTTCAGAATTTTCCGTTGCGTAAAAAAATTTAAAATAATTAAAGTCTCTTCGACTTTACAAATGTGTAAAAGTAACAGCAGAATGGAGATTATACCTTTGCCTTGCCACCGTCCACATGCCACTACGACAACAAGAATAAAAAATAAAAAGTTTTGACATTTTGACATTTGTAATTTTTGAAACTTTTTTAATACCATGTTGTGGTTGTGGCAGGTGGTGGCAAAGGTATAATTTCCATTCTGCTGTTACTTTTGAATATTTGTGAGGTCGAAGAGACTTTAATTTTTTAAAACTTTTTCACGCAATCAAAAAATCTGAAACTTTTTTCTATTACTAAGGGAGCTTATTCCTGCCTATATAAAAATATTAAGCCAATTTGATTTTTTTCGGACATTGCCCATTGCCTATAACCGACCTTTAAGGCTCGTAGTGTACCTACCCTTTACGGAACAGGATTAAAAATAATATAAATATGTAATCATATCATGAAATAATAATTCCCTTTCTTTTTATTGCAAGCTATACCATTACAAAAAATTATGTCAGCCAGCCAAAAACATTGTGGTGTTTTTTAGGGTTAAAGCCGCTTGTCACTCTGGTCAGTGTCATTTCGTAGCGATTAGTCGAAGAGCTATGTGTCAGCTACTTTTTGTAGCTTGTGGGCGTTTGCGTACTGAACTCCATATGTTCTATTCTGGGCTACAAAAATCGCTCAGCGATTAAGCGCCCGTCAGCGGTGACGCTAAAAAAGAGCAGTGTGTAAATTTTCGTAAGATTCCTTAATATAAAGATTAGGTACCGTTTTTTAGTATGGTAAATCATCTGACGAAAGGCTTCTCGCAAGACGACCATTTTTGCAAAGAAAAGAAGAGCGACAGATTAACTTATAAAATATATTAAAAAAAAACCACGCAGAGTTGGGCATTGATTTTCACCAAGGGTATTTTGATTAAAATTACCCACCAAATAAAAATAATAACAGAAGAAATATATTATATTTACCCTATGGTTAAAAACTTTTGGAATAGCCAACGTATGTATAGAACCTACACAACTAAATTAACAGCGATCATTTTTACCGTTGTGGGTTTATTTCAAAATTTTGGCATACATCTATCTCCTGTACGTAAATAACCAGGAAGGCAGCCGGCGTTAAAGATTTCCCTTCCATCTTTGTCATCTGCTTTGTCATTTTTCTTTGTTGTAGTACTTGGAGTTTCTTCAGTAACGAATACAATAACATCAGCCGTAATTCCTGGTACATTTGTAGTACTGGTACTACCAGTACCAGTACGATCTGGTCTTTTGTCATTATCATCAAACACAAATATGTTGTCATTGGTAGGTGCCCGTTGTTTATCAGTAGTAGTAATGATTGGAGATTGTGTTGAACAGGCTGGACTAGGGACTGATATTATGGTTGTACTAATTACAGGATTCACTTGGTATGGTCTTGAACTGCCATTGTCATCAAAAAATATTGACGTACTATTTCTCGTGTTAATTTGATCACGTTCAGCTTTAGGTATTAATACTTGTCGTATGTCTTGTCTCACTTTATGCGCCGTCTCATGAATTTTCCGAAAAAAATCGTTGATAAGTTGTCCATTGATGGTTTTATAATTTAATATGAGAAATACACAGCACAATACAACTGACGGGAACCGCATTTTAAATGTTTTGACTAACGAGTTTGATATTTTTCTATCAATGAATCTTTACTTAAGCAAAGACTATGCTGTTTCAAGATAACGTTTCACCTTCTGAACTTCGAACTTACTTATTATCAATAGACGTAAAGCTGATAATATTCATTCATTTAATTAATTAATTTATTTAATTAATGTTTTTAACCGACTTCAAAAAAACAAAAAAAAGGAGGTTCTCAGTTTGACCTGTATGTATGTATGTATGTTTGTCCGCGATTATCTAGCGTTTGGCTGAACCGATTTTGATGCGGTTTTCATAAAAGTATTTGTTACACTTAGGAGAAGGTTTTAGTATTTTAACCGACTTCGAAAAAAAAGAAGGTTCTGAGTTTGACTCAAATAATGTAGGTATGTTTGTCCGCGATTATCTCGCGTTTGGCTGAACTGATTTTGATACAGTTTTCAGAAAAGTATTTGTTACACTTAGGAGAAGATTTCAGTGTTTTAACCGACTTCAAAGAGAAGGTTCTGAGTTTGACTCCTATGTATGTATGTTTGTCCGCGATTATCTCGCGTTTAGCTGAACCAATTTTGATGCGGTTTTCAGAAAAGTATTTTTTACACTTAGGACAAGGTTTTGGTATTTTAACCGACTTCAAAAAAGGAGGATCTCTTATCAGTTTGACCCGAATGCATGGTTGTCCGCGATTATCTCACGTTTGGCCAAACCGATTTTTCCATCTACCTACCTAGATAATATATTTAATACAGAAAGTACTTACACTAAAAAGAAAAAATAAAAAAATTGTTTTAAAAAACAAAAACCGACTTCAAAACCCCACTCTACCTCTAAAAAGCAATAAATAATATTGAAATCACTAGATACGCATTATTATTGTAATAAAACACGTCTATTGAAGTCGGGTGGGGCTGTTAGAATAAAAAAAAGTTGTCCTCCAGCCCCACCCGACTTCAATAGACGTGTTTTATTACAATGATAATGCGTATCTAGTGATTTCAATATTATTTATTGCTTTTTAGAGGTAGAGTGGGGTTTTGAAGTCGGTTTTTGTTTTTTAAAACAATTTTTTCCTTGAAATGTTGCTATCGGTTGTTGGAAGAGCAAAAACTGTCAGCATCTGTAAAATACGATAAGATACCTATATTTTAGATGGTCAGTAGTCGTGATATTGTGACATATCGTACAGGGTTATTTGTAAACCACCAACAACCTCGCAGGAGTAGATTACCAACATCATAAACAACAATATTTGTTCTAGGACTTTTGATAATTCGTTAGATTTTACTTTAATACAAAAAAAAAAACAAAAAAATATTATTTTAATTTACCGTTCATACAAGTTCATAACTCTACGCGCGGCGCGCGGAGCGTTTGAGTAAATAACAAATTTTGAGGTTCAGATGTCATTTGATAATCAGGAGAAACTGTACCTAGTTGTATTGAATAACAGCTTTGTAGGTAATAAATAATATTTTCATCAAGGTCTGATTTATGAAAAGGCTAAAAAAAATAACGTGGTGGAATCAAATATAAATAAAAACTGGACAAGTGCTAGTCGGACTCACCCGCCGAGGGTTCCGCACAAATTTAAAGGTTCATATTATAATTAGTTCAGGAATCGAGTCTCGCAGTTTTTTTTCCGAGATTTTACTGTATTTTTTATGATGTTTACAGATTTTCCCCTGTACATACTTGTAGTACTTATACGACGATATTATTTGCCAAATTTCATAGTTCTTAGGACAACGGAAAGTAAATTTTGATTCCCTTGAAAGTGTCGTAATTTGCGTTTATTTCTTTTTTACGTTAACTTAGAAGTTCGATTTTTTCACAGCTTCAAGAAACTTGAGTAAAAAGTTTTAATTTCTACTCGATACCACACCCCGGGCACTCCATACAAGCGTCGCGTTTCAACTACCTATTACACAGATGTGACGTTTTTGCACACGCGCAACTGTGTGCGTGCTATTGAATGAGCACACGGATCGGCACATGGAACTCGTGTGGTGGGCGCCGGTGAGGAAAGATAATTGTTTGTGGGGCGGGGCGGAGAGTTTCCTTTCTGTACGGTAGTACTTATTTCTATTTTGTATCGATACCTTCATGCGTTCTCGCGATAATGGGTATTGATAGGCGGACGGACAGACGATAAATTTTTTTGATTGAATTGCAAATGTATAGTTTTCAGATTTTTCCCTGTATTTGTGGTATAAGACGATATCACTTGCCAAATTTCATAGTTCTAAGTCAACGGGAACTACCTTATATATTTTGATTCCCTTGAGAGTAGGGTTACCAGATGACAAAATCAAAAGTCCGGAGAAAAGGCCCGATATCCATTGAAAAATCCTGAGATTTGTAGCAGTTCGAGAATAACGTACGTTGGGGGGAGGGGGGGTTAGTCGGCAGCAGCGAACGGATTAAATAATACTTATTTATCCTTCTATTAAATGTACTGAATTTTATTGAAAATTCTAAAAATCCTGAGATTTCCTCAGATTTTCAAAATCCGGCCGCAATCCTGAGCAAAGTCCAAAAATCCTGAGATCTCCGGACAAATCCTGAGATATGGTAACCCTACTTGAGAGTGTCGAAATAGGCATTTATTTCAGCATAAACGACCGTTTCTTTATTTTTTTTAACACGTTTTTATTAGGTTGCTTTCTCGTTTTTAGGGTTCCGTAGCCTAAATGGCAAAAAACGGAACCCTTATAGATTCGTCATGTCTGTCTGTCTGTCTGTCTGTCTGTCTGTCTGTCTGTCCGTCCGTATGTCACAGCCACTTTATTCCGAAAGTATTAAGATTACATGGTTGAAACTTGGTAGGTAGATGTATTCTGTTAACCGCTTAACGAATTTAACCACAAAAATAAAAATAATATTTTTTTTAGGGGGGCTCCCCATACATGGAACTGAAACTGAAATTTTTTTTTCTCTTCAAACCAATACGTGTGGGATGTCAATAGATAGGTCTTTAAAAATGACATTGAGGTTCTTAAGTCAATTTTTTCTCAAAGTCAACCGTTTGAAAGATATATACCGCCAAAGTGGTAAAATGTGTGTCCCCCCCCTTTAACTTTTGAAATAAGAGAGCGAAAAATCTAAAAAAAATATATGCTGTAGATATTAATAAAAACATTCAACAAAAATAAGTTTGAACGAGGGTAACCGATCACATGTCCGAAATTTACTTGTCCTAATTTCATTTGACCGAAAACTGTTGACCGACGTCTTTGTTGCTATATGTTTTGTTTGCCATATTTTTAAATTATCGAAATATCATTTAGCATATGTCTCATTTTACCGAACTACGTTTCACCGATTTTTAAAATAACTTTTTACTATTGGCCGAAGTATCTTTTAGCTTTTTTTCATTTGCCAGATAACTTATTTGCCATACTTTCACTTCACCAGAACAACATTTTACCGAATATCATTTGGCCGCAAGTTTATTTGAATAAATATATTTTTTACTTTTACTTTACCTTTGACTTTGACATTGGTGGGTTAGGTTAGGTCAGTGTTTTGACCACTCGTAGCAGAGCGAGCAAAGCGGGTGGAGCTTAATAATGCTTGAATGCATGTTCCGTGCTTGCTTGTTTGCTTGCTCGCTTTGATGCATGCTTGCACGCATGCTTGCTTGTTTTTTGCATGTTGGGTGCTTGCTTGCAAAATGCTTGCCGGGGGGTGCAGGGGGGCTGGCCCCCCTGTTCAGGGGGGTCGGGGGGCCTGAGGCCCCCCGCTATAAAGAAAAACTTTAATGCACCTACCAGTAGGTTAGGTTAGGTTAGTGTTTTGACCACTCGCAGCTGCTTGCATGCATGCTGCATGCCTGTTTGCATGCTGCATGCCTGCTTGCATGCTGCATGCCTGCTTGCATGCTGCATGCCTGCTTGCATGCTGCATGCCTGCTTGCATTCTGCATGCCTGCTTGCATGCCTGCTTGCATGCCTGCTTGCATGCTGCATGCCTGCTTGCATGCTGCATGCCTGCTTGCATGCTGCATGCCTGCTGCATGCCTGCTTGCATGCTGAATACCTGCTTGCATGCTGCATGCCTGCTTGCATGTTGCAGGCGCATAAAATTTGGGAAAATATTAGTTAACCTAGAATCGATTCTAGGTTAACTCGAGTGTTGGTAGTTATTTTGCATGCATATTTATTGAGTCGCACAGAAAATAATTTAAATTAATAAGTAATTGATTTTCAGAACATCACGAAAATTTATCCAATTCCAGTTTAAAATGATTTTGGAAATCAACTGTTAACATTAGAATATTAAATATTATACTAGAAAAAATACGACTCGCTACGAAGATTAGGAATCGGAAATAGTGTGCTACTAGTTTTTAAGGCGTTTGGTGAACTAAAATTATGGCAAATAAATCAGTGGAATAATGAATATTCAGGCATATAATACTTCGACGAAACGTTTTTTCGACCGAGCATTACCTCGGTAAAAAGTTTTTCGGCCAAATGAGACGTCGGAGTAACGAAAAAAATCGAATTAATATTAGAGCAACTGATACAGTGGGAAACGTGATTTCGACGAAGTAAAAAAATGCGAAAGGAAAATAGTCGAAAAGTTGTCGGTAAAATGAAATTCGACCAACACAAAATTCGATCTTAAGATAGGTAACCACCAACACTGTGAAAAACAAAGTTATTGTTGCAGACGAAAAATGATAGGTGGTATTAAATATGGTATGGTATAAGGTAACTACGGAACCCTACGGCGCGTGGCCCGACACGCACTTGTTTCAAGTAAACTTAGAAGTTTGATTTTTTTACCGCTTCATGGGACCGTAGATTTGCGTATAATGTTATAATTTCAACTCGAAACCTCAACACATTCCCAAGATAAACACAGACAGAGACAGACGGAAAATAAAGTGATCTTATAAGGGTCCCGTTTTTTCCTTTTGAGGTACGGAACCCTAAAAATGCAATGAAAATATATAAAGCCGAGTTGATTCAGAGTCATTAATATCTACGATCTTTGGTGGTCTAAAAATTCGGGTAATAATTTTAGGATCGTGTTTTGAGTCTGTCTGAAACATTTTTTTTGTAGCTGTGTGGTTACTGTGAAACAGTCACGTTTATACCTGTTATTTTAATCAATAAAATGCAACACATTTTTTGTTTTTTTTTTCAGGGTAGCGAGGTGTCCCCGTACGGCCCCCTGTGGGACGCGCCGCCCGCGCCGGTTCCTTATCCGGACATCCTGGCGTTCCCACCCGCCGATCTTGGTTAGTATAGTATAGAAGACCGCATGGGCATAGCGTGGGGGGGGGGGGGGAGGGATGTGGGGGTTCAAAACCCCCCGAAATAGACTTAGTAAGGCAAAATTTTTACATGAACCGATCCCCCCAAAAACTGGCCTGGCTGGCCTATAATAGACTGTTTATCCTTACTTGTCTTATTTAGTAAACAGTTTTTACATAACGTCCTTAAAACTTTAATCATTATTAAAGATATAAATATTTTTTTAATAATTTTCCATTAATTTGCCATTATACATCATTCTTTCACAAGTAATTTGTGTGTGGAAAACCATTTGTTGAAGATTGTTTACCAAAGAAGACAGACAATAACACAAGAACTTTTAACAACTTTTTTTTCTTTACAAACCCTTAGGCCCTGTCCAGAGCTACTAGACCGGGCGGCCACCGCACGGTTACCTACCCCATCGAGTTACTGAATATCATCACCATCCACGAAAAGTAGACTTTAAATAGGTAGGAAAAATGTTGGTCTGCCGGGGCTCAGCCTGGAGGAACCTTGGTGGTGCAAAGCTGTGCTACCTACTTTTGACCATCATTTTACCTCATGTGGTTACTGAACAAAACCTTTTCGTTGCTTTTAGTCTCTATTAGTAGAGTCTAAATAATTATGTCTGCCGAGCGAATTCTTGGAGGGTTCCACAGTCCAACCATTTTTAGGGGCCGCATGGGGGTGCTATTTTACCTCATCGAGTTACTGGATGAAACCAAGTTCTCCTAGTAGCTAAAATGGTCCCCTTTAAATATTAATTGGTCTGCCAGTTCGCAACCTGGCAGTTTTTGCAGTCCAACCAAATAACTACTTAGTATAAAACAAAATCGCTTCCCGCTGTCTGTCCCTATGTATGCTTAGATCTTTAAAACTACGCAACGGATTTTGATGCGGTTTTTTTTAATAGATGGAGTGATTCAAGAGAAAGGTTTATATGTATAATACATGCATAACATAGCAGAGAAACACTGATAATTTTAAAGGTTTCTAATGTGTGTCGTAAATAAACACTTTTTTTTTGCTTACATTGCAAACGCTGGCTGAATCCTACAAGATAAATCAAAAAATGTACTACAGTATTTTTCACCTTAAAAAGGTCCACATAAAACTTCTTGGTGGAATATATTTATCTCTTAGGGATAACCCACAAAATACCAGTTTTATCCTTTCTTTTTATGAGAAACTAGCTGACCCGACAGACGTTGTCCTGTCTTAATTATGAATATTGAATTCGAATTTGTATAATTAATGAAAAGTTGGGTTCAGAGATATTATAGGTCCCATTCCCGTTACCGTTCCCCTTCCCCTTTCCTGTCACGTTCCCGTTTACCTTATAGCCCAACAACTTTATAACCAAGTATATATCACTTGTTATGTTAGTAACGTGTATGTTAGTCTATCCAAACTTACCAATTTAATATTAAGTGTGGTGGCTCTGAACTAACCGTGATGAGCACTAAGAAATTCAGTTTTCTTAGATCCTTTTTGTAAGAAATAATATATTAATTATTTTACATTTATTTCCGTAATAAAATAACTCCGACCGAAGCATCTGTTTGTTTTATTACACTCTTTTTGACGATATTTGCAGCACGCATTATTTTAATTCTATGTCAAACTTCATATTAAAAAAGTTTATATGTCCAAAATAATTTTATATGGTGGTTAAGTATCAAGCAACATTTATACTCACTTAAGTATTCTTAAATTTTCTTATTTTTTTCTTTCATAATAACCATCACAAATGATAATAACAAACACAACAAAAAAAGAATTAGTGAAATCGGTCGGTCCGTTCACGCGTGATGGCTTGACCACGCGAAACTGGATTCATTTTTATATATATAGATAATGGCTTATTTACGAAGCGATTTTAAGCAATACAGCATTATTCCTTATTCAATTAAGTACCTTAAATACATTTTGCATGCATTGATATAGATTATTATGGCCTTGGTATCAGCACTGCACCCATGTCCCATGCGAAGCCGAAGCGAGTCGCTAGTTTAATATAGTTTGGAAGTTCTCCTAGTAGCTAAATTGATGCCCTTTAAATATTAATTGATTTTCCAGTTTGCAACCTGGCAGTTTTTGCAGTCCAACTAAATTTATTATAATTTCAATGTTACATTTTCAGTCTACAGACAATATTTTACTTGCTTGCTTGTTTCTTTGTATTGATTTATGTAGGTATATTTATTTTCTCAAACATGCTTGGAAATTCGAACATTATTTTGACATTTTCTTAGTGCTTAATCAGTGTCACTGGACGAACCTAAACCGCTCCGGCAATTTTCGTATGAGAATCCATTACTAACGTATAATAATGGCTTTTCATATAAATATTACAAGCCTGCCTTTCTGTTTTCTAACTTCAAAATCTATTGCAATCGCTTTCAGGATGTAATCCATTGAAGTTTCTTTATGGCACAAATAAAAACTTAGCAAAGAAATGCAGCAATGTGTCACATCCATCTGTCAAACGAAAGCGATTGCAATAGGTTTTTAAAATTAGACAATTAGCCCCCGGGTTCCGAACAAGCCGGGTTCCGAAAAGGCTTGACCACCATAGACCACATCCATACGCTGCGGCAGGTTATACAGAAGACCGAGGAGAATAATCTGCCACTTTGCTTGGCGTTCGTGGATTATGATTTGATTCGATTGAAACCTGGGCGGTGCTGCAGTCTCTCAAAGGTGCCAGGACTACAGGTATATTGAGGTGTTGAGGTATTTATACATAAATGATACCATGTCGGTCCGAGTACAGAACCAGAGCACAAATCCTATCCAACTGCAGCGTGATGTGAGACAGGGAGACGTTATTTTTCTGAAACTGTTTACAGCCACATTGGAGGATATCTTTAAACTCTTAGGCTGGAAAGGACTCGGCATCAACATTGATGGCCAGGCCAGTACCTAACACACCTTCGTTTTGCCGATGATATAGGTCTTATGGCTGAGACCTTGGAAGACCTGAACACAATGTTCGAAGATCTCCGAAGTGCTACCCAAAGAATGGGTCTTAGGATGAACATGGATAAGACGAAAATCATGTCGAATGCCCATGTTGTGCCCGCTCCAGTTCATGTTGGGAACACTACATTTGAAGTTGTTGACCATTATGTATACCTAGGACAGGCAGTACAGTTGGGTAAGTCCAACTTCGAGAAAGAGATCTCTCGTCGAATCCAACTCGGATGGGCAGCATTTGGGAAGCTCCGAAAAATCTTCGTGTCCGATTTACCTCAGTGTCTCAAGACAAAAGTCTATGAACAGTGTTTGTTACTAGTGATGACTTACGGCAGTGAAACGTGGTCGCTAACTATGGGTCTCATAAAGAGGCTCAAGGTCACCTAGCGTGCAGTGGAATGAGCCATGCTTGGCGTTTCCCTGCGTGATTGAATCAGAAATGAGGTGATCCGAAGGCAAACTAAAGTATCCGACATCGCTCGAAGGATTGCTCAGTTAAAGTGGTAGTGGGCTGGACATATAGCGAGAAGAACCGATGGCCGTTGGGGCGGAAAGGTTCTTGAATGGCGACCGCGCACCGGACGACGCTCCGTGGGTAGGACCGACGATCTGGTGAAGGTCGCGGCACAGAATAAATAATAGTACAAGTACAGAAGCAGCACGCCGCAAAGTCATTTAAATAAATAGCGACTTTTGCACCGACACAATAAAGTGCAATTCAGGTCGCGCAGCGCTAATGGCCTACAGTTATATTCACCTAGTAGTTGCCTCTCTTTCTATCGCTTACCTTACCTTACCTTACTTACCTTTTCTGACGACGCAACGTTAGGGTTGACTTCTTTTAAATTAACTACGTAGCATATATCATAATGTGAAAAACGACAATTGTTTATTGGTTTTTTGATTTAGACATCCGTACACGGCACAGTAATATTGATTCGACGTTGTGACTATTATAATAGAGACAATACCTACGAAGGCAGTAAGATGCCGCGCGCTACACAGGCGGGCGTGTGGCGGCCCTCTGTTCACTTGTGCTTTCGTAGGCACGGCTAGCGGTAGGTGCTTATCGCGCGACGCTGTGAAGGAGGCCTGGGGCCGTATTATGACCTCTTAATTCCTGGCAGTTTTCTGACTGGATATCAATCTATCTCTTTTATTCGCTATACAGCGAGAAAGAGATGTAACTATAGCAATTCATAAACCTGGCAGGTTTTAAGAGGTTGTAATACCCCCACTGGTCGCGGGAAGCCACTGGATGCGGGCAGCGCAGGACCGATCGTCGTGGAGATCCTTGGGGGAGGCCTATACCCAGCAGTGGGTGTCGTGCGGCTGATATGATGATGATGATATAAATATTGCCGGCGTTTGACCGTATATGTTTTTATTAAAACTTATTACACACGTGTAATTCAAAATTGGAGCGAACTTTTCAATGAAACACGAATATGGGTATCTAATAAAAGGCCTTGATGAGCGAGCACATAACAAAAAAACTTTTTTTTAAATATTACATAGGTATATGAGTATCAAATGTAAGGCTATGATGAGCACATTTCAAAAAATTAAAAAAAAATAAAAATGAAGTAGTAAAAAGTTTCTTAATTATTAATATAATTGAAAAAATATTAGAAAAAATCAACTCACCCGTAGCAGCACAGACGGGACTTTTTTTTTCAATTATATTAATAATCTTGATATAAAAATAGCATTTTTTTAATATGGGCATCAAATGAAAGGCCTTGATTAGCACATTCCAAAAAAAAAAAAAAAGGATTGTTTTTCAATATGGGTATCAAATGAAAAGCCATTCATGAGCACATTCCAAAAACTAAAAAAAAAAACCGGCCAAGTGCGAGTCGGACTCGCGCACGAAGGGTTCCGTATCAAAAAACCGCAAAAATATTTAAGGGGGAGCCCCCCTTAAATATTAATTTTATTTTGTTTTTAGTATTTGTTGTTATAGCGGCAATAGAAATAAATCATCTGTGAAAATTTCAACTTTCTAGCTATCACGGTTCATGAGATACAGCCTGGTGACAGACAGACAGACAGACAGACGGACAGCGGAGTCTTAGTAATAGGGTCCCGTTTTTGCCCTTTGGGTACGGAACCCTAAAAAACACGTTTGTTGTATGGGAGCCCCCCTTGAATATTTATTTTATTCTGTTCTTAGTATTTTTTATTACAGCGGCAACGGAAATACAGCATCTGTGAAAATTTCAGCTGTCTACCTGTTGTCGTTATTAATATCCAGCAAAAAACGTCAACAAAATCACGTTTGTTGTATGGGAGCCCCCTTAAATATTTATTTTATTCTACTTTTAGTATTTGTTATTGTAGCGGCAACAGAAATACATCATCTGTGAAAATTTCAACTGTCTAGCTATCACGGTTCATGAGATACAGCCTGGTGACAGACAGACAGACAGCGGAGTCTTAGTAATAGGGTCCCGTTTTTTAATGATTAAACGAACTTACCTGTAAGTGAAGTTCTATCATAATTATACGAAGGATTCGTCCGAAGATATTAGTATATTAACACATGTAGTACCGCTTGCATGTATCACCACTTAGCACGTTATTTTAAAGCAATAACCTAAAAAACCTAAAAAGAGAAGGTTTTTGACTTAAAATTGACAGATATTTTGACATTTCCGGTCCAAGTTCGCCCTGTCACTGCTACACGCCAACCACTTCATTTAGTTTAAAGTCCAAATCCTATGATATTTCCTCATTTTCTGAAAATGGGTAAACAGTTATTGTAATTTACAATAATGAGTAGGGAGGGTGGGATTCTATACTAATATCTTCGGACGAATCCTTCGTATAATTATGATAGAACTTCACTTACAGGTAAGTTCGTTTAATCATTAATTATACTTCAGATTCGTCCTCGATATTAGTATATTAACACATGTAGATGTTAAAAGCATTAAAATAAGAAAATGGAAATATCATTTCTTGCGTATTAGTCTTTTTAAAAAAGAAAAGAATACCATTTCACATCATTCTGAACGTTTTACATGATCACATATACTAAAAACGGTACCTATAGATGGCTGGTACAATATATATATATTGTATATATATGTGCGTGTATATACATATATATATATACACGCACATATATACATATAAAATATACAAGGTTGGTTTGGAAAACTCAGTTTGATTATCGGTGATAATATGTTTTAATATTTTGTAAATATAGCGGAGTCATTGACCATTTCGCCGTGTTACCTGGAACATTTACAGTAACATTTTTTGTTAGGGCTATAAAGGTATCGGCATACGTCGAGTACTAAAACTGGTTGGCACAACACAAGTCTACTTAATTTCATTAAATGTTTCATTTCAGCAATCTATTACTTACATTAAATATAGAATTTAATTTCTTTCTAAATAAGAAGTGATTATGAACTGTTTATTTAATATAAATATGTATGGTCCATTCTTGTTTTTTTTTTTTTGTATTGTTTGCATTATTTGTGCAATAGGCAAGGTAATCAAAGTTAAACTTTTAGCATAAAAACGATGAAAAAAAAAGAATAAAATTGGAAAATATGTAATAAAATGTCTTAAGTAATCTAAGATATCCATTGTATTTGTACAATGAAGTCTACGCAAAGGCGTACTTAGTTAAATTCTTTACCAAACCTTGAGATTAGCTCAATTTTGTCCATTCAATAATGAACGCAATATTATTTAATACTGATAATTGTGTTATACACATCTGTAAAAAAAAAAAAAATGTTTATTATGTCTATATTAGTATTTGTTAAATAATCGAACCGTTTCTGTTACCAAACTCTGTACTTCCTGATAGTATTAACAGACAGCAGCTTCAATAATAACATAAATAATATACTTGTAAAATAATACCACCTTGATAATGTTATGAAAACCAATTCATTTGTGCGATTAATTTCCGTCCTTGAAATTAAAAGTTATAGAATGTTAATACTTTATATTAGAATAAGATATACGAAGAAGTACCTTACATGTGAATAAGAGGTGCCAAACCGAGGCTCAAGATTGTGACGATTATGATAGCACAATCGTTACACCTGTGTTTAAAAAACTGGTGGAAAAGAATTAAAATAATTGGTATCTTAGTGTCAGAATAGTCTTTTTACAATACTAAACCAAAATAGCATTGTGAATGCTATAATCTCAAATTAGAAAATAAATATTTTTGAAATCAAATGCTAGAAATAGAGAAAAAGAAAATCTACTGCATTTTATCTCCACTGCTTAATTTGACTTGCATTGCATTTGAATTTACTCAATCTCAATCTGGAAAAAAAAAAAAAAAAAAAAAAAAAAAAAAAAAAAAAAAAAAAAAAAAAAACTGGTGATTAGTTTTTGAATTTATGAATTGAATAATTTCTATTAAGCATCAGAATAATAATATCTAGAATACTTAACACCCCGCACTGAACACAATAAGAAAAATTGCAATGAAAGCATATTGAACTGCATGTTCTAGATAATTGATATGCAAATATTTTGCAATTTGTGATTCCTGATGTGACCACTAGTGTCTCCTAGTCCACCCCGTTGTTGAAAGGCCCAAAAGAAAATATGTCGTCTCTAATTAGACTTACGCGGAATTCTGTGTAAGTATCGATGACATTCAACTAAGTGATTTCTGCAGTTTTGTGAACGTTTGTCTTGCAAAGATCATAATTGCTAATACATCTGTAATATAATGGAAAGTTGCGACGGTAGCTGTACATAAAAAAAAAAACATTGTATATAAAAAGATGAACTTCTTTTCTTTAAAAAATGTTCTGAGACCCTTATAAATAGTAAATATTGTCCAATAACAAGGAAATCATGCAATTTAAAAAACTCTATAGCCGGCGGCGGTAATTTTGTAATAAAAATATGGGCACTAAAATGCCCAAAATTTATGATTTTAGATTCATATATTACTATCACTTTCCTTATCAATATTAAAACCTTAAAGGTGATGGGATGGGAAGTCTAGACTGTGTTTTTTAAAAACAATAAGTTACATTTTTAATCGTGATAAAATTATTTTATGTACTTAGAGTACTTAATTTTTTATAAAAGCTAAATTAAATTTTAAACAGTTCTTAACTAAATCTGATATGACAACCTGTTTTTTTTTTTTTTTTTTTTTTTTTACTCATGTCACCTTCTGTTGAACCTTCAACAAATTGTAACAAAACTATTATTTGTATGTATTATAACTGTTATGCATTCTGGTCGACTGGAGATGATATACTATAGTATATATATAAGAAAAATATAATAATAATCTGGGTGACCTGTGTAGCGCGGCTAAATGGTATATTCACACAGACGATTACCGGCGCAAACGATTAAGTGGACCTTTGCGCCTGTAGTCGGTGACCACTGCCTGTATTCGCTGAATACAGACAAATGTCACACCAGCCACCAGCACGCACCCTCACAAATACATTATCTTAACGGGTGTCCTTACCTCACGTATGATGATTGAAGGCAAAAATTGATGATGCACCATCGGCAACTATTTTTGGATGGGCCGTAATGCCCGTCTGCGAGTCTGCTGTGACTGACGAAACAAACAGCTGATGGGGCTTCCTCGCCGCGTCTCGCTGTTTGCTTGCCGTCGGAGATGAAGCATGTGACATACCTGCCTACGTCTTTTGTTGTCGTTTTTAAGGCAAATAAATATATAAATCAGTTTTAAAATTGTTTTATTGAGTACTGCGCCCGATTTAATTACAGTTTTTTTTTTTTTTTTTTTTTTTTGTTGATGGATATCGTTCACATCAGGCCTGTGGCCAATGCATCATTCATATTCGACTGAACTGTCGGTGGCCTTTTAAGTGAGCAGCCTCAGCTACACTAGAGTTGATCGTGTACGGTATAATTGAACGTCGTAATGCCCCACATTATGTAAAATATTCGAAATACTGTCACAAAAAGGTGTATATAGTTTTGTATTGGAAAGCTGCCTAAAACTTCACTGACACTTGTAGCTAATAATTTTCCCACATCAGAAACATTATTTTGTACACACTCACACAAATTAAATTTGAAAAGTAATAGAGATAATTTATACGAGGCCATAGCTTAGAAAGAAACATCCTAAATAGTTAGTAATGAACAAGTTCAACATGTTAGGTCTACCCGCCTGAAATACAAGGTTTCCTAGTTAAGGCAAATGATTTTTTTTTTTTTTTTACTGTATTCCAACAAACATAAATTGCATTTATGATTTACTAGCGGCCACCCGGGTTTTCACCCGTGTGGTTCCCGTTCCTGTGGGAATATCAGGATTAAAAGCATTCTATGTTTTAATCTAGGCTACTTACCATATGTGTGCCAAATTTCAACCAAATCCGTTCAGTAGTTTTGGCGTGATTGAGGAAAAAACATCCAAACCCACAAACTTTCACATTTATAATATTTGTAGGATAATTGCATTGCAATTACGATTCATTTATAGATAATAAAATGTAAGGATTCTATTATTCCATTTTTAGTTGAAATTTCTATCAGCATGCCAGCAGCTAGCTATTTTCACATAATAGGTGTGTGAAGTATCAGGTATGAGCTATTTGCTGTATAACTCAATATCTGGTTCCATGAAGTTATTAAGTTTTAGCATTTATAGCTAACTCTGTCAGTTTTGTAAACTATAAATTTATCTTAGTACCGATGGTACACTATAATACCGTTTTGATTAACTCAACACCAAGGATATCATGATGTCAAAATTCATACCTGATGAGCAACGCTGATGTCAGGGCTGCTCTTGCAGCTCCAGCACAGCGGCCGCCTGCCTGGAAGGTGGATGGCTGCGATTCAGCGGACGACGGAGTCACCCGATTGGTGCTCGGCAGCGGTTCCAACAACGTGGCAACCTTTGAGGGTAGTCTGCTTTTTTACAATGGCGCGTCGTCAACGGCACTTTAAGTTGCTGCAGTAGCGTTGTTTGACGTATCTATGCGGTGAAATAGTCCAGTATGACTATCTCGAGTGCAATAGATATTTAATTGTGTCTTAAACACAATGCTTTGACAGAAAGTACCCAGTATGGTAAATTCGCATCAGACAAATAAATAAACTGACAGAAAGTACCCAGTATGGTAAGTTCGCATCAGATAAATAAAAAACTGACAGAAAGTACCCAGTATGGTAAGTTCGCATCAGATAAATAGCAGGCAATTATGCTGTTTAACCAAGTAAACGGTATTTAAAAGTGTTCCTCCGTCTTGACTTCTTCTTCTTGTCCTCTTCCATCTTGAAAACTTTTTTCTTTCTTCACGAAGTAAATGCTTAACTATAATTTAATTTTCACTGTAAAAATATAATTCTAAAGAAGTCTCACTTTGAGACTGTATACGTGCGTCCGTGGCAAAGCACGAAAAGCGAATGAAGTGGTTGGCGTGTAGCAGTGACAGGGCGAACTTGGACCGGAAATGTCAAAATATCTGTCAATTTTAAGTCAAAAACCTTCTCTTTTTAGGTTTTTTAGGTTATTGCTTTAAAATAACGTGCTAAGTGGTGATACATGCAAGCGGTACTACATGTGTTAATATACTAATATCGAGGACGAATCTGAAGTATAATAACCTTTGGATACGGAACACTAAAAACGAAAAAAAATAATTATATGGGTATCAAATGAAATGCTGTGATGAGCACATTCCAAAAAATTTAACAAAAAATTAATTTGCTTACTAAACCACAGCCTTTCCATAGGATAAAATGTTTGTCGCAGAGTCGAGCCGTTGCATATACGACTTGTCGCAGTAGCGTTATATCGGAGTAGGGTGCGCCGCAGTGGAGTTCAGTCGCTATGACGATATGCGCAGAAGTCTTCTATCGCAATCACGTTAGCGGCAGTAACAAACTGTCGCAATCGTGTTATGCGCAGTTTTGTCTGTCGCAGTCATGTCGCAGTCATGAAATACACTCCTGACGGAGCAATATTCAAAGTATGCGGAGCTACGCATACTTGATATCACATGGGTACCGCCAACATGCGACTTCTACTGGGGGTTGCTCTGTGGTACTAAGAGTTTTTCTGTTTGTGGTAAAATAGCTTTTCACCTGTGCACTGCTAAAAAAATGATTTAACAAAAACACATTTAATGGTATATATGGGCGCCATTTGCTTTTCGTAGTATCAGTGCTGCAAACGTCATAAAAAACTGTTCGGATATGTTCAGAAACCAAGAAATAAGAGTTGTTATCAATGTAACCCAGTAATGTCAAAGTACCCCCATTTTACGGTAAGTATATAATGAATAGTTTTTCGCATATAATAAACTAATTGTATTTAATATTTCAGTTTGAAAATAAATAGGTAAACAGAAAGCAACCAAATAAATAAAAAATAAAATTTCCTTTATAGACAGAAAATTTAATTTTCAAACTATATTAAACTAGCGACTCGCCCCGGCTTTGCAGGGGTACAGTGCTGATACTAAGGCTATATTAATCTATATCATATGCATGCACAATGTATTTAAGGTACTTAATTGAATAAGGATTAACGCTTCGTAAATAAGCCATTATTTCTCATAAAAAGAAGGGATAAAACTTATTGTGGGTTATCCCTAAGAGACAGACATATTCCACCAAATAGTTTTATGTGGACCTTTTTAAGGTAAAAAATACTGTAGTACATTTTTTTATCTATCTCGTAGGATTCAGCCAGCGTTTGCAATGTAAGCGCAAAAAAAGTGTTTATTTACGACACACATTAGAAACTTTTAAAATTATCAGTGTTTCTCTGCTATGTTATGCATGTATTATACATATAAACCTTTCTCTTAAATCACTCTATCTATTAAAAAAAACTGCATCAAAATCCGTTGCGTAGTTTTAAAGATCTAAGCATACATAGGGACAGACAGCGGGAAGCGATTTTGTTTTATACTAAGTAGTTATTTGGTTGGACTGCAAAAACTGCCAGGTTGCGAACTGGCAGACCAATTAATATTTAAAGGGGACCATTTTAGCTACTAGGAGAACTTGGTTTCATCCAGTAACTCGATGAGGTAAAATAGCACCCCCATGCGGCCCCTAAAAATTGTTGGACTGCGGAACCCTCCAAGAATTCGCTCGGCAGACATAATTATTTAGACTCTACTAATAGAGACTAAAAGCAACGAAAAGGTTTTGTTCAGTAACCACATGAGGTAAAATGATGGTCAAAAGTAGGTAGCACAGCTTTGCACCACCAAGGTTCCTCCAGGCTGAGCCCCGGCAGACCAACATTTTTCCTACCTATTTAAAGTCTACTTTTCGTGGAAGGTGATGATATTCAGTAACTCGATGGGGTAGGTAACCGTACGGTGGCCGCCCGGTCTATACGCGCTAATTAGACGCGTTTCGTTATACATTGTTCGCTTAGGACCAGCGACGTCAGCAACGTGTGCAATATTAACAGCAGTGTAACCAAGATCACGCGTAAATTCGCGGCGAAATCGCACCTTCTCGACAAGGTCTTAGCACAAACATCTATCGAAAAAAAAACGCAAGTAAAAAATCTCTATAGGTACTAACAGTAATTTTGTAACTTACAGTACTAGGCACGTATCTTGAAATTTTTTCGACGGAGTGGGGATAAGTTCGCGCATGTGCTCTTGTGAGCGACCAATAGCGCGCGCCCATCTCCCGCCGCCCGCGCCCCTTACAGCTACGCATACCCAAAATACGCGTTTCGCGCAATCCCCACCCGATTTCAAGTTATATGCCTCGTACTGTACCACCGTATAGCGAACTAAGATTTCTCGTACAAAATTACTGTGTGTCGAGTTTTTTTACGCGCGTTTTTGAAGTGAAAACTTCTTTAGCGGCGTTGTACGCTTTTTTGTAATGGAGAAAAATTTTTAAACTCGCGTCAGTAAGAATCACGTGGCTGATCGAAAATGCGTAAGACGGATCTGACGGATGGAGAGTAGACAGCTGGTGGCGGAAGTATCCCCCTCTCTTTCTACGGGGCGCGTTGAAAATGGCGGCACGTCATTTTAAGACGTAAACACTTGTGTCACCAGCAACGTGCTAATTTTGAAAATGGAACTAATAGCAGCGATCTCTTCGGTGAAATATTTATACTCTGTGACTATAAGTTTAAATCGTAGAATTCGTGTATGTAGAAATTAAAAAAGGCCACTGGCGCGAAATCTTTAGAATTTTTCTCTAATAACAAACTGATTGAATAGTGTGACTGTATAGTAATAGGAAAGAAATAATTTTAATCCTTTGCCGCTAATTTCAAAATATCAAAAATGTACAACGTTAATATTCAAGTTTTCACTTCTGCCGGCACTCCCGGAGTGCAACCCGATTTTTAAAGCTTTCGATGTTTTCATTAAGTATCTTGTGGCAGTATGGTCGGCGGCCGGGTGCGGCGGGCGCGGCGGGTCGCGCGGGCCCCCTGGCGGCAAGAAGCCGCGGCGCCGCGTCGCGTCCGTGGCGCAGCGGCGAGCCGCCAACATCCGCGAGCGCCGCCGAATGTTCAATCTGAACGAGGCCTTTGATAAGCTCCGGAGGAAGGTATGGACGGTTTTTGTATGTAGGGCAAAACTTGGCTAATCGGTGACACTGAAGTACGTAATTCTGTGATAGTTAATTAGCCATAGGAAGAAATAGGTAAGTTTTGCTTTGTCGGTTTCTGCTGATTTACATTTGAAAAGTTTTTTTTTCTGGGCTGCGACTGCGATGTGTACCCTTGACAAGCTGCAATGACACTGTGAATGACACAGGTCGAACTAAAATATACGTAGAGTTTTATGGTTTGGCTTGGCACTCTTCATTTTATTATTATTAACTAAGTACCTTGGTACTAGGGTTGCCAACCCTACTATATAATATAGTATCCTACTATATGGAAGGCTCGCCTACTATATTTTTTGAAAAAATATTTAGTAGGCAAAACTATTACTTATATTTTTTTAACTGAAATAATTAAACAAAAGCTACGAAAAAATATTACTTATTTGCACATAATTATGTTATTACATAATATTTTTTTGTGATTTAACACTTGTCTTTATAGTTGTTGAATAATTATGAAAATGTTAGTACTTACTTAAGTATGAAAAATGCAACTTCTTTAAAATCCTCCATACAAAACGGCAACCTACTATATTTTTGGACTTATTCACCATCCTTACTAATATTATAAATGCGAAAGTCCGTTTGTTTGTTTGTTTGTTTGTTTGTTACGCCTTCACGTCTCAACTACTGAACCGATCGTCATGAAATTTTGCATACACGTTGTCAGGGGTACAGAGAAGGACATAGGGTACCATTCATCCCGAAAAAAAGTATTGTTCCCGAGGGATAGCAAAAAAACTTTCCACGCAGACAAAGTCGCGGGCGGCAGCTAGTCTACTATATTTTTACACTAAAAATCTTGAAACTACTATATTTGATCCAACAAAAATTGGCAACCCTACTTGGTACTTATATCGATAACATTTACAAACTGTAGATTTCTAAAGTAACATAACTAGCTTAATAAAGTAATTATCGCCGATTAGCCAAGTTTTGGCCTAAGTACTGTTTTCTCTTCGTTGTAATACAGATACACCAATTCAAAAGAATTTGCATTAAGTTTAGTCACACAACAGTAGGTACCCAAAGAAAATGGATGTAATGGCAATTTTGTATCCCTCAGGACGACTTTCGTCATTTTCTTAAACTTGACACTCAGGACGAATTCGTCATTTTCTTAAACTTGACACTTTCCTAATTGAAAGAAGGATACAAAACTTAGTTTCTTTTCAATGAAAAAATTCAGAACCTACAACAAAAAGTGAAAATTTAAACCATAACTTTTTTGATTTGCGTTAAAAGTGACGCGCCTCGCACCACAGAGTCAGACCATAGATATTACAAATATTACAATAAGCCCATACGCGCCAATAACTTAAAAAGTAAAAGTGTACTATAATAGTACATTATGATATAAGTGCGGTACGTTGAAAATTACAGCCGAGGCGATATTGCTAGCCCGAGCCGTAGGCGAGGGCTACAAGAAAGCAGAGGCTGTAATTATCAAAGCGCACGTATGTCATACGACGTTTTATAACATATTTGCGAGGAAATAAATAAAACTCGGACTTTGCACCTTTGCTTGTTTTCCATATGATTAAATTTTGATACGCTTGTATCTTATCGGTCAATTTTTCGGGCAAGAGGCTTAGAGTAGCCTTTTTCGCTGCCTCTGAGACTTCTGGCGGTGTTGAATTAATAAATTCATCACTACTTGACGACATTTTCAAATAAAAACAATACAGCAAAAAAAATTAAATTAGCAATGCGCGCGCATCAGCGCTTTTTTTAAGGCAAAGGCATAAAACAGCCAGTATTACTAATAAAGTAAATTAATATTTTTGTGTTTTTGTTACAGATAAATGGTTGTAATTTATTGTCAAAATTATTTAAATTGAATAATTTAATGTTTATTTATTATATTTTATCTCCCAAAGTTAATTTTATTCATAAAATGTTGACCTCTTTTTCTGACATAAAAACTCTTTGCTAAGATTTAAAAAAGTACCGTTCGTTTTAGACGAAGTATCTTGATAAACCGTGCGGTAATGTAAAGTAAAACGCACGGTTTATCAAGGAAACCGTGCGTTTTACTTTACATTACCGCACAAGTTCGTAATGAGATACAATACGATATTGAAATTGGTGTAATAAGAGACCCTTTACGAGCAAATATGTTATAAAAAATTAAAAGTTATTTTATATGTTATTTATATTCAGTAATGAGTTTTTTTTATTTCGAAAATAAAGTAGGTACGTGTTTATACAATTTTTTTTGAAATCATATTTGAAACATTACGTTGTGAGTGTAGATAAAATAATTTTATTTCAGACAGTGTCCATACAACAATATAAATAACTTTTTTATTTCACCCGCGTGGTTCCCGTTCCCGTGGGAATATCGGGAAAAAAGTATCCTATGTTTTAATCTAGGCTATCTACTATCTGTGTGCCAAATTCCAACCAAATCCGTTAGTAGTTTTTGCGTGATTGAGGAACAAACATCCAAACATGCAAACCCACAAACTTTCATATTTATAATATTAGTAGGATTACACATCGGTTCTAATCGGTTTTTCCATTCATAATAATAATAATAATAAAATAGTATCATATTCAGCACAATTAATTTCAATCCAACTAATCGTATTCGATAGAGTAATTATCTATGTAAAATTTAATTTCGCTTTTCGGCGTTAGATGACGCGGTGGACCAAAATTCGGAAATTCGGTCGCAACAGGTTGAAAATCCTGATTTTTGTACAAAAGTCCGGTCTTTATTCAAATAAAAAAAAAATACGCCATTTACAATGCACAACTAATATTATTATCTGCTGGCAACAGCTTTATCTTATTTTTATGTAAAATTTTACACAAGTGGGTGGTTTATTATAAGAAAATTATAGGCATCTTTCAGGAAACCAACCATTCATAGAGCCTAGTCGCGGCGTACGTAGCGCGCCGCGTGCTCCCAGCTGTGCGGCGATGATGGTTTAGAAAAAATCATAACAGTCAATGATGGTGTAATGATTTTGACCAAGCATGATTGAAAATCCGGTCTCGAAAGAAATCAGGGCGGAGTCCGGTCTGAACTCTTAAAATCCGGTCAAGGCCGGATTTATCCGGTCAAGACCGGATTTATCCGGTCAGATGGTAACCCTAGACCCGGTTCGAATTTCCCATACAAAATTACTCTATCGAATGTTTTTACGCGCAAGCGCAACCAACACAAGTTCCTCTCCCCCAGGTACCGACATTCGCCTACGAGAAGCGTCTGTCCCGCATCGAGACCCTCCGGCTGGCCATCACCTACATCAGCTTCATGTGCGAGCTGCTGCACGGCTCGCCGCCGCCCCATCCCGGGGCGCACCACGCGCTGCACCCGCCGCGCCATGTGTTCGACGCTGAGGTGCCGTGGTGCGCGTAAATATCAATCTTTGTGATGACAATGCTTAAAACAGGATGTTTGGTAATAGCCCTATAAAGCAGAATATGGCAGGCATGATAACGTTATTTTTAAGGTTCCGTACCCAAAGGGTAAAAACGGGACCCTATTACTAAGACTCCGCTGTCCGTCCGTCTGTCTGTCTGTCTGTCTGTCTGTCACCAGGCTGTATCTCATGAACTGCAAAAGCTTGAAAGTTGAAATTTTCACAGATGATGTATTTCTGTTGCCGCTATAACAACAAATACTGAAAACAGAATAAAATTCATATTTAAGGTGGGCTCTCATACAACAAACGTGTTTTTTTTTTTTGCCGTTTTTTGCTCGATATTAATAACGACAACACGTAGACAGTTGAAATTTTCACAGATGATGTATTTTTTTTGCCGCTACAACAACAAATACTAAAAACAGAATAAAATTTATATTTAAGGGGGGCTCCCATACAACAAACGTATTTTTTTTTGCAGTTTTTTGGTACGGAACCCATCGTGCGCGAGTCCGACTCGCACTTGGCCGGTTTTTAAATGTAACGTTATTTCTTACTTATTGTTACCGTTACTTTAAAATTAACGTTATTCCAATTAATAACGTTACTTTTTTACCGATAATTTTACCGGTACTATTGTACCGGTAAAGTTTAACGCTATATTTAATGATAATTTTACCGGTACAATATTTTTAAGGTTATTTTTACCGGTAAATTTATCGATAAAATGTTTTAACGTTATTTTTTGTATCGTTATTTTTTTAAATGGTATTTCAATCCCTGGAATATGGTAGATAGGGCCATCAAACTGAAATCGTGAAAAAAAACCAGCTGTTTCATACATTTTGATATTTTCGTTATTAATTTTTGTATGAAACAGCAGATTTTTTTTTCGCGATTTCAGGGTTGGTTTCCATAGTAAAAGTTGTTCAGTTTGATGGTACCTATCTACCATATTCGGCTTTATTAAGGCTATTACAAAACACCTTGTATAAGATACTAGGACGAGCAAACTACGGCCTGAGAATGGTTGAAATCCGGCCCGCGGCCATCAAACAAAGAATAAAAATTGATTCCCTTACGTTAATTAAAATTTCTCTCCCATTTCAATAATTATTTCGTAATTTTTATTGTAATACATACTACATATAATAATTAAAAACTATAGATCCAAACACATGACCCGCCATCTTAGATGAAATAATTTCATCTACTCGTAAGCCCGCCATAGATTTAATCAGTAAATATTGGCACAGTGAGGAAAAGTTTGCCCATCCCTCACGATGTTCAAACATGTAAAGTAGACAGTAATTTCAACTACTGTATAATGGTTGGCATCTATATAAGGTACTTCTTAAATAGTGCACATAATTTTAAGGGGTCAATATACTCATGCATACAAACAACTTTTACTATGGGACCAACATTGAAATCGCGAAAAAACAATCAGCTGTTCCATAGAAAATATAAAATCGAATCGATCAAAATGTATGAAACAGCTGATTTTTTTTCGCGATTTCAATGTTGGTCCCATAGTAAAAGTTGTTTGTAAGCATGAGTACATTGACCCCTTAAAATTATGTGCACTATTTAAGAAGGACCTTATATAGCAAGATTACGATTGTCAACTACCTACTATGTACCTAGCTTTTGAAAGTTACAAGGTTCCAAAATGTTGTACCAAAACACAGAAATCGACACGAACAAACTGCATTAGTTAGAACGAGTGAAATAACCAAGTTATTGCCCGCTTATACCTATTATTTCTTGCATACTTCATTATAAAACGTTTGCGACTTGTGTTGGTTTACACAATTCGTTTTTACACGACTGCCCGAAAAAGGAGTGTATATGTGTTCAGGGTTCATGTATGTTTGTGGGTATGTGAGTTTCTTTATTCCACCATAAGTTTTAAATGGCTCAATGGATTTGGATGTATGGGGTATCGTTAGAATCCTTACATCATTCCGAGTGACACTGGCTATAATTTTTTTGAAAAAAGTCAATATGGCGACTGTACGACGCCATTTTCAAATGTGAATAAAACATTTTTTTCTTCAGTTATTACAATATGGGCATCAAATGAAAGGCCCATTAGGGCCAAAAATGTACACAAAACGGTCCCCCGACTGCAATGACACTTGTTATGTAACATTTTAGTTATTGTGTATTTAATATTTTTTTTAATTAATTAATTAATTATTTTTTTTGTAATCGAATAGCATAGTTTTTTCGTATCGATTTCTAGATCAATTTTGATACCATCTCCTTAGGTCGCAAACTTATTATGTATCTATAAATGGATTTATAGTTCCGTGTAGATTAGGCACGTTTGACAAAAATAATAATAAAAAAGCATTTCTTAACAAAGGTTCACAAACTTACCAATGCTTAAAAATATTACTGCAATATGTAGAAAAATTACCACGTTTCGCCACAGAAATATGTCTTCCATTAGTCATACTATAGTCATAAGTATGTAAGTATTTCTGTCTGTCTTTATTGTCTATAACGATACAATTAATTAATGAAAAGCATTCGTTAATTACTTATACAGAAATATTTAAGGACGGCATTTGTTCGTATTCAAATCAAGTGATTGATTTGATGATTGCATTGTTGAAAACTTTGACAGCTCACCAATAAAAAATCATGTTTTTTTAATTGGAGATTTTAAGATTCACTATGTTATTTTTATACAACATTATTTTTTGTTTATACAAAAGTTGAAACACTGTCAAATTTTTCACTGTATTTTAAACCTTGTGGTCCTAAAAATAAAGTTAAAAATCAAATTTGATCAAATTTGACACATATTTTCATTGTCAGAATCAGTATAAAAAAATTATAATGGTAACTTAAAAACTCACGAAGTTACAAGCTTTTCGTGTTGTCCCTTAGTATTAACGTCATATTTCAACTTTTCAAATTATACAATTATAAATTGAACTCCATCTAACGTAGATAAAATGCTGAAAATATAGGCTGAAAAATTCAATGTAACTAATTATGTACTTAGAAAATAATAAGTAAACAAGAACTTCAAATTCTGAAATTAATGCTCTAGGTAAGTACTTAAGTACTGATTTTTTGTACGACAACCCGTACAAGAAATCAGTAAGTACCTACTTACTTTGCTTATTTTATTTTTAAGTAGGTACTTATATCGAATTTTTTAACATATTTTCAGCTTTTTACCCGAAATTGGCCAATAAAGGTGAAATGTCAACACAAACACCTTTATTGATCGATTTCAGGGTCCCTAAACTCTCATCTCAATATTAACATTTGCAAATTTTAACTTATCTGAGATGATTCAAGAGCGGTCTTTATAAGGCTGGTTTACATTATCTTAGTCTTTAGTAGAGTGCTTTAGGAGAGTGCTTTAGTGGAAACATGTAAACGGTCGTCTTATGACTAAAGAGAGTAACGTTCTAGTAGCCTTTCTACTCGCTTTCCAGTAGCACCCCCTGCGCGCGCTCACCCCCCGCGCGATATTTTACTCGCACTCGCACTGGAAGCATGTAAATCGACATAATTGAATTAAATAATAGGTATTGGGTATAGCGAAAATGACACTCTACTGGAAGCGTGTAAACGGTCACTGGAAAGGCACCAAAACTACTAAAGCACTCGCATTCGAATCTACTCGCACGCTACTAAGCACTCTACTAAATACTAAGATAATGTAAACCAGCCTTTACATTGAAAGAAACATTACACGGGTAAGTAATACAGCGAGTAAATAAAAGTTTAACTTAGTTTTTGCATAATTCCAAAAAACCAGGATCTAACAAAAATACCTGTTATAGAATCACGTTGTTATACAATGTAGATAATGTAAGTATATTATCTAATCATTTCGTGTGGTTTGTTATTAGCGGTCCTTAATTTCTAGTCATTATTTTTATGATATCTACAGTTTGAAATCGAAAACAGTCGACAAACTGAACAACTATGCTTATGGGATATTGGGACCAACTTAATCAATCAACATTTTAGTGATTTAAATGAAATAAATGCAATAATGCAATGAGATCACAAATTATAACCTATAAATTTACGTAATTTAATGAAGAACAAAAAGTTTAAACCTTTTGAAAATCCTTTTGAAAATTACTTCTCAAGAAACACAGTACGCTTAAAGTGTCATCACCTAATCGGCACCGTAAATCAGTGACTAACTATTTAGCGGGCTATCCCGCGGCTGAAAAGGCCCTTTCTGCCTCCACACTAGAGGGACGAAAGTTAAAAGGCTGTTTAAAGCGAATTTCAGGTATTACCCTCTTTCTCCTCCGTACTCATAAAGATTCATTTCTTTTTTGGTACGAACACGTATGACACTTTACGCGCGCTCAGTCTGAAAAATCTCGAAATCTTGTTACAATGAATTACAATCTTGGACTTTTGGTCAAGATCGCGAACAGGATTTCGAAATTCAAGATTGATGGCTTTCAAGATTGAATCTTGGAAAATCAGTCAAGATCTTGGTGGAATCTTGATCTTACAAGATCAAGATTGCATTCCCTAGGTGTGTATAGCGATCTGAATCTACTCCATTCAGTCCTTGGATGGCCATCATCAGATTACAGCACGGTACATCCCTGGCAGAAAACCAAGGCTTCAAAGTTACCTCGTTTGTATGAAAATAACACCTGTATCCCTAGACAAAGTTGATGTGTATATATATTATAAATCTAATATAATCTTCTATAATCTCTAAAAAAGCTGATATTTTTTTGTTCTGATTAAGCATAGACAAAGTTGTTCAGGTTTAAGCCACACCACAAAAATTATATCGACTGTTCAAAAAACCACCCCATAGATACAAAATGTAATAAAAACCAAAGACATGTAACTTTATTAAAATATGCAATTATCGATATAGAAGTAGATTAAGATTTAGTATTTATTTGTAAATATTGTAGTACTAGGAATTTAAATATTTATTTTAGAATAAACCAGAATTCGTTCATATCCCTGTTGTTTTATTCCTATAATTTGAATTTATTTAATAAAATATAACATACTTAAGTTAAGAGAAGTGTATTCACCTCTCAAGCTTGCGCGTTCACTAGACTAGACATGAAATAAAATACTAGCGCGGTTTTATTGAAAGTACTTTGGTATTTAGTTGGTATTTGGTTTGATATTTTATTTTCCCGACTGACGTTTCGGCACCTTTGCAGCTGCCGTGGTCACGGGGGACTGAAGCTGCTCGTGAGCCTACCCTCAAGCGGTGAATTTATAAAGACGTTCAGAAGTTAATATTACACAAAAAAATGACTTTTTGTTTAATATTAATTTTTACCGACTAATTTACCAAAGAACTTTGAATAAAACCGCGCTAGTATACGGATACTACGCTTACTTACTCTACACTTCTTAAAATAACTGTTTAAACGGTTAAACAGTTATTTATTTTAAGAAGTGTAGAAAAATATATCGTTTTATAAATATAAAAAAAAAATGTTCTACAGAAAATGTTAATGTTTTAGAGAAGCCTGACATTTACATGGCAGGTATGACTATTGTTTTTATTTCAATATTATCTATATTTTCTAGCTTGCAATAGGTAGGTATATTGTATTGACAAAACAAAATTCCTGTGGTTAAGGTATTCCCTAAAGCCCTAAGAACAAAGATACTTAGCTAAAACCCCAATTTATGGATGAGTACCTAATTAGTAAATGTTCTTTTAACCGTAATTAGTTAGTCCTGAACTTTCGCTAATAACTACTAGTATAGTATAAAAGACAGGGGTAGGTTGTGCAGCGGTCAGTTAAGAGTTAGCAACCATTGGATACTGGTTACATGTTAATTAAGTTACATTTCAAATTAAAGTTTTTAATAGAAATTAAGTGCGAGTTATTGTTAAGTTTTCAAGTTTGTGGTGATTACGGTGATAATGAGGTGGATGATCAGAGTAAGTACTTTTTTATTATTTATAAACATAATACTTATAGTACAGTAGCCCGTAGAACATTTAAATCACCAAAAAGGTTACCGTTTGCCGTTGTGATATTGTTATTTATTACGAAATTGTAGATACTTTAACCCAAGTTTTACAGATCGCAACCCGCAGTAACCTATATTTGTATATCTTCAAAATTGATATTTTTTTATTTTTCGTGGTTTACCACATAGTTTAGCTATTGTCGTGTTCTACAGCTTGGTTTGATTGCCACAGATAAAAGTAAGACTATAAAAAGTAGCCATACACAGATTTAAGACCTGATGAAAATGGTTGGACTTTATCTGGTCTTAAATCTGTGTATGATCATTTTCCAAAGTCTTACTATTATTAGTGGCAATCAAACAACGCTGTAGAACACGACAATAGCTAAACCATGTGGTAAACCTTGAATAATAAAAAAATATAATTTTTGGAGATATACAATTGTAGGTTACGGCGGGTTGCGATCTGTAAAACTTGGGTTAAAGTATCCATTATTTCGTAATAAATAACTATATCACAACGGCAAACGGTAACCTTTTTGGTGATTTAAATGTTCTACGGGCTACTGTACTATTAAAGGAAATACTGCTTGGTCATTGATTAAAAAAATTGAAGGCGCCACTTTCTATGCAAACACGTCAAAATCACGAATAACTTAGCAACACTGACTATATTATTTTGTACATACTGAAAAATTTTACATATTTAATTTCTACTCTCGAGCAATGCAATAAAATTGACAATTGACAGTGATCCGCTGAAACTTCACTCGAGACGAGAATGTATGGCAAAGATAAAATTTTACAGACATACGTCGTTTTGTACCACAAGCACTCTGAACTTAGTCACTACAGTTGTATATTGTTAAATTAATTATTGCATTGTGCATATTATTACCGTATCTTATACACGTAAAAAATTATTATAAACAATCCTTCATGACCACGAGTACATAGTTGTATACCGTGGTCCTACCAGTAGGTCAAATTGTTAGATCCACGGGCCCTTAAGTGGATTTTCCTTTCGGGCCCGTGGAGTTGGACCATAGAAATAGAATGTCAAAGAACAACAAAGTCAATAAACAGGTGATCCGAAAACGAATCAATACATTTTATATGAGATACGTAAAATATGATTTAGATTCATAAAATATGACTATATTATGACAAAGGAAGTTAATAAACTATGTTCCATACTGTTTTCTTTGTCGATAAACGAATAAATGTAGCGTAATTTGGTTTTAGAGAATTGTGTGGCAATATCTTTTTTACCTTTGAAAAGTGTGATTACTTGGATTGTTTCTTTTTGTCACATCACAATTACTTAGAGCAGAAGACACCATAGCTCCACGATACCTTTATTTTAAATTCTAATTAAGATTAAAAAATATTATAAACAAACTGTGATTGCTCATTTGCTAGGCGGGACGCTAGGGGCTCTTACTGTAAAAAATGTTGGCACATGTCACTTGATCCTTTGTCTCTTTTTTACATAGATCGTGTCCGTATGATGTTAACTTCTCTTTTCCACGCTTTGTTGGTCTTCTCGAGCGCTGCGAAAATTTTTCTATGTCTATGAGTTGGACCTACAGATTTGCCCTACGTCCACAAAACTTTTTTTAGAAACTTAGGTATTTATTGTGAAAGATTTTCACCATTTAGCACAATTAAATTCCTTTTGAAAATTTAATCGATGATTTTATTCCATTTATCAAAAATGTACATACTTATTTTAGTTATGACAATATATTTTCGATTTGTTTCCATTTTTAGTACCTACCTATGTGTACGTTATTATTTTGTACTAAATAATATACACATCAACGTTGTCTAGGGATACAGGTGTTATTTTCATACAAACGAGGTAACTTTGAAGCATTGGTTTCCTGCCAGGGATGTACCGTGCTGTAATCTGATGTAATCTGTAATCTGAAGGACTGAATGGAGTAGATTCTGATCGCTATACACACCCAACTGATCTGATCAGTATTCTAAAAGATTAATGGGTCAGAATTCTCAGTTTGAGGATTTCCATACCTTTTCATGCTATTTTCGCGGTTTTTCAAAACATGTCCATTACGTTTTTAGAATGCTAGTCAGATCAGTTGGGTGTGTATAGCGATCTGAATCTCCTCCATTCACTCCCTGGATAGCCGTCATCAGATCACAGCACAGTACATCCCTGGCAGGAAACCAAGGCTTCAAAGTTAGTTCGTTTGTATGAAAATAACACCTGGTATCCCTAGACAAAGTTGATGTGATATCGACTCGACACCTTTCTCAGGCGGGAATCAAACCCGCTGCCTTTGGAAATCCAGTTCCATGATCTTCCAACTGGCTACCGAGTCATTTAAATCTTTCTAGTATATTATTTAGTAATTATATAAAAATAGCATTGTGAATGCTATAATCTCAAAATTAAAATTATATATTTGTTAATTTGCCTTTATTTTTGTAAGTTCTGTAAAAAGCATACTTCAACTTTATTATAACATGGAGTCGGAAATGTCCATGCTGTTCTTCAAACAAAACAATTCAATTACATAAGTAATGATATAAAACTATTATGTTTTTATAGCTTTTTTCACACTTCCTGAACACACGTAACCGAGTCATCATGTCATTTACATAACAGTAACCACGGAATATATTTAAAGTCTTTGTTTTTTATGCATTAACCGACAAAGTAACTGGGCTGTCGCGGCATTAGATTTTTTATATTCTAATGTGAAAACACCAAACCACAAAATAGTCAAACTCTACCTTGTATTTTGTGACTAAACAGTCAAATGTATTCGCCAATTTAATTTGGCTTTGATTGGTTTTCTCTACTAATATTGTTTTCAACATGAGGGCTTATATAAAATAGTTACTATTTGCCTCACTAGATGGCGTTGATGGAAAGAGAAGTGTCAAAATTGTCGCTTAAAAATAAACGGCCTGTATCAAAGAGGCAAGTAGTACAGTAGCCCGTAGAACATTTAAATCACCAAAAAGGTTACCGTTTGCCGTTGTGATATAGTGATTTATTACGAAATTATAGATACTTTAACCCAAGTTTTACAGATCGCAACCCGCCGTAACCTGTATTTGTATATCTCCAAAATTGATATTTTTTTATTTTTCGAGGTTTACCACATAGTTTAGCTATTGTCGTGTTCTACAGCTTGGTTTGATTGCAAGTATTGCAACAGATAAAAGTAAGACTATAAAAAGTAGCCATACACAGATTTAAGACCTGATGAAAATGGTTGGACTTTATCTGGTCTTAAATCAGTGCATGATCACTTTCGAAAGTTTTACTATTATTAGTGGCAATCAAACAACGCTGTAGAATACGACAGTAGCTAAATCCTGTGGTAAACCTTGAAAAAATAAAAAAACAACATTTTTGGAGATATACAAATATAGGTTACGGCGGGTTGCGATCAGTAAAACATGGGTTAAAGTATCTATAATTTCGTAATAAATAACAATATCACAATGAAAAACGGTAACCTTTTTGGTGATTTAAATGTCCGCGGGCTACAGTACTAAAGTAAGCGCTCGCTTGCTGACATGCCTAAAGTGAAACATTTTAGGGTTACATCTGCCTGCTGACTTCTCTTCGAAGCTTAGTAAAAAAAACACACATTGAGACATATATTTTTATCAACGCCATCTATCGAGCCTACACTTTTTTGTCACTTTGAAAACCCCTCATGTCTAGATCGATAGATATAACATCTCTTTTCTCATTTAACAAATATAAACGATGATAATTTTGTCAACGTTAAAATAATTATTGACGGAGAATCATAATTTAAAAGTTCTTAGAATAAAATCTAAATTGACTTCATTATTTTCTTTACAGTGCACCATCATATGGGTGACGATAGTGGCAGTAATAACAGCTTCAAAAGAAGATGACACAAGACCAAAAAGAGACATAAGTCTTATCAAGAACTTCATTACAACTAAATTGTTTGGTGGCGAGGTAGTGCAAGCGCCAGTAGCTCCAAACTACAGACTTTTCAGGATTCCTGGTTTTGATAACATACTAGTAAAAGCTGTACCAAAGGTTAATGTACTCGTAGGAGAAACCCCTTTAGCAGTTGAACATAAACTAGAAGATTACCCGGCTTTAGCGTTAGTAAGCTCCTATTTAGGAACAAGTTCACTAAACGAAACTAATACGGCATTGGAAAGAGTGAAGACTTTACTGGAGTCAGGAGTATTGAATGCACAAGAGGCAGAAGCTGATATTCCTTACCATGTACCTATAGATATTCCACCTATGATTGAACCAGTTCAAATAATTTCGCAAAATGATGTATTAAAAGTTCCATCTATTCAATATAGGGTTCCTCTACCTTATATGCCAGTGGTACAAAAGTTATATAAACCTGTACAAATCCCTATACCAGATTTAGCGTACCCGACGAAATATTCTTATAAACAACTACATCATGATGGTGTTACTTCCTACAGTTCGAATGATGCTAAGAACGTAGTAGTTACTGAAAGCAAAGTTCCAGTACAATTACCACATTACTTGAGTGGTAGGTTTCAGGAAGTTTTAGCACTCGGTGTTAATCGTGTTCCTCTAACATCAATGTCTGTTGTACAACCGCTCCCTTACAAATCTTACAATATTCCAGCCAACCCCTATGTACCAATAAGGATCAGTCCTGCATTTATTGGGGACAATTATTCTCATCACTTACACCAAGATGGAATTGTTACTTCAACAGGAGTAAATTATGTTCCCACTAACTATTCTTACAAGCATTTACACCAAGATGGTTCTATGTCAACATATGCTGGATCCGGAGAAAGGTTTGAAACACCTGGTTTTCAACATCCACATGTAGTCAATAATTATGAGTCTCCTAAAGTACTGGCAAGTTCGTTATATCAAGAAGCCACTCCGTTTATACAATCGAATGTAACACCAGCAGTAGTGCCTACTAATTACTCCTATAAGCATATACACAACGATGGAACTATCACGGAATATTCTGGTGCAGACGTGGTAGAAAAGGTTGGAAGGCCTGCCGTTATTGTAGAAGAAGTAAGAAGACCTATTCTTCCCCCCAGTTACTTCACTAATGGTAATAAAAATACAGCTACAGCATATAAATTGCCACCATTTATCGGAGAGCCTGCCTATGGACCACCGGTATCTGTCTATCAAGGACCCCCTCCGTTTGTAGCGAAGCCATTTACACCTGTAGTCGGGCCTAATGGTTATTCTTATAAGCATGTACATAACGATGGCACCGTGACGGCATATTCTGGTGCAGGAATCGTAGAAGAAAGGCCAGGTATTCTTATGCAAGAAGTGAGGAGGCCCATTCCTCTTCCTCGATTTTTCGCTAACCGCATCGAAGCCGTAGCAGCCACAGCTCATAAACTACCACAAGCAATCATTGAACAGCCGGCAGTCTATTATCCAGCATTGCCTATGCATCAAGATACATATCCCATTTTATTAGAGCACTTAAGAGGTTCTTTTCCGAAGCCACTGAATCCACATTTCAACGAAGAAGTAAAAATAAACTTTACTGGACATAATGGTAATGTTCAAACAGGATATTCATATCAAACCGTTCATCAAAACGGACCATCAACGTCGCATTTCACCTGGAAGCCTGTACAAGAAAATAATGAAACTCATAAAGAAAAATTTGTGGAAAGCAATGAAGAAAGCAATACTGAGACTTATGGCAAGGTTGATACTGAAAGTGGTGAGTTTTCTTATAACACTGTACATAGCGATGGTTCAATAACTTCTCAAGTTTTAGTCCCTAAACCTATCATATCTCAATATAGTTACAAACAAATAAATCATCACATGCCTAACGTTCCATTTACAGTCGTTCAAGTTGGAAATGGACCAAAAGTGCTTGAACAACTGAAAGCTCAACTGGATCGTGCTAAAGATACAAAGGGAAAAAGCGAAATCAGTGCCCCTGAAAGAAATAAAGATTATATTTTTGTACCACCTTCTGCAGCTACAGGACCAAACTTAAATGGTAAAGCAGTAGATTTAAAGCCCGAAAAGCCTCTAAAAACTTCCGGAGAGAATTCAGACACTTCTAAAGATGTTTTTTATACAACAGAAGCATCCGTGTCGTCCAGTGCTATTTCTTTAAGTGCTAATCCTATAGTAGTACCAGAAGATAGTATATATTCATACAAACAACATAAAGCAGGTTCTTCAACAACAGTAGTAGCTGATAAAACAAATAAAGAATCAGTTGTGGTAGAAAAAAATAATGACAATTTGGAATCGCATCGAGGAGATATTCCTGATATATCATTTTAAAAACTGACTGATTTTGTTAACTCCAATGAAAAAGTATTTGTAGGTTTAAATAAGTATTTATTTATTGTAAGTTATGTTAAAGCTAATGTATATTAAACTATAAGTCTTAATTGTAACAATTATAAATCGTATTTTTGTAAAGTGATAAAATTCATTTTGCTAATTCCATGTCTCTTATTTGTTAAGAATTCCTTATGTTATGAAAAATAACATACTTTAACAGATATCAAATTCTTCTTAAAACAATAACATCAATTAGGCTTACAATATTTTTGCCAGATCTTAGAGAAAGATTAAAGCTGCAAAACTTGCAAAGTCAGCACCTTTGTTAAACTTAAATCTCTCTAACTTACAAATTAACATTTTCAAAAACGATTCGAGTTTTAATCGGCATTTCAGTATCTGAAATCCTTAAGAATAATATTGATTTCCATCCAACAATCATTACTTCCTTGGTTTTTACAGTATGATTTCTTACACCAAGAAACTGTAACTTAGATTTAACATCTTAAATCATTTTATACGCAGAATTTTAACGTGTTCTAGCTAGATGATAGGTTGTAAGTTCCTTTTTATAGGAGAGTATGATATAGAATTTATTGATTTCTGGGTGGGTAAGAATTGATGATTTAGGTATTTACTTTATTTTAAAATTAGTTTGGCGTTTTTGTAAGCACATTATTTACAATAAACTTAGTTTAATTTCATAATATATTTTCCATCAACAACAATCAACACTTTAGGATTTTTCATCTTTCAATCGAAAATGTCTTTTATTTGTCACAGAAAAAAGAAAACAGAATCTTAAGTCTTAAGTGTCCTTTTCCTTAATTTTCTACACAAGTTAATCGTTAACTTGGACACAACATTCGGTATGTGCGTCTTTTACTGTACCTATATCAAACGAGCACTCTCTTTCAACATATAGTGTTTCGTCAGTGAACATTTATATTTCATTACACAATTAATAAATCACCATTCGCCTTCAGTAAGTGTTATAATACTCTGAAGCTGTCACGCTGAAGAATAAATAGTTGGGTGAGAATTTTCACTTCTTTTCCACAATACAATAATTTTCTTTCAACACTTTCCTCGCCAGGGCGGTCCAACACTGAAAGAGATTACACGCTGTCACCAAGAGGTGGCGCTTTTCGAACTTTCACATAGTTCCGATATCCGCCAATAGATGGCGCTGTTTCCGTGTTTCATACAGCGCTCTCTCTATGCAAAGTGAGTGTGACGTCAGGCGGGGGCGCGTCCCACTGGTCCCAGCTGGCGGCGAGGGGTTTCCGCCGCCGGTCGATAGATGGCGCTGCCTGTTCTTCTAACGCCGAACCATCAGAGTAGCCACTACTACAGGATCGAAGGCTGCACGATGCTCGAACTTTGTTCTCTGAAAAGTTAAATGCAATGCAATAAGAATGCAATAAATAAAACGAATTTAAGTAAATCATGGGTCAACCAAATATTTCTATACAATTCCTATGTAAGGAATCACTGTAAGGCGCTTTAGTGACCAACAGTGGCGCCGCGGTGAATTTTGTTTAATATTGTACAATAATTCTATTGCACAATTTTAATAAAACTTGTCGTGGAATTTTTAGGGCCCATAGTCTAGTATTTTTAGACGGTATCATTCCTCGTAGTCACTGCTAGAAGTAGATAGCAAAACTGCTAAAACTTCTACGAATGACTGCGAGGGAATGTGGTGATACCTTCTAAAAATTAGTATTTTTAGCCCTTAAAATTAGCTATGAGTCCTTAAAATTGCTCGAGAAGATTTATGAAAATCCTTATTTTAATCCTAAATTCTATTAACATTTAATAACCTTATTAAATAAAAACCTCTGAGGGCGCCACTTTCGTTCAGGGAAATCGCCTTAATGCTGGCAGACTATGCCGATATTGTTGACGGACTAATTATTTTTTCTAAAATATGGTAAATCGATGGTTTTTTGAGTGATATTGCTGACACCCTTATAAAACACAGTTAAGCCATTTCTGTGGAACGATATTTTAATGAATACATGCACGATAGTTACCGGCGATGTTGTCGATGTAGTTCCTGGTGACGTCATCCAGCTGCAGCACCTGTATGACGGGCGGCGGCTGGCGCGGGCCCGCCACCAGTATACATGCACGATAGTTACCGGCGATGTTGTCGATGTAGTTCCTGGTGACGTCATCCAGCTGCAGCACCTGTATGACGGGCGGCGGCTGGCGCGGGCCCGCCACCAGTATACATGCACGATAGTTACCGGCGATGTTGTCTATGTAGTTCCTGGTGACGTCATCCAGCTGCAGCACCTGTATGACGGGCGGCGGCTCGCGGGGGCCCGCCACCAGTATACATGCACGATAGTTACCGGCGATGTTGTCTATGTAGTTCCTGGTGACGTCATCCAGCTGCAGCACCTGTATGACGGGCGGCGGCTGGCGCGGGCCCGCCACCAGTATACATGCACGATAGTTACCGGCGATGTTGTCTATGTAGTTCCTGGTGACGTCATCCAGCTGCAGCACCTGTATGACGGGCGGCGGCTCGCGGGGGCCCGCCACCAGTATACATGCACGATAGTTACCGGCGATGTTGTCTATGTAGTTCCTGGTGACGTCATCCAGCTGCAGCACCTGTATGACGGGCGGCGGCTCGCGGGGGCCCGCCACCAGTATACATGCACGATAGTTACCGGCGATGTTGTCTATGTAGTTCCTGGTGACGTCATCCAGCTGCAGCACCTGTATGACGGGCGGCGGCTTGCGCGGGCGGCGGGCGAGGCGCGCCACCAGCACCGACGACGCCAAGAACGCCGCCAGCAACACCACCGCGCCCACCGAGATGCCCACGTCTTTCTCCATCACGACTGGAATTGGAGAATGGTTTATAAGTCACTAGCTTCCGCCCGCGACTTCGTCTGCGTCGAAAGATTTTTTGCTATCCCTCGGGAACATTACTTTTTTTCTGGATGAAAGGTACCCTATGTCCTTCTCTGTACTCCTGACAACGTGTATGCAAAATTTCATAATGATCGGTTCAGAAGTAAGGACGTGAAGGCGTAACAAACAAACAAACAAACAAACGGACTTTCGCATTTATAATATTAGTAAGGATACGAGTCGACCTGTATTTTTAATAAGTTTAGTAGACGAAAATTTAACAAAACAGAGTTGGCTAATCCAGCTAATTATTTACTTGCTTTTAGGTTGAATGTAATTTGGATCCAAAAATACAATTTAACCTAATTTCATCATAATATAAAAATACACTAAAATCTTTCTCCATAACAACTGGAATTGGAGAATGGTTTATAAGCGCTATCGCACACGGGCAACTTAGTCTCCCAGTAACTGTTTTGTCTCTCACGTGATTTGTATGAAAAGTTGCAGACGACCGTGTCGCTTCGTGTGCGCGCTTCCATGTAAACCCGTGGACCTGATGTAAGAGACAAAACAGTTGCTGGGAGACTAACACCCATTTGCACTAAACTTAAGAATCGCCTAAGTCTTTTCCTAACTAACTTAAGACATTTTTAGCAAAAAATTGGTTTGCACTAACCTTAGGACGTTCCTAAATGCACTTTAGGCTATTCTTAACTTACGCGCCCAATATCGAGCGCCCAAGGCTTAAGAAATTCCTATGTTATGAATTGTAAATCTGTGGTTATAGCCTGTGGCCGTCAATTGTGACAAAAACAGAAATATTTGCTGAAAAATGGAAGATTCATGGAACATTCATTTAAATAATTGAATTACTAAACGACTCGGTGGAAAATCGCAAAAATTGCAGTATTTCAATACAATTACTGCACTTATAAAATAATAAGAACGTATAAAATAACTGTACTTGTATGTAAACTTCTGCATTAAGCTGCCGTGTCAAGGTTAATTTTTGACCCCAATTACCGTATAATACGGCAATTACCGTACCATTGGCAACACTACCGCGATTTGATTTCCATTTTCTAAATTGACAGTTGATGACATAACTTTTTCGATCACCCTACCAAATAAAATAAACCAACGCCTTATCTTTCGTCTCCTTTTAACTCACGAATAAATCAATGTGATGTTATAACCAAAAAAGTACTCTATGACCTATATTACTTCGCCGGCTTTAAAATCCATAAACAATTAATATTAACATTCGTTCATTCTTTCTCTTAGCAAGGCGATGCCCAAGTTACGACGTAGTCTGTTAGTGCAAACAAAAATTTCAGCTCGGCATTTTTAGGCTGTTCCTAAGCTAAGAAATAACTTAACTAGGACACGCCTAACTTGAGTTTAGTGCAAACGGCTGTAAGTTGCCGTTGTGCGATAGCGCTAAGAAATTTTTGGATTGTTGATGTTGAGAATAGTTGAGATCGGTAGCGAGGCAGCTACTAGTCTAGTAGATTGTCGGTCGGGTGTAACAGCAGTGGCTCGGATTCCATGCCTCGGAGGCCTCGGAGCATCATATTAGTTGCAGGCGCTGTAAGCTTTGCGGCGTCTTCTATATTAACATCTAAGCATATTACAAGACCACTACTCGTCGCGAAGCCGTTACGCCTGCGTTCACTGTCTGGCCTTCTTGAACACTAACTTTTAAGTAACTTTTGATACTTACAATGCCACCACGGCGGTGAAGCAGCCATCAGCAGATTGTCGCTCGGTCTCAACAACAGTGGCTCCGAGCATCCGTATCGGTTACAGGCAGCTGCCCCCGCCTCATCAGCCGGCCGCAACTCCCCTAACGCCCCCCGCACCAACCACGCCCCGCCCCCCTGCGCGAGCGCCTGCCGCGAACCGAATCCCATGGACCCGCGACGTTCCAGCACCAAGGAAGAGTTTGAAGGGGACATTCTCCAAACTGACAATTCGTAGTATGTTGCGTTTTCAACTGTGGAAAAATTTTAGTTGTTTATAACAGTAGATGATGGTGAATTTTTGGTATTAGCTCATTAACTAAAAACAGAAAATAATAATTTACTGAAAAAATAAAACTTTTTTAAAAACACGTTTTTAAAACAGACTAAATTTTTTACAAAAAAAAAAATCGGATTAAAAACATCAAAACGGACTAAAAGTAAAAAATTAATTCTGCTGTAAATATATTCATAACCCTATAAGTACCTACAGAAATTTTAAACCTTAAAAAGTGGGCGCATTTTGTAAAATTTATCAACCATATTGTCTTTAGCATGCGCCCCACGTTTTTAGGTTAAAAATTTCTGTAGGTATAGGGTTATAAATATTTACAGAAGAATTTTTTACTTTTTAGCCCGGTTTAATGTTTTTAGTCCGATTTTTTTGTAAAAATTTAGTCCGTTTTAAAAACGTGTTTTTAAAAAAGTTTTATTTTTTTAAGTAAATTATTATTTTCTGTTTTTTAGTTAATGAGCTAATACCAAAAATTCACCATCGCCTACTCTCGCACTCGCACTCGTCAAGAAGACTCAAACGAGTCCACACTCGATGGGGTTGCATGTTTTTTTTAAGAGTTCCTGTGTCCTTCTTCCGGCTCCATCATCAGATCCTGAAAACTTTTTCCCAACAAAGTACTCGTCAAGACGATTTAAACGAGCCCAAACTCGATGGGGTTGCATGATTTTATTATAGAGTTCCTATGGCCTTCCTCCGGCTCCATCATCAGATCCTCGGACACTATTTCCCATTAAAGTACTCGTCAAGATGATTCAAACGAGTCCAAACTCGAAGAGGTTGCATGGTTTTATTACCTAGTTCCAATGGCCTTTTTCGAGCTCCATCCTTAGATCCTGGACACTATTTTCCAACAAAGTACTCGTCAAGACAATTCAAACGAGCCCAATCTCGATTGGGTAGCGTGGTTTTATTAAAGAGTTCCTGTGTCTTTCTTCCGGCTCCATCATCAGACCCTGAAAACTATTTCCCAACAAAGAACTCATCAAGACGATTCAAACGAGCCCAAATTTGATGAGGTTGCACTGTTTGAATATCGAGTTCCTATGGCATGGCCTTTCAGTTTCATCATCAGACCCTGGATCTCGTTTCCCACTAGAGTACTCGTCAAGACGGTTGTAACGAACCCAAACACGATGGGGTTGTATGGTTTCATCATAGAGATCCTGTGGCCTTCTCCGGATCCATCATCAGATCAGCTCAATGACACCATAATATTGCATTGCCTTCCAGTTCTGACCTATGTTCAAAGTTTCAAGTTTCTAGCTCATTGGAAAACTAGTACAAAATCGTTCACAAACTTTGCGGAGAAACAAACGAACACACAAACGAGGAAGCAACCTAATAGTACAGTAGTATAGTAGTAATAGTATTTTACTTAGAAATTTATTTATTGGGCGACACAATAACTAAACGGGCGACAAACAGTGGATTACCAAAATACCTGAAACGGGCGACTACATGTGGGTGACAAATACTAAGTGGGCAACTATTATACCAAGTAGGTAACTAATATATAGTATATATAACTGATTTAAGCTACCCAACATGGTATTATAACACGTTTTTATTAGGTTGCTTTCTTGTTTGTTTGTTTTTTGTCATCTAGATTAGGATAATAGTCACCTTTTATAAATAAAATATATGCCAAATTTTATATGTTTTGTGTGCTCTAAGGTTGTTGCTCAAATAGTAATTTGTCCGCCCGTTCTCAATAACTAGTTACTCAATTTGTATTTTAAAGTCACCCATTTTCAATATTTGTAGTCGCCCTCGCTCTGTCGCCCACTTAGTATTTCAGTAAGCTGTATTCAGTATTTTTGATACCCAAAATGGGAATTTATTGTTACCCGATTAAATACTACCCATATAAAAATGTCTGATGATGAGGCAGTTACCTGGCATGCACCTGATGTGGAACTCGGCGTGCTCGAAGGCCAGGTCGCATTGGCGCGGGGGCGGCGGCCGCAGCGGCTCAAGGCTGAAGACACGCTCGCACGGCTGGTCTTGGGATGCCACACCGTTACTGGCCTCACACGTAGTTTTTAATGTTCCTGTGGGAGAAATAAATAGTAAACAAACCATTGACATCAATCATTAGTCGCAAGTATTTAGAGTAAAATTAAAAAAAATACTTATAAAACGTATTAGCTCCCTGTTTGGTAAGGATCTCCTATAATAATGTAAAATAGCAAAAATTGACAAGAAACTGTCTGGAACTACTAAAGAATTTGTCTAGCACCATTTTGGACATATTTTATGGATAAAAAATGTGCTAGCGATATAATAAAACATTCATAAAAGGTTTGATAATTTCTTTTTTCAAACCCTCATAAAAAATATAAAATATTTAGCAAGAGGGCCCTGGTGACCTGTGGCACAGGTTCTTTTAGATACCTATATCGGGCACCAGTCTCTCACAATGCAGGTCATATTGTAACATTGTTGTTATCAACATTCTAGTTAAGAGTACCTATTGTGATGGGAAAATAAATTGATTTATTCATTATTCATTATTCACAATATCAATCTTCAAACTAGGTAGATTTTATCAAATAAGATCTTTGAATGTTACACTCTATTTTGTTAATTCAGAGTAGCCAAAATCGGTGTTAATTGACTTGGCCGAGTATTTTTAACGTAAACTAGCATAAATTGGCGAGTGAACTTTAATAACTCATAAACTTAACTAGGTACTAAATTTTAAAGGTAAGAGAATGGCCGCTTTTAACCTAATGTATTTTTAATTAGCTTGGTAGACGAAAATTATTATAACAAAAACAGAGTTGGCTAACCCAGCTAAATTATTCACGGTTGTATGTATGTAATTTGGATCCAAAAATATAATTTAACCTTATTTAATTTCATCATAATATAAAAATACACTAAAAACCTTAAAAATCATATTTTCTCACGGCGAGAACGGTGCGTTGCGTAGTACACCTCTTGCGATTATAATGTAGGTGAATTTTTATAAAAATAAAAACATTTTATTTACTCAGCGAACCAAATCTATGAAATAAGCATTCTGCTTAAAAAATGGCACCACACGAAAAGTACAACTAAGTGGATAGAGCTAAAAATGCTGGCTTTTAATTATGCAGCACAAAGCGTCTGAACACTGGTTGCTTATTAGCGACCATAATTTGTATACTCATAGATATTTTCTATACTTAAACGAAAAAATAATATACGTTTTTTCTTCATCTTTTTACTGCCTTCTATGCATCTTTTACACCATTTGACTACACAGGACGTCATTTCTAATAAACTTTCTTTTTCTATCTTTTCTCTACATTATAAACTGCAATTTATTGAAAAGAACACTAACGTCAGTCACCGGGTGGCGATATTAGAAATGCCTGTGGGGTACAGACACTACCTGCTCTGTACCGCTCTGGGTTTTTCTGATTAAATAACTCGAAAAAGCCTGTGTGTTTCAGAGCATCGCTTGTTCTGTAGCGCGCGGGGTTTTTCGACTAAAAATTTAATAATATCACCCTAAAAAGCCTGTGGGGCACAGACAATCCAGAAAATTACAGTTCATAGTGATTAAAGTATTCCTTCTTTGAGTTACGTAGATTATTGATTATACCTAGTTATATTTTTTACTAAAGTGGTGTAATTTTTTGAGTTTATCGTAAATTATTTTATTGTAAATGGGAAAGTTTTTTTTCTCTCAATCCCATAAAAATGGCGGGCTATGCTAGATGGGATAGATTGGGATGAAATTTGGCACACAGATAGTTTTTTTAACTTGGACTATAAGATAGCAGACTTTGTTTCCTAAGATCGTTGCGGGCGGAAGCTAGTGGCTATATTGATAAAGCGCATTTTCAATTTTCATGGATTATTGATAAACAATACCTACTTATATTTTATTGTATCACTAATCTGACATTATAATAATATAAATGTGATAAGTACTAATATTTTAAAATTTCTTTTTGAGTTTTATTAATTTCGAGTTATTTTACTTTTTTCATCAAACTCTTTATGTTATAAATAAAAATATTACGAAAAAAGACAAAACATATACAGGGTTATTTGTAAAACACTAACGACCTCGCAGGAGTGGATTACTAATATCATGAACAACAATATTTTGTTCTACGACTTTTCCAAAAACAGACAAAAAACAATCGACTTTTCATACAAAAACTCGATCAGTTGTTTGGACATTTGTATGGAAAGTCGAATATTTTTTTCTGTTTTCGGAAAAGTCGTGGATAAATGTTGTTGTTTATGATGTTAGTAATCCACTACTGCAAGGTTGTTGGTGTTTTACAAATAACCTGTATATTTAAGAAACAAAAATTAAAACACATTATTAGCGATTATAATTCTGGTTAAAGGGACCTAGTAACTTGTTAACAGAAATAGCCAGCAAGATTCTTTATTTTTTATATTACAAAAGTACTCTTTGATTGTATATAAGACAGCAAGTTAAACATTTGAACTGCGAAAACAGTTTTTATTACGTATGGCATAAAAGCGGTCACAAGGTCAAGTATAGTCTAAATCTGATGTACCTTTAATTAACTGAAAGTAAAATTATTACAAAAAAAATAAAGAAATAACGTTCGTCTGTTAGTTACAATCAGTCATTGTGCTCGAAAATTGCGAAATCTAAAAAAAAAACTACTTTTTTTTAGAAAAATAATTAGTTTTCTAAATCTCAATTAAAATTATTAATAGGTACTTTCAAGTCCTTTCTTTAACAAAAAAGTAAAAAAAGTTAAAAACTTAATGAAAAACCTTGTGCTGTTTCCGAGAAATTTTACAAATTATGTTATCATTCATTCATCATCAGTTGTTATCAACAGCTGTCCTTTGGGGATTTATTTCTAAAAGGGGGTTACCAAAAATAAAATTTCTTCTTATATATTTTTTAATAAGTTAAAGGTTCTTTTGATAAGTAATTTAGTTTAAATACCCAAGTTTCACAATACTTAGTACCTTACGTGTCTGTATCGCTCGGGGTATTTATATTATGTTTAGTTGCAAATAAAAAAAATCATTTCAAATTTTATTAAGGAAATCACAGCGTGCGGTGTCTGTGTTCCACAGGCTTTTTAGGGTGATATTATTAAATTTTTAGTCGGAAAACCCCGCGCGCTACAGAACAAGCGATGTTCTGAAACACACAGGCTTTTTCGAGTTATTTAATCAGAAAGACCCAGAGCGGTACAGAGCAGGTAGTGTCTGTACCCCACAGGCATTTCTAATGTCGCCGGGTGGTGCGTGGCTGGCCCGAATAAAGCTGAGCGGGTTGTACTTTTTCGGCCCCGTGGTGTCATTTTTTTTAGCAATATTTGTTTGCAATTACACTTCCATAGATTTGAGTTCGCTGTTATTTACTTATATTTTCATCGTTTCTTAATTTTAATACTATATGATCGCTGTCATCGCCAAAGGGTCAGACGTCAGACCTCTAGTATAGTTTAGTCACTCACAATGAAGAAGATAATGTTTGGCAGTATAAAATGTTTATTTACTATTAACTAAGTAACTACTAATAAACTTCCTGCGAAACCCTGTAGCAGGGCTGAAGAAGGCCCTAAAACCTGAAACCTATCCATTATCCATGACATGAAGTAAAAGTTTCCGACAACCGTTTAATTAAGAAGGGCATGTTGACATTAATGAAATAGTTAAACTTTACGATTACCGTGTAGTGGCGTGCTTCTGAAATCCCTTGACACTTGAACTTTTTAACCGCCTCTGTGGTCTAGTGGTTCACCCACCCGTGTAAGACGCAGGAGTCTCGGGTTCGATTCCCAGGGGGGTACAATTTATACTCGGTTTGATTTGTGGTAGCGCTTATTTCAAGTCCGTCTGGCTAGCTACCACCATCTTAGCTAAGTATGACGTCATAACAAAAAATAAAAAATGTTGTGTTGTTGTTGTTGTTGTTTTCATACAAACGAGGTAACTTTGATGCTTTGGTTCTCCGTCCAGGATTAAACGGGGTGTGATTTGATAATGGCCATTCAAAGAGTAAATGGTGGAGGCCCAGATCGCTAAAGAAGCGCAACGGATTAGAAGAGTCGTTTAAGTCAGGGTTGTACTTAAAAAAATAACAAGTTAAAATTACATCAAAAGTATGGAAAATGTAACACTAAAAAGTCCGTTCGGTCTCTGGTGTAAACGACTCTTCTAATCCGTTGGGTTTCTTTAGCGATCTGGGCCTCCTCCATGTACTCTTTGAATGGCCATTATCAAATCACACCCCGTTTAATCCTGGACGGAGAACCAAAGCAAGTTACCTCGTTTGTATGAAAATAGGCCTCTGTAGTACTTACTTTTGCAGGCCAGTGTAGTTTAGTTAGAGAGAAACATAGAGCGGATCCGTCCCGCTCCGCTTCCGCTCTGCGCCTGCACTAAACGTGGTGGAAAAACGTCTCGGATGCTGGCAAGCCATTTGCCAATAGATATAACCGCAACCATTGGTCAATAAATCCAACCTGAGAGTGGTCCAGTGATCTGTGCAAGAGTGAGGAGTGGGGAGCCGGTGGTGAGGTGCTGCACGTCCGACCCTGCCGGCTGGACGTGCCAAAAGTACGTGTCTGGCGCTGGCAGCGAGCGCACGTTGCATTTGATCGTCTCCCTGATGAGGACCAGGCCTCGTTCTGTGCATTCTGGTGGATCTGTTGAGGAGTTTTAATGGTTAGTTAAGGTACTTACTAATTTGACAAGGTGACTGGTGACCCTTCAGTATTAGACATTTTCACACTACTGGGACACAGGTCTTCCAAAAATGAGGATGAGTCGTAACCAATTAAGTGGGTAATGTAGATTAAACTTTATTTATTTTATTAAATTCTTCAATTTTAGGTCATTCAGAGCAGTTATGAATGAAGGTCTAGAATAATTTTGGTTCACCCAACGGGAGATAAAAAAAACCGGCCAAGTGCGAGTCGGACTCGCGCACGAAGGGTTCCGTGCCAAAGAGGCAAAAAAATCACGTTTGTTGTATGGGAGCCCCCCTTAAATATTTTTTTTTTAGTATTTGTTGTTATAGCGGCAACAGAAATACATCATCTGTGAAAATTTCAACTGTCTACCTGTTGTTGTTATTAATATAGAGCAAAAAACGGCAAAAAAATCACGTTGGTTGTATGGGAGCCCCCCTTAAATATTAACTTTATTCTGTTTTTAGTATTTGTTGTTATAGCGGCAATAGGAATACATCATCTGTGAAAACTTCAACTGTCTAGCTGTCACGGTTCATGAGATACAGCCTGGTGACAGACAGACAGACAGACGGACAGCGGAGTCTTAGTAATAGGGTCCCGTTTTTACCCTTTGGGTACGGAACTGAATTACAGCAATTTTTGTCCGCTTCAAAAGCTATTGATGTAATTTTCCGTGCTGTTTTTGGATAAGCACAATAGGTAGTGGTTGGGTTGATTTAATTCATCTGAGTGCCAAAAAACAGTTTTTTCCAAGTAAAAAATATCACATGTAAAATAAATAATAACACCAGATTTCGGCTCGATAATGTAGGTAAGTTTTTTGCTAAAAAAAGCAAATGGATTTATCCGAAAATGGGAAAACGTATTCAATTACCTAACATTTTGTCGGTATTAGAGTCGGCTTAAAAGCTGCGCTGCTGAATGAAATCCTTATCATGACGAATTAGCCAGGTATAGCTGCACTTATCGGAAGATTAATCAACGGCTAAGTTCGGGAGTAATTTATTTTCGTCCGGTCCGGTGCCGTTTGGAAACGTGACCGGTTTTTACCTTCGACTCCGCTTTTAGTCCGGCAGAGCGGAGAAAAGGCTTGGATCAAGTAATTCGAATCATAGTGACGATGGCGAATAGTTGTCGATAATATCGCAAAGAGGAAAAGGTGGAGACAGCGATATTTTTACACGACTGCCCAAAAAAACAGAGTGTAAAGTTTGGCTCAGCATCGCCAGACCACGATAGCAAAATGTCGAAATCAAATTACTTAGGTATACTAGTTATTAAAGTTTTAGATTTTAGGCATTCAAAAGGCTATTTTTATATTTAGATAATAGGAAGGCCGCACCCTTTTCAAAAATTTCATCAAAGTTAATTTAATCCTATCTAATTGAATGGTAAGTGTTGTAATATACTTCTTCCCCTTCGGAAAAACCGTTGAAATACTCGTTGAACGGAATCAATTACTGAGATTCTCCGAGCAACATTACATTGCCTCATTTTTTTTGCAATATTTGAGCAACTTCATGGGCAGTAGTATCCATCTTGGGTATTCCTTTTTTAATTGAACTGTTGAAGTGTCTTTTCTCCATCATCTCGATAGCGAATTTACCCGCATTTCCTGAATTGACCCCTTTTATTTCACTTTTATGGCGGCAAGAAGTTAAGAAGTTTAATGTTATGTTATGTTAATTGAATCAAACAATTATTAACTAAAAGCTCATTAAATGTACTTTCAGTAGATATCAATATTTACACAATAAAACGTTAGCTAGCAATAGCAGGTGGCCAAGTCTAAACTTATTTTCGAAGAGGGCGATTTTTCTGACGTCGAGTGTATTTGATATTAGAAAAAATACTAGAAAAATTGACCCACCCATAGCACCTCAGACGGGACTCGAACTCGCACCCTTTTGATTCCGGCCCAATGCACTGACCAATTATGCTACTGAGTCAGTAAATGGAGACAGTCAAGGGACAGCCGCCGGAAGGAAGGACATACGAAAGAATTTTGCCCAAGCTGAAGCAGAGACGCTTCGCTCGCGCTTCGCCCTCGCTCGGCTAATTAACAATCTTTTATAGCCGGAATAAAGAGTGATTAGGTACTTACACCATTTCTTTTGTTTTTCTCTCTCTAGTTAGTTTATAAACAGTCACCGTTGCGTTGGAAAACTAGTTTGTATACTATTCAACCATGAAAAATTTTTTAGGGTTTAAATAAGAAAGGATATCCCACAAAAAAATAATAATAAAAACGGGTTTTATAGCATAAAAACTTTTTACGTTAGACGTGAGCCTGACTGCCATGGTAATAAATGACAGACTTAATAAAGAGATATGCAACGACATATTGTTTAGGATATGGGTCTAAGTTCAGTCCTAACTCCTAATACGACATCATTATTGTGTAATCCGCGCTCATAATACATATCTTGTCCATCATCGTTCATTTTGTAGTAGCAAGTTCTAGGGTAATGTTTGCTTTTTGTCAATGTCCGTCACAGAAAATTTGTTTAGTTTTTGGTAATTTATTTCATATATCGATAATTTGTTCTGTGGTTTACCTACACTATCGATAAATAAGAACGTTGGTTAACAGCACTAATTGGAATGAATGGCGCAGAACTACACGTCTATTAGGATGTATTAGAAAATACAGTCAGGTTTATTGACAAAAAACGTTCATATTGGAAATTGCGCTTTAAGATCACACAGAATTCAAGTATTTTCTTGCTTTCTATTTCTGTTATGTCTGAATATTTTTTAACATTACTTACATTTATGTTTCTACTCGATTCATGTTTGTTGAAAGCTAAGATTACCCAGAAAAATTGGTACTTACCTAAGTATCCTTACTATCATTACCCATACTAATATTATAAATGTGAAAGTCCGTTTGTTTGTTTATTTGTTTGTTTGTTACGTCTTCACGTCTTAACTACTGAACCGATTATCATGAAATTTTACTCGTTGTCAGGGGTACAGAGAAGGACATAGGTTACCTTTCATACTGAAAAAGGTACTATTCCCGAGGGATAGCAAAAAACTTTCCACGCAGACGAAGTCGTGGGCGGCTGCTAATGTAAGATACTGTCAGACTGCCAAAAAAAAATAAGCATCACGCTGGTAATCTCCATAGTTTTAGCTTTTCTTCGTTTGAAATAACAATAATTGGTGTAAGCTTGCCGGATTTTTCAACAATTTTTTTGCTTAAAAGTTGTTCTAAATAATGCTCAAATTAAATATAACTTAGATTAAAACAATATTCACTAGTTATTAAATGGTACGTTGTAAAAGCTAAAGACAATATGGATGATACATTTTACAAAATGCGCCCCACGTTTTTAGGTTTAAAATGTCTGTTATATTATATTATAAATATTTACAGAAGAATTTATTTTGTACTTTTTAGTCTGTTTTAATTTTACTAGTCCGATTTAATGTTATTAGTCCGATTTTTTGATATTTAGTCCATTTTAAAAACGTGTTTTTAAAAACCATTTTTTTCAGTAAATCGATACTTATGTAGTTACGACTTCTGGTTTTAATTAAAGTAAGTATGGAATATAATTTCTATGAAACTATAATGTGAACTAGGTTTACTGATAAATCCGTATCTAAATACGCTCCCTAAATACGCCCGACATCCTTTCCTTCCATTCACACGGGACCCCCTCCTTACCTCCCTTTCATATACAGCTGTTTATGATTCCATGTTTTGCTGAAAACCTACATTTATTATGAAACTCGAGCGCTCTGTCTCATCTGTAAATCTAGATAGTGAATTATTTTCGTGCGTGTTTGATTTATACTAGAACAACCTTTTTCTGTATTGTCAAGGGTCTAGGAGATTTTTTATTTTACCTAAGTGTTACTATGTCCATCAGCCATTTTTAATGTCCCCACTGCTGGGGCACAGGCCTTCCTTATGGGTGGATAAGGAGGATGGGCCATAACGCGGGCCCAATGCGGATTGGTGGGTGTTAACGACTGCAAATGCAGCCGGAACCAACGGCTTATCGTGCCTTCCGAAGCACGGAGGAGCTCGAGATAATAAATTTTTGGTCACCCATCCCATGACCGACCCTTGCGAAAGTTGCTTAACCTCCGCAATCGTTGGGCCACGCGCTAAACCACTGCGCCACCGAGCTCCTCAGTGCGAGTGTCACTATAATAATAAACAATTTGGTATAAATGTGGAGTTCGGTGGCATTGTGCCCTGGATTGCGGAGTTATACAACTTTTGCAAGGGTCGGCTATGGGATGGGTGATCAAAAAATTATTATCTTGAGCTCTCCGTGCTTCGGAATGTATGTTAAGCTGTTAGTCACTTGAGCTCCTCCGTGCTTCAAAAGGCACGTTAAGCCGTTGGTCCCGGTCGTTAACACCCACTAATCCGCATTGGGGCCGCGTGGTGGGTAATGGCCCGTCCTCCTTATCTACTCATAAGGAAGGCCTCTGTGCCCCAGCAGAATGGGGACATTAAAAATGGCCGATGTCGATGTATAGAATAGAATTGACAACCTCCTCTTTTTAAATTCGGATAAAAATAACAATAAAATTAAAGTTATATATTTCTTAATAAGAATTTAGGATTGTCGTAGGACAATTATACTGAGTTACGTTGTTTAAAGTTTTTACCATAGACATAGAAAAATTTTCGCTGCGCTCAAGAAGACCAACAAAGCGTGGAAAAGAGAAGTTAACATCATACGGACACCGTCTATGTAAAAAAGAGACAAAGGATCAAGTGACATGTGCCAACATTTTTTACAGTAAGAGCCCCTAGCGTCCCGCTTAGCAAATGAGCAATCACGGTTTGTTTAAAATATTTTTTAATCTTAATTAGTATTTAAAATAAAGGTATAGTGGAGCTATGGTGTCTTGTACTCTAAGTAATTGTGATGTGACTAAAAGAAACAATCCAAGTAATCACACTTTTCAAAGGTAAATAAGATATTGCCACACATTTCTCTAAAACCAAATTTCGCTACATTTATTCGTTAATCGACAAAGAAAATAGTATGGAACATAGTTTATTAATTTCCTTTGCCATAATATAGTCATATTTTATGAATCTAAGTCATATTTTACGTATCTCATATAAAATGTATTGATTCGTTTTCGGATCACCTCTTTATTGACTTTGTTGTTCTTTGACATTATATTTCTATGGTTTTTACAGTTTTTGTGCCCATTTTTCAGTGGTAAAAGAAAGGTTTTATTATTACAATCAACTTATTATATATAATGGCCCACTATCAGCAATAAAAATATGATTCTGACCTTTTTTTCCCTGAACGTTAAAAAAAGTAAGTACTTATCTTAAAAATGACTCTTTTTTCAGTTTTATTTTTCAGTACGAATCGGTAATTTCATACTTTTTGACTAAAAAATGAATAAAATTATTTTGTATTATTTTTTCAACACAAGAAATTGTGTCTTGTCTAGTGAAGTTTAGATCCCTGGAAAGGTTAACGGAAACAATCATAACATAAATATTATCCGAAGATTTTCTGAAAGGTTTCGGGGAAGGAATATTGGCGTGTTATAAGGAACTGGAATACGTTTAAGGAAACTCTTAACAATAGTCCCGTGGGATGTTATTAGAATGTCGTCGTGTCCTTTTTGTAAATGAAATGATGGGTGAAATGTTTTTACAGCGAGACGAACAATTTTGTCTCTATCTTTTGTCTTTATTTTATTTTTTATTTAGATTTATCTCTTTTCAACAGAAAATACAAGTTGACGTTATAGTTATATAGGCATAGGAAGGTGCAAAAAAGTCTGATATATTCTCCCCCAGCTTTGGCCCGGAACCACAGAATAGATATAAATACTACCGTACAGAAAGGAAACTCTCCGCCCCGCCCCGCAATCAATTACCTCACCGCGCCCCGCGAGTACGTAGGCCAGTTCGTAGGCTCTAGACATCACGCACACAAGCGGCGTTTGTATGGAGTGCCTGGGGTGTGCTTGGAACTGGAGGCCCTTTTTTTAATCTTTATATACGACAATGGTTATTTATGTACAGTTGCATACAAGACTTTTCAACACACTTGCTCGTAAAGAGAGCCCTAATACATCGCTTTTAGGGCCATAAACCGAGCTATAACAAACGTGTGCAATAATATATAAAACACTCGATTGTTATAGAATTATCCCTACAAAGTTAAATTAGTGTCTTACTGCAAGTTCTATGCGAGTAAACAGAGCATTCCCAATTTAACCGGGTAATACAGTTATTTTTTTTAGTAACAACAAAGAGGTTTTATGCCGCTGAAATTTCATATTCATTTTCAAAATAAATAAATGTGTAAGTCCTTAATTAAGTCAAACAAATATTTATTATTATCAAATTATTCATAATTCAGAATATTTTGTTATAAATAATAAAATATTTGCATTTTATCACTTAAAATTATAATTTTGAAGTAGGCTGTATGCTCACTCACCCCTTTGTTCGCAAAATATTCTTGCATTGGGAGTGTGAAAAAAACAAAAAAAACCTACGCGCCTTTTCCCATAATTGTCATAATTATTTTGTCATAATTATTTTATATTATACACACTCGGCTGAGTTACGCCCTCGCCTACGGCTCGGGCTGCAACCCGCAGCCTCGTGTGCAATGAGCAACCTAAGCTAACTTGTTTCATAACGTTATTATCTACACCCATGAAGATAAAGGGTTTTGACTTTGACTTTCATCCTCCTCCTTCTCGTCATTACATCATCCGAACGAGTTTTATAATGTTGTACTACATGTTGAATTCCATAATGTAACTCCGGACGTGGGCGCGGAGAGGAGCACGACATGCTCTTTCTCGGATATTGTTATCACTCCTCCTGCTCAAAAAGTCCGTCATTGTAACGTACAAAAAATGGATAAAATAGCATATTTTTAGCCCTAGGGTATAAAGATTTTCCTTTTTAGGGTTCCGTACCAAAATGGTAAAAAAGGAACCCTTATGGTGTGACTCAGTCTGTCTGTCTGTCTGTCACAGCTGGATATCTCGAGAACTACTAATGGTATCAACTTGAAATTTGGAATAGTTTAAGATGACATTTGCCCAACTATTTTGCAAATAAGAAAGAAATAATAAAATTAATATTTTTTTTACAACAGGGACTGAAAAGGGGTCTTAAAAATTTTAAGTGAGGTGACTAGGGCATGTGGGGTATCATATGAAAGAGCGCTGTTTGCACATTTTGAAACAATTTTTCCTTTTTTCTTAGGCCGCATAGTTTTCGACTTATGATGAAAAATGTAAAAAAAAATACCGTTCCCCCCCCCTTATCTCCGAAGTTTGCAGAGAGAAAAATCTGAAATAATTCTATGTGATAGTAGTTTATGTAAAGATTACAGGAAAAATAAAACGATGTCTCAATATAACACACTTTTTTAGAAATTAAAAAAACAAACAAATTTTTTTAGTTTCACTACCAGTCAACAGATGGCGCTGTCCTAAGCATGCTAACCTAAGGGACAAAAATAGTTCCACTATCGGTCAAGAGATGGCGCAACCTAACACTACAATAATAAATTGGTGGCTGGTTCTAATATAATTACCTACTATTTGCCGTACGAATAAACGAAGAATAAGTTCCTACTTACTAACTTAAGTAATATAGTAACATAATAATAACGAGAAGCTCGGTGGCGCAGTGGTTTAGCGCCTGGACCAGCGATTGCGGAGGTTAAGCAACGTTCGCAAGGTTCGGTCATGGGATGGGTGACCAAAAATTTTTTATCTCGAGCTCCTCCGTGCTTCGGAAGGCACGTTAAGCCGTTGGTCCCGGCTGCATTTGCAGTCGTTAACACCCACCAATCCGCATTGGGCCCGCGTGGTGGGTTATGGCCCGTCCTCCTTATCCACCCATAAGGAAGGCCTGTGCCCCAGCAGTGGACACATTAATATGGCTGATGGACTAGTAATATAAACATTTTGCAATGTGGAGTGGCTGAAACGTTTTTCAGTCACCATAAGCAGCACTTGTAAATTAACTGTCCGCCTGTTCGCCCTTCCACCTGTCTGCCGTTTATCCTACTTTTTTAAAGACTGTCCTAAAATAACATATCCAAATATATTTATGATTGTACGGAACCCTCGGTGCGCGAGTCCGACTCGCTCTTGACCGGTTTTTTATTTAATGTTTGTCTTTTACCAATGAGCCTACTAAAACGAAAAAGTCTTTATTCATAGAAAGAATAATCACGAAAGACTCGTTCGGCTTAATAGGTACTGTTTCTCATTTTTATTTTTGAAAATGGAACTAAAAGCAGCGATCTCTACGGTGAAATCATAAGCTTATTTATACTCTGGGACTATAAGTTTAAATCGTAAAATGCGTGCATTGTGTTGCTTATCTGTTACAGTACAGAAATTTAAAAAAAGGCACTGGCGCGAAATCTTTAGGATTTTTGTCTTGACTGAATTGTGTGACTGTAATACGAAAGAAATAATTTTACTCACTTGTGCTCTGAAATGTTATCATTCCATTTGAAAAAGGAATGCGGGGCGTTCACATTCTATAATTGAAATTCAATGTCGAAATGAAATTCAATACTTACTTCCCGCACTTGTGCGCGAAGTAAGCCTTCAAACCATCCTCGACAATGCCATCACTAGCTTCCCGTTCTCGGCTGTAATGTACTATTAATCTTTTGCCGTCAAGCACAGATCATTTATTTAAATACTGTACAAAAAGTTTATGAAGTGGTGGATAGAAAAACGAGTGGATTCGTTTACGGAAGTATAAACTATTTAATATTGAATTTTATTTTCTCGCAATCGTAGTGGAAAGTAGAGTGTAACACACGACGCTAAAAACCTATTGTAACTCGGTTTCTATTTATTTCCCTTGCTAAAGCTCGGGAATAAAACTACCTCGTATGCAATGGGTCATTTTAGCGTCTTGTATAACAATCTACTATCTTGGTAGTAAGCTAACCGTTTCAGGACCCTTTATAGAGGATTTAAAGCATGGAAATAGATAAAATCTATTACTTAAATGTTTTTTCAAAATTAAAAGAATGTAGCACTTTGCAGGCCTAGGTATTATATAATAAGAATGGCTATAATCGGACGCAATTTGTCGTTCAATTTACTTGATATTGAACCTTATTCGTGAGTGTCACGGAGTCGCTTATCGCGATGCTTTTTAGGGTTCCGTACCAAAATGGTAAAAAAGGAACCCTTATGGTATGACTCAGTCTGTCTGTCTGTCACAGCTGGATATCTCGAGAACTACTAATGGTATCAACTTGAAATTTGGAATAGTTTAAGATGACATTTGCCCAACTATTTTGCAAATAAGAAAGAAATAAAAAAAAATATATTTTTTACAACAGGGACTGAAAAGGGGTCTTAAAAATTTAAAGTGAGGTGACTAGGGCATGTGAGGTATCATATGAAAGAGCGCTGTTTACACATTTTAAAACATTTTTCCTTTTTTCTTAGGCCGCATAGTTTTCGACTTATGATGAAAAATGTAAAAAAAATACCGTTCCCCCCCCCTTATCTCCGAAGTTTGCAAAGAGAAAAATCTGAAATAATTCTATGTGATAGTAGTTTATGTAAAGATTACAGGAAAAATAAAATGATGTCTCAATATAACACACTTTTTTAGAAATTCAAAAAACAAATTTTTTTTAGTTTTACTACCAGTCAACAGATGGCGCTGTCCTAAGCATGCTAACCTAAGAAACATAATATAGTTCCACTATCAGTCAAGAGATGGCGCAACCTAACACTACAATAATAAATTGGTGGCTATTTCTAATATAATTACCTACTATTTGCCGTACGAATAAACGAAGAATAAGTTCCTACTTAGTAATATAAACAGTTTGCAATGTGGAGTGGCTGAAACGTTTTTCAGTCACCATAAGCAGCTGTGGTTAAGATTTGTAAATTAACTGTCCGCCTGTTCGCCCTTCCAACTGTCTGCCATTTATCCTACTTTTTTAACCGACTTCAAAAAAAGGAGGAGGTTCTCAATTCGTCGGAATCTTTTTTTTTTTTTTATGTATGTTACTCGATTACTCGAAGACGGCTGGACCGATTTGAAAAAATCTTTTTTTGTTTGAAAGTATATACTTCCAAGTTGGTCCCATTGTCATGAAATCAGGATCTGATGATGGGATCCTGGAGAAATCGAGGGAACTCTTCGAATATTAAAGGCACATTTAGTATTTTCTTAAGTAACTTGTGCATTTGCTTTCGAAAAGTACCATTTCGGTGAAGTAGAACCGATGATGAAGACCAGCATAGATGATCATCGGAACTATTCAATACTAAGTAGTTCACTGGTACGATACGATTACTTTAATATGGTTGCTAAGCTATTTATGCTCATCATAATTCATATGGTGAAGTGGAGCTGATAGTGAAGTACCAGGAGAACTCCTCAACAATAAACGCCCCTCAACAATAAAAAGCAGTAGTATGTAAAAGGTGATGAGCCGTTGAAATAAGGCTATTGTAACTTAGATAATATCATCACCAAATATACTTACCACAAAAAAGTTTAAAATAAAAAAGTTTTTAATAAAAACAAAACCTCCTTCAAAAAACTTAAAAATAATCTAACAAAAAACAGTTTCAAAAATAAATTAATGGCTCTAAAAAGCAAGAAATAAAATATTGAAATCTGCATAATAATTAACTCGAAAGTTTGTATGCATATCTTATATTAAACAACGTCTTATGAAGTCGGGTGGGGTTTAAAACCCATGATTAAAGTTTAGATATATTAGTTAAGATGAAAAATATCCTTCGTCCCCCCCCCCACCCGACTTCAAAAGGCGTTGTTTAATATAAGATATGCATACAAACTTTCGAGTTAATTATTATGCAGATTTCAATATTTTATTTCTTGCTTTTTAGAGCCATTAATTTATTTTTGAAACTGTTTTTTGTTAGATTATTTTCAAGGTTTTTGAAGGAGGTTTTGTTTTTATTATATTTCTCGCAATCGTAGTGAAAAGTAGAGTGTAACACACGGCGCTAAAAACCCATTGTAACTCGGTTTCTATTTATTTCCCTTGCTAAAACTCGGGAATAAAACTAGGTACCTCGTATGCAATGGGTCATTTTAGCGTCTTGTATAACAATCTACTATATGTTGGTAGTAAGCTAACCGTTTCAGGACTCTTTATAGAGGATTTAAAGCATGGAAATAGATAAAATCTACATATTACTTAAATGTTTTCCAAAATTAAGAGAATGTAGCACTTTGCAGGCCTAGGTATCCTTACTAATATTATAAATGCGAAAGTCCGTTTGTTTGTTTGTTTATTTGTTTGTTACGCCTTCACGTCTTAACTACTGAACCGATCATCATGAAATTTTGCATACACGTTCTTAGGGGTACAGAGAAGGACATAGGGTACCATTCATCCCGAAAAAATGTATTGTTCCCGAGGGATAGAAAAAATCTTTCCACGCAGACGAAGTCGCGGGCGGCCGCTAGTTACATAATAAGAATGGCTATAATCGGACGCAATTTGTCGTTAAATTTACTTGATATTGAACCTTATTCGTGGTTGTCACGGAGTCGCTTATGGCAATTCTTTTTTTTGCAATAGGACTGCTGTTATTTGCGGATATGTTAAATGTTTTTGTCATCAGACATCATGCTGTTATCTGAAGATGCTGTAGTTTTAAGGATGCATTGTGGAAAATGCAATATCTTTCGACATTTATCTACACCCATGCTTTAAATCCTCTGTAAAGGGTTCTGAAACAGCTTACTGCCATCATTACAATATCCCGAGCGAGAGCTGGGCCTGCAGCGCCGCGCGCCCACGCGCGAGCGTCTAAAAGGTTTTGACTTTGACTTTGTTTTTGACTTTGACTTTCCTCCCTCCATCCTCCACCTCTATAATATAGAGGATACATATCATGCATGGGTGTAGATAAATATCATGGGTGTTTTTAATCCATATGTATTAAAATATTATCTATTTCCCAAATAAAAAAAAAATAAAAAAATGGGTGTAGATAAAGTATTGTATGCAACTGTACATAATTAGGTATTAAAACACTCATGTGATACTATTACGCCTCGTGTGATAAACCCACATTCGTGTTTTAATACCCCTCATTAAAGTACAGTTACATAAATAACTATTTCAGAAAGACAATCCCAAAAACCTCTAATCTAAAAAAATACGTAACGAGGCCAATTCTGTACATTCAATATTTTTTTAAACAGTAATTGCTACTTGTTAAATACATTATATAGAACCCAAAACAATAGTTTTACGAATTTTTGTCGGTTTGTTTGTAACTTTGTATGTACGCGCATAACATTAAAACTACTGCACCGATTTGTACAAAAAAATTTTTTGCATTATGTTGGCAGTAACCTGAGCTATAATCTTAGGTACAAGTCATCACGCTATGTCACAAAGGGGTTAGGCAGAAGCAGTATAAATAAAAACTCACAATGCACAGTGATGTTGAAAGCTTCCGCCCTGGTCTCTCCTACGGTATTGCCGGCTGCGCAGGAGTACCTCCCCGTGTGGCGCCGCGTGGCTTCTTCGACGACCAGCTTCGAAGAGTGGACGTCGTCGCCCCAGATGCCGCCTGAAGTTATTTGACTATCCTGCGACAAATAATGGAAAAAAGATTAAATAATTAAGAATAATAATAACAGCGACTGAAATGGACAGCACAGCGTCTATCATGGGCTCTCCAAATGACATATTCGTGACATGACTCGAAAACAAATGCTGCTTAAATCATCATTTTTATGTCCCTGCTAGGATTCCAACCCACGAATTCAATTCCAATTCCCTTGGTGTAGTCAACGGAATAAGGCAAGAGTATAACTCTTATTTCTTCTGTGGTTTTATTAGGCAGGATCACTAGGTACCCTTGCACTTTGCATCGTTATTAAGGATTTTCTAGCTAAAGTCGCATTACTCATCTCCCAGCAAAAATGTAAACAAAGAAACGTCACTGTCAAATTGACAAACTGACCCTGAGAGTGACATTTTCAGATATTGAAAACCTTTGGTCACTTTTATAACTTTTTAATTTGTTTATATTTTGAGTCATAATAAATATAATGTTATCCAGGGTAATTTTAAAGTATAATGGTAATTAAAAATTTTATCTTTATAACCTATCATAACCATTTTGATGTTAAAAATTCTTGATACGAACTGATAAGAAAACTAAACTTAGATATTGACTCCATGTACCTAAACTATCAAAAATACGTAGGTAACAGGACATTGCAATCAATGGGGTTGGCAACGCAAAGCTAATTGTAGATGTCGCTGCGTACGCTTGTTCCTAAGACAGTAGACGTTCAGAACAAAATGTATGGGAAAATAGTTATTTAGTTTGTGTTATTTTTTTACCGAAAAAGACCCATTGACCCAAAATGGACATAAAAGACGGAAGAAACAAAATGGAGATGCCGGTATTGAAAGCCAAATTAAGACGTTTTTATTCTTACAGAACTTATGCATTTTTTCTATATCCAGATTTACTTCACAAATTTAATCATTTTAAAGCTAAAAAAACTATATTTTTAAGTAAAAGTCCTTTGTTTTCATAGCTCTCCTGCAACAAGTGTATGCAGCGCCATTTTGACAGTTGCCCTCCCCATTATAATTGTTTCAACTAACCTTATTTACAATAAAAGTCAAAGTCGAAATCAAAATAATATTTATTCAAATAAACTAAAAAAAAATAGAGATTTTGAATCGTCTATATTTTAATACCACCCGTTCCAGACGTGGAACGGGTGAGGGGAGGGGGGTGCGTGCTAGAGCCTCGTTGCAGTATAGAAGGGCAATATATTTTTTATTTCATTTTATTTTTATTTTCATTGGAAAACATACAGTATTTATAACTAATGGTATAACTAAATATGATACAAATATACTCATTTAATTTGTTTTCGCATATAAAGGTTAATCAGGTTTTTTGTCTGGGGTGGCACCACACTGTTATGGGGTGCGCACGCTCCCCCCTTCCTACGCATATGCAATTACAACAAGATTAGTAAGCAAATACTTAAAGGTGCATCGTGTGTCCACTAGCGCCGCCTCAAGAAAAAATAATTACAACGAATAACTAGTTATCTATTCACAGTGTTTGGTAATAGCCTTATAAGCCACATGTTTTATGTCGGTTAGTAAAAAAATGTCACAACCCTCCTATGTCTCCCCTACGAATTAAATGTTTATGGTTTTTGTTAAACTATTTTGAATAAGAAATAAATGTAAAGATTATTTAGGTATTCTTATTAAATTGTTGGATCTAAGTTAAACTGAACTTATTTTAAGACAATTTTTATAATCTTTTACAAACATTCTTAATCGAGAACTGGCAGAATGTCTTAGCATCTTCGCCTGTCGTCGTCGTCGTCGTCGTCCCCCCCCCCCCCCCCCCCCCCAAACCAAAAGACAAATGTTACTACTACAGCTACAATTATTACTATTTTTTTTTTAATTTTATAAAATGAACCAAAGGTTGATGTACACGATTTGCAGTTGATGTGTGCACAGCATCATGAATATCTTTTCTACTATAAAACTGTTATTATGAAATATTAAATTATATTACTGTTTTTGCCGCAAAACTCATGATTCAGAATATTTATCTAATCTATTTTTATTAGGTTCGTGATGAAAAAACATGTAGGTGTGTTTATTTCTTGACTTAGCAATATACTATTTCCTCTTGAGTTGTTTTGTTCTGGCAACACCTTTGTTTACATTTTTGCTGGGAGATGAGTAATGCGACTTTAGAGTGAGATCTCTGCTATTCAAAATTTTATCATAAGCTGCGTTACGGAAGAGCTACTCCTTAATAGCGTCAAAACATTGAACAGAACGAACGTGTTCATCTAATAACGTGTATGTCTTGAAATGGAATTATACAATTATAAATATATTTGTATTCAGTAATTCCCAGACGTGAAACTCTGATACATTAAGTTTTAAGATTTGAGGCTGGATTCCTTTGGTAGATTTTTATTACGTCTAGTGGCGAGGAGTGAAAATTATGGCGAAGGTATGCTGTTGCAGATCACAAAACTGATAGTGGGATTTCTAAAAGGTAAGCTGATGAGAATCGGCTTGTGTGGACCCTTCGCCATAGGAATAAATAAAACTTACTAGAACGGACTCTTCTTTATCCGAGTCCCAAATGCCGCCATTTATATAATTACTTCCCCCTTCACGTCCCTACGCCCCGCTGTCGTCCAAGCGTGTTGCCAGGGTTGCTTACTGTTAAATATTGCTTACGTTTAAAGATAATAGGTATCGCTAAAATATGAGTTTTTCTTTAGTTTGAAATAATTATTTTAGTCTAGTTAGTAGATCATCATCATCATCATCATCATCATCATTTAGTATGGAAATTAAATTAAATTTTGAACAAAAATGTACCTACCTTCTTCTACAACATTTAGGTTTTAATCCTCTTACTGTTTCGTTATGTTTCAACTTTCATCACGTAACGAAATCACAGAATAGATACGAAATAGTATTGTATAAAGCTGGGTATGACTGATACTCTATTTATTATACTTTAAGGCGGTTGTATGACCAAACACACCACAATAACTTGACGCCATTGTAATTTGTTTCCAAGATCGTACGGAACGCACAAACAGGCAAACGCGTGTGCGGCGACGCCGGCTGTGGCAGCCCGATTGAGTTTCTTGCAACGAAATAAGAACTAAGGAAGCCTAACTCCTAACAAATATTGCTTAAAAAATGGCACCTTCGCATATTCTGTAACACAAAAAGGTCGCAAACTCAACAATGAACTAGTAAAAACATACCTTATTACAATGTACGCATAATCGGTATTAGGTTGTATTCTAACGCATATCACGTTTTCTATTGGCTGGGGTTTGAAAGCAGATCAAACATGATTGGATATTTGGCTCGCGCCGTGTCACTCATTGGGCCGTTGTCGTGCCTTTGTCATTGAAGCGAGGACGGTGTAATGTAGAATGCAGTCAGTACCTAACCTGCTAAGATCACTACGGCACGGCGCGGTGGGCGGCATCATAAAATTGTTTTATGAAATTAGTACATTATTATTTGTTAGATATAATGTTTGTTTTATTATGTAGACAGACGACTTGGTACAGATCGCTCGAATACGCTGAATGTAAGTCGTCTGCAACTAGTCGCTCTGGAAAACTAAAAGAGACATAATGTCAGGAGTGGACGTCTTTCGGCTGTGATGATTTTATTGTTATTTTATTTTATGAAAATTATAAAATGATGATGTTGATGAATGATGATCATATTAATTGGTAAGACACTTGATTTCAAGAAGGACTAAAATTAGGTAAGGTATTGAAATAAAATAGGTATGCTTAATAAAAGATAATGTATTATGTAGAAATTTCTTTTTCATAACATGTAAGTACATAATGTGGATAATTATCACATTGGCGAAAGCAACGCCTCAATACGTCTTTTAGAGGTGTGACTGCGTATTAATACGTTGCTTTATTTTTATTTTTCACATAAAAAAGCATGCTTTAATTGGCAGTACAAAATTCGTATAGCGACATCTTTTTAACCGACTTCAAAAAAGGAGGAGGTTCTCAGTTCGTCGGAATATAATTTTTATAGCAGCGTATTCCACCAAGTCAAAATTTATTCTTGCCAAAAATCTTTTTCAAATGCAGACTATTTTAATATGCTTATTGACCGGTGCGCGAATACCTAAGCTAGCAATATGTGAGACGGTGGATTGGAAGAGGTGGATCAACTCCGTAGCTAGCGCGATCGCCAGATTTGACACCTCTTGAGTTTTATTTGTGAGGTCATGTTAACAGTTGATGTTTAAAAACATTTGTGAGAGTTAAGCCGTAATGCGTTTGCGAATAATACCCACTTTTGTACTTATTAAGTTGAATACAGGTGTGCTGCAAAGTGTTCGAGACAATATAGTGCACAGTTGCTGGGCATGTATTGCTATTGGTGGTGGAAATATGGAGTAGCATCTTTGCAGCAGATCTCATATTGGGGTTAAAGCAGAACGATCCGCGAATCAAACTCCATATTAAAAATCTGTTTTCAGAGCTGCATAAAAATCATAGTTTGAGGAAATTGTCATTACTTTGTGTTCTGACGGTCTTGACCTTATGACGTCACTACTTGTGGTGCCGCTGCCTTCGGTGTTGCAATGTGAGTTCCCCATTTTTCGTTTATTCTATTTTAACCAGGGATTTTTTTTACTTGTTAATCAAAGAGGATTGTGTGAATAGAATCGAAACTTTATAGGTACCTACCTAATCATCCCTTCACGGATTGGACAGAGTTTTTGTTACACCCTGTATAATGATAAAAAGCAAGGAGTTTACATCAGGTTACTCGTTTTCTATGGATTGTATATTGCAGGACGCGCCATTTTTATAGCATTACAAAATTTTGATTTTGATTTTCCTTTTTTTCTGTTGTACTGAATTTCATGAGAGAGTTTTATTCTTTTAAAAATCTGTGATAGCAGTGAACGTGAAGATTTGACTCTGCCCCACAAAGTGACTGAACACTTGTTGCATAATAGCTACCATAGATTGCATGTATACGCTCATAGATATTTCTAAATAACGAAAAATATTTTACTTACCAATGATATGATATGACCGTATTTGTTTTGATGCCTTCTATTGGTCTTTTACACCACTTGACCACACATGACGTCATTTTTTACCACTTTTTAATGATTTTTTTGCTGTTGCGCTAACGACTGTCACCGAGCGCGTGACAGACATGACTAAACAGTGCTTCGGTTGTACTTTTTTAGCCCCGCCCACTCGGTTGTAGTTTGCGTGGTGCTATTTTTTGAGCAGAATTACACTTCCTTAGTATCTTTGTTCGTAGGTTTCTTGTTCAAGAAGTAGGCTAATATCGTGACTTTGAGCCTGTTCGGGGCGGGAGTGTCCGTTATAGTAAGTTTTATTTATTCTTATGCCTTCGCCACTATTAGGTACACAAAAAGATCTTTTGGGTAATAAATATGATTGTGTGTTGCAACCATTAACTTGTCGATTTCAAAACAAAGTACAGTAAAAGGAATAAGATTAATGTGTTCAATGGGCCAGATTCGATTAAATTTGTTTATTGTTTTAAAATAGCCGCCTTACCCAAAGCCAGTGCTAAATATAACAGAAGCTTTAATAGTTCAACTTTCATAATTCCACGAAATTTCTTAATTTAAATTTGAGAAAACAATCTAGCTTTAAAGCTATTATTCTTTCGGAGATTTCAGTTTCAGTGCACGAGTAAACTCAAACTTTTTAATAAGTGAGTTTTTTATATTACTAAGTGGTGAGAAAAACTTTGCTAAAAGTTAAGATAGATAAAATCTGCCTTTAACAGTGTTGAGTATTTTAGCTATAGACAATAAATAGACAATAAATACATGTTTCGAGAAAAAGTTTCCACATTTATAATGGACAACCTTTCAAAAATATAATAGTAGATTCTGAAAATAATATATGAGTTTTTCTAATTTTAGTACTTTCTCAAAATGAAATGTTGTCCATAGCATAAACTTTATAACACGATTTAACAGCTGATGATAGTGGAGAATATATTGAACCAAAACTTTTAACTAACAGAAAATGAGTGTTTTCGCTATTTTGTCTGCCATTTTAACGCCATTAGTCACCAGAAAAGGTTATCAATATATAATTTAAAGGTTCTACCTTTTTTATAGTGTAAAGTATTGAGAAATTAAGTGACCAAAGTTGAAAGAAAAGCACCCAAAACAAAGTGACCAAAGTTGAAAGAAGTGACTCACGTTGAAGTACCAGGTGAACCGTGCGACGGGGGGGTTGGCCTTCACCTCACACTCCAGGCGGAGGCTGTCCAGCTCCACCATCTCGCTCAGGCTGTTGTCCCCGAGCCTCGTCACCTCCAAGATCGGGCTATCTGTGAGAGAAAAATAAATATGGCGCGATTACAATATTAGGACTTCGTGCTACATTTAACTAAAACCTTGCTCTAAGACTAAAACTATGGGACGCTAAGGCGAAGCCACCAATCGTAAGCGTAAAGCCCACCGGTAACGATCAATTGCGATTGTCAATTTTTCCGCAATTGACGCCCATTGACGGAAAAATTGATCGTTTACGCGTGCAATTGAAGCGATTGTCAATTGCTCCAACAATGGAATTGACGGAAAAATTGACAATCGCAATTGATCGTTACCGGCGGGCTTAAGGAAATACACAATTCGTATTGAAATGGATGACTACGATTATTGTGTTAGGTGATAGGTATTGAAAATGTAACTATTACAAATGACCACGATTCATTTCGTTGTATAATGTATGGTTACGTGGTAGGTGGCACCATTTTTAATTTAATTTCCATTACAAGTGTTTTAGCTGTAGACGTTTTATTGAAAAAAAAAACCGGTCAAGAGCGAGTCGGACTCGCGCACCGAGGGTTCCGTACCATCATAATTGCACCATCAAACCACACTGCAGAGTAGAATAATAAAATTAGTATTACAGTTTTAGGTCAGCGCCATCTTTTGACCGATAGTAGAACTAATGTTAACTTTTTTAGAAATTTGATAATTTCAAAAAAAGTGTGATGATATGATACCCCACATGCCCTAGTAGCCCCACTTCAAATTTTTAAGACCCTTTTTCAGTCCCTGTTCTAAAAAAGATATTTATTTTTTTATTTATTTATTTCTTATTTGCAAAATAGTTGGGCAAATGTCATCTTAAACTATTCCAAATTTCAAGTTGTAACATTAGTAGTTCTCGAGATATCCAGCTGTGACAGACAGACAGACTGAGTCACACCATAAGGGTTCCTTTTTTACCATTTTGGTACGGAACCCTAAAAACACAACAAGACTGAATAATAATTAAGTGTACGAAAGAGATTAATTTAAATTCTCAATAAGTTTAAAAATGTCGTTTGGTATTTCAGTGAAAATGTGTCATTCCAAAGAAGCGGAACATCGTCATTGCTAAGCTCTCAACTTGACGTGGGGCTTAATTGAACGAACACATACGCGTAATCACAAGTTCTGTAATGAGGGCGGAAATTAAAGCACGCCCTCGCAAATGCGACTCAGTATTGTTCAGTTTTTGCTGTGGCTGAACCTCCACTGAATTGTCGCACGAATGTCGTGTTTTTCAAGAAACCTCGTATTAAGTTTTACTGTATTCATTTGCGAGGGCTTTTTGCAAAGAGAACCTTATTACTCGAAGTTACGGGTTACTGTTGTAATTCCACTCCACTTTTTTGGTTACATCAAAAAACTTTATCTCTGAGACTATAAAGAATACTGATAGTAGGTACTCACAAAGTGATGTTTTGGGTGATGAAGTCAGTTTTGTATTCCCGGCCGGACGCCATTGCTGGGTTGGTGGTAGGTGGTACACACGCGAGGGTCGTTCCGTTGTCAGCACATCTACAGTCAGTAAAACTGACATACGAGTTTTTGTAACGACCTGACGCACGAATCATCCTTGTCTACTCACAAGTGTGTCAGACAGGCAGGTTTGTGACTACGCAGTAGCACTCGAGGATCGCGCTGTTGTCAGCACCGCTTAGTCAGTCACACTGGCACATGAGTTCCCTGTCGTACTCACAAGTAATATTTAGGGTGATGACGTCAGCCTCGGAACCCCTGCTAGGCGCCATGGCAGGGTTTGTGGCTACGCACGGGAGGGTCGCGCCGTTGTCCAGCCCAGGTGGAGTCAGTGAGACTGACTCATGAGTTCCCTGTCGTACTCACAAGTAACATTTAGGGTGATGATGTCAGCCTTGGAACCCCTGCTAGACGTCATGGCAGGGTTTGTAGCTACGCACGCGAGGGTCGCGCCGGTTGTCCAGCCCAGCTGGAGTCAGTGACACTGACACATGAGTCCCCTGTCGTACTCACAAGTAACATTAAGGGTGATGACGTCAGCCTTGGAGCCCCTGCTAGGCGCCATGGCAGGGTTTGTGACTAAGCACTCGAAAATCGCGTTGTTGTCAGCACAATTGAAGTCAGTGACACTGACACATGAGTCCCCAGTCGTACTCACAAGTAACATTTAGAGTGATGACGTCAGCCTTGGAGCCCCTGCTGGGCGCCATGGCGGGGTTTGTGGCTACGCACGCGAGGGTCGCGCCGTTGTCCAGCACAGCTGGAGTCAGCTGCAGCAGAGATTCTGAAGTACGGGTCGTTTTGCTCCAGCTCTGTAAAACGACTTCGGTTAAAGAAACGGTTCCAATTTTAAGTCATTAGCTGATGACCACATGAAGTCAAAAAGAAATTTAGGTCCATTTAATAAGATGCATGATGAATGGCACAAATATCCCCATTTATAGGCCTCGGCAACTACGTAAGTCTTTAGCCAACCGCACTCCTAAAATCGTAACATTTTTATGTCTTATAAGTCGGACAGTGTGTTATTATGACTATTAAAGCTTACAATTCTTATGTTAGCAAGTTTATAAAACTGCGTTAAAGATTAAGACTATCTACTATATGTATGTGTTGCGGCTAATACCCGAAGTGCGGCTAAACCTAGTTTAAGACGGCTAAAACTAGGTGTAGCCGATAGCTGTTAGCTAAAACTAGGTGAACCGAGATCGGTTCACGCAAGCAGATGCTTGACCCCTGTAGGTCCCGAATATAGGTTAGAAATTTAAAGCGAGCCCGAAGCGCAGCGTAGCGTGAGCCTTAAATTTGCCCATGCTACACCTTAGTTTTAGCCGGCTACACCTAGTATTAGCCGCGAGCAAATCGGCTACACCTAGTTTTAGCCAACAACTATCGGTTACACCTAGTTTTAACTGGCTAAAACTTGGTTTGGCCGGCTAAAACTAGGTTTAGCCGCACTTCGGGTATTAGCCGTAACATATGCACATTGTATACGTAGGTATACATATGCATACGTCATCAGTTTCTCGTCTTTAGACTGTGCTGTCATTCACCCTATGAATGCATCTATCTCACATCACGTCAACAGTATTACCGAAATGAGTATATCCAATGGCTTTCGATATAAACTCTTACTACAGGTACACACGACAGCAAGTCAGGTTATACAGTGAATCCCCGCAAACTACAGACCAAACTGTCGGCCGATAGTTGGGACGGGCCTGAATCAGTATAAAGAAGTATGCAAGTGCGCACATTATAACGATTTGGTATTGACCGACTTTTCATATAAACACCATCTATCATCGGCCAACTATCGGCCGATAGAAAGTCTGTAGTCTGCGAGGACGCTTAAACCGCGAAAATAGATTTTATTACATAGGGTATAAAGGCAGTCTCAAGGTCTTCATGAATAGTCTGAGTTGCTGTCGTGTGTGCAAGTCGAAGAAACTGTAAGTTGGTTGGTGAGTACCTGATTGCTGTGCTGCGTAAGATGCCTATGGTCCAGCCACCAGGCCAAGTCGGGTTGCGGGTAGGCGCCATGGGCCACGCACTTCACCACGGCTAGTTTCCCTGCCTGCAGGACGTCCCCAACTGTACCTTCCACCCAGTATATGGACACGTTGTATGCAGGCACTAGGGACAAATGAAAAATAAGTAAAACGTTACTCAGATCCTGCGGGAAATTAAAAAGATACCACATATTTACAAACTAATGACGCGACGGTAATTCTGTACTTACTTACGAGGGAGAATTACAGAATTACCCCTGACTTTAAGCAATTTTCAGGGTGGGAAAATAAAGTTACCTGCAATCAATCGTACTCGTACTAAGAACAATGATCCGATACTTTCAGGCTTGAATGGAGTCTAAAAATAGGTCTTTTAGTACATCGATAAGATAAATCGGCTATTCGAGAATCAATAGCCGATTCACGATGTGCTGACTCAGCGTTAACAGTGGGGCACTAACAGGCAAAATATTATGGTAATATCTTATTTGATAATGATTATTTTATATTCAGTTGGACAATGTTAGCGGTTTATTTTATTAGGCCATCTGATAAATAATGCTCAACAATGTTCATGCAACAATGTTCATGTCAAATTCGTTTACCATGATTTAGATATGTCAAAAAATTATCATTTTTTGATGTAATCCCATAGGTCGCGGAAAGATCTGATATTAACATAATATATCTATTTCTTATATCTCTTTCCAATCACGTATTGACCAGAAACGCGATACAGTGATTTTGGCTCGATACATTTTAATTTCGAAAATACCTCTTGAAAATTCTTAAGTTCGAAATTATTTAAAAACAACGTTTACGTATTCAAGTCGAAATTGCTTTAAATAATTTGTATGATCAATATTCACAATCGTGTCGAAGCATTTCTCTTTAATCGCTATAGTTATTTAGTACGAATTGATTTAGTTATTTTTGCGCCAAACCTACCGAATCGCTCCCGCACGCGTCGTTTTCTCATTGCTATCTCGCTTTATAATTTATTTTTAACATGTTCCTACTTACTTTATTTTGTGAGAAATAGTGGTGTTTAGCAGTGTATTCATCATCAATTTGGAAGCACTATTTATAATAGCTGCTGATAGAAGCGGTTGTCAATTCACCAACAATTAGTTTCAAACTAGGATGGCATCTGGGCCCAATACTGCTAATGGTGGGCCGGGTATACAAATGTGAAGTTCGTCTGACGGACAGACGTGATGACGGTTTCGGATATTAAGCGGTTTCGGGAGGAGGTCGCTAAATTAACTCAAACTATTTGGGACGGCCCACAATCAATGTTGTTGTGTTATTGTTTTGTTTACTAAACATAAGTTGTAGTTATAGGGGCTCGAAATCGGACAGAGACAGAGCTTTTGCTGCCATAGTTAAAAAAAGTGTACGTAGACGTCTAATATTTTGCTCGATTCAAATTCCCAAACATTACTTAATGTTCTTTTAGTTTAATTTTTTTTAATTCTTGTTATAGTAGTACACAATTTTATCTGCTTTATATAAAGCGATGTTTTTCGATTCGTTTTAAGAATTGTTAGCCGTCCTATTTGGAACTTCTATTAATTGTTGCCAATGTCATGGCGTTTCTATTCAAATTCGAAAAAAAATGGTTGTGATGTTGCGCCTATTATAAGTCAGTGTTTAGATCTTCGTTAAAGTAATACAAACAGTGTGTTGCACATAAACGGCGAATGGACACGTCCCATGAGAGTAAAATATAACTTTTTTTGGGAAAGAAAGTTTGAAACAAGGTTGGTAAGTGACGCCCTGCTAGGGCACCGCAAACATGAGGGACAACTATCGCCTATTACTTATATTTATTTATACATTTACTAGCTTTCCGCCCGCAGCTTCGCTCGCGGGGACCACAGTATATCGTGCGGGCGGAGACCCGTGCCCAGCAGTGGGATAAAAAGTAGCCTATGCCCTTCCCTTCCCATACACAAACGCACTGAACTATTAATAAGTGTAAGGTAAAAAAAAGCCAACCTACCTCTTTTTATTATTTTTTATTTTTATTGTTCGTAATCTTTTATATAAAATGATACAATGTTATAGTGCCATTCTCTGGGAGAATCCGGGGCCTGCAGCACAGTTTTAAACTACCGTGGGCTCCGGCGTCTTATCATTATTTTTGTAAAAAAAATATTGTGTTTAAATAAATAAATTGTTTTTTTTAAGGTCCCATCTGTATTCGTACCAAACGTAAAATTGTGCCAGCGGTCTAGCCGTGAAAACAAACAGATAGACAGACAGAGTTAACTTCGCCTTGATAATCTTAAAGTATGGATTCTAAATTAAACCTCCTACTTAAACTCTGTTCGATTGTTTTATTCTTAACGGATTTACAAACTCCTCAACTCGGTTCTATTCAGGAAATTGGAGAGATTATTTAAAATGGACTGGCGAGACTAGCGATCGATTTACTTAGATTGTGTTCTATTTACGTTGTGCTTTTATCTTACAACTTAAAGTAGTAGTCACATAACATAGAAGTAGTTAGAAGTAGTATGAGCTCAATTTAGTATGAAAACCAGTGTAACCAAACTAACACTTTAAAAATCGAAGCCAAGCCCCCCATTTAATAGTTACGTGCTACGCACACATACTTTGTGAACACGTAATTGGATAAAAATTAAAAATGGATACTGGGGGGAAAAATTTTTCTTTATTCTGTGGTAGTAGTAGTGCAGAGAAGGTTTTTAAGTGTAAGTGCAATTGTAGAATAGCATAATAATGGAAAGCAAAAGTTTTAAGTTGTAATAAATTTTAGCGTATTTTGTTTCGGCGTGTGAATTCTATTGTGTAGTTAAAAGTTTTTAAAGTTACAATGAAATAATCAATTAATTCTTGTGTTATATTAACTATCTATAGAATAAAAAAATGATAATAATGAAGCTGTAGACAGTTCAATAAGAATTTTGACAAAAAATACATAGTTAATAACTTTTTAAAAGTACAAAGGTAATTTTGATGAATTTCCAAAGGTTTCTACGCTGTTCAAAGTCGTTTTTCCATGGAATAGGAAACGAACCGCTTTTGATCTTATCGCCTTCATTCTCATTCCAATAGTAAACAAGGTATTGAGAGAGCAATCTTAAAATACTTTTGTAACCTAATTTTATAAGGTATGGTTCGTGGAGATCTTTATGTGAAAATATAAGCACATAATATTATTTCCTTAAAGTGAAATGGTATTTCATTTACGTACCATCTTCAAGTCAAAGCAAACCACATTTTGGTGTAAATCTGCTGCGGATTAGCTCTTAAATACCTCAGAATCGTACTTTCAAATTCTCTATTTGGCCAGTGTACAAGGATTGCCTGGAGTTTAATGTTCAGGTTCCATTAGCAATTTTGCTAACCAAAACTGGTCCTTACGGGAATCGAAATGCATTGAAATGGATCTGAAACACTGCTGGGAACGAAACCACTGCAGAGTTGATAAGCGTTAAAGTTAGTTCAATGTAGTTGCACGAATTAACAAGTCGGGTTTTGTTTCGTTTTCCAATACTAAGCTTCTCGTAACCTATACAGGGTGGATTTTTAAAAAGGTACATTAAGGGCAGGTACCTTAACCGTTATAATTACGGGAAAACGTTCCTAGGAGACCATCCATAACTTTTTAAGATATTCTGAACTGCATTCACAGATTTTGGAAAAAAATTACCGTTAGCAAAAAAAATGCTAAAATACCAAAAAATTTTTTTTGTGCCAATCGATCCTATTTCGTGTGGGGATCAAAAAACTCTATGGGATCATTTAAGGTATGAGTACTAGAAACGACAGAAATCGCCAAAAACTTTTCCCATACATTTTGTACTGAAAAACGATAAATCAACTCGAAATATCCAAACGATCCTATTTATTACGGTGATCAAAATACTCTTTGAGGATAACTGAATTTTGAGTACAAAAACTGATTTTTTTTAGATCTAATGTTGTAGAAGATTGTGCTTGCGTGTGAAGCCGGTGTTGTCACTTATTGTAGTTTCTGTACTCAAATTTCAGTTGGCCTTAAAGAGCATTTTGATCACACTACGAAATAGGATCATTTGGCAATAAAAAATATTTCGAGTTGGTTTTTTGATCCCCACACGAAATAGGATCGATTGGCATAAAAATTTTTTTTGGTATTTTAGCATTTTTTTTGCTAACGGTATTTTTTTTCCAAAATCTGTGAATGCAGTTTAAAATATCTTAAAAAGTTATGAATGGTCTCCTAGGAACGTTTTCCAGTAACTATATCGGTTAAGGTACCTGCCCTTAATGTATCGTTTTAAAAATCCATCCTGTATATAATACTCGGGGTCGATGTAATTATCTCGTATCGCAAATATTACAAACACACATTTATATATTTTGTTTGAGTCGTATAGAGGTATTAACTAGTAAAGTTACCGAAAAGACACTAATTAAGCTTCATTTCTTCTGATTTCCGATCGATTTTCCGTACAGTACGCACACATACATAGACATTACGAAGTACAGACAATTTAGGATCAAGTCGGCACATGGTACTAGCAGGTCCCCAACAAAACAAATTACGTTCAAATATGGCTAAAACGGCGCTTTTATGAAAACAAATTTTATACTCTGTGTCTTTGAGGAGACATTTTATGCTGTTAACCCATCAACTGGAGGTAAAATCACATCACGCATATTTCCATTACATAATAGTACGTACTTGCTCCGATCTGCTTTCTCTATTTTTCCATCAGTTTTTCCACATACCAACGTTTAATACTTTCTGACCTTTCTTACGAACGGCTCTCTTTTACTGAGATTGGATTAATAATAGATGATTAGTGTGAAACGGAACATGCTCTGCGTTTGCGAACACGAGACCGGATGAGATTTTTCATAGTGAGATTTTTATCGAACTTTATACTGACCAAATAAATATTTTTAGAATTCATGTAAAATTTACACATCCCACATTAACTGTTGATGGGAAACACTGTGACTATGTTAAGAATAAAATGTAGGTACCATATTAGAGCTAAAGATATTTAATTTATTAATAACTAGCGGCCGCCCGCGACTTCGTCTGCGTGGAAAGGTTTTTTGCTATCCCTCGAGAACAATATTTTTTTCGGGATGAAAGGTACCCTATGTCCTTTTCTGTACCCCTGACAACGTGTATGCAAAATTTCATGATGATCGGTTCAGTAGTTAAGACGTGAAGGCGTAACAAATAAACAAACAAACGGACTTTCGCATTTATAATATTAGTAAGGATACCATTATAATTATACATGTTACTTTGTTACTCCAGATTATTATATGATAAGATGGTGGTAGCTAGCTAGGCGGACTTGAAATAAGCTCTACCACCAACCAAACGGACTACAAATTGTACGCCCCTGGGAATCGAACCCGGGGCCCTCGTCTTACGCGGGTGGGCGAGCCACTAGACCATAGAGGCGGTTAACAGTCTGACGCCAGAACAAAAATTTCATATTGTTGTGTTCGGGCAGTTAGCGGTAAGATAGTCAGTTCTTCGCAGTGGATTCCGACTGTTATTAATGCACTTCCATGTTCTTCACCCAGGCCGAAGGCCTTAAGCACTGACTCGTTGTGGATAAAAAAAGTTATACCTATGTATGAGTTTTCACAGTTCACCAAAACCTTGATTGTCTCTTCTTGCTTCCAAGCAGTTTATTCTGACTTTCAAATAAATAAAGTTTCGTAGCTGTATTAAAAGAGATGTCAAAGGCACGGTATGACAAATTGATATTTCTTTGAAAGACGATTAGCGTAACTTCTTTGGAAAGAATCAAATTGCAAGTCATTTGAGATAAAATATTATTACAATATTTTCTTGGAAATGTTAAATAAGTTGATGTCCTTTTATATTGTTACACTTAATAACTTTTGTAAGTTGAACAATATTAATGTACTTATTTAGTTCTTTGAGACTTATTAATGCATTAATAAGTCTCAAAGAACTAAGTAAGTACATTAATATTGTTAGTCATGCGACTTGCCGTAGGTATCCAAATTCAGCTATCTAGCCATTCTAGCAAGCCTGAAAACCACCACCCCCAAATACATAATAGCACAAGTTCACCACTTAAGTGCAGACATTACAACGTAATGGTCTGTCTGCATCCAGTGATGGCATTTTATACAAATAAAAAAAACCGGCCAAGTGGGAGTCGGACTCGCGCACGAAGGGTTCCGTACCAAAAAACGACAAAAAAATCACGTTTGTTGTATGGGAACCCATGTTATGGCGGCAACAGAAATACATCATCTGTGAAAATTTCAATTGTCTAGCTGTCAAGGTTCGTGAGATACAGCCTGGTGACAGACAGACGGACAGCAGAGTCTTAGTAATAGGGTTCCTTTGTTTACCCTTTGGGTACGAAACCCGAAAAAAAACAAAATTCCTCAATCGTGAGGTGATTAATTTTCCGATGTTGTCTGCAAGGTCTCAATCTACCATATTCAGTTTTATAGGGGTATTACCAAACACTCTGTAGTAATTAAGATTATTAATACAATTGAAAAATATTAGAAAAAAATCGACTCACCCATAGCAGCTCAGACGGGACTCGAACCCGCACTCTTAGGATTCCGGCGGCTGATATGATGAATATAAAAATTGCATTGTGAATGCATAAAAAAATCTAAAAGTTTAAAAAATTATATGGCTATTTCATCTTAATTGATTTGTCTAGCACCTGCAAAGGTGCTGCTTTCAAATGTCGAAGTAATTCACTTCACATTGATGAGATGGCGCTGGCCTACAGCGGAGACGTGAAAGATATTAGAAAATTTCGTCAATCCTGCTAGCGACTCGGTAGCATAATTGGTTAGTGCATTGGGCCGGAATCCTAAGGGTGCGGGTTCGAGTCCCATCTGTACCCTTAGCACGAACAGCTATCGAGAAATCTTACGCGTGTCAAAAAATACTACTCGATAACGTACTCGATACGAAAGCTAGCAAAATCGGCAGCACCAATTTTACAGAGCTGGCTAACGTTAGCTCGATAGTAGTAGCGATAAATAAAGCTAACGTGCATGAAGCAAGGTGCGTTCAAAAACCATGTTACATATCTATGTAAATCATAAATATGTAAATTAAAATTCAATCAAGTTGTTTATCAACATAATTTTACATTTATTATTCTTATTATTATTAATAAAATTGTTAACAATATTAATTTCATTTAATAACTTAAATTAATTTGCAAATATTAAAATAATTTTTCAATATGTGCATGATTTTGCCCATGCTTTTGAATGGTCATTGCACCTTGCCCGTGATTGGTTTGAAAAAGAAGAGTGTCTCTATTCTTTCTCTCTTTCTTTCTCATCCTGTGATTTAATAAAAATATAACCTAAAATATTAAAAAGCCGTGAAGCCATTTCTTTATTTTGTTTTTGTCTAAAATGATTTATTTGTGTCGGCTAACAAATAATACAATCGTGAGGAAATAATATTATGACCTAAGAGTTAACTACAATGTGTCATAATTTCATCAAATTGTTCTACTTATTTGAAGATTTTTTATGAACTTGAAGAATAACAATGGATTATCGTCAAAGAACAAGAAATTGTTTACAAATAAACAATAAAATCTTTGGACGTGCTATGAAAATATGTGAATTTCATCGGAATTAGTGCCTGCCTATAGTGTTTGAAGATTCGACAAACTTTATAAAGTTTGCATTGTTATATTTAGTTAGTGTTTTCGTCATAGTTTTAAGGTCTTATTGTTTTAATACCTAAATAAATATAATTAATTAACTGTATGCAAACTGTGTGATTTTGTGACTGAAAACAAATATTATAAGTATTACACCGTATCCTCTAGTTTTATTTGAGTTTTGTAGGTAAGTTCTAAAATATTGTTAAAATATAGGTATGGTGGATGTGGGGGACACTGTGGATAGCGTAAAATGACGAGATTTTTATTTTACAAATTTCTATGTTTAATGAGAACAATTTAAGTAATATCGCCTGTGGATAATTCAGTGGACATGTCATAGTTCTCAAATATAATTTTTGTTACTACATACATGCTTTTAGAATTTAATAATAAATAATACAAATTTGCTCGAAAAGTCTCTCACTGAAAAAATGTCAGTGAGTAAGTTGTCGATAGCCAGCTTGCGAGTGTCTCGATACCGTATGTCAAAAGTGGGTTCGTGCTACCGATTTCCATACAAGTTGTAACTTTACTATTCGATCTCGATTCGAAGGCTGCTCGATAGCTTATGTCAAAATGTTTCGTGCTTCGAACTTTTAGTTCCGTTTACGGACGTAGTGGCGCTGTACCAATTTCCATACAAAATTATGAGATTCGAGTAATTTTACGCGCGTTATTTTTCTCGATAGCTGTTCGTGCTAAGGGTACTGAGCTGCTATGGGTGAGTCGATTTTTTCTAATATTTTTCAATTGTATTAATAATCTTAATATAAAAATAGCATTGTGAATGCATAAAAAATCTAAAAGTTTAAAAAACTCTGTAGTAATGTAAGTAACTATTTAGTTATTATTGCAGTGTTATGTTTCCCACCAAATGTGGTTCAGTTTTTGAGCAGGGTTGAATAGGTTTTAAGGGTAGCTAAAAGTGGTATTATACAGACCTTGCTTGTTTGCGAGGCTTGCGAAGTTGCGACCTTTCGCCGACCTTGTTCTAAAAAAGACCGAACACATGACATATGCCAACGACGCGAAAATGTCGTTGTTACAATTAAATATTTTAAAGTCGGGTCGAGGTGTGATGCGAAGTGTGGGGCTTAGAACGGACAGATATTTTTTGTCAACAGAAAGAAAATTGCCCACATTAGCTGAAGCACCGTTTTCTCGATATAAAAGGCAGCAAACTCTTAAATGCCGGTATAATTTTGATGATATAAGTACATAAACAAACAAGAATAGTACGATGAACACTCCCAAGCACTGACATGAAAAAAATTTTATTTAACTGGACTGGCTGTCTGTATGATTTGACAGCTAAGTTTTTGTGCCTATTTGAAACGCCACTAGCGTGCGTCTAAAGAACTAATTTTGACGTACAATATGAAAATGGTTGCCGTGATGGTCTCTCCAGACTTCAAACTTTAGTACCATGTCCCGCACGCTATGCTCACGCTACGTCCTACAGCGCCAAAATGGCGGAAATCAAATAGGCGCAAAAACAGTTTGACATCCCAAGAATAAAGAACAATGACAACTTCCCATACAAGGGTTGACCTGTCAAATAGTTTTTTTTTTAAGTTGATGTATAATGATAATAAAATTATATATGACCGTAGAAGGCGTAGAATACTAGTATTTATTGAATTTTAATTTGCCTATCGGAAAATATGTAATGGTAAAATCAATGTTCTAGTTTATACTGAATGCCATTACATTGTCAATCTTTATTATTAATTTTCTCTATTTCTGTATCGCCGATTTTTATTTCAGTTAGCAATTTACAAATAACAATGAAAATGCAATTTTATGAACTACCTATATATTACTACTCTATTATAATACGATACTAAATACTTGATAAAATCAACATTTTGACAGGTCAGCAATGGGCGTCTTTCTTTCAATGGGGAAGGCAACTGTCAAAATGCAAGTGCAATATAAATTAATAGAAAGTAAAGAGTAAAATATTTTTTATTTTTATTTAAGTAATAACTCCTATCGTAATGAAACAAACAGCAAATAGTACATTATGAGACAAGTTAGCTTATGTTGGTCATTGCACACAAGGCTGTGGGTTGCAGCCCGAGCCGCAGGCTAGGGCGTAGCTCAGCCGAGTGTGCAATGAGTAAAAGCTCACGAGTTTCATACGACGTTTTTCAACACATTTGCGAGGAAAATACAAAGTAATTTACCACACAGCAACAAATACGACAAAAACAAAATATATGACAATTATGGGAAAAGGCGCGTAAGTTTTTTTTTGTTTTTTTCACACGCCCAATGCAAGAATATTTTGCGAACAAAGAGATGAGTGAGCGTACAGCCTACTTCAAAACTATAATTTTAAGTGATAAAATGCAAATATGTTAATATTTTCTAACAAAATATTATGAATTGTGAATAATTTTATAATAATAAATATTTGTTTGACTTAATTAAAGACTTACACACTTATTTATTTCAAAAATGAATATGAACTTTCAGCGGCATAAAACCCCTTTGTTGTTACTAAAAAAAAATTACTGTATAACCCAGTTAAATTGGGAATGCTCTGTTTACTCGCATAGAACTTGCAGTAAGTTACTAATTTAACTTTGTAGGGATAATTCTATAACAACCTAGTGTTTTATATATTACTAACGGCCGCCCGCGACTTCGTCTGCGTGGAAAGGTTTTTTTTTGCTATCCCTCGGGAACAATACATTTTTCGGGATGAAAGGTACTCAATACTCAATACTTTATTTGCAACCATAATGTGGGTACAGAGGATGGTACATAATGTGGGCACAGGTACTCTATGTCCTTCTCTGTAACCCTGACAACGTGTATGCAAAATTTCATGATGATCGGTTCAGTAGTTAGGACGTGAAGGCGTAACAAACAAACAAACAAACAAACAAACAAACGGACTTTCGCATTTATAATATTAGCAAGGATTGCACGCGTTTGTTATAGCTCGGTTTATGGCCCTAAAAGCGATGTATTAGGCCTCACTTTACGAGCAAGTGTGTTGAAAAATATATAATTAACCTCATTATGTATGATATAATTATACCTATACATTCTATTCAATGATGTTTAAGTACCTAATTACAAAAAAGTGTTTGCTATCTATTATTGTTGTTGTGGCCGACAGGGTCCATAGTGATCTAATATTATAATTTAAGAACTACTGTAACACTGTGGAATGCAATAAATGATTTGAGTATTGAGTATTGAGAAAATGGCGTTGCGTACGCTTGTTCCACGAGAGCTATGAAAACAAAGGAATTTTACTTAAAAAAATATCGTTTTTTTAGCTTTACAATGATTAAATTTTGTGTCATAGGCTTTAAAAATGTTGGCACTTACATATTTCCGAAAAATCTGGATAATTATAGAAAAAAAATGATAAATTCTGTAACAATAAAAACGTCTTAATTTGGCCTTCAATTCCGGCATTTGCATTGTAGAATAGTCTTTTATATCCATTTTGGGTCAATGTGTCTTTTTCGGTAAAAATAATACCACAAAATAAATACCTATTTTCCCATACTTTTGTTCTGAACGTCTACTGTCTTAGGAACAAGCGTACGCAGCGACATCTACAATTAACTTTGCATTGCCAACCCCATTGATAATTTTCTAAATAAGGCTATTGGCTCCGTGCACGCTTTTAGCGCCACCTAGCGTGTTGCAACTTTGTTGGCTCTGACCTGACCGTTTTGACGTTTTGATATGTAATGGCGGCATTGTGACAAAATATTAAAAAATACTATACATATTGTGTTATTAATGTAAATTTCAAAATTACTGTGATTTGGGTGGACAAAGTGTTGTGAAATCATTTTTGGTCATTTAAATTAAATATGGCAAGTAAGATCTATTCAAAAAGAGTGTTTTATCTTGGTTATATCAGGGTTTGTTTACTTCTTTTTTAGTTGTAGATTTTGTAAAACAAGAGGATAAAACTACTTTATTAATTTTACTAAGTGATAATAAACATATATAATTATTCGTGTGATACTTCCCAGCAACGCCACCATGGCGTAGAGATTTTTAAATACTCTCAAATGAAAGACCATAAAATGTACCTAATTGTACCCTAACTCAAAAAATTGTACCTCTGATAGTTTCAGAGAAAAACGCACTTGATTGTGGCGTTGCCAGGAAGTATACTTCCTGGCAATGCCACGCTGTACCAGATTCCAATTGATCTCATAGTAATGGCCAGAAATTGTACTTAATTTGTACCTCTTTCAATAATAGAAACATAAATAAAAATTACCTTGCTTGGTCTGCAATACATGCAATGCACGTTTTTATTGATGTAAACTGATGTTTGGCTAAGGAGTTACTATGCATTATGTAGTAGTAGGACAACCGCCTCTGTGGTCTAGTGGTTAGCCCACCCGTGTAAGACGCAGGAGTCCCGGGTTCGATTCCCAGGGGGGTGCAATTTGTACTCTGTTTAGTTAGTTGTAGGGCTTATTTCAAGTCCGCCTGGCTAGCTACCACCATCTTACCTACAATTACGTACAATTTATTTGGTACCATATAATACAATTTCTTTGGTACTAATTGGTGCCATTTATTTTGTACTATTAAGTACAATTGATTAGGTACTGTTTAGTGCCATTCATTTAGCACTATTAAGTACAATTTATTTGGTACCATATAGTACAATTTATTTGGAACTAATTATTACCATGCATTTGGTACTATTAAGTACAATTTATTTGGTAATTTTAGTGCCATTTATTTGGTACCATATAGTACCATTTATTAGGTACTATTTAGTACAATTTATTTGGTATTATATAGTACCATTTATTAGGGTACTATTTAGTACCATTTATTTAGTACTAAATAGTACAATTTATTTGGTACTTTTTAGAGCCATTTATTTGGTACTATTAAGTACAATTAATTTGGTACCGTATAGTACAATTTAGTAGGTACTCTTCAGTACAATTTATTTGTTATCATATAGAACCATTTATTAGGTACTATTAAGTACAATTTATTTGGTACCAAATAGTAAAAATTAGTTGGTACTATTTAGTACCAATCATTTGATACTATTTAGTTCATATATTTGGTACCATATAATACAATTTACTTGGTACCATATAATACAAATAATTTGGTACCATAAAGTATAATTTATTAGGTACTATTTAGTACAATTTACAATGTTTTAAGGCATCGATTACATTTGTGACTTTTCTTATGTCTGTGTTCCTTTTTCTGTCCTTTCTTTTTATATTTAATATACTACGTTCCATAGACCTTTGACAAACTTGTATTTTATTTATTGTCTGGTTATTGAATATCCAGGTTTGGCTGCCATAGGTGAGACATGGCAGTAGACATGAATCTAGAACTTTCTTTTTGAGTCTTATAGGAAGATTTGATTTCAAAATATCTTTGTGCGTCCAAAATTTATTCCAAGTGATGTTAGTACGTCTGCTTAGATCATCTTGATGTCTAGTTGAAGAAAAAGATACTTGTTTGCCCAGGTACACGTACTCTTGAACATAGTCTAATACAGTGTTATCGACTTTAATTGGTTTTGTTAAGTTGTTGGTCATGACTTTGGTCTTAGTGGTGTTAAGTTCCAGGCCGATTGTTTTAATCGCTTTATGCACTCGCTCGATGCCTTAAAACATTGTAAAAAACTAAAATGGAAGTAGGCCGGTCATATTGCACGAATGGACAAAGATAAATGGACATACAGAGTAACCACGTGGAAAGGGCCACCACACAAAAGAAAGAGAGGTAGACCAAAAGAGCGATGGTTGGATGATATAATTGAGGTGGCCGGTAAGAACTGGGAAACGAAAGCGAAAGACAGGAAGACTTGGAGTGAAATGGAGGAAGCCTTCACCCGATGAGGGGTCCTTAATAAATTATTTTAATTCATTTATTTTATACTAATTGGTTTTTCTATTTAATTTTAATGAATTTTACCTAAACAGTTTTAATTGTTTAACTTTAATGATTTGTTATTTTTTGATTTTTTGATTTGAAATCAATTAATATTAGTAAAGCATGCAATTTAATCATATAATAATTATTATCACATTCTAATTGAAATGAAATGTATGTTTTTTATTAAGGAAAATAAAAGGTTAAATAACAATAATAATAGTACAATTTATTAGGTACTATTTAGTACAATTCATTTGGTACCATACAGTACAATTTATTTGGTACCATATAATACAATGAATTGGGTACTACTTAGTGCCATTCATTTGTTATTATGAAGTACAATTTATTTGGTACCATAATAGTACAATATTTGGTACCATTTAGTACAATTTATTTGATACTATATCGGGTCATTTTAAACTTACCATCCAAATTTTAAGGATGTGTCCAGTCCATGCAACTAAACAAGTTTCTCTAAGAAACATGTGTCAAATTTCACCAGAAAATTTTAGTCATCCCATACTAAATTGATCACGTGATCTCTTTGATTTGTATGGAAAGTCAATTTTTATTTTACATTTTTGACCATGTGTTCCTTAGAGAAAGTTGTTCAGTTTCATGGACTGAACACATCCTCAAAATTTTGATTGGTAAGTTCAAAATGACCCTGTATAGTACAATTTATTTGGTATCATATAGTATCATTTTACTTAATAAAGTACAATTTATTTAGAACCATATTTTGGACTTTTTATCTTCATCTTGAATTTCTGGTCTCTTGGTTTGAAGCACTATTTTGACAAGATAACAGCAACGCTATGTTAAAGATATAAAAATCCTAGATGGTGGTCATCTTGGATTTTTATATTTTTAACATTGCGTTGTCGTTTTACTGTCAAAATAGTGTCCCAAACCGCGTTTCATCGTAATCAGTATACAAACAAAAAAAATGGCCGCCATCTTGGAATTTTATATTTTTAAAGCTTCGTACAGACTGAGGCGAGCGAATCGCGCGCGTCGCTCATTTTGACAGATTTTGATCACGTAACTCAAAGCAATAGCCATAGCCATTGTCATAGCAATTTCTTTGACAATGGCTATGGCTATGGCTATCACTTTGAGTTACGTGATCGCACTCGCGAATTTCGCGCGGAATTCGCCTCAGTCTGTACGAAGCTTAAAATTGCGTTGCTGTTTCTTGTCAAAATAGTGACCCAAATCGTTTTTTATCAAAATCGGCCCACAAACAACAAAGTTGGCCACCATCTTGGATTTTTATATTTTTAACATTGCGTTGCTGTTATCTTGTCCAAATAGTGCCCCAAACCAAGAGACCAGGAATTCAAGATAAAGATAAAAAGTCCAAAATATGGTTCTAAATAAATTGTACTTTATTAAGTAAAATGATACTATATGATACCAAATAAATTGTACTTAATACTACCAAATGAATGGTACTAAGTAGTACCAAATTGACTGTATTATATGGTACCAAATAAATTGTACTGTATGGTACCAAATTAATAGTACTAAATAGTACCTAATAAATTGTACTTTATGCTACCAAATTAATTGTATTTAATAGTACCAAATACTTGGCAAGAAATAGTACCAAATAAATTGTATTATATGGTACCAAGTAAATTGTATTATATGGTACCAAATATATGAACTAAATAGTTTTAAATGATTGGTACTATATAGTACTAACTAATTTGTACTATTTGGTACTAAATAAATTGTACTTAATAGTACTAAATGAATGGCACTAAACAGTACCTAATCAATTGTACTTAATAGTACAAAATAAATGGTACTAATTAGTACCAAAGAAATTGTATTATATGGTACCAAATAAATTGTACTGTATGGTTTCAAATAAATTGTACTTAATAGTACCTAATGAATTATACTATTGGTACTTAATAAATTGTTCTATTGGTACCTAATAAATTGTACTCATATGGTACCAAATAAATTGTATGTAATTGTAGGTAAGATGGTGGTAGCTAGCCAGGCGGACTGAAATAAGCCCTACAACTAACTAAACAGAGTACAAATTGCACCCCCCCTGGGAATCGAACCCGGGACTCCTGCGTCTTACACGGGTGGGCTAACCACTAGACCACAGAGGCGGTTGTCCTACTACTACATAATGCATAGTAACTCCTTAGCCGTGCATTGCATGTATTGCAGACCAAGCAAGGTCATTTTTTTTTTATGTTTCTATTATTGAAAGAGGTACAAATTAAGTACAATTTCTGGCCATTACTATGAGATCAATTTGAATCTGGTACAGCGTGGCGTCGCCAGGAAGTATACTTCCCAACGTGCGTTGCATGTATTGCAGATCAAGTAAGAGTAAATTTAAAAATGTTTTTTTTTATCGATACTCAGCATGTTTCAATTCAATAATGGGGTACAAATTAAGTACAATTTCTGGCCATTATTATGAGATTAATTTAAATCTGGTACAGCGTGGCGTTGCCAGGAAGTATACTTCCTGGCAACGCCACGATCAAGTGCGTTTTTCTCTGAAACTATCAGAGGTACAATTTTTTGAGTTAGGGTACAATAAGGTACATTTTATGGTCTTTCATTTGAGGATATTTAGAAATTTCTACGCCATGGTGGCGTTGCTGGGAAGTATCACACAATTATTCCTGTATCGCTAATAATAAATTAAATATCGTTTTCAAACAGATTACAGAGCCTTCATTATTGCTACTTTTTGCCACCATGAGCGCTGCGATCGATTATTATACCTTCGCACCCTCCCAATAGAAGCCTAGGTACATACCGACGTTTTGTAGTCATTTTAATCTCCCTATGAGAATGTTCTACCAATGAAACTATTACCAATGTTGGATCTGAAAACGACAATTTTGGTCCTCCCATAATAACTACATAGCTAAAACATCATTAGTATTTGAAAGTAACAATATTTTTCACCTCTCCAGCACGAAAAGGGCGCTTTTGGCGCGTAAAAACTTTGCCTCACGCTCGCAGCTTTTGCTGCGAGCGTGAGGCAAAGTGCTTTTTTAATTTCTAATACCAACTTTTGAAATAATAAAGAAATAAAGTGACAAGGATGACACTTGTAAAATTGATATGTGAGAAAAGGATAGATAGAGTGCTTTATGGTGTCATACATGGATTAAAAAGTAAAAAAATAGAATGCACAGATATACCAACAAGGAGTTTTAAATAAGGATTGTTAAAAAAGAAGGTTGATAATTAGAAATAAAGAGGATGGACGAAATGAGATCGCATGTTAGAAATAAATATAAAATAAGAAAACTTTATGAAATTTATAAACATAAATGATTATAAATAAATAAATAAGATGGGATATTAATGAATAAGAGAAAAGCACAACGTAATAATGTAAAACAAAACGGCGGAAATCTACTTTATGAATAAATTTTTCAGCATAGGTTTGATTAAACTATTTTGGTGATAAATTACAAAAAAATGAGTGCGTCCAACGATGAAGATAGTTGTCTAACTCCAAAAGAATTGAGTGAACAAGTTTCTAATGCTGAAATTTAGCTTTTTACCAGGAAACTCACGTAAAAGTTTTATCGCTGGTAGAGGTGAAAAGTTGTATGTTTTACAAGAGACCAAAATTTTGTTCTGCCTTGTGACTTTAAATCACTCACTGTGCTCAGTACTTAGTCTAGAATCACTCGCTACGCTCGTGATTCAATTCTAGACTACTTCGCTAGTTCGAGATTTAAACTCGGCACTCGCAGCACAAATTGATTTTGGTCACTTGTATAATAAATAACTATTTTTCGTTTTTCGACTCTTGGCAAAAATGTTTAGTTTTACTCCCAAAAGGAGATAAAAACGACTACAAAATGACGGTGTATAAGAAAGCCTCTCTCATCAGTTCCCAATGACTACTTAAACTTACTTATATCCTTAAAAAGAATGAGTTCCCAAATTCAATTTGCCTCTTTTGGAGATCAAGTATTAAAAGGCTTTCCCTGGGCATCGCGATGAGTCGGCGTCGGCTGAATATAAAAGGCATGGATTTAAATTCCATAGAAGAGCTTACGAAAAAAAGTTTGCCCGCTTACCGCGATTTCGGATTGAGTTTGTAAGAACTTCTTTGTAAATAAGATTAGTCGTTCATCTAATTTCAATACAATGGCTGTCTTACAGCTTGACCATAAAGAGTTGACAAAAATTGAGGGCGCCACTTTGTATGTAAACACGTCAAAATCACGAATAATTTGGCAACACTGACTATATTTTGTACTGAAAAACTTTAGTTCCATTTTATTTAATTTCAACTCTTTTTGGCCAAGCTGTATGTGTGTTGTTTTTACCGCAAGCACAGATTACATAATACTATAGTACCGCAAGGGATAGAACACGTTATTTGAAAATTAACGTTATTTTACCGTTATATTACATTATACCCGTAAAATACAAATCTGGTAAAATACTGTTAAACACGACGGTTTCAAAAGAAAAATATGCTGAACTGAGTAGGTATGTATTTATTTAGTGGTAATAGATTCTTTTTGAGTCCGACATTATGGCCAACTTTTCTCGAGCTTTTTGGTGAGAGAACTTTTGAAAAAGTTAATGTTTGCTCTATTAAATTGAGATTTTTTCGCATTTACAATGCTATTTTTATATTACATAAATATTTGAAAAAATCGAATCGGGTAAGACAGGTCTGAGGTGCTACGGGTGAGTCGATTTATGAACTCACACCCTTGGGTTTCCGGCCCAATGCACTAACTCGGTAGCATAATTGGTCTATATGTTACCGGCAATGTATGAAATGCAGGCATTGTATACAATGCCTAGGCATTGTATACAATGCCTGGCCCTTTTAGGCAATGTATGAAATATAATGAATATTGATATCTATTTCACACATTACCTAGGCAGTGTATACAATGACTAGGCATTGTATAGAATGCCTGCTGGTCCACCGGCAATGTGTATAATAAAAAGATTTTCGAGAATAGATTCGAGGGGGGATCGAGGGGGGCTTGGGGAAAGCTCGAGGGGGGGGGGGGGGGCTTGAGGAAAGCTCGAGGGGGGGGGGCTTGAGGAAAGCTCGAGGGGGCTCGAGGGGGGATCGAGGGGGGATCGAGGGGGGCTCGAGGGGGGCTCGAGGGGGGCTCGAGGAGGGCTCGAGGAGGGCTCGAGGGGGGCTCGAGGGGGGCTCGAGGGGGGCTCGAGGGGGGCTCGAGGGGGGCTCGAGGGGGGCTCGAGGGGGGCTCGAGGGGGGCTCGAGGGGGGCTCGAGGGGGGCTCTTTGGAATCGAACCTGTTTTACTCCTGTAGGTCCCGCGTATAGGTTAGAAATTTAAGGCGAGCGCGGAGCGCAGCGGAGCGTGAGCCTTAAATTTCGAGGTTATTTTTTTATAACAGACAACAGAAATTTGAGTTTGTAATCGAACCTGCTTCACTCCTGTAGGTCCCGCGTATAGGTTAGAAATTTAAGGCGAGCGCGGAGCGCAGCGGAGCGTGAGCCTTAAATTTCGAGGTTATTTTTTTATAACAGACAACAGAAATTTGAGTTTGTAATCGAACCTGCTTCACTCCTGTAGGTCCCGCGTATAGGTTAGAAATTTAAGGCGAGCGCGAAGCGCAGTGGAGCGAGATCCTTAAATTTCGAGGTTTTTTTTTATAACAGACATACGAAATATACTTATTTTACACATTGCCGGTGGACCAGCAGGCATTGTATACAATGCCTAGGCAAAGTATAAAATGAATTATATTTCATACATTGCCTGATCGTTTCAGGCATTGTATACAATGCCGGATTATACACATTGCCGGTAACATATGCATTGGGCGGACTGGGCCGGTATCCCAAGGGTGCGGGTTCCAGTCTCGATTGAGGTGCTATACTAGGAGTGAGCCGATTTTATCCTAGTATTTTTCTGTCTAAGTTGATCCTAAGGGCATTTCTACAAATTTATATCTTTGTAGAAAAGGTTGAAAGCAAACAAAAATCAGAGGGAACAGTAAAAGTTTATAACCACACAACAGTACATAAAGATGGATGATAAAATTTATTCCAATGGCTGAAGGATTGACTGCTCTCTTTTATTGCAGGTTTAGAGGTCGCAAGTTCAATTTCCGTCAAGGCAAGAGTTATTTTGCTCTGTTAGGGTAGACACGTACTCAAATTCTTTCGATGTCTAATAATGACGAATAGTAGAATGAAGACCTAGGTATAAATGAATGTTAACATCCATGACTCAGGAGCAAATGTTAGCTCACTAGACGCACTGGTGGAACCATGTAGTGGAACCTATTCCGAAGGGCCATCACACTAACATTTGCCTCTACAAGGATTTGGTCGTCTAGGACTTTGTGACTTTTGCGCAGTGAGCAATCGCATCACGTCACGCTTAACCTTAAAATGAAGACTTGATATATAGGGTCAGTTTGTATTCACCATCCAAATTTTGAGGATGTGTTCAGTCCATGAAACTGAACAACTTTCTTTAAGGAACACATGGCCAAATATGATAAATTTAGTAAGTGATGACCAAAATTTTGTGGCGAAATTCGGCACATGTTTCTAAGAGAAAGTTGTTTAGTTTCATGGACTGGACACATCTTTGAAATTTGGATGGTAGGTTCAGAATGACCCGATATAGAATCAACAGTACCGAAATCTTTCAATTAATATAAGCAAACAAAATGGCGGATCATGCTAGGACTATTGTGTATTTCACGACTACAAGTGAAATCGGTTGGTTTTTCAACGATAAAATAAATACTAAGTCGCCTCAAAATCTGCATTATTTATTATTATGTATTTATTTTATGTACTTGTCCTATTAAACTGATGATGCTTGCGTACAAAGGTTGTATTCTCCTTGACTCCAGATATTTCCAATGAAAAATACGACCATCAAATTATTTTGAAAAAATCTTCTTATTTGAAGTGCTCTGGTGAAAGGAAGCCATGCTCTTTGTTCATAAACCGATTATAATGGGGTTCTCGTACAGATCTCGATTAAATGTGGGAAGACTTTTCCTTATTTTCCTTCGAATATTTACTGTTCAACTTATACACCTGGGGCGGAGATTATACGCGTCCTGGGACTTTGGTTCGAGGTCATTATATTTGCAAAGGTGGCCAGGATTTTTGCTTTCGTAATTTTTTGACGTAAGACTTCTATGAAAATCTTGCGAAATGATGATATTGAAATTGAACTGTAGCTAAATATAACATTTGATTAGGGAATTATAAAGCTTAGTAAAGCTATAAATATTTGTTCAAATGAAAATTCACGTCTCTACTTTCGTCCATTTTCGTTTATTTTGTTCGATAAAATCCATCATTTCGGCGAGCTATTGATACATTGTGAATTACAATAGGTTATAGAATTGAAAAAAAAAACCTACAAAAAACGCGATAGGGGATTTTCTTTATCTTATTTACCTACTACGATTTCATGGAGTTCTTCGCCAGTAGCATGATCACCGAAACATGATAATATTGCGTGATATAGCAATTCATCGACACTAACTGTCAAAATCCATAGACTTTTGACAGTTAAAACCGATAAATAGTTATCATATCGCGTTTGGTGGTCATGGTAAGAGGGTTGATAGGACATGTCGACCAAACCATTTTATTATATTAGAGCTCGGCAATATTGTGGAAGAATGCACATAATAAAATTCTTTAACATATTAATCTTTTAAGCAATAAACTTGGCGATCGTACCAGGAAGAATATTTTATTATTTCTTGCATCTCTTGTGTTTTTTTTTAAATCGATCGTGAATGTACGGTCTAAAACTTGCTGCAGATTGAGGTAAAGTTAAAATTTGTTCTGACGGTGTCTTAATTGTAGAGTCGGATTTAAAAGTGGTAGAACAATTTAGTACTTTGCCACAGTAACTTTGTGGCTTGTTCAGAGTTGCAACTATGAACGCCGTATTTGGTTCGACCTGGTTTTAAAGTCGTAAGCTGCTTCTAGGCATCGTCCTAATGAAATTCGACTAGGCGATCATCGCGCGATTAGGCGACGCGACCATCGCGTGTTCGTGCGATGACGATAAACGTGTATCCTAATACAACGCGAATGATCATCGCGTGAATTAACGACACGACTATAACGATCCAACGACGCGACGCGAATATCGTGCGAATGTCAATATATGAGGACACCTATTCGACATCAATATGTTTGATCGCGGATCGTACCGCATAGTTGTGTTCTATGAGGAAGATCTTTTACCTTGACTGTACATACTGTCATCATCATCATATCAGCCGCACGACACCCACCGCTGGGTATAGGCCTCCCCCAAGGATCTCCACAACGATCGGTCCTGCGCTGCCCGCATCCAGCGGCTTCCCGCGACCTTCACCCTCACGTCGGTCCATCTTGTCGGGGGCCTACCCACGGAGCGTATTCCAGAACCTTTCCGCTTCAACGGCCAACGGCGATGATCGCGTAGTCGCGTTCTATTTTTTTTTGTTTATGTTCGCGCAAGATCCTTTACGATGAGTATACGTACTGTGAATTACCATAATCAAAATAATACAAAGCAAAAAATACTTACAATACAACTCAATGTGCAAGCTTGATGCAATCGGTGGTCTAAGATGAGTGTTGGAGGCCTTGCAAGTGAGTGACTCGGAGTTGTCGCGAGTGAGGGGGAGGTATAGCTCGTTCTCCCTCACGCTGGGTATGTCGCTGGCGCGGTCTGACGCGTCCACCAACGTCTGACCCGAGTACCAGCTGATGCGGGGGGGAGGGCGGCCTGGCAAACAGAATAATAGCACATTACAGCGGGAAGTTTGCATTAACACTGTCGAGGATGGTTTGAATTTAATTATTCGAGGCAATGTAAATGGTACAAGTGTTTAACACTTAAAAGAGTGAAATAACCATACCCTGTATTACCGTCTTGTTTTTTATGAAATAAATATTTTTTTTAAATAGCTTGGCGTACATGGCTTGTACAGTGTTTTTCTTAATGCGAGGAAATAAAATGTTCCTATTAAAATGTAAATAATGAGGAATGTCCCAAAAAAATCAAATTGGCTTAATATTTTTTCATAGGTAGGATAAGCTCCCTTAGTGATAGAAAAAAATTCAGAATTTTCGGTTGTATGAAAAAAAATTATGTCTCTTCGACTTCACAAATGTAGGAAAGTAACAGCAGAATGGAGATTATACCTTTGCCATCACCTGCCACAATCACAACATGGTATTAAAAAAGAGAATAAGAATTTTCCGAACTACCAAAGAATTTTAGCGCCTCCATACTTGCCGAATATATTAATTCCGGGGATATTCCATGCATATTCGATTGGCGCGAATAGTTCTCAAGGATTTTCATGGCACAGTGAGTGCGTTATCGCATCGCACTGCGATTGTTGCAGTTAAGATAATTTCGTAAGGGTTAATCATGGGATCGGTGACCATTTTTTAGGGTTCCGTACCCAAAGAGTAAAAACGGGACCCATTACTAAGACTCCGCTGTCCATCTGTCTGTCTGTCTGTCTGTCTGTCTGTCTGTATCTCGAGCTCCTCCGTGCTTCAGATGACACGTTAAATCGTTGGCAGGCATTCGCAGCCGTTAACATCCAATAATGGGTGGTGGGTCATATCATTACATGTTTGTATAACCACTAAGAAAAAAAGAATTATTGAAAATTTTCCAGTAATGAAAGAGTTTCAATATAATTTTTCCGAAGATCGTAAATTGAGTGTGAACGAAATCTCAATAATGTTACGTTATCTGAGAAATTTAATATAAAAGGAATAAGATAAAATAAAAGGCTCATGCTCGCATATTAAATTCGACGTTCGTCCAATGTTGAGAATTTATTTATCTTTAGATATAAGAATATGTTTTAAGTAAAATTCATAACATTCATTACTTATGAACAATATTTTTTTATTTCAATTCATTTTCTTTTTAAATGTTCAACTTATGACTAATGTCAATAATTAATACTTATGTAATTAACAGTGTTTTAATTGTAAATTTTATTACATTAAATTAGTTAATCGCAGTAAAATAACAAAATGAAATTGCCAACTTCTCAAAAGTAAAGATTAAAGTTTTTAGTGAAATACGAAATGACGTCACTTCCTGTAGGCTGTCAAGCTTGCCGTAGTAAGATTAATGGCCCGAGTTCGGGCCCACTCGGGAACTTCGGAGTTTCAGTCTTGAAAGCAAACTACTGTCTTTAACAGCTCTGGCTGTTTACTTTCTCTATAAGTTTGGTTTAGAAACACACGTCAATTTATGCACAGAACCCATCAAAATACTCGTAACTAACTGGGAGTAATAATACTTAGAAAAATATTTTTGTTTACTATCAGAAGAAGTTGATTATTATTATTATTTATTTATTATCAGAAACAGTGTAATACATTGTATATTTTACAAAAAAAGTACTATTGAAACATCTAGAGTTTGAGTGATAAGTGTTTGTTAATTTACATTATCTTAATTAATCTAATTACATATATATTAGGAGATCGAGCATGGTTCTGTCAGTAATTAGCATGAAATTTCATTGTAATAAAGACAAAATATTGTTAATTAAAAATTTATGTTTTTTTTGTAATAGCATAACGCGTTTTATGATATTGTTATCAGTGTTTGTTTCAATGATACTCATATGATTTGCACAGTTTTGTTTACTATACATCGAGTATAGAAAATGTAGCTGTGTAAGCAATTTTGTACCTATGCAATTTGGCACAGTGCCTCTGGTTGTAACTACATTAAACTAAAAGTTGTCATACAAATGTCAACTAAACAGTAGATAGCGAGTACATAAAGTAAGAAAGTGTAAACTCATGATACGCCTACAGTATTAGAAAAACGTCTGAAAATCTGACAATTATACTTTAATTCGTGAATTAAAAAATAAAACCGGTCAAGAGCGAGTCCGACTCGCGCACCGAGGGTTCCGTACCATCATAATTGCACCATTAAACCACACTGCAGAGTAGAATAATAAAATTAGTATTGCAGTTTTAGGTCAGCGCCATCTCTTGACCGATAGTGAAACGAATGTGTGCTCTATTGAGACATTGTTTTATTTTTCCTGTAATCTTTATATAAACTGCTATCACATAGAACTATTTCAGATTTTTCTCTTTGCAAACTTCGGAGATAAGGGGGGGGGGGGGGGCGAACGGTATTTTTTTTTTTCGTTTTTCATCATAAGTCGAAGACAGACAGACAGACTGAGTCACACCATAAGGGTTCCTTTTTTACCATTTTGGTACGGAACCCTAAAACCCAGAAGAGCAGAAAACAGTTTAATTTTTATTAAAAGTTTGCACTAATTAAGAATCGCCCAAGTCTTTTCCTAAGAACAACTCAACCAAGATAATTACGCACATGACAGCTATAAGTTCATGACACCGTTTTAATTTGGTCAAGTTGTAATTAGCAAGAGATAAGTCTCTTCCTAACTACAACTTAACCAAAGGCGCTGCCTCGACCTCGCCTAAGGGCGATTCTTAAGTTTAGTGCAAAGGCCGTCAGTAATAGAAATATTGCTTTCAGTATCGATGGTAGATTTACCTCCTATGACGAGGCAGCTGAGCACCAAAGTGTCCCCCTCGTGGTACGGTCCTATTTTGTCCTTCACCTTGTTCCCCAATTCGTCCAGGAAGAACGGTTGACTGGGAAGCACTGAAACAAGATTAATATTGGTCAACGATCTTTGCATGACTTGAAAGTTCATCTATTAAATTAACGTTAGCTTTTTACTAGGAAAACTTAAACATTTATTCCAAACTGCACGAACAGCTATCGAAAAAAAAAATAACGCGCAACATGATAGAGTGATTTGTATGGGAAATTTGTACAACGCCATCTACTCTACATCCGAAACGCGATATGAAAGGTCATTGGGCATATTTGACCTACTTGATGAAAGTTCGCGTACAGAAACCAAACCAGTTTTGAATTGAATCCCACTTTTCAAAATATGTATTATTTTTTTATGTAACGACCGGCAGAAAAAAGTTATTTTACAGTATGTGTGTGAGTATATGTTTGATGTTATTAAACTTTTGTTCATAAAACAGATATTTTTACTTCCAGCATTGTGAAAAAGTGTGGTGCGAGCATAATAAACGTTTGTATTGTTTTTATATTATTTATTTATTTTATTTTACTTATTATGGAAATGCTATGATAAAATAATAAAAAAAAAATCCTCCAAGAATGCGACCCATACCACTGAGTAGCAGATACATTTATCAACATATTTAGCCCTATTTCGTTTGTGTATGCCGTAAGTCAAATGCCCGAACAAAATGAATTCTCATAGACAATACTTTGTCTATCGAGTATATACTTTTACGCGCGATTTTTTTTCTCGATGGATGTTCCTGCTAGGGGTACTGACTGGTTATCGGTTGAAGGGTCAGTAACACTGATTATAACCGACTCTGTGGTCTAGTGGTTCGCCCACCCGTGTAAGACGCAGGGGTCCCGGGTTCCATTCCCTGGAGGGGCACAATTTGTACTTGGTTTGGTTGGTGGTAGGGCTTATTTCGAGTCCACCTGGTAGCTACCACCATCTTACCTAAGTCTGACGCCATAAAAACAATTAAAAAATTGTTGTGTTCCGGCAAATAGAGGTAAGATAGCCAGTTCCTTAGTGATAAGGATTCCGGGTGTAGTACGCTTCCACCTTCGGTCTTATCGTCACATAACATCAGGTGAAGTGAAAGCCAAGCACTCACCCGTTGTGCATAAAAAAATATTCAGTAAATTGTCGACAAGCCTCTGATCTCTAGTTTATTTCACATAATTATATCGACGGATGAACCAATGTAAGCACAGTCGTCGGCACATCAGGGTGAGTACCCACTTAGGTTCGCGAACCTCCGCGCTCCGCGAACCTGCACCAAAAAATCTGTTTATCCTGTACTGCAACAGTGCGCCATAGTGTGTACGTGTGCGAACACGTATCCGAACCTGGTTCGCACGCGTATACACTCAAATCAAAGTGAAAATAAAATGTTTGCTATTTCGCTTTGTACCAGGTTCGCGGAGCGCGGGGGTTTGCGAACCTAAGTGAGTACCCACCCTCAGACGTAACATGTTGACCTTGACATCACTTAAGCCCACAAGTTTTTCCAGTACAACTGTAACATCTGACGTGCCGTCGTGTGTACCACGGAATTCGACATACACACATGAATAAGCAAAAATGATTTCATCTTTTAAATTAAAATACCAGTGATCCAGAAGTAATTCTTCATTACTCCCCATATCATACAAATTGCAGTCTCATTGTAACCCATTAAAACGTAAAGTAACTACATGCGTAGGTAGTAAATTGAAACTTCGCACTCGACTTGATCCTGAATTTACATCGCAAACAATTTCTGAACGAACAATCCTTGGGGGTTATTGCCTTCCTCTTTTACAGAATACACATTTGCATTCGGTATGCTTCGTTAAGAAAAGCATAAAAACGTTTTAACGTTAATGTGTTGCGATGAAAAGTGTGTTGATCGTTTCAGAGTAACATACCAACGTATAATTTGTTTAAAGTAGATTCCAGATAATGTCGAAAGAGTTTTTCTTTCAATAGTACTCTTTTCTAAAGGTGTTTTCACACGGTACTACGATCGCTATCAAATTGCTGCGGTAGAATCGCGAACAGTGGTATTGCATTTGCGGCAGCAATGCTAGGTATACTTAGATTTTAAGAACAGAAAAAGAGGTTTTGCACAGTTAATTTCATCTTGAACACAAACATAGCTCATCGCCTGTATTATGAGTTTGCACATTTACGTTCATTATACTCGATAGCGACTGTAATAAGAAAATTTTTGTATGTAAATTGGCACAGCGCCTCTGGTGGTAACTACATTAAACTAAAAGTTGTCATACAAACGTCAATTACAGTTGCTATCGATCGAGTATACTCATAATACGCCTACGGAACTAATGAATAACATAATACCTCATATACTAACTTTGAAGCAAAAATTATTACGTGCTAAAATCATCTGTATTGATAAGAATACATTAAAATGTTATGACTCGAAAGGTATGCCACTTAATGTTATTTTGTTGTGGAAATGTTTTTAATGGATTAGTTGAATAATAAACACAGTGTCACTGTGATGAACAACAGGTGTGGCAAATTATTTGAGATGCCAATACAATAAACAATTCCAAATAGCATTCTTAAGCGAATTGAATGAAAAATAGTTTTTCACATACTAACCTTGACTTTATTTGATGGTCGTTTTGTTCCACCATCTTGCCCATAGAAATAAAATGTTAAAGAACAACAATGTCAATAAACAGGTGATCCGAAAACGAATGCATATATTTTATATGAGATACGTAAAATATGACTTAGATTCATAAAATATGACTATATATGGCAATGGAAATTAATAAACCATGTTCCATACTGTTTTCTTCGTCGATAAACGAATAAATGTAGAGAAATTTGGTTTTAGAGAAATGTGTGGCAATATCTTATTTACCTGTGAAAAGTGTGATTACTTGGATTATTTCTTTTTGTCACATCACAATTACTTAGAGCACAAGACACCATGGCTCCACGATACCTTTATTTTAAATTCTAATTAAGATTAACAAATATTTAAAACGAACTGTGATTGCTCATTTGCTAGGCGGGACGCTAGGGGCTCTTACTGTAAAAAATGTTGGCACATGTCACTTGATCCTTTGTCTCTTTTTTACATAGACCGTGTCCGTATGATGTTAACTTCTCTTTTCTACGCTTTGTTGGTCTTCTTGAGCGCAGCGAAAATTTTTCTATGTCTATGATCTCGCCTATATTATACACCGTAATTTTGTAGGCATTTTAACCACTTAAGAGATGGTTCTATCAATAAAACTAAATATATTTGCCAAAAAAATATGGGTTCAAAACCGACAAAAAGTGTTGGTCCTCCCATACTAACTAGACAGCATAAACATTGTATTAGTATATAGAAAAGTATTATCTTGTCGTCTGTATATTAAATTTTTATGACATTGCAAAGTTGTAAACAATATCTAATTTTAAAATTACAATAAATTCAACTGTTCTACGGACTCAATTTACTTATTTTTGACTGGCATTTTCCTCGACGTAATACAAGAGGACAGAACTTAATTTTCGCTTTGACTCATTTTAATAAATTATACTAAATTATATATTATCTTCCCTTTTGTTGTAGGGACACCGTGTGATAATAAACTTGCTGATATTAACTAACAAAGGGAAATTAGAACTTTATTCGAAATAATATGACATTTTGAGAACATTACCTACGTAGGTACGTTATTTGTGAAAGGGTGTGAATACAGTTCGCGTAAAATAACTTCATCATCATCAGCCATTTTAATGTCCCCACTGCTGGGGCACAGGCCTTCCTTATGGGTGGATAAGGAGGACGGGCCATTAACCCACCACGCGGGCCTAATGCGGATTGGTGGGTGTTAACGAGTGCAAATGCAGCCGGGACCAACGGCTTAACGTGCCTTCCGAAGCACGGAGGAGCTCGAGATAATAAATTTTTGGTCACCCATCCCATGACCGACCCTTGCAAACGTTGCTTAACCTCCGCAATCGCTGGGCCAGGCGCTTAACCACTGCGCCACCGAGCTCCCCAAAATAACTTAACCCATATTTAATACCACTTGACTTGCACTGTAGCAATTTTAGGCACAAAAATATTTAGTGCCCTACCTCACTGTCTATTTTTTTATGCACAATGGTATAGTGCTTGGCCTTCGTGGCTTCACCCTCTTGGTAAAGTGACGATAAGGCCGAATGTGGGACTTGTGAGAGCGCACTACACCCGAAATCACGAAAAGAACAATTTTAAGCGAAAGTGCAAATTATGGTTCCTCGAAGAACAGTACAAAGCTAGTTTGGAGTTCAATTTGTAATGGATCTATGTACCTACCTAATAACGTTTCAAATCATTACTTAATTCTTATGTAACTTGCTAAATTGACATATTTTAGAAATGTCTTGGTTTGGGATGTGGCAGAATAACAGCGACAGTTGATAACTCAGCTGTCAGATGCAACGCTGCATGCCGTTTTGTTCCAATCTAATTCATAATTTATTATAAGGGTGGGTACTCACTTAGGTTCGCGAACCTCCGCGCTCCGCGAACCTAGAACAGTGATCCATAGCAAAAACAAATATTTTTACTTTGGCTACAGTGTGTGCCTGTGCGAACCAGCTTCGCATACGAGTTCCCTCACGTACACACCTCGGCGCCCTATTCCAGCAGAGGATAAACGATATTTTCGGTGCAGGTTCGCGGAGCGCGGAGGTTCGCGAACCTAAGTGGGTACCCACCCTTATACTTAGAATTAATTGAATTCATAATTTATTGTAATACTTAGTTATTTTTACGTGTTATTTGTTTTCAATGTTTTTTCTGGGACAAATAAATAATTTTATTATTATTATTATCTTCATCACTGAGGAACTGCCTATCTAGGACAACAATTTAAAAATTGTTGTGTTCCAACAGTTGCGTTGAATTTAGTTAAGATGGTGTTAGCTAGCCAGGACCTAACCGAGTACAAATTGTACTCTCCAGGGAAACGAACTCGGGACCCCTGCGTTTTACACGGGGGTGGACGAACCACTAAACCACAGAGGCGGTCTATGGTTGGGTTCAAGTTATATTGTGCGAGTTGTACCTATTTACATTTATAGATCACACGTCGCAATTTGAAAAGCCCGGACAAGAGGCCTGGAAAAGCTAAAAATGTCTTAACATTTGTAAAAATAGTTTTTCCATAGATCAATGTCAAAATTTAATGTGAATTGACTTGTCCGGTTTTTTATTTTAAATGTACTGTTAACAATACGTTTAAAAATAAAAACCGGACAAGTGCGAGTCGGACTCGCTCACTGAGGGTTACTGGTTAATGTCATCATCATCATCATCACAGCCATTTTAATGTCCCAACTGCTGGGGCACAGGCCTTCCTTATGGGTGGATAAGGAGGACGGGCCATTAACCCACCACGCGGGCTCAATGCGGATTGGTGAGTGTTAACGAGTGCAAATGCAGCCGGGACCAACGGCTTAACGTGCCTTCCGAAGCACGAAAAAGTTGATTGGTGTATGTTTCATAAGAATTCATTTAGTAGTTTTCTTCCTGTAAGAGCCCAAACTTAGTATGTTAGGAAAATGTTTTTCTGTTTTTTTAAACCAGTAGCTACAATGTAATAATATTGTATATATTTGGAATCAGCTCAAAAATCCTTTTCATCCGACATCCCACACGATAGGTTTTAAAAAAATATTTTCAAATTCCAAACAAAAAAAAGATTGTGTTATATCTCCTTCCCATACAAAAATTCAAGATGGCTCCCCTTCTTAAAATGATCTAAGGGTTCATAAGATTCACTCTGCCAAAGGATATCCCTCAAACACCAAACGCCGTATTTTTTATTGAGCACACGCCACTAAAATACCTATTTAGTTTCTCTTTGCTTTTGGCGATATTCTACTGATCAATTATTAATGAAGTTCTAAGATATTATCAAATAGTAAAAGCAGTTATTCAAAACATAGCGTACTAAGTTCTGTAATTAACTCGATTCCACTAACTTAGGTATTATAATAACAATGAATTTATGTTGTTTCAAAGTTAGCTTATTCTAAATTCTAAGGCTTAAGTTATGTAAATATTACTTTTACAAGACAAAAGAAACAAGACCCTCTAAACGTTTGGTAATTATTTTGAATCCGGTATAAATATCTTTCGTAACTTTTTGTTGTAAGAGAAAATTTTCCTTGCTATATTTTTCTTTTACATTACTTTTGATTGTAGTTGTTTGCGATTTATTTTTACATAAGAGCTAAAGTTAATGATATTTGTGCTATAAATGTGATGTAAGCACTGAAAAATTTACCAAAGTACCTACTTAATAATGTAAGTTCATCTTTACATTTATGTCAATCGTACGGCTGGTCTTTTTTAGGGTTCCGTAAAAACGGAACCCTCTTACTAAGACTCCGCTGTCTGTCTGTCACCAGGCTGTATCTCATGAACCGTGATAGCTAGACAGTTGAAATTTTCACAGATGGTGTATTTCTGTTGCCGCTATAACAACAAATACTAAAAACAGAATAAAATAAATATTTGAGGGGGGCTCCCATACAACAAACGTGATTTTTTTGCTCGATCTTAATAACGAAAACAGGTAGACAGTTGAAATGTTCACAGATGATGTATTTCTGTTGCCGTTTTAACAACAAATACTAAAAACAGAATAAAATAATTATTTAAGGGGGGCTCCCATACAACAAACGTGATTTTTTGCCGTTTTTTGGTACGGAACCCTTCGTTCGTGCGCGAGTCCGACTCGCACTTGGCCGGTTTTTTCTTAATTACGAACCGATGTAGCTTTAACATTCACAAGTGCTTGTAATAGCCAAGATAGACTGAGTAAATCAATTAAATATTGATTTTTTCTGTTTTTACCCACATTTCAGCTCTTGAAAATCCCCTTTCTACGTATTTTCGAAGAGAATAATATTGTATATTAATAATGACTGGGCTATAAAGTGGCTGCCATAACGATACGACGGCAAGTCCCGAGAGTGGTATAACCATTAATTTTGTCTGATCCCTTTGGGTGCCGAGCCTTCCTTGCCACATGCAATATTATTGAAATTTGTATATTTATGTTAAATTAAAAAAAAATGTACCAAAACTTTACAGGCCCTTTTTCGAATAGAAGGAACATATAAATTCAGAAAAAAGTGCATTTTCTCTTTGAATATATCTTCTATAGGAAATAATAATATACGACCTAATAGTACAGTAGCCCGTAGAACATTTAAATCACCAAAAACTGTACCGTTTGCCGTTGTGATATAGTTATTTATAACGAAATTATAGATACTTTAACCCAAGTTTTACAGATCGCAACCCGCCGTAACCTATATTTGTGTATCTCCAAAATTGATATTCTTTTTATTTTTCGAGGTTTACCACATAATTTAGCTATTGTCGTGTTCTACAGCTTGGTTTGATTGCCACAGATAAAAGTAAGACTGTAAAAAGTAGCCATACACAGATTTAAGACCTGATGAAAATGGTTGGACTTTATCTGGTCTTAAATCTGTGTATGATCACTTTCCATAGTCTTACTATTATCAGTGGCAATCAAACAAAGCTGTAGAACACGACAATAGCTAAACCATGTAGTAAACCTTGAAAAATAAAAAAATATCATTTTTGGAGATATACAAATATAGGTTACGGCGGGTTACGATCTGTAAAACTTGGGTTAAAGTATCTATAATATCGTAATAAATAACTATATCACAACGGCAAACGGTAACTTTTTTGGTGATTTAAACTACGGTCTACTGTACTATAATTAATCCTACAGGGACACAATTCTACTTACAAATGGTAATCGTTTCAGATCGATTCAGTTATGATATTACGTTACGTTGACATGTTAGGTACTATTGTATATTCTGTAATGTTAGTACAATTATACAATAATTGTGCTTCAGTAGCCAGTTAGCACATAAGAAATTAGAAGGTGGATCTTCACATTACTTATTGGTTGCCTGGAGCGACCAAGAAGTTAACCCTCAAATAGTAGAGGGCCTTTTCGCGCTTGTTCAGCTAGGAGATGACGATGTAGGCTCTTTATATAGTGTTAGTTTCCAAGGCTAACCAATAAGAGTAAGATTGACGCCTGTATTTCTGGTGGGAATGACCATGAAGTCAACCCTGTAGTGGTAGAGAGCCTTATTGCGCTCGTTTGGATTGTACGTGACGATGGTTGACGGCTGTTGCAGCAGATCAGGTTTCAGTCGGTTCCCGAGGTTGGACGAGGGGTTGGTAGCAGTGGTATTGGGCCTGGTCTCTAAGCTCAGGATGAACAATTTATTGTAGTTGCTTGGTTACTCACCAATAACTGTAAGGTTGACGCCTATATTCCTGGTGGGAGCGACCAAGAAGTCAACCCTGCAGTGGTAAAGAGCCTTATCGCACTAGTTCAGCTCCGAGATGACGAGGGTCGATGGCTGCTGCAGCAGATCAGGCTTAAGCCAGCTCCTGAGGTTGGACGAGGGATTGGTAGCAGCGGTACTGGGTCTGGTCTCTCTCTCTTAGCTCAGGGTGGACATATAATTGTTTTTGCTTGGTAACTCACCAATAACAGTAAGGTTGACGCCTATATTCCTGGTGGGAGCGACCAAGAAGTCAACCCTGCAGTGATAGAGGGCTTGATCGCGCTCGTTCAGCTCCGAGATGACGATGGTAGACGGCTGCTGCAGTAGATCAGGCTTCAGTCGGCTCCCGAGGTTGAATGAGGGGTTGGTCCATGCGGTTTCTACTCGAGCGTCGAAACTATAAAGAAAGATAATGTATTAGTATCATCCGCATCCTAAAGGCTTTTTGTAGGACCAATTATCGGAGCGGACCAAATAAATTTGTTTGAAGAGCCGACTTTTCTTAAGAAATGTGCCTTTTTAATAAGAAATCTAATGTTCTACTGTTTTTCGTCCAAAAATCTGTCTCAATATTATATCGTCGAACTTTAAAAAAAACTTGAGATACAAGAAAACAGACCAAAAACATGAGGTCTGGCTGATCCCCAACTTACCTAAATATAGGTGCGTTGTTTTTGTACCACACAAGGAGCATCAGCTCATCACCAGCGTCCGTGGAGCTGTCACAGAACAGAGTGGCACTTCCGCCCTCTATAGCTTCAAGATTTGACACTGGACCTGAAAACAATTCATTATTTGTTGATCTTTGCTGTCCTAACGGTGCATACTTAAAACTGTAGAGTGCGCTTTCTAATAGGTTTCACATCAAATCATTCTTCTCCACAAAATTAATTATCAAAACTTCATCATCAGCTATTTCTACTGTACCCAAAAAATTGGATCAATGGAGTAACGTGCATTCCGATGCGAGCTCGAGATAATTTGGTCAACCATCCTATGACCCACCCTTGCAAAAATTGCTTCTGACGAAAGCACTGGGATGTGTTAACACACAGCAATCAAGCTCTTCAACCATTATTATTACCTACCTATAATTACAGTTATTTAATGACAATTCAAATTAGTTGAAACTATTAACTTCACGTCAAAAGTCACCTCAAAATGTAATAAGCCTCCAGTCATTTCGTCTCCGGCGATGGCTTCTATAAGATTGTTTACCTTATGTAACAGCAATCAAGGTTTGATTTTGTGTGACTTGAAACTAATAATTCCGGAACAATGTTTCTCCAATCCAAGGTTTGATTGATATTCAAATGGCACTTTACTTCGATTGATTTCGTGTTAACAATATTTTCTATTTAAAAAATAAGACTGCGAGGCATTGTTCTAATGGCATCCATTAGAAATGAGAAACAGATATTGTTTTCGTCAGTTGCAAAGATGAAAGCTCGTATGTAGATATAAAAAGAACCGTTTTGTTTAAATTTTGTATATTTGTCAATGTCCGGAATGGAAAACAATGGAAGTAGCTATGTTTCTTGATCTCTTAATCGATTTATTATTTATTTGATAGATTTGCAACGCGTGCACGCGGGCTTTGAAACATATCAGGAAGCACAGCGGCGCGGTCGGCCGCGCGCATCCTACGCTCCCATGCCTCACGTATTGCATGCATAAATATGAAACAACGCATGCTGACCGTCCACTCCCGGTACGAACGCGTGCATGCAGGCTATGGCACTCAGCAGGGGGCGCACAACCGTACGCACGTGTCCTACGGTCCCATGCTCCACGCATCGCATGAATAATGTGTGAAACAGCGTGCTTACCGTCCACCCCAGGTACGAACGCGTGCACACGGGATATGACACTACGCAGGAGGCATACCAAGGCACCGTCGCGCGCATCCTACGCTATTATGCTCCACGCATCGCATGCACAATATATTGAAACAACGCATGCTCACCGTCCGCTCCCGGTACAAACGCGTGCACGCGGGCTAGTGTCATAACACTCCAGAAGGCGTACCGCATCGCGGCACAGTTGCACGTATCTTACGCTTCCATGCTCCACGCATCGCATGCACAATATATGAAACAGCGAATGCTCACCGTCCGCCCCCGGTACGAACGCGTGCACGCGGGCTATGACACTCAGCAGGAGGCACAGCGGCGCGGTCGCGCGCATCCTACGCTCCCATGCTCCGGCGCATCGCCCGCTATGCGCGCGCGTGCTACGAGCGCGTGCGCGGCAACTTCTGTTTTCTTTTGTGTATCATTGTGACCCTGAAACAATAAAATATATGATTTCTCTACAAGAAATAATAATATCTTGATATTGCAAAATCAATTTTTGAATAATAAACGAATCACTGAAATAATGAGCCTTAATAAACTTTAGTGGAATTTTAATTGGAAAGAAGGAACCGAATGGAATGTGGTTATACAATTACCAATGGGAAAATAAAATCTTGCAGTGACTTGACTATGCAAGAGAGCCGAAGGTTGTAATAAAATAGTTGCATTATACGATTTCAACTACATAAGTTTATAAGTTTATTGAATGCAACATATTTTGTAAGCTATCCCACCGTAACGCACCGCAATGTTTGCGTTCTGCATTTTCCGAACCGAAAGTTCCACATTCAACAATTAGTGCACTGTAGTGTAGTCTACAAGCCTGAAAAAGTCAGGACTTTGTTTGGTTTTTGTTTACAAAGGTTGCGTTAGCGTGATACAAAGGCCGCCACAATCAAACGCTGTCCGTTATTTTATGCGGGTTAGAGTGGGCGCACATTATTTACTTCCATAAGCTTAAAGTTATTTTGATTTTGGTGTTGGACGCAATAGTAGATTGTACAACAAGTGCATAAAATAGGTTTTATGAACGAGTTATACACTCTGCTTTTCACTTCGATTGTGAGGAAATTAAACAACAATATTGAAAATTGAAAAATATGTAAAAATTAAAAAAAAAAAAAAACTGAAATTTAGTGACAAATTATAAAATTTTGGAATGTGCTTCATTATTCATTTGATACCCATATTCAATATAAAATAAAAAAAACTTTTTTCTGAAATTTTACTGACAAATTATATAATTTGGGAATGTGCTCATCAAGGCCTTTCATTTGATACCCATATTCAAAAATTGAAAAAAAAAAACCTTTTTTTCTCAAAACACTGACAAATTATATAATTTTGGAATGTACTCATCAAGGCCTTTTTTTTTATTTTCAAAAATTTACAAGAACAATATGTTGATTATGTATAAAAATGAAAAAAATAACAAGTTTATTTAACGAAGTTTGTTTGCGTGTGTGGCTGTTTAGCTGACGACCTTTGTCTTAGAGTCTGAACTTAGATGAAGATTTTACTTTATGCTTTTCTAAAGCATGAAAAGCGATTTTATGCAGCCTATACCCAACATTATGACGAACTTTACGAGCATGAGAAGTGAAAAGAAAATTTGGTGCCGTATCAGACACTGCAAGAAGCGCGCGAGAGCTTTTAATTACCGTTTTATCAACAACGGTTTTAGTTTTTCTCAATACCTATTTAGAAAAAAATCTAACAGTTCTATCCAGTGCAAAGTTCAACACAAAAGACATGAGCTGTCATGTCGATTGTACCAGAAAACTAAAGCGAAAGGTCAAGAATTTTATCATGTCCGCGAACAGTCGTGATTCACAAAACACAATGCAAATAAAGATTACAGATAATGGCACAATCAGTGAAGTAATGTCGGAAATTCTTGCATACAATGGCTCTAGATCAAGATGAAAGTTATCTGCTAAACCGTTTCAATGAAAAGTCGGATTAAAAGATCGGTTACTGGTTTAACGAGGAATCTTATTTGGATCATTTGTCGTTAAGGTTTCTAGTTCCTACAGCAAGGGTCAGAGGTCTCATGTTTGTTTATTATGTAGGTACCTATTAAGCATAGGCGTAGCCAGGCCAGTTTTTGAGGGGGGATCGAGATGTCAAAAAAACGCATGACAGAAAAAAGGATTTTACTAAGTAAATTATATATTTAGGGGGAGAGGGGGTGGAGCCCCCAAATCCCCCCCTCGCTACGCCCATGGTGTTAAATGTGAAATTTATAGTAATAATAATAATAAAATAATAAAATGTATTTATTGGTCACTTCACAAACATAATACATTGATGGATATGTACATAGATCAAAGCATTTATAACCTAAATTTGTGAAGGACTGGTGCCCGAAATAGGTTTCGAGAAACCTGTACCACAAGGTCACCAGCCTCCTCCCGCAGAAAGGATTATAAAAGCTAGATAACACAGAGCAAGCTGATGAGCTATAAAACCAATAACGTTAAAATAAGAAAAAAAAGTCTAGGTAAGGTAATGATAATTATAAATTAACATAAAGTAGAATTAACTAGATAAGTTATAGAGAACCAAGTATGGGTATGAGTGTATATATATATATAGTCAGCATCTATAATAATAATATGTTGACGGTAAATCACAATTCCAATCCAAGAGGATTTTCCTCTTATAACCTTCTAGTAGTTGTTTATGAACAAATAATTGCTCATATCTTAAGATAATTTTATTAAACTTAAGCATTCGTGTTATTCAAGTCAGCATCAATAAATTGTAATAAATAATAATGATAAATTACGCTTTATAACACACAAGAAAAAATATTACAGAAACAGGACAAAAATACAAAAAAGAAAGTATACAAGAAGCGGCCTTATTGCTAAGCAATCTTTTTCAGGCAAACTTTGGGTGAAAAATAAATAGGAAAAAAAATAGGAGAGAAAGGGTAGAACAGATGTGTATATGAAAAAACAAATAATAGTTATATCTAAAGATAAATACAAATAAGATAAAGGAGAAAATAAATAGTCAATCAAAAGAAGAGGAAAGGAAATGACTTCTAACTCTATCTCTAAAGGACTTGAGGGGCTGAGATTTTCTGATGTCCTTTGGTAGAGAGTTGAGAGTGAAGAACAGCATGAACAGAAAACGTATACGAAAAGAAGTCGGTAGAGTGTTGTGGGATTTCTAAGGTGAGATTAGTCGAAGATCGCAATCTAGTCTGCGAAGAAGAGGAAAGAAAAGAGAAACAGGCTTTACGGTAAGGTGGTGAGGTTGAAACGAAAAGTAAGCTGTAAACAGCGCAAGAGTATGCAAGTCCCTAAGCCGGCGAATGGGGAGCCAATACAATTTAGAACAGAAATGTAACACGTGGTTAAATTTGCAAAGGTTGAAATTGTACCACGTACCAGACAATCAATTCCACTTCTTCCACTAAGCCTTGGAACTTTCCATAAACTTAATAGACCTACTACTACTACGCTAGTATAAAATAATACTATTGAACTTTCCATTCATGTATAATGCAATTTTTTTATATGTTGTAAATAAATACTTGAAAAGATATAAGACTATTAAATAAGTTTTTGATCATCATCGAAACACGATACCTAACGACTTATGGACACTTAACTGTCAAAATCCAGTGTCTTTTGACAATGAAGTGTCGATAAAGTGCTATGTATTACAAGTTGCAAATAACAAAAGTTATTTTTTTACTAATAGTTTCCATATTTCACATAACATGATACTCATAAAGGATGTGATTCATAAATCTTCAACAGGTTTGTAAAACTAAATGATCAAGTTTGAGATGGACTGGTTCAAAAAACTCATAATATTTCCTTAAAAGTTTTGTTTTTGTGTCCAAAACCAGTATGCAAATTGTGTACTACTACGATATCCATTTTTAGGAATCCGTGTTTAATAAAACTTTTTAGTTCTTTACCTTAAGAAACACTTTTACGTAGTTTCGGTATCCTATGTCCTTTTTTGTATCTCTGACAACGTGTATGCTTGCAAAATTTCATGATGATCGGTTGAGTAGATAAGACATGACAGCGTAACAAACAGACTTTCACATTTATAATATTAATAAAAATTACTTCATTATAAATATTCCGCATAAAATAAGAACCGAATACTATTAATGAGTAGGTTTGTAAAAAAATGATTTTTGAGTCAAGTCAAAGTTAATGCCATTTGATTGATATTCTGATGGGAAAATTATTTTCTAAACACTTTTTATGCCAAATATTCGCACTGTAATCTGTAAAAAGTGATTTTTTCCTTCCAAATGTTTTCTAATGGAAAGTACGGAACACCTGCTATGTTAAAAGGGCAATTTTTTCTAACTTCAAGTTTTTGTTGCAAATAATGTGTTGTAAAATATTTTAATGGTGATGCGTAGTGGAATCTTTTAATCAATAAACCACTTAAAACATGTATTTATAGAAATCAATGATTTATACATTATTGACTAATCCAAAATAACGGACACATTAGTAGGAAGTACAAGGTTCGAGTCTTAAATTAATTACTAATATTGTGAACAATTCAGAAATCGAAACAATAATCAATCGTTCCATATATTTTGAGAAAGTTAATTAAATATTTTGAATGAACTCATTCGAAAGGTCATATTGATTTAGAAATATTTTACCATGTTACATAATAGTTAGTCAAATGTCACTAATGTGTGTTCTGACATCATCCAGTAATGTTTTTAATGACTGATTGAAGTACTTAACTCCAAGTATGACATGGCTTGTTTATTTATCTTTGTCAAGTGTTACGAAATCAACATCAACAACAAACTAATGATTTTTTAATAGTTGACATAGATTAGGATCTCTTTTATTTTGGTAAAAGCGTTATATATTATTACAAAAACCGGCCAAGTGTGAGTCGGACTCGCGCACGAAGGGTTCCGTACCAAAAAACGGCAAAAAAATTACGTTTGTTGTATGGGAGCCCCCTTTAAATATTTTTTTGTTTTTAGTATTTGTTATTATAGCGGCAACGAAAATACATCATCTATAAAAATTTTAACTGTCTACCTGTTGTTGTTATTAATATCGAGCAAAAAACAGCAAAAAAAATCACGTTTGTTGTATGGGAGCCCCCCTTAAATATTAATTTTATTCTGTTTTTAGTATTTGTTGTTATAGCGGCAACAGAAATACATCATCTGTGAAAATTTCAACTTTCTAGCTATCACGGTTCATGAGATACAGCCTGGTGACAGACAGACAGACAGACAGACGGACAGCGGAGTCTCAGTAATAGGGTCCCGTTTTTACCCTTTTGGGTACGGAACCCTAAAAAGCTTTTTTATTGGATGAAAGCTCTTTGTAAAGCTCAAAGAAAGCTTCCGATACAATTTTTGTATTTCCAATAATTTGAGTTATACCCTGATTGAGTAATGCGATTTCCCAAGTAACAACATTTCTCCCGAAGTAATTAAAATCATTAAAGTTGTTTGTAGGGAAATAAATGCACTGTATATTTTACTTCATTTTCTTTTCCTAAAAGCAATAATAGAACTGGGGAATTCTCGGAAAGAAGACCAATTTGAAAATAAGTAAGTGATTTCGGAAAATATTGTGGCAATTCATATTTATGGTGTTGGAAATTGATCAAAATTCAGTTCTGGAAAAGTATTTTATTTGAATATCAGACTTTTATCTGTGACATTCATAAAAATTGACTTGTGATTGAAATTTTTTTTATTACTGACTGTACATTTAGTGAAGAGATACATTGAAAACAATGTCTAATGATAAGGTGCCTTAAAGGTTATTCAAGGAGTTTTTGGCTTTGTTTCAAAGGAAAAATAGAGTTAATTTTATCGAACCATTTAAATTTTTAAGCAAAAAGTTAGTTTAAAATAGTAGTCAATACTACAGTATTATGTTTACTAGGTTCTAACAGTGTTTAGGTTGTATTCAGAAAAGAAGTTTGGAGCCCTTGGGGCGAAAGTGTGATTTTAACAAATGAGTTCCGTGTTAAGCCCCTTTTGACTTGAGGGGGCCACGTTTAGCGTTTTATGCGACAGTAAGTTTGATGTAAATGGATGTTTCAGTTTTGTGTGACCATGTATGTAGAGTATTGAAGGAAGGAAGGCTTTGTAGAATCTATCAAAGGCAAAGTCAAAGTCAAATTCATCTTTATTCAAAAAAACTAAAAATTAAGCGTTTTTAATCGTCAATATTTTCCTACCAATATGCAAGATTTTACTAGCCGACAAGAAGAAACCTATTAGTTTTTCCAGAAATATAGCGAGCCAAATAAAAATACCAACCAGTTATAAAACCATAATGAATGAATCTTTATGATAGGTACTTATCACAGTTTTTTTATTTTAACCATAATATTATAGGATCAATATGAGAAGAATGAGCGTTGACGAAATACGGCATTTGATACAAATTTTCAAGTCCTAATTTTTCGAAATCAATGAACCGATTTTAGTGAAACTTTATACACATATGCAGAATACATTGGTCTAAATAGTTAATTGAAAACATTTTCGATAAATAGTGTTATGGCTAAATTAGACGGATTTCCATTTTGCATTTCAAAAATGTTCTGAACTAACTTTTTACACCTATGTGCTTATGCGTATGAAGTTTCATTAAAATCAGATCATTTTGAAAAATAAGGATGTGAAAAGTTTGTATGAAAAACCGTTTTCGTACAGTAGAGCGGACACACTTCGAACGTCGTCGTTCATAGAAAATCATAATATTATTTACAATTCTCATAAAGTTACCTTATTTATACACATATTAATTAATCGTTAGTGAGAGTTTATGTTTGCAAGAAAAGCATTCAAGATCATAAAATTATAACTTAACCTGAATAAGTTTCGAAGGAATGAGTTCTAAAAATACAACGTTTTTACTCCTGAAAGTCCTAAAACAGCCAAGCGTAGCGAGCATTGAATAATTCAACTCTCTTATCAATATCCTTTAAGTTTCATTGTAAGAAAATTGAGAAAACGTCCCGACTAAGTACTTATTTGAAACTGCGAGCTAGCATTTAGCATAAATTCGGCTTATGTCAAAGAGAGCTGGTTATATTGGCCAAGTTAACGGGGCCTCGATTCTGCTCATTTTAACGTAACAATTGCGTCCCAATGGTATTCCAATTGTATTGCTTTTTGTGTTTTTGTCAGGAACTGTATCAAAAAGGAATACTATTAAAACGCCATTGAGATACAAATAGAGGCCCAACTCCGCAACGGGAAACCGAATAACAATTATGTGCTTTGCGAATGTGAAGTCAGACAATTTCCTTTCGGAAAATGAAGATTATATTGAACTAGTTTAATGTATTCGGGTTGCTGTATCATGTTATTTATTATGAAGGCAATATATTTACTTTAACGTCAGAAGCAATTTACAGTTGTAAGTGAATACTAATATAATTTTCATGAAAATCAGCTGAAAATAAGTTATATTTTAAGAGGTAAATATTTGTTTAATGCCATTTTAATTGTTTCATCTCTGCTAGATATGTGATGTTATAATAAAGATATTGATATGATCATCGGGACAAATAAGATCGGCCTAAACATTACTGACTTAATGAAGTGATAGAACCTGAAAGTAGTGTTGTGTTGTTCTTGTTGGGTATTGCCAGAGTTATAGAGCCTATTAGCAATTAGCCGGAAAACGTATTTTTTGCAAGCAATCGCAAAATTCACGATTCAGTTTCTATCACAGTGCTGATGACTGATATAAAGTTATATGCCAAGGGCGTCGCCAGCCCATGGCCCAGGGGGGGGGGGGGGCAAGTTAATATTAAAGAGTATGAGAAAAATATGAATTGTAGGTACAGTCAAGAGCACCTAGTGAATTTATTCAAGTTTTGAGATGGGGCAGGATTTAACAGAAAAGCAAGTCAATTGCACGGCCCTAGGACTTTGGTTATTTGCAGTTGGCTACATTTTTAACCTCTATGGGGGGGCAGCGGCCCCCCCCTGCCCCCCCCTGGCGACGCCCTTGTTATATGCCATAGAAACTAGAGCAACCGTAAGAAAAACGTTATAACCCACGTATTCAAGTTTTATACCTTGTACTGTGGTTTTATGTTAGCAGTTCCCGACAAATTGCGAAAGTATTTCAAATACGGCCAGAGGGACACAGGTTTAGAAAATACAGATCTAACCTAAATTTTTTGTAAAACATATTATTCACAAGCCATATTTCTAAAATAATGAATGTAGAACAACGAAAAAATAAATAATTCATGTATAAAAATCTCGCAAAATTTGTTCAATAGAATAATTGTATTCCCAAAGTTAAATGATGGGCAAAAAGGTATTTGTTTAGATCCCATTTCATGAGGGGCCTTTGTTTTGGCCCGGCGTACCATGACGCCGGAGGTCCATAAACATAAAGGGATGTGGTGCGAACTGCATTAACTCAGTGTTGCCATGTCGAAATTATAGCAAGGAATGGTAGAAATTAAGTATTCAAATCGTTAAGTAAATTGGAAATATAATATGAACTATTTTAAATAAGATATCTTTATGTTCTGTGTTTTTAGGATAGTTGAAAACTAAATAGTTGTCAAAATTGTATTTGAAAATATTCAGATATTTTACGAATATTTTAAGTTATTTTGTCATTTCAACATATTAATAGTTGAAAGTAAAAATATAAGTTTTCTGATCCATCTTTTAGAAACGAGTGAAACTTTGTTTATTTTTAAAATTCGAAAAATATTCGAGTCTGGATAAACATGAAAACTATTCCCACTTCCCTTTTTAGGTAATGCACTAACTTCATATATTTTGGTAGTTTCGTAAGTCAGCATATCTGGCAACACTGCATTAGGTTAATGTTTAAACCGAACCCAACAAAGGAGTTGCGGAAACATAACATTCAAAAGCTTTCATACCCTTATTTGGTTAAAAGCAAAAACGCATATTAGCGAATGCAGCTGGCACGAAAATACACGAATTTAGGTCTAAAGACATTTACGTAAGTATTCAAATGGCTTGAACGTTTTACATCGAAATCTCTTAGTTACTTTAATCCAGTATTATCTCGAAAAATCTTTCGTCCAAGCGAAAAATATACGTAAAATGTTTGTTTAGGTAATAAAAGGTTGGTGTGTCTTTGCTACATCCAATACATATGACACCATAGAAATTAACTTTAAAAATCTATATTTTTCAAGTTTTTTTTTTGTCTTTTTGTTTATATTTTACATGGATATATGAGTTAAAGTAATACAATCCACAAAGACAAAAGGAGATAGCTCAGCTTGTGTTGGTCTTGACCTAGATCTTGACCAACACTGTTTTTCAGCTATACGTTACAGGCTATGCGGACTAAATACAATTCGATATAGTAAAACTAAACTAAAAATTTAAAGCTGATATTTTTTAATTTAAATGATACTAAAGATGTTTAGTAAATAACCGTTAATAAGTTTGTTGCGGAATTACAGAAACATCTTAATTAAGGAATGATTTATTTTAAAAAGTCTACCTTAAGGCTTGTTTCGCAAGTTCTGAGTATCACCTATCATATGGTTCAATTTATAAAAAGGAAATTCTATGAAAGTAGTTTCATAGAATATGTCAGGTGATTTAAATGGTACTCATCCGATACCTTAAAAAAAGATTTCGACGAACTAGAGAACCTCCTCCTTTTTGAAATCGGTTAAAAACAAGCCCATTATTTTATTATGAGTTTATTGCAACAAGGAATAACTTGTTGTTTTTATACTAAAAATAGCTTTACCAATATTATAACCTGATAGTTGTATTTTGTTTTATTTAAATTAAATTGACACATCGCAAGATCAGATACGACAGCATAAGTTTCACGTAAATTATGTAACAGATTTGCATAAGTATTTCGTTTAATGGGCATCGTACCAGTGACCGTTAGAGGTCGGCACTTTTGCAAGGTTGTTGATTAAGTAACATTAAGATAAGACTAATAGCATTTGATTACATAAAAATATTAGCTCGGACGACGCGACGCTCCGTGGTAGGCCTAGGACCCAATAAGGTGTATGGAAGCCACTGGAAGCGGGCAGCGCAGGACCGATCGTCGTGGAGATCCTTGGGGGAGGCCTATATCCAGCAGTGAGTGTCGTGCGGCTGATATGATGATGAAATCATTGCTTGGCCATTATTGCCAACTTATTTTGAGTTCTTTTATGTACGGAAGATTACTACAAGATATCATTGTAGTGAAATGAGGCGTGATTATTTATGGTATTAGCTAACATATACGTATCCATAATATGTTCAGATTATAATCACATTAATGAATAAATTATAGGTATGATTATTATAACAACCTTTATGTTGATTTAATTACAAAAGTATCTGATTACATTGACGTGCGTAATATTTTGGTCATTAAATTATAATTATGTTGACATCCGCCCTAATGAACCAGTAAGATTGATTACTGGATAATTTTGTTGGAACATTAAGACAGTGATACTTTTGACACACTAAAGCAAATAATTACAAACAGATTTATGCTTCCTCCATTGTTTTTTAATTTTTACTAAATCGATAGTTTTTTGTTATAATATAATATATTTGCTTTTATATACTTTATTGTGATAATTATATTTCATTCGCTTCATTCTTCAGATATAAATACCACAATGTAGTTTCTTTTCATCTTACTGGCAACTCGCACTTTTAGAGGGTATCACTGTATTTTTTTTTTAACGCTCCCTGCTCGACCGCGCTCATCGTCGCGTTCGTTCATTCTTTTCTTTTGCGCGGCAACCGACGCACGACCTAAAAAAAAAAGTTACATTATTTCTACGACTAATTGATCGTTGATCATGCCTAAACGTAAAACTGTGGAGTATTACGAAGAAAAAATAAGAAAGTTAAAAGAAAAGCCGAAAAGACGACGACGTCACTTGGTTTATTCTTCATCTTCAGATGCCGAAGCAAACGAAGGTAATTAAGTGCATTTACTACCGACATAATTTCGAAAACTAAGCATCTCTAAGCTACCGTAGATTTAATTATTATGTGATAACAAAAAAAAAAAAAAAAAAAAAATCTAACTTTACCCATGTTTGGGGGGTAGCATGATGCTCAAAAAACCCGTAAGTTTGACAAAAGTCAATCAAGTGGGTACAAATTATTCTTGTTACGTTACGTAACTTTCTAAAGCACGTAATTTACATGCTAGAATTTTCATTTACATAGATGTCGGTGCACACGAAGAATACACCGGTCCAACGACGGCGCCGGCGCCGGAACCGGAGCACGTGAACATCGCTGGCGATGAAAACCCTGCTGACGTGGGAGGTGATCCGGCTTCGGGACCCGTACTCACACCTGAGGAACCTTCGGTGCCACAAACCCAGCCAGCCGATTCACTTGACCTCGACCCTGCACTGTTGTCTGCGTTGGGCGAAGCCGTCGTAGACACTCCGACCTTTGGTGAAAACATTCACACTAGCCTCGCACAGCGGTGGCTACCGATTCTTAAAAAAGGTTTATTAAAAGACTGTAGGACGAAACTTTTAAATGACTACCCAATCCCAGAAAATTGTAAATTGCTTAAAGCACCAACTTTGAATTTCGAAATATCAGCAGCAGTGGTCGAAGTAGTTCGAAATCGAGATAAGAGTATACAAACGAAACAGGACCAGTTAGGCCATGGTATTACAGCCATAAGCAAAGCCATCACAATATTACTCAGTAGTGACGACAAAGTCAACGCTATTAAAGTTCTTTCTGACGGTTGTCGGTTATTGACCGACTTACATTATAGTGAAACTGAACTTAGAACCAAACTCATAACACCCTGTCTCCAAAAATCCTTTTTGACAATAATTGAGACTCAGGATAGGGATGAAACCCTTTTTGGCGCTAATTTGTCCGACAAAATTAAATCCTCTCAAACTATCGAAAGGCAAGGCCACCAAATAAAAAAGTCTGTTTTTCCTAAAACAACTGCGCAGGCGTCAACCTCATCCACAATAAAGCCCAGATATTCGGAAAACTGGCAGGGCCCCCCTCGTTACCCTCTAACGAGCAGAGGGGGCCGAGGGGGGACGCGCCGCGCTCCGATGTCGCAGTATCGGCGGTGGCCGCCCGCCAACGCGGCGCCAGCCCAAGCGGCGCCCGCGCCGCCAGCGCCGGCGGCGGCGCCTGCCCGGCCGGCGGCGGCCTACTCCGGCAAACGTGCCCAGCGGCACTGATACAGGTACACGCGGCTAGACTAAAATATTTTTCCGAGTGTTGGGCTTCCATCACTAACAACAAGGTTGTTCTTAATTGGATTTGTAATGGGTATAGAATTCCTTTATGTAAGGACATAACGCAACGTGGGGTACCACGTAATTCATTTTCTCATCATGAAATACACTTAGTATCGAAAGAAATCGAAAAATTACAATTTTTGGGCGCAATTTCAGAATGCCAACCGTGTTCAAATCAATTCATATCGAAAGTTTTTTTGACGATGAAGTCAAATGGAACATATAGATTTATTTTAAATTTAAAGCCATTTAACAAGTTTGTTCAACACGAACATTTTAAAATGGAAGACTTCAGAACGGTTTCTAAACTTATTCAACCATTTATGTATATGGCTTCTATAGATTTAAAAGAATCATATCTTCTTGTACCGATGAATGATGATCAGAAAAAACTTTTACGGTTCAATTTTGAAAATAAAATATACGAATTTAATGCATTACCTTACGGACTATCTTCGGCGCCCCGAACATTTACAAAAATTATGAAAGAGGTCATGTTATACCTTCGCAGTCGCGGTTTTTTATCCGTTATTTATTTAGATGACATATTATGTCTAGGATTAACCTATCAGGAGTGTAAGAAAAACGTCGAGACGACTTTAAAATTATTACATTGTTTGGGGTTAGTGGTTAATTATGAGAAGAGTTCATTGTGCCCATTACAAAACATTAAATTCCTCGGTTTTCATTTTGATTCCGTCAATATGACGATGTCCTTACCTTTTGAAAAACGTGTTTATATAGAAACACTCGCAAAAAAATATTAAAACCTACCGTCCATCACAATAAGGGAATTTTGCCACTTTTTAGGCGTGTTAACAGCAGCTTGTCCCGCTGTACGGTATGGGTGGTTATACACTAAATGTTTGGAACGACAAAAATACCTTGCGCTTAAAAATTATCAAAATTATGAAATTAAATTTAGACCATCGAATGTGATTTTGCCCGATTTGAGATGGTGGATCGAGAATATTCACACGACACTTAAGCCACTTAATTCAGAAAATTACGAGTTAGAAATTTTTACTGATGCTTCTCGGTCTGGCTGGGGCGCATTTTGCAACGGCAAACGGGCAAATGGAAAATGGAAAGATAGTGAAAAATTACAACACATTAACTATTTAGAACTTTTAGCAGTATTTTTTGGACTGAAATGTTTCGCTCGCAATTATAATGATATTAACATTTTGTTACGGATCGATAATACTACAGCTTTAAGCTACATAAAGCGAATGGGAGGGATACAGTACCCTCACCTTAATAACTTAGCCCGCGAAATTTGGCAATGGTGCGAAAAGCGAAATATTTGGCTTACCCCTTCTTACATCAATACTAAAGATAATAAAGAAGCTGACGAAGAATCGAGGAAAACAAATCCCGATATCGAATGGTCACTAAATAATAATGCTTTCCAGAAAATAGTGAATTTCTTTGGAAAACCTAATATAGACTTATTCGCTTCTCGTACCAATGCTAAATGTAAAAAATATATCTCATGGAAGCCAGACCCGGAAGCACTAACCGTAGACGCGTTTACTATACCGTGGAAAGATTTCTTTTATGCGTTTCCACCCATAACATTAATTCTTAAATGTCTGCAAAAGATTAATAGTGATAAAGTTGAGGGTATTTTAGTATTCCCATATTGGCAGTCGCAACCCTGGTTTCCACTACTTAAAGCTATGCTTATATCAGACATACTTTTTTTAGAGGCAAATACGGATATGTCCATATCTCATTCCAGGAATCACCACTTCACCGACCTTACCCTGGGTGTAGCCAAGCTCTCCGGGAGGCGTTTGTCAAGCGAAACGCACCGGCCGCCTCGTTAGACATCATGATAGCTTCACTAGCCAAAAATACCCTAACTCAATATAATGTTACTTACAAGCTCTGGTGGTCATATTGCGATAATCATTCTATTGATCCCTATACACATTCCATATCCAATGTAATGGCTTTTTTAACTGAACAGTTTAACCATGGTCAGGCCTATGGCAGTTTGAATAGCCACCGTTCCGCACTTTGCCTACTTTTAGGAAACGATCTCGGCTCTGATCAACAAATCAAAAGGCTACTAAAAGGGGCCTTTAGATTAAGACCTTCCTTACCAAAATATGGTTTCACTTGGGACCCCCAACTTGTGTTAAACTATGTTTCTAAATGGGTGCCCAATGAAGATCTGGATCTTCAAAAATTAACCAAGAAAATGATTATTATACTCGCTTTAAGTACTGCTCATAGAGCTCAAACCTTGTCATTAATCAAATTAGACGATATCGTACCAAATGTAAACGGCATTCAAATTATGATTAAAGATTTAATTAAAACTTCATCGGTCAATCGAGATCAACCGATACTGTCCCTACCGTATTTCACTGAAAACTTAAATATTTGTCCGGCTACTACCATAAGAGCCTATATATCAGCCACCGAATCCATTAGACCTAATTCCATAAAAAACTTTATATTAACAACTAAACAACCCTACCGCGCGGCAAGCGCACAGACTATTAGTCGGTGGATAAAGCAGGTGCTGGCTGAAAGCGGCGTGGATGTGGCACAGTTTAGCGCACACAGCACTCGTTACGCTGCGACGTCCGCAGCGCACACAGCCGGCGTCTCGCTTGACATTATACGTAAAACCGCTGGCTGGACACACAGGTCCCAGACTTTCGCTAGGTTTTACAATAGGCCATTGGCCCAAGAAAATAACTTCGCCGCTGCTGTATGTTTACCCAATAAAAGTTAAATTATTGTTAAGTTAAACTTGGTTACAATGTTGATTAATAGGACAACCCAATTTGTAATTGACTAAATACCTTTTTTTCTGAAATTATAACAACTTATGATTTAAATTGTATCTGGTGATTATTACAGAATTGTAATTATGATGATTAAAAAAGAAAATATATTATGAAATCATTAAATACTTCTTTTATTCATAAAAGCATATTTAACCATTAACAAAATTCCTTACTCTAAATATCTACATTGTGGTATTTATATCTGAAGAATGAAGCGAATGAAATATAATAGGTGATCAAACGAACTTCCAAGTGAAGTTCGATCACTATTATATGAATTCGCTTCATTCGAAGATATAAGAACCCTCCCTGCCCAAACCCCCTAGTAAATTTTGTTAATGAACTCTAAAATAAATGAACGAACGCGACGATGAGCGCGGTCGAGCAGGGAGCGTTAAAAAAAAAATACAGTGATACCCTCTAAAAGTGCGAGTTGCCAGTAAGATGAAAAGAAACTACATTGTGGTATTTATATCTTCGAATGAAGCGAATTCATATAATAGTGATCGAACTTCACTTGGAAGTTCGTTTGATCACCTATTATATTAATTGAAAGATTGCTTAATATGGGATAATTTTGATATTTTTTTTTACTTTCGATGTTTTTGCATGCAGTAGCGTTCGCATCGATATAGTCGCGATGGGGTCGCTCGCTGTGTGTCATTGTCGCGCTTCTGTCGCGCTTCTATAAAAGCCTTATAAAAGCTCCTATTTCAAATCTACTCAAAAACTTCTTCTTCACACGTAGTGAAGAAAAACACACTGTTTACAAAAAAACCTTTCAAACTTTACAAAGCGACCAATTTATCAAACAGCCATAACATTATCGCCTATCGGTCGACCCGTTTCGCGCCATTTCTCATTTTGACATATATCGGTGTTGCCAAGTTTCCGGGGAAATTCCCCTGACGAATGGCTTCATTTGATCACCTCTCAACGGAGGCCTTAATAACGGCATTATCATACATCATATTTCTGAAAAAAATCCCCAATGTAAGGGTGTTAAGGGATTATTGTTATCAATCTTGGAAAGGAAATCATTGATAGCGAGGAAAACTCAAACGTTAAGGGAAAAGTACATTAGCGTCTACCACCGTACGAATGGTACAGATGTGTCTTATTCGGCTGAAATATCTAGTTTTACTTATCGAGTTGTTCCAGTTGTCTTTGAAACAGCTTGTATGTGTCGTAGGATAATCGTATAAGCCGGATCTTTACAAAAATCCTAGGTCGATTGTAAAGAACCGGATAATTGAAATCTGAGATAAATTTTCACAATCGTCCGAGCAATTTTTAGGATCTTTATAAAAATCCTAGTATGTTTCGAAAAATCGTAAACTTGAATGCTGATTGGATAATCTAAGAGACGATTTATAACAACTTCCATCTGGTTGTTCAGACCATATTGCTGATGGGTTTTGGCAGTGGCGAGGGGTCGAAATATGGCGAAGGTAATCCGGACCAAAAAAACACCACCGCGTGATGCAAGCTTCAAGCGTTTCTTCAGAAGTTAGGGCCTCAATTTCACCATGCAAAAAAGCACTGATAAAATAGTGACAGTCTAGCCCGCGCTACTCTATACTGAGTTGGAATCAGAAATAATAATCATGGAAAACAAAACATTTTATTGAGTTTGTAACTGCTTGTCATCCTTATCGTAGAAAGATATATTATATTGAAAATGTTTAAAAAAAACCCATCATGCTAACGTAACCATAACTTCGTAACTAAGTTTGGAAAACAATGTTTCGCCGCGCTAGTCAGTTAAACGACAATCCATATTAATTAAAGCCATTATGGCAAATAAAACTTACCGCAATAAACAAATACATGAGATAAACACATTAAAATAAACAAAAACCGGGAAAAAGTATCGATTCTCACTCACTAATTCACTATTTTGATAAAAACTAATCACGTTCCAAACACTCACATAATGATAATGGCAGAAACGTACTATTATACTTCTAAATAAAAATATCTAAGTTGCGATGGTATTTTCTTCTATCGTTCTTATTTTGTTTATTTTGCATTTTAAAACTTATTCGTCTCTTTATAACAGAAAGAGAAAAGAAACGTTAACATCGCTTCAAATAGAAAGAGAGAGAAAACTTAAGCCACAGCCGGCCGGCTTGCCTTTCACCATTTTCAACCGAAAGGCACGCGACTGTGGTGCGTTGGTGAGAAAGAGACAGAGTAATAACAATCAACCGTTGCCCGTGGCAACCGCGCCAAGACACAGTGCAAAAAGGAAGCCAAAGGACGTCGGCTTGCCTCAAGGAGATTTTGTACGAAAATTGATTTGATATTCCTTGCACGCGGGGCGCGGCGCGCGCGCGAGCGTTTTTAGAGTAGACAATTTACTTAGAAATTCATAAAAAATAATTGTAGCCATTATTAATTAATCTTACCGAAATGGCGAAAAAAATTAAGTAATGACATGTTATAATGGATCGATGGGGATGGGATTTTAAAAGGTAAGCCGATGGGAATCGGCTTGTATGGACCCTTCGCCACTGGGTTTTGGGGTCATTTTGTAATTTTGCCGAATTTAATTCTTCAATTGAAGTTTTAAGAACATTAATTAGCTCGAAAGTCCATTTAGGTTTTGCACAATCATATTGACAAGTGCTGTAGAACTTTCTTAGGTCTGTGTAGAAAAGTTCTTTTTTTTTTTTTTTTTTTTTTTTTTTTTTTCCTCTGCTACCTCTAACACGGGTTAGAGCCTGTTTTAACAATGGCTATACATTTTTAGTCTCTTATTTCTAATTACATTTTCTTTTTTATTATACAAAATATTTAAGTTTTACTATCTTATTCCTAGTTACATATTTATTCTAATTCTACTACAATTTCTTACACTTCTTGTCCTTGGACATTTTTATTTTGTTGCTTACATTTATTTTATACTTAAAATTACCTATGCTAATGGACAATATTCAACAATACTGTTTTAGCATATATTGCTAATCGTTTTTGTTTCTTTTGTTTACTTTAACTACTATATTTTTACAAAAATTAAGGAAGGTTATTCTTTCCTTACTCAACATAATGTCTTCCAAGTTCTTAGGACAGATTTTACATTCTAATTTTTGCTCTGTGTTATATCTCTCTACATTGTATATTGGGCATTCCATTAAGAGGTGTGGAAGGGATTCGGGAGTGCCGGGACTACAGGCGCACGATGGGTTATCCTTGCATTTAAATCTGTGTAAGTATTCGGAGAACCCACCGTGCCCCGTCATGGCCTGGGTCAATATAGGATCAGGATCGATTTTCCTGATAACGCGGAAGGCTTTTGTCGCATCCGGCAAAAACAATTTTGTCACCGCGGCCGTATCACCTGTTTTGTACCTCAGGTTCCATTCGTCAAGCGTTTGCATCCGGATGCTACGCTTGACGAATGAAACCGGGCAGTGATCATACTTAGGTTTGACCTTAAGTTTCAGAGCCGCATCCTTCGCCAGCTCGTCCGCCCTCTCATTGCCCACTAAACCAACGTGGGCTTTTATCCAAAATAATTTTAAGCATTTATTTTGGAGGGCAATAGTTTTGATGTTTGCCCTTGCTTTTACAGCCAATGAGTGTAGGCAGTCCAGGCTGGCGACGGATTGTAGGGCTGCGGTTGAGTCCGAGTAGATCGCAAAGGTGGTCTCCTTTCTTTTGATTATCAGGCCGGTTGCCTCGCTTATGGCCAGGAGCTCCGCCTGATAGACCGTGCAGTACGTCGGCAGAGCAAACTTGACGGCCTTTATTTCGGTCCCCCTATTCCACAGGGTTAGGGCGGATCCGACCCGGCCGTCAATTTTGCTGCCGTCAGTAAAGATTCGGATTTCGAAGTCGCTATTTGCATCTACTTGTTGCTGGTCTATCAGGGGGTGGTACTCAATATCGATAAGCTCGGCTGGGTGGGGGGCTCTGAGCGCTGGGGCTGGTCGCTCAATCTCCCTGTCACTCAGCACTGATTGGGACACTCCCTTTTTGGCTTCGTAAAGCGAAGCTGCCTCCCGAATCCGGAGGTCCAAAGGGAGTAATCCTGAAAGAATCAGCGCCGAGTGCAGGGACACTGTGCGATAAGCCTTGCAGATTTTCTGCGCTATGCCACGTTGTAGTGCGTTCAGGTGTTTTTGGACACCTAATTTCAACGCTGCAGGAGCCCAGACGCTGGCTGCGTACAAAACTATAGGTTCGACCACCGCTATATAAATGGTGCGTATTACTTCTGGGTGCAACCCCCAGCTGACCTTTGCTGCTCTAGACAACTGTTTGCTTATGCCGATTGCTTTTTTGCATACATTGGTGACGTGGGAGTTGAACGTTAATTTGTCGTCTATTGTGACACCTAGCAATTTAATTTCATGGGACACCATAATATCAACCCCGCCCATGTTCAGACGTGGGGTGTCGTATTTTAATTTCCTTGTCATAACCATTGCGCTCGTCTTTTGCGGCGCAAACTTTAGCTTATTGGTGACCCCCCACCTCTGAACATGCTCGAGGGTGGTGTTTGCTCGCCTCTCAATTTCTAGTGCTGTGTCTCCTTCAAACATTAAGACGACAAAAGTTCTTTTTAGGATATAACCTCTAATTTATTTGCACTGATCGTGCCCGGCACTTATATAACATCCAATTCACTCACTTCACTCATGGTATTTCAATGTCTCTTGATTGATGTGAGTACTCAGATTTTTTTATAATAAAATCGTAAAATTCTACAAAGTACTAGAGATATATTTGACAATAATCACAACAATAACAAATAGCCAATCAGAGCATCCGTCAGTCCATAACAATGACGTCAGCCAATCAGCGCGCACAAATAGATGGTAATTGGCGATTTACCTAAGGTACGCTGGATTTTTGTAAAAGTCCTGAACATTACTCGGATGATTGCAAAAATCTGTCATAGATTCTAATTATCCGGTATTTTACAATCTTACTAGGATTCTTGTAAAATTCCTGTTTGTACAATTATCCTACGACAATTATGCACATCAGCCATTTTTAAAATCCCCATTGGGGTACTGGGCTGAGGCCTTATAATAATAACGCCTTGAAGCCGCGTAACCAAAACATAGCGTTAATGCGTGCCATTTTCATTATCCTTGTGTGCGTAAGCTGTTATGTTTATGTTATATGTTATAGAAGAACGTAGATATATAACTGGCTAAGTTTTATTTGTGCGTTTTTTTAAATAATAGTTAAATCATTTATTCAAGCGACCATGGGCTCACATTCTGTTAGTATACTTAACTTATGTAAGTAAAAATGACCTACAAATTAAATTAAAAATGTCTTTCAATATGAGGCACTGGTCCATGTAAGGATAGCCAGTGCCCCATAAAGTGACCATCCACGCGGCCTGCGACCACGGCCAGGAGGCTGTTGCCACTGTCGCGCGTCCGCCGCGCCATCGAGGCCGCCCTTTTTCGCATAATGGCACCCGCTTCGGCGAACATTCCCGACGCGCTACAGAAGCGAGGCAGCCGCAACAACGCCCTAAACGCGTTATTATATTGAACGCGAAGGGTTTCTAGCACTCGACGTGTGTGTTTAACCCACAGGCTGCATGTGTAAAACGAGGTGCAGTAGGCTCGAAATAGTTTTTCGTGCTTGCAATTGGTTTCTAGGCGTTAATATTTCAAGGTTGGGACACACGCCTCCCATAAAGGCGGATAATAGATGAAAAAGCTTAAAATCATCTTTATTTTATAATTTAATATCTTTATTAACAACGTATAAGAAATAAACAATCGTAACGCAAAAGGTACTTTAACACAGTTCATTTATTTCATGATTAAAATGAATTTGGTACATTTTTACCATGAAATATTCCGAAGGTGAATTAAGCTGTGATGTAAATATTTGCAAAAGGACCATCAGAATGTAAAAATGTATTAATTCCACAATATTGTAAAATAGCTTTAGTATAAATTTCCCAGCTTTGGATTATCCTGTGAGGAATGTAGTGGTTTTAGTGCATTCCGTAGCAAAGAATTTTCATAAAGGAAAGTGTGTTCAAGTATGTTCAGAATTTGTTGCAAAAGCAGGTGGTGATATTGTGCAAAGAGGTTGCATAATTAAATTAAGTGTTTTAATTTAATTATGCAACCATTTAACTATTTAAAACAATGCCATGAAAAACGTACCTTTTTATAGACATCGTTATTTTCTTTTCCCCTATCAATAGGTACTTTTATTATTGCATTATGAAAAAACATCGCATAAATATTAATATGTATAAGTGATTTTGTAAAAGTATTTCACTATAGTTAAGTAAGTACTTTGTTTTCAGGAAACAATGAAATCTCTTTAGAACAGTCATTTATGAGAATTAGGGTTGTTCGCTGTTTACGTTTTATTTACGAAACAGTTTCGCCCGAAAACTTTTTGTTCCGAAGCGAGCCAATTAAAACAAAGGTCAATAATGTTCCGTAAGTTCTGAAATGTTGGCTATTTGAACTGAAAATTCAAACAGAAGTTACCTGGAAGTCGTTTAGTTGCGTCGTTAGAAACTTTTGAACGATCTTCCGATTGGAACGATATTCAACGGTGTATCGGAAAATGGGAAATTTAAACTGAGACAATGCTGAAATCATTAGGAAGAAGGTATACCTTATCATAATAATGACAAAGGAACCATAAAGTTAATATACCTAGCGGACCGTCAGGTATATTAACTTTAAGTTTGGAACTGTATCATTAAACGTCCCCGCTGACGGGTGATTAATCGCTGAGCGATTTTTTGTCGCTGAGAATACAACATACGGAGTTCTGTACTTAAACGCCCACGAGCTACATTATAGCTGCGATAAACGCGGCGTTAATCGTGGCACCTTTGTAAAACCTTTGTCGTGTCATTTCGCGGGCGATTATCGCCGCGATTAACGTCGCGATTATCGTAGCTACAAAAAGTCGCCCGTGAGCGGTTACTCTAAGGGTAAAAAACATTGAGAAAGAAGCTGATAAAAAATGTTTAGTTTTTGCTTATTTCTTTTGATAGCTTTTGTCACTTCATTTATCTTAAAATAATAAATCCTTTTTTCCGCCTTCAAACATACGAAAACTAGATCCAATGCATGTATTTTAGAAATTAAGAACTGCTACTTAGCTGGGGGCGAGTAGACTTAATACTTTTGGCTTCTTTTTACGCTGTACCTATTTAACAAAAGCTCATGAGGCCCCAGTAAATAAGCGAGGTACCAGCAAAGTTCCATAAAAGCTTCTAACTAAAAGCAGTTGAAAAATGAGCATCGGATGTACTGGCATCGTTTAGGTACACATTCCCGCGGTTAATCTTCCCATGGTCATTCCCAGTCCGCGGTGGATCCATTCATCTTAATTTGTTTCTCTGGAGTCCTTCACGAGCCGAGGTTTTGGCTTTAGTGAGGAGCGGAGCGGGAAAATACGCTCGGTAGAACGGAGAAGTTATAACTTGTGTGAATTTCCACAGTGGCAGCAGCTTTGTCTATTCTAAGATTAACACACATCAGCCCATCTAGCATAATGACCACCAACACAGGACATATATCATGTGATGATATAGCAATTAATCGACACTCAACTGTCAAAATCCAGTGTCATTTGACCATAATACTGTGTTTGACAGTTAATAGTGAAGTGATAAATCACTAAGTATTTCATATATCGCGTTTCGGTGGTCATGATTCCGTCTGGTCTGTATTCTACAGACGTGTTAACGATACGTTTTTAATAATCAATTAAAAATGGAAGAAAATACGGTTTTATAGTATTAAGTCCCTTCTCTCCGATATTCTTTTGTCGTATTTCAAGATGTAATGTCAATTTTTTTAACAGTTCATTGAGTTCAAAATTTATGTTCCATTGCAATCCAGGAGGCCCTTAATTCATCGCCCAAAATTCTTCACTGGCCAATCTAGCCATTACGCTGTGCCATTAACGCAGTGATAACAATGTCGTGCCATAAAATACATAAAAAGCAAATTCCTCTGACTCAACTCCTACAATCGCTCGTACTGTGTCTGCTCCCTAAAGAGAGAGAGAGGATAAGATTATCATGCAGCTTTTTATACGCAGTTTCTTTGGTGAATGTGGAGGTTTATTATAATGACGACGTTTTGGGCCGGACAGTTTTGGTGTACGTGAAGAAAAGATAAAAATGTTATGTATGACGAGACATTTTCTCAGTTATATTCTGGGTTACCTGTTTAAGCTCCCAGATTCTGTTCTGTTTCAAGTTTTTTTTATGTGAATAAGTACCTAAACACATAGAATTTGATATTGAAGCACTCATTCTTAATTTTTTTATTGCGCTTTCCAGAGTAATTAAACAATGCATGTAAAATTTTATTTAATCACTATCTTTATTCGTACAAAATCATTTTTCAGTGTTCTGTTTATTTTGATTACTTTTTTTTTTTTTTTTTCGTTTTTAAATAAATACTGTAATGTATGGTGAAAGGTATGTTTATTACATTATATTATAATGCAGTATATTAACTTTCTATAGTCAGTAGTTTTGTAAAAGCCTATGAAAATAGACCGGGCGGCCACCGCACGGTTACCTACCCCATCGAGTTACTGAATATCATCACCTTCCACGAAAAGTAGACTTTAAATAGGTAGGAAAAATGTTGGTCTGCCGGGGCTCAGCCTGGAGGAACCTTGGTGGTGCAAAGCTGTGCTACCTACTTTTGACCATCATTTTACCTCATGTGGTTACTGAACAAAACCTTTTTGTTGCTTTTAGTCTCTATTAGTAGAGTCTAAATAATTATGTCTGCCGAGCGAATACTCGGAGGGTTCCGCAATCCAACCATTTTTAGGGGCCGCATGGGGGTGCTATTTTACCTCATCGAGTTACTGGATGAAACCAAGTTCTCCTAGTAGCTAAAATGGTTCCCTTTAAATATTAATTGGTCTGCCAGTTCGCAACCTGGCAGTTTTTGCAGTCCAACCAAATAACTACATAGTATAAAACAAAATCGCTTCCCGCTGTCTGTCCCTATGTATGCTTAGATCTTTAAAACTACGCAACGGATTTTGATGCGGTTTTTTTAAATAGATAGAGTGATTTAAGAGAAAGGTTTATATGTATAATACTTGCATAACATAGCAGAGAAACACTGATAATTTTAAAAGTTTCTAATGTGTGTCGTAAATAAACACTTTTTTGCGCTTACATTGCAAACGCTGGCTGAATCCTACGAGATAGATTAAAAAATGTACTACAGTATTTTTTACATTAAAAAGGTCCACATAAAACTATTTGGTGGTATATGTCTGTCTCTTAGGGATAACCCACAATAAGTTTTATCCTTTCTATTTATGATAAATAATGGCTTATTTACGAAGCGTTAAACCTTATTCAATTAAGTACCTTAAATACATTGTGCATGCATGTGATATAGATTAATATGGCCTTAGTATCAGCATTGTATCCCTGCAAAGCTGGGGCGAGTCGCTAGTTTAACATAGTTTGAAAATTAAATTTTCTGTCTATAGACGAAATTTTATTTTTTATTTATTTGGTTGCTTTCTGTTTACCTATTTATTTTCAAACTGAAATATTAAATACAATTAGTTTATTATATGCGAAAAACTATTCATTATGTACTTACCGTAAAATGGGGGTACTTTGACATTACGGGGTTACATTGATAACAACTATCAATTAAAAAAAACTCTTATTTCTTGGTTTCTGAACATATCCGAACAGTTTTTTATGACGTTTGCAGCACTGATACTACGAAAAGCAAATGGCGCCCATATATGTGTCGATAAATATCAAAAACGCCAAAGTCCCATATAAAAAATTTTTGGATATAGACGTTTTTATTGTAGCTCAATATTTTAACTAGTACAATTTCTGAGTTATGGTCTGTGCTATGAATAATTATCTAGCAACACCGAAGAAATAAAAAAAATAAAAAGTTCTCTGTGTTAAATTAATATTTTCGATAAATTAACAAGGACTTGGTGATTATGATATAATGATATAATGCTAATGGACTTGGTCAGTATTGAAATAAAGAGCTCTGGACTTGGGCGAGTTTGAAATATATGCACAGGACTTAGGCTCATTTGGTATGAATAAATCATCAGGTCAATGTTTTTATGTTAGTGCGGCATTTTTATTTCCTGAATCCGCACATTCAGGAAATAAAAATGCCGCACTAACATAAAAACATTAATATTTATTTATATTTATATGAACTAAATATTTATATGTTATTATGAACTTTTCTTGCCTAAAATTTTTACTTTGTTTATTTTGTTTTTACTTTGATTACTGTTGCTTGCTATAGCGGTTTAATTAACATACCTAATATTTTGTGAAAATTTCATGAGTTTTCACGGACAAACAAACAGACAGATAGCGAAGGAGAAGTTTATAGTTTATTCCGTAAGGGTACGAAACACTACAAAATTAAATAGAAACCACTTTTTAAAATAAATCCCAAAATTCTGATGAATACATAGTTCAAAAATTCTAGTCCGGACCTGTACAATGGTATGATGTCGCTGGACCCAGTTACTAACTTGTTAAGAAAAAGTCTGTTATTACCCTTGAAACTTACCTGTCTTGTCTTTTTTTCGTTTTATTAGAGTTCAGTTTTTTCTTGGCTAGCTCTGGAGCCAGAACATTAATTGAATAATCCATTATTTGCACATTAATTTCAATAAACAGACGAGAGCGCACTGATTATTAACACGTGAAAATAACAGGAATGGCGGCCATGACAGATTAAGACAACATGTGATTGGCTGTAATGGACTTTGGTTCTTATGATTTGAAACGCGTGTGTGACTTAGGTTGTAATGAAAAAATCTGTAAATTTTCATCCTTAAATTCTTTGGGAAGCCGTGGACGTAGACCAGATTGATATATATCAAAATAACCGCATTTATTTGCTGAACAAGAAACAATACAAAAACTTGAAAACGTCGGTACTGGACTTAGGCGAGTTTGATATCTACCGACACATATACCATTAAATGTGTTTTTTTTAAACATTTTTTTAGCAGTGCACAGGTGAAAAGCTATTTTCAAGACAAGAAAAACTCTTATTAAGGGGGCTCCCATACAACAAACGTGATTTTTTGACGTTTTTTGCTGGATATTAATAACGACAACAGGTAGACAGTTGAAATTTTCACAGATGCTGTATTTCTGTTGCCGCTGTAATAAAAAATACTAAAAACAGAATAAAATAAACATTCAAAGGGGGCTCCCATACAACAAACGTGTTTTTTAGGGTTCCGTACCCAAAGGGTAAAAACGGGACCCTATTACTAAGACTCCGCTGTCCGTCTGTCTGTCTGTCTGTCTGTCACCAGGCTGTATCTCATGAACCGTGATAGCTAGAAAGTTGAAATTTTCAGAGATGATTTATTACTATTGCCGCTATAACAACAAATACTAAAAACAGAATAAAATTAATATTTAAGGGGGGCTCCCATACAACAAACGTAATATTTTTTGCGGTTTTTTGATACGGAACCCTTCGTGCGCGAGTCCGACTCGCACTTGGCCGGTTTTTTAGGGTTCCGTAGCCTAAATGGCAAAAAACGGAACCCTTATAGATTCGTCATGTCTGTCTGTCTGTCTGTCTGTCTGTCTGTCTGTCTGTCTGTCTGTCTGTCTGTCTGTCTGTCTGTCTGTCCGTATGTCACAGCCACTTTATTCCGAAAGTATTAAGACTACACAGTTGAAACTTGGTAGGTAGATGTATTCTGTTAACCGCTTAACGAATTTAATACAAAAATAAGAAAAATAAAAGATTAAGGGGGGGCTCCCCATACATGGAACTGAAACTGAAAAAAATTTTTTTCTTCAAACCAACACGTGTTGGGTGTTTATAGATAGGTCTTTAAAAATGACATTGAGGTTTCTAAGACAACTTTTTCTCAAAGTCAACCGTTTGAAAGATATTCACCGCCAAAGTGGTGAAATGTGTGTCCCCCCCCCTTTAACTTTTGAAATAAGAGAGTGAAAAATCTAAAAAAAATATATGCTGTAGATCTTAATAAACACTTTCAACCAAAATTGGTTTGAACGAGATATAGTAATTAGTTTTTGAGATATAGCACATTTTCCAAAACCGCAAATATAACTTTGTCATTCATACCAACACTGTGAAAAACAAAGTTATTTTTACAGACGAAAAATTATAGGTGGTATTAAATATGGTATGGTATAAGGCAACTACGGAACCCTATGGCGCGTGGCCCGACACGCACTTGGCCGGTTTTTTTTTTTTAGTTTTTGGAATGTGCTCATGAATGGCTTTTCATTTGATACCCATATTGAAAAAAAATACTTTTTTTAAATTTATTTTTTCATTTTTTTGGAATGTGCTAATCAAGGCCTTTCATTTGATGCCCATATTAAAAAAATGCTATTTTTATATCAAGATTATAAATATAATTGAAAAAAAGTCCCGTCTGTGCTGCTACGGGTGAGTCGATTTTTTCTAATATTTTTTTCAATTATATTAATAATTAAGAAACTTTTTATTACTTCATTTTTATTTTTTTTTTAATTTTTTGAAATGTGCTCATCAATGCCTTATATTTGATACTCATATACCTATCTAATATTTTTTAAAAGTTTTTTTGTTATGTGCTCGCTCATCAAGGCCTTTTATTAGATACCCATATTCGTGTTTCATTGAAAAGTTTGCTCCAATTTTGAATTACACGTGTGTAATGAGTTTTAATAAAAACATATAAGGTCAGACGCCGGCAATATTTATATCATCATCATCATATCAGCCGCACGACACCCACTGCTGGGTATAGGCCTCCCCCAAGGATCTCCACGACGATCGGTCCTGCGCTGCCCGCATCCAGTGGCTTCCTGCGACCAGGCCTCCTTCACTCGCTCAAGGTGCGCGATAAGCACCTACCGCTAGCCGTGCCTACGAAGGCACAAGTGAACAGAGGGCCCCACGCCACACGCCCGCCTGTGTAGCGCGCGGCATCTTACTGCCTTCGTAGGTATTGTCTCTATTATAATAGTCACAACGTCGAATCGATATTACTGTGCCGTGTACGGATGTTTAAATCAAAAAACCAATAAACAATTGTCGTTTTTCACATTATGATATATGCTACGTAGTTAATTTAAAAGAAGTCAACCCTAACGTTGCGTCGTCAGAAAAGGTAAGTAAGGTAAGATAAGGTAAGCGATAGAAAGAGAGGCAACTACTAGGTGAATATAACTGTAGGCCATTAGCGCTGCGCGACCTGAATTGCACTTTATTGTGTCGGTGCAAAAGTCGCTATTTATTTAAATGACTTTGCGGCGTGCTGCTTCTGTACTTGTACTATTATTTATTCTGTGCCGCGACCTTCACCAGATCGTCGGTCCTACCCACGGAGCGTCGTCCGGTGCGCGGTCGCCATTCAAGAACCTTTCCGCCCCAACGGCCATCGGTTCTTCTCGCTATGTGTCCAGCCCACTACCACTTTAACTGAGCAATCCTTCGAGCGATGTCGGATACTTTAGTTTGCCTTCAGATCACCTCATTTCTGATTCAATCACGCAGGGAAACGCCGAGCATAGCTCATTCCACTGCACGCTGGGTAACCTTGAGCCTCTTTATGAGACCCATAGTTAGCGACCACGTTTCACTGCCGTAAGTCCTCACTAGCAACAAACACTGTTCATAGACTTTTGTCTTGAGATACTGAGGTAAATCGGACACGAAGATTTTTCGGAGCTTCCCGAATGCTGCCCATCCGAGTTGGATTCGACGAGAGATCTCTTTCTCGAAGTTGGACTTACCCAACTGGACTGCCTGTCCTAGGTATACATAATGGTCAACAACTTCAAGTGTAGTGTTCCCAACATGAACTGGAGCGGGCACAACATGGGCATTCGACATGATTTTCGTCTTATCCATGTTCATCCTAAGACCCATTCTTTGGGTAGCACTTCGGAGATCTTCGAACATTGTGTTCAGGTCTTCCAAGGTCTCAGCCATAAGACTTATATCATCGGCAAAACGAAGGTGTGTTAGGTACTGGCCTGGCCATCAATGTTGATGCCGAGTCCTTTCCAGTCTAAGAGTTTAAAGATGTCCTCAACAAAAAATTAAGAAAATTGCACGGAAAAATAGATAATTTAAGAATACTTAAGTGAGTATAAATGTTTCTTGATACTTAACCACCATATAAAATTATTTTGGACATATAAATTTAATATGACGTTTGACATAGAATTAAAAGAATGCGTGCTGCAAATATCGTCAAAGAGGGTGTAATAAAACAAACAGATGCTTCAGTTGGAGTTATTTTATTACGGAAATAAATGTAAAATAATTAATGTATTATTTCTTACAAAAAGGATCTAAGAAAACTGAATTTCTTAGTGCTCATCACGGTTAGTTCAGAGCCACCACACCTAATATTAAATTGGTAAGTTTGGATAGACTAACATACACGTTACTAACATAACAAGTGATATATACTTGGTTATAAAGTTGTTGGGCTATAAAGTAAACGGGAACGTGACAGGAAAAGGGAAGGGGAACGGTAACGGGAACGGGACCTATAATAACTCTGAACCCAACTTTTCATTAATTATACAAAATCGAATTCAATATTCATAATTAAGACAAGACAACGTAGTCAGCTAGTTTCTCATAAAAAGAAAGGATAAAACTGGTATTTTGTGAGTTATCCCTAAGAGATAAACATATACCACCAAGAAGTTCTATGTGGACCTTTTTAAGGTGAAAAATACTGTAATACATTTTTTGACCTATCTCGTAGGATTCAGCCAGCGTTTGCAATGTAAGCGCAAAAAAAGTGTTTATTTACGACACACATTAGAAACCTTTAAAATTATCAGTGTTTCTCTGCTATGTTATGCATGTATTATACATATAAACCTTTCTCTTTAATCACTCTATCTATTAAAAAAACCACATTAAAATCCGTTGCGTAATTTTAAAGATCTAAGCATACATAGGGACAGACAGCGGTAAGCGATTTTGTTTTATACTATGTAGTTATTTGGTTGGACTGCAAAAACTGCCAGGTTGCGAACTGGCAGACCAATTTATATTTAAAGGGGACCATTTTAGCTACTAGAAGAACTTGGTTTCATCCAGTAACTCGATGAGGTAAAATAGCACCCCCATGCGGCCCCTAAAAATGGTTGGACTGCGGAACCCTCCAAGTATTCGCTCGGCAGACATAATTATTTAGACTCTACTAATAGAGACTAAAAGCAACGAAAAGGTTTTGTTCAGTAACCACAATGAGGTAAAACGATGGTCAAAAGTAGGTAGCACCAGCTTTGCACCACCAAGGTTCCTCCAGGCTGAGCCCCGGCAGACCAACATTTTTCCTACCTATTTAAAGTCTACTTTTCGTGGAAGGTGATGATATTCAGTAACTCGATGGGGTAGGTAACCGTGCGGTGGCCGCCCGGTCTAAAAGCTTTTGGATATTCATTTTCAATTCGATGCCTTAACATGGGTAGCCTTCGTATGTCAATGCTCTCTTTAATCATTTCTGCGGTGGTGTCGCGTGAGGCGGGTCGTTACGTTCCCTCAAATATGGTTGAGCGAAGCGATGGCTGCTTCATGCGTCATGCTCGTGAACGGGTTCTGTTAGTGGGAATAGGTTTGCTTCTAGTACCTATCTTCACTTATATTGAATTATATGTTTTTTTTCTTGTAACAGCCTAGACTGAATAATAGCTTCAAACATTGAATTTAGCTTGAACCCTGTAAATTCATTAAGAAATTTGAAATTCATTATGTTATAATTTAATTAAATAATGTTATTTATTTGTTAATCTTTGTTAATATAAAGTCTGGAAACGATATACATTTTTGTAAATATCGTTCCATCTGATAAAGCTGACAAGTTTTTTTGCGCCCGTTTTTCATGTCAGCTAAATACGTCATAATGGGTGGTAGGGTAAAAGAATTGACGATTTAAAAATGCTTATTATGTGAGCTTATTTAAATCCTTACTTTTATAATATTATAAATGCGAAAGTCCGTTTGTTTGTTTGTTTGTTTGTTACGCCTTCACGTCTGAGCTACTGAACGGATCATCATGAAATTTTGCATACACGTTGTCAGGGGTACAGAGAAGGACATAGAGTACATTTCATCTAGAAAAAAACCGGTCAAGAGCGAGTCGGACTCGCGCACCGAGGGTTCCGTACCATCATAAATATAAATATTTGGATACTTTACTAAAGTTTTTCAAAAGTAGGATAGACGGCGGACAGGCAAAACGGTGAATGGGCGAACAGGCGGACAGGTGGAAGGGCGAACAGGCAGACAGGTGGAAGGGCGAGTAGGCGGACAGTTAGTTTACAAATCTTAACCACAGCTGCTTATGGTGACTGAAAAACGAGTGGCTGACACTCCACGCACATTGCAAACTGTTTATATTCTTGATGTATTTGACTTTCGCTTCCGCTTCCTCGTCCACTCACACTTACCATCACCGTGACCGTCAGTCTTTTGATTTATTTATCCATCGCCATCCCCCCGTCCCCGTCCCCCCTCCCCTCCCCTTTCCCCTTATAATTTTTAATCGTCATCGTCAGCCTAAACACAAAATTTGAACATCCTAGCTTTGAAACTAAGAGACCATATAAACTTTCATCCCCTATTTCATCCCCTTAGTGGGTAAAATTTCTAAAATCCTTTCTTAGTGCTCACCTACACCATGAAAGGTATCTACCCTTTTTTTTTGTTTTTTTTTTTTTGCCGTAGAAAATGCGTTTACGCATCCCCCCCGCAGGTGAACAGGGGTTCGAAATGTGGGACTCTCCAGGAGGGGACCGCAACATTCAGCGTTGCGGCTCCCTCCGTGACCGCCTCCCGTGATCCCACCCAGCCAAAAGGCTCGGTGGGATCCCGGGAGAGGGGAACACCCACTAAAAACTCCGGCACTTGCCCTCTCGCCGCCGGTTGGCCCTGAGGGACCCTTGTAGGAATCTGCCTCACTAGACCCGGCGGCCGGCCCGGCTGTCCGGGCCTCTTCGCGGTTGGGAGATGGCCGGGCAAGTTTAGCCATCTCCCTAGACGGTTGGGACCGTGCAAGGCAGGCGATGGATCACCCTCCACCGCCCGCTTGGCCCCGTTTAGGGGGCAATGAGATGCGCGTAGCGACGCCTCCTTAGCATCCTCTTCGCGGACTCTCTCCGCCATCTCCTTCTGGAGGATATATCCTCACAAAAGGAGACTACCGCCTGCCATGCTCTCTACCCTCCAAAAATGGTGTCTTTAATTTCAGCCGTCAATCACCAATCAATCAATCAATTTAGAGTTTTATATGTATAGATTTTATTTACTAGAACCGCTTTCGCTTCGCTTCGGTTTCTTCCTTTTTTTGCCAATTTCGACCTTCCAACATCAACCGAAAAGAAAACAAATGCCTTCCAGTCGTCCTCCCTTGGTCCGAAAGTCTGTTTCCATCCCGTTCGAATCCCGTCATCGGTGTGAGAAACGCGCTAATGGTTAAAATTTACTCTTAGGGCTGTAGAGTCGCATCACGTTCCATTTTTAAATTTTCAATACAAATGATCAAAACAACTCTGCGCGAGCCGTAATAAGGGCGAACTTTGAAAATTCCTATTAAATTATTAAATAGATATAAGTAAACAAAACCCGCAATACATTAGACAAATACCTCATTATTCCTAAGAAAAATTAAAAATTATTTTAGATTCTGTAAATACCAGTAAAAAAACATGTAAAAGTGTACCAATTTGAGCATTTTTTAATATTTTATTTCTCTGTGATTAAAAGCATTTTTTTAAATTTTCTCTCTATAGGGAACTCCTTGACAATACAAACAATAAGTGAAAAATTCAATATGAGTCGTATTCTTATTTGTTACAGCTGAAACGTTTTTGAAAAATACCTTTGACAAGTGAATTTGAAATTCCACTTGAACAGATTGTCTTCGTTTTAAAATACCTGATAATTTATTATGTTTTTCTCTCTATACGGCACTAATTTAAGAATTTTGCTTCCTAAAACTAAAGTTTACATCAATAATAATGCTTTCATTCTTTACATAACTTCATTGGAAAAACACTAATTTCGTTGAAATGCAAATACACAGCCTTAAATGATCGATTAGCGATTGGTCTGCTGGAATGCACTCCGTGCTTGTTTTACTCTATGACCCTCGCCGATGTTGCGGAAATATTTAGAGCCAAATTTATGCCTTTTTAATTATTTTTAAAAGTAATTATCTAAAAAAATATTTGAAAGGATCTGATTGATTAATAATAATAAATATTGATATTTTAAAAATATTTAGTTGAGCGATTATCTCAAAGATAAATAAATATTTGTGATTAGCGCCATGGCAGATTTAAAGAACTTCATTTATTCATGTGACCAAAATTACTTTTTATTTTAATAACTCGTTAGGTAAATTAAATAATATTGTAATCATAATGTAATCAAAATAATGAAAGTAATTTATACAGTAACCTAACAATTGGTTTTGTTATATCTCAAAGGGATTTTGCAGTGTTTTCGATGGAAGCTCTCAGGTAAACTTTTTCAGACACTTCCAATCCAACAAATCGTTATATTTCAACCAATTTACACAAACTTTGACAAATTATATTCATAAACCTGCTTTGTTGGTAAAATATACGTTATAATAAACATTATCACCAAATTTCAAGTTTATAAGTCAAATAGAAGTTGAAACTATAACCGCGCATACCATTGTTTAACCTCGATGATTGATTACGTACTTTAATTCCTATTTTTTTTATGATTTAATCACAAATGTAGAGTTTTGAGATTTTTCTCTGTAAGTGTAGTATAAGACGATATTACTTGCCAAATTTTATAGTTCTAGGTCAACGGGAAGTACCCTATGAATTTTGATTCCTTTGAGAGTATCAAAAATGCGTTTTTTGAGGCATAAACGGCAGTATCTTTTTTTTACGTTAACTTAGAAGCTTGATTTTTTCACAGTTTCAAGGGCCCGTAGACCTTAGTATATGGTTTAAATTTCAATTCGATACCTCCACGCGTTCCTGAGATAAAGGGTCTTGACAGACAGACGGACGGACGGACGGACAGACAGACGGACAACAAAGTGATCCTATAAGGGTTCCGTTTTTTCCTTTTGAGGTATGGAACCCTAAAAAAATACAGTTCCCGAGGGATAGAAAAAAAACTGTGCACGAAGACGAAGTCGCAGGCGGCTGCTAGTAAAAAATATTTCATTTCATTTCATTTCATTATGAATATTGACGGACGTAATATTCTTTCAGTCATTTGTAAACCAACTCTTATTATATTATTACCCAAAAAATTTGTTCTCTCAATAATTTTAGTATGTTTTGTCCGGGATAACAAAAAGGGACCATTGGCTGAACGAACGAGAAAAAAGTCCATTAGAACTCTACCCCATTATCAGACTTCGGTATTCGGTTACCAAACTCGTTAACAGTAACTCGTTAACAAATTGTGACCCTCACCGCAATGAGCGAAAAATAACTTGAAGTTGTTTCATACAAAAATCCGCAGAGGGTCTTCGTTTAAATATAGGATAACATACCTAGCACGTATACATTTCAATTTCCAGAATAACCGTAAATTGCCCTCAAAACAAATTTGAATTTTACTTGGAAAAAGTTTTGAGAGTCCAAAGTATCTACTGAAGTTATTTTATTTCATACAAAAATCCGCAGAGGGTCGTCGTTTAAATAAAGGGTACTATACCTAGCACATACATTTCAGATCCCAGAATAACCGTAAATTGCCCTCAAAACAAATTTGAATTTTACTTGGAAAAAGTTTTCTAGTCCAAAGTATCTTACATACTTTTTCCTAGGCCACACATATATAGGGAGTCCCAAAACTTAGCCACACGGATGGAAATTACCTTAAATATTAAATAATTATAGGAAATTTCACTAAAAAACTTCATTTTGTTTTTAAACATTTTCAAATCGCATACGATACAAGTTAAAACAATACCTGTAAGTAATTAAAATTTAAATGTTAAATTTCATTGTCTTCCTTAGTTTCAGATGCTGTGTTATCTCAAGAAAAATAATCGTAATTAGTACCTACCCATTTGATCGGTATCATAAAAATAAATGCTTTTTTTTTCATATTATTTGGTAGTTAGATTTAAAAAAAAAATTAATGCAGTTCCAATTATTTTTTAAATTAAAAATGAAGTCTTCTTTTAGCAAAATTGGCTATCTTCAATATTTAAGGTATGTTCCATCCGTGCGGTTTATTTTTGGGACACCTTGTATATTAGTTTATGCCCTTATGCAAGCGCCGACGAAACTTTTAGTTCGGTAGATTTTAAAATTTCAAATCTAGTTTGCAACATTAACACCGAACTGAAAATATACAAGAGAATCATATTATATTCAAAAGTGGCAATATCCACTCAATGTAAAAAAATATCTAAAAATTGCGTTTTATTAATCTATAGACGTATTTTATTTAGGTTTACATTACACATTTATGTGGCAATATCCTATACAAAATACTGTTTAAAAAATAGTTTTCGTAACAAACCCGGCATTTTCCCGTTAAAAAAGAAAAGTTTTATCGTTTAATTCAAAATGTCATTGAGGGATATTGCCTTTATAAAAAGGTATTCAAGTAATAAAAAGGTGTTTCCAATATTAAATCAAGGCTAATAATGTTTAATATATCTCTCAATTTAATTTCAAAACGTGTCTCGGACGTTATCCTGTTGGCCTAAATAAAAATAATTGACATTCCCTTTTATATCGTTTCGATAAGTTCTTGTTTTCTGTGGTAGTATGAGACCCTTGTCATAATGTTCTCATTACTACATTTTGTTTCCATTTCCCCGTATAAGCGTATTCTTTGCGTGTGATCGGAGTCCCAAGTGACAGAAAGGTGACATCCCTGTAAAACAATATCTTTCAGCCGAAGGGCGCTGAAACATGCACTGAATATTCAAGGATTCCTTTCAAAGGTTCTGTTTGAAGATCTGGGTCAGAGGTTCTCAAACTTTCAGTAAAGTTATAGTGAAAAAAAAATACATGGGTTTAAAGTTTTGAGCGATCTTCATTTTCCGTATGTTTCTAAACAGTTTTAAAATTGTGACATCCTTACTGACCTTGAACTTATACCATGTACAGATTCGGACCCATAAGGAAATGTTTGTGTAAAACTAAAACAATTATGTTAATGATTATTTACATCTAAAAACAAAACTTTATATGGTTATATTCATGATTAGTTAATAATATGCATGCCATATATTTGTAATCTTAATTTACTACGTAGGTAATTGATAAGCTAAAACAGCATACAAATTCAATCTAAAATTACTTTATTACGACTCTTTTTAATTTTATTTTACTTTATTTGAGAACAAACAATGTAACTATATATTATTAAAGTTTTATTTTGATGGCTTTAAGTAATTGATTTGTTTTTTATTTTATTTCTATTTTTGTTTTAATTTGTTTTTTTTTACATTGTTTGATTTTATTTTAATATTTGTTTTGCATGACAGCTGAAATATTTGCATATCGCTAGAGCGCTAAACATGTATGAACTTTTTTATATTATTAGATCTAAATTGTACCATGTTTTATGCGAATAAATAAATTCTATTCTATTCTAAGGCCTCTTCCTCTCCGGCTCGGTACGTTTTCGCTTAGGTATTTTTGTCTGTACCGATGAAATGATGTCATACAGAAAAGTATTATACCGAGCTGGTGAGGAAATGGCCTAGGTGGCTGTTAAGTGCCACACTTTGAGAATCTATGACCTAAACGTTTGTAATTCTGCATTTCTTCAGCGTGGAAAGATCCCTGAGTTGGGTCTCACGACACTGGCGTCTGGTAGGGGGTCGGGGGACCCAACTGTCAATCAAATTGAACTCAATATTACTAGCGCGGGGTTAATATTCGATGGAAGGTGTTGTGCTAAGTACAGTCAACACCACATATTTTGCGGTAGCTATTTTTTTGGTTGAATGGCAAAATTTTATTAACGATAAACGTTAAATCAGCAACATTTCAAACATTTGTCTCCTTATATTATAATCTAAATGGATAAGTAATTGGGATTTTTTAGAATTTTTGTATGATAGGTAATGGGGTATTTTAATTAGGTTTGCAACTAGATTTTACCAGCGATTGTCGATAAAAAGCGCTAATGGTAATGGGATATAATTACATGGAGTGATTTGGCAGGCGAATTTAGTCTATTAGCGCTTTTTATCGACAATCGCTTGTAAAATCTAATAGCCACCTCATTGAAATTAGGTTTGCGATTAGATTTTACAAGCGATTGTTGATAAAAAGCGCTAATGGTAATGGGATATAATTACATGGAGCGATTTGGCAGGCGAATTTAGTCTATTAGCGCTTTTTATCGACAATCGCTCGTAAAATCGAAAAGCCACCTCATTGAAATTAGGTTTGCGATTAGATTTTACAAGCGATTGTTGATAAAAAGCGCTAATGGTAATGGGATATAATTACATGGAGCGATTTGGCAGGCGAATTTAGTCTATTAGCGCTTTTAATCGACAATCGCTTGTAAAATCGAATAGCCACCTCATTGAAATTAGGTTTGCAATTAGATTTTACAAGCGATTGTCGTTAAAAAGCGCTAACTGACTAAAGCCGCCTGCGAAGTTGCCTTCTAAATACCCCATAAAGTTGATTTAAAAGTCTTTACGACTTTGTAAAGTATTACAAAAGTACATTTAAAAATATTTTATTATAATCTAATAATGTGGAGTATATTTATGGTTTAGGTTAAAAATGCTTTGTCAGCAAACAGTTAGGATAGTACCGAAACTAAAGGAAAAACTTCGTAAAGTACACCTTTTTACGGCTGAAAGTTGGAAGGGTTGTATGTAAAAAACCCTCGTGAACATACTATGTGAAATATTAGATAGAAAGGGTCTAATGATAACGGAATCCTTACTGTGATCCTTAACTAACTTTTTGCTTGGTTTTTATTCAAACGCAGAGGTGGAAAGTTGCTTAGTTTCAGAACTTGTTTTAAGACATTAAAACCAATTGGACATTTTGTGTTGGCAGAGAATGAACTTACGAGTCTAAAATAAATAAATTTAAAAAATATTAAAAACACGACTCCCTTGCCAAAAACGAACTGTCGGGGGACCGTTTTGTGGGACAATTTTTAATCAAAGAGGTCCCCCGACTGCAATAACACCTTGTTATTTAATTTTTTAGTTTTAAATTTATTATTTAAATTTATTTATTTTTAAACAATACTAAATAATATACTAGAAAAAATACGACTCGCACCAGATCAATACTCAGACGGGAATCGAACCCGCGACCTTTGGATATCCGGTCCAATGCTCTGACCGCTGAGCTACCGAGTCACTAGTGACATCGTCGAATTTTTCCTAGTATATCCTAAACTCTTACGCTGTAAGCCAGCGTTATTTCACCAATGTAAGGAATTACCTCGACATTCAATTGAAATATCTTTCCAGATATTTTAACAATTGATTAAGATGAAATAGCTATATAATTTTTAAATTTGAGATTTTTGCATTTACAATGCTATTTTTAAACAATACTAAATAATATACTAGAAAAATACGACTCGCACCAGATCAATACTCAGACGGGAATCGAACCCGCGACCTTTGGATATCCGGTCCAATGCTCTGACCGCTGAGCTACCGAGTCACTAGTGACATCGTCGAATTTTTCCTAGTATATCCTAAACTCTTACGCTGTAAGCCAGCGTTATTTCACCAATGTGAGGAATTACCTCGACATTCAATTGAAATATCTTTCCAGATATTTTAACAATTGAAAATAGCATTGTAAATGCAAAAATCTCAAATTTAAAAATTATATAGCTATTTCATCTTAATCAATTGTTAAAATATCTGGAAAGATATTTCAATTGAATGTCGAGGTAATTCCTCACATTGGTGAAATAACGCTGGCTTACAGCGTAAGAGTTTAGGATATACTAGGAAAAATTCGACGATGTCACTAGTGACTCGGTAGCTCAGCGGTCAGAGCATTGGACCGGATATCCAAAGGTCGCGGGTTCGATTCCCGTCTGAGTATTGATCTGGTGCGAGTCGTATTTTTTCTAGTATATTATTTAGTATTGTTTAAAAATAGCATTGTAAATGCAAAAATCTCAAATTTAAAAATTATATAGCTATTTCATCTTAATCAATTGTTAAAATATCTGGAAAGATATTTCAATTGAATGTCGAGGTAATTCCTCACATTGGTGAAATAACGCTGGCTTACAGCGTAAGAGTTTAGGATATACTAGGAAAAATTCGACGATGTCACTAGTGACTCGGTAGCTCAGCGGTCAGAGCATTGGACCGGATATCCAAAGGTCGCGGGTTCGATTCCCGTCTGAGTATTGATCTGGTGCGAGTCGTATTTTTTCTAGTATATTATTAAGTTTTGTTTAAAAATAGCATTGTAAATGCAAAAATCTCAAATTAAAAAATTATATAGCTATTTCATCTTAATCAATTGTTAAAATATCTGGAAAGATATTTCAATTGAATGTCGAGGTAATTCCTCACATTGGTGAAATAACGCTGGCTTACAGCGTAAGAGTTTAGGATATACTAGGAAAAATTCGACGATGTCACTAGTGACTCGGTAGCTCAGCGGTCAGAGCATTGGACCGGATATCCAAAGGTCGCGGGTTCGATTCCCGTCTGAGTATTGATCTGGTGCGAGTCGTATTTTTTCTAGTATATTATTTAGTATTGTTTAAAAATAGCATTGTAAATGCAAAAATCTCAAATTTAAAAATTATATAGCTATTTCATCTTAATCAATTGTTAAAATATCTGGAAAGATATTTCAATTGAATGTCGAGGTAATTCCTCACATTGGTGAAATAACGCTGGCTTACAGCGTAAGAGTTTAGGATATACTAGGAAAAATTCGACGATGTCACTAGTGACTCGGTAGCTCAGCGGTCAGAGCATTGGACCGGATATCCAAAGGTCGCGGGTTCGATTCCCGTCTGAGTATTGATCTGGTGCGAGTCGTATTTTTTCTAGTATATTATTTAGTATTGTTTAAAAATAGCATTGTAAATGCAAAAATCTCAAATTTAAAAATTATATATTTTTATTTCACACATTTTAGAGACTAATTGTATAGTTTTCAAATGTGCTCATTAAGGCCTTTCATTTGATGCCCATATTGTAATACACTCCTTTCTAGGCAGTCGTGTAATAAAAACCGGCCATGTCCGTATCGGGCCACGTACAAATGTCCTGAATGGAGAATATTACTGGATCTGTTAAATCACATAATCCAATAGCTTATGGGACCACATGAACAACTGAGAAATTTTTGCGATTTCTCTTAAAACAGAAAAGTTATATGGTCTAGAATACTGTTATTTCTTGTGACCAATGACGTCATTGGTCATACAGGTGAACCTTACGTCGTACGTAATAAAGCACATATTTCAGTGCACTTAGCATTTCCTAAAAGCCCTTAAAACTTCAAAACTACTCGTTTGATTTAAATGAAACAAAAACACGTGTATTACTAGACATTTAGCTACATGATCTTAAAATTTCAAGTGATTTAACAGACACAGTATCATTCTCCATTTTTTTACACCATGAGTTGGTGCACACTAGAAACTCAGATCAAATAAAAAAGGAAGATGGAGCATTGCGCAGTGGTTGCGAACAACTAAAGTGAGGCCAGTTTTTGATGGTACATGTGTGCGTACACTAGGGGGCGGACGGGGGCCGGGCGGAAGGGTTCGATATGGAACGCCCAATGACGAACGAAAGCTAAGGCGTAGTTTCGTTACATATGTATGCGTAAACTGTGTATGTACACAGCCAAGGCGTAGTTTTACTGGCATCACCGCTGTGTCGAAAGTCTCCGTCTTTACTTTTTTATTCACTTTTCAAGCTTACGCGCTCACTAGACATGAAATAAAACACTTTTTAACGGATACTAGCGCGGTTTTATTGAATGTACTTTGGTATTTAGTTGGTATTTGGTTTGATTTTTGGTTTTTCCCGACGTTTCGGCACCTTTGCAGCTGCCGTGGTCACGGGGGACTGAAGCTACCCGTGAGCCTACCCTCAAGCGATGAATTTTTTTATACGTTCAGAAATTAAAGTTTAACAAAATTTTTAATTATTTTATGTTGATTTATAATTTAATTTTATGAATTATTTAATGCTAAAAAGAGAGAGAAAACTACTGAAACTACCACCATTTCATAAAATTGGGAGGCCCCTCCAAGAAAGAATTAAAAAGAATTCCAAAGCGTGAGCGCAATTGTCGTAAAAAAGACTTATTTCACATTACACCAAGTAGAACTAACTATGTTGCTAATATGTTTACAAAACGTGCTTGTAAACTTTATAACAAATGTGAACTTTTAAAGGACGTGGATATATTTTGTTGTACAATTAGATCTCTGAAAAAAACATTTAGGTAAATAGAAATTGGAACTTATTAAATGACAGCTAAATCCGAGTCAAACCAACCAATAATTATTTGGCATTTGTTGTTACCTGCCATCATTCTGTATCTACTTTCTTAGGCTAGCAGCACAGAACTTATAAAAATTGCAAATTGTTTTTGAATTAATATCTTGGCATTATATTATGGTCGAATATTGTTTGGAACTTAATACCCTGTTGTGGTGGCTTAGCGACCTTAGCGTGCCGTTGTCTGTACCATTATTACCATTTTTCGGAAGTTTTGTTTGTAAACAAACAATTTAACATGCCTATAATGTTGTTATGTATTAATTTCCTACCTACTATTACTTTGGTACTATTAACTCATTTAATATATATTTATAACACACCTTAAGTGTGATATATTTCGCCGTGGATTGATTATTGTTAAAGGTTTTGTTGTAACTACTTTTTTTTTTGTATACTTTAATGGAACTATAGGTCTTTTTTTTTTGGATCCATATAACATTGCAAAATAATTGTATTATGTATGACCGTTTGTTTCCTTAATAAATAAAAAATAAAAAAATAAAGAAATGGCGAAAGAAAACTTGGAGAGGGAGCCGACCTCCGTCTTTTGTATTAATTTATTTATTTGCAAAAGGAACTAACCGTATCATTAGATCTTACAGTGTGTGTGAGGGGCTTTAGCTTGTGAATGATGGGGTCCCAAGCTGGTGGAATTTTCCAACCATCATCTCTATTGAAATTAGGATATTTATTTATTTCGATAGCCTCGCGGAGCATTCTAGGGATAAATCTACGTTCCCTAGCAAGGATTTGGGGTTTGTCAAATCTAATATAATGGTTGGGCCCCTCAAAGGCGTGTTCACTCACTGCAGACTTGTTATCGCGCCTATGTTTCATGTCAGCTACATGCTCTTTGACGCGGGTCCCTATGCTTCTCTTTGTTTGCCCGATGTAGGAGAGTCCACAGTCACAATCTAGTTTGTAGACGCCTGCAGCTTGAAGGGGGATATTACACTTGACAGGTCGTAAGAATTGGTTGATCTTCGTGATTGATTGATCTTCGTGAGTCTAATCCGCGAACATCGTTCCGAATCAGTAGCATTAAATCAACAAATAGATCGCTTATCCAATGATTTGAAAATAAAACTTGCCACGGCGGACTTTAACCATTACATTCTGATACTTAATAAACGCGAAACAGCCGTGTACAACGAATGTAAGCATAGACAAATTTCTAAATATGAGAAGTTGTACAAACGTCATCATGCCGATACGAACCACAGAGTAGAAGATGACACCCGTCAATGTCAAACTCGTGCAGTTGTCAATTTATCAAAACAAATATTGGATGAACCGACTTTAAAAGTATTAAATAAGGGTCTGAATTTCGCGGTAACACCTCGCAGAATACCGTATGAGGATATTATTTGCAACGTAGAGGATTGTCTAGTTAAAATCCAATTCAAAAAAGAGGATAGTGAAGCTATACGTCAAGATATTTCATCCGTTTTACGACGTAGTAAACTGCCCAAACACAATCTTCCATATGATGAATACGTCGCGTTGAAGAACTTACGCACTAGACCCGAATTAACTATCCTCCGAGCTGATAAAGGCAACGCAACGGTAGTTATGGATACGTCGGATTATAACACAAAAATGCAAGAACTTTTAAGTGATGAGAAAACGTATAAACATGTGAATTGTGATCAAACCGCCAAGATCCTTAAGAAAACGAGTGAACTCATCAAAAAATATTCAGAACAGTTAGATCTTGATGTCAATTATCTTATTCCATCCTGCCCTACACCGCCGAAACTGTATGGGTTACCGAAAATACACAAAGACAATGCTCCGCTGCGTCCGATTGTAAGCCAAATTGACTCACCAACTTATAAATTGGCTAAACACGTAGCAAAAACACTTACACCACTGAGAGGTAACACATCAGCCTTTGTAAAGGATTCCTACCAGTTTGTCAGTGAGATACAACATCTACATCTCGCTGATGATGAAACTATGATTAGTTTTGATGTTCAGTCCTTATTCACATGCTTACCAGTACAGGACTGCATTGATATCATCAGAAAAAGCTAGTTGACAACAACATGCCAATTGAATATGCAGAACTACTAGAATTATGCCTAACATCTGGCTATCTGTTATGGAACGAGGAGTTCTACGTGCAAGTGGACGGCGTAGCAATGGGCTCTCCTGTATCCCCCATCGTTGCTGACATTTCCATGGAGGATTTTGAGGAGAAAGCACTAGCCACAGCACCAGTGACTCCCCGGTTCTACAAACGGTACGTAGATGACACTTTCACAATACTACCTAGAGACAGTGTCCCTGCATTTCTTAACCATCTTAACTCCATAAACCCCAACATACAATTTACTATGGAGTTAGAGGCAGACAATAAACTAGCTTTCCTAGACATTCTCATTATCAGGAATCCGAACCAAACCTTGAGCCACACAGTGTATCGTAAAGCAACCCATACAGACAGATACCTTAATGGTGACTCTCACCATCATCCTATACAGTTAGCTACCGTAGGGAAATCTTTGTTTCAGAGAGCCCGCGGAATCTGTGACAAACAACACCTGACTGCTGAGCTTCAGCACGTCCAACAAGTACTGCGTAACAATAAGTTGCAAGTACCACACCTCAATCACAGAAAACGCGCCAAACCAGCCACAGTAGAGCGTCAACCTGCCATCCTACCATACTTGAAGGGTGTCACTGACAAGATTGGAAACATTCTGAAGCGAGCGTCAATCAAAACTTACTTCAAGCCGCCGAAGAATATCAACCAATTCTTACGACCTGTCAAGTGTAATATCCCCCTTCAAGCTGCAGGCGTCTACAAACTAGATTGTGACTGTGGACTCTCCTACATCGGGCAAACAAAGAGAAGCATAGGGACCCGCGTCAAAGAGCATGTAGCTGACATGAAACATAGGCGCGATAACAAGTCTGCAGTGAGTGAACACGCCTTTGAGGGGCCCAACCATTATTTTAGATTTGACAAACCCCAAATCCTTGCTAGGGAACGTAGATTTATCCCTAGAATGCTCCGCGAGGCTATCGAAATAAATAAATATCCTAATTTCAATAGAGATGATGGTTGGAAAATTCCACCAGCTTGGGACCCCATCATTCACAAGCTAAAGCCCCTCACACACACTGTAAGATCTAATGATACGGTTAGTTCCTTTTGCAAATAAATAAATTAATACAAAAGACGGAGGTCGGCTCCCTCTCCAAGTTTTCTTTCGCCATTTCTTTCTTGGAGGGGCCTCCCAATTTTATGAAATGGTGGTAGTTTCAGTAGTTTTCTCTCTCTTTTTAGCATTAAATAATTCATAAAATTAAATTATAAATCAACATAAAATAATTAAAAATTTTGTTAAACTTTAATTTCTGAACGTATAAAAAAATTCATCGCTTGAGGGTAGGCTCACGGGTAGCTTCAGTCCCCCGTGACCACGGCAGCTGCAAAGGTGCCGAAACGTCGGGAAAAACCAAAAATCAAACCAAATACCAACTAAATACCAAAGTACATTCAATAAAACCGCGCTAGTATCCGTTAAAAAGTGTTTTATTTTACTTTTTTATTTGGTCTGAGACCAGAAATAAAACACTTTTTACGGACAGCGCGTAAATTGGTTAATTCAGATGTTAATTTAGAATTATTTAGTTTTGTTTTTTTGGGTTTCCCGACGTTTTTACACCTTTCCAGGGGCCGTGGTAACGAAACGACTGAAGCAAAAAGACTGCTGATATTTTTATGAAATTACGCGCTCGGAACTTAATAAAAATGCATTCGTGTTATATCAAATATAATCTGAATACCAACATCTAAAATATCATCTGAATAAACCAATATAAGCGCTGTAATCCATGAATAGTGTTTTATTTGTAATGAACTGTACGCGCGGAAGCCTTAGAATAACGTATTGAAATTAAAAAAATAATATACTTACAACGTTATTTTTAGTTAATACAAAACCTCTCGTGGGGTTGATCAGACCATCAAACTGAACATCTTTTATTATGGGACCAACCTTGAAATCGCGACAAAAAATCAGCTGTTTCATATATTTCGATGGAGTAGGATTGTACTTTTGTAGCTAACAGCTGATTTTTTTTCGTGATTTCGAGGTTGATCCCATAATGAAAGTTGTTCGGTTTGATGGTCTGATCAACCCCACGAGAGGTTTTGTATTAACTAAAAGTAACCTTGTATACTTTATAATTAAAAAACCGGCCAAGTGCGTGTCGGGCCACGCGCCATAGGGTTCCATAGTTACCTTATACCATACCATATTTAATACCACCTATCATTTGTCGTTCGCAAAAATAACTTTGTTTTTCACAGTGTTGGTATGAATGACAAAGTTATATTTGCGGTTTTGGAAAATGTGCTATAGCACATATATCTCAAAAACTAATTACTATATCTCGTTCAAACCAATTTTGGTTGAAAGTGTTTATTAAGATCTACAGCATATATTTTTTTTAGATTTTTCACTCTCTTATTTCAAAAGTTAAAGGGGGGGCAACTGCCCAGCTAGACTGTTTATAAGGATATCTTCTGAAAAATCTTAAATATGGAATAGGAATTCTTTTTTAATGCACAATGGGATAGTGCTTGGCCTTCACCTCATCTGATGTTAAGTGACGATAAGGCCGAAGGTGGAAGCGCACTACACCCGGAATCCTCATCACTGAGGAACTGGCTATCTTACATCTAACTTCCGGAACAAATCGATTTTTAATTTGTTGTTATGGCGTCAGACTTTGGTAAGATGGTGGTAGCTAGCCAGGCGGACTTGAAATAAGCCCTACTACCAACCAAACAGAGTACCTACAAATTGTACCCCTCCCCCCAGGACCCCTGCATCTTACACGGGTGGGCGAACCACTACAGAGGCGATTAAAAACTAAAAAAAAACTAAAAAAAAATATGACTTTATTTTTATAACACATAAAAAATCCTTCAAATGATCGTTGCCTTCAACATGTCCATCAAATATCAATCAATCAAACCTTAAAGAATCACAGCGCGTTTATTTCACGGTTTTTGGGTGAAATGTGTCTAGACATCTTTTTGATTCATGACTTATATTTAGAAGTGTAAATTACAAAGTCATTTATCGTCTCTTTGAACTTTTACGCTCACAACGCGCTGAAAATTGATCACGTGAAAGAGGTGAATTCTGCAAGATGACAGCTTTATAAAATAAGTGTTTCTACTTACTATACCTGCCAATTGCTAATGCGCAGGAACCTTGTCACATTAAACCCATGTTAACGTCATCCGCAACAACAAAAACCGGCCAAGTGCGAGTCGGACTCGCGCACAAAGGGTTCCGTACCAAAAAACGGCAAAAAAAAAATACGTTTGTTGTATGGGAGCCCCCCTTAAATATTAATTTTATTCTGTTTTTAGTATTTGTTGTTATAGCGGCAACAGAAATACATCATCTGTGAAAATTTCAACTTTCTAGCTATCACGGTTCATGGGATACAGCCTGATGACAGACAGACAGACAGACAGACGGACAGCGGAGTCTTAGTAATAGGGTCCCGTTTTTACCCTTTGGGTACGGAACCCTAAAAATGACATGAAACAAGAAAATTCTAATAGGTAATTTAATATATTAACTATTTAATTATTATTTTCATTATGATAGTATTTAAGTATTCATATTTTTACAATTGGTTTTCCTTTTTCAGGTTAAAAAAATGGCTACCAGGCGCATTAGCAATTGGCGGGGATAGGAGACAGAAGTTCCGCTTGGGGCGTATTCGAAAACGCTACCGTCACTTGTTTTGTTGAAATAAGACTTTTTGGTAATACAGCACTGGAAGTAGTCTCATAAGGCCTGAGACTGCCCGTACGAAGTGTTAATGTGTGCACAAGAAACCGTGATTTGCCACTAGCGTCTCTTCTGTGCACTTTACATTTTGTGACAGCTGCATTTGCTGAGGGCAAATATGCTGCATTTCGGTTCTCACGGTAAATACAGGTCTGCTGGCAATTTCGCATTGCATTTCGCCTGTTCCTGTTTTAATCAAGGTAAAATATGAATATTTGAAGAGAACTATTTTCATTAAATATTATTGTAAAACCGGCACTAATTTCGCTTGATATTTATGTGGTTTTCAAGGAAATAGTAATAAATAATGACATCCTAAGAATAGCTTTAAGTTTGCATAAATTCAAGATTATGATAATGGCAAAGCATTTATGTCTTTAATAAAACAAGCTGCTTATACGCCATGTTATGTATTAAATATTATTTTGTTTTATTTTATGTTGTTTATTATCCTCTATCTATATCTACCTATATGTTATTCTCAGCTCTAAATACTTGCTTTATCGGTTTAGGGATAGGTAGTTACTTACAAAAAGAAGTGAAATCCCACCAAAATCATTTCATGAATAATGTTGCCAAGTTCTCGAACTGTCAAAAAGTTATCAGACCTCATGTAGAGCCAAGCTTCTAACTCTACGCGCCCTAACTCTGCAAGCCCTTACTTCAAAAACTCTACACTTTAGTTAAAATATGTGGCTATGGCCGTTTCGTTACTACAAGAACTATTGTTTATTAGAAAGGTTTCCATGTAGCGAAATGGCCAAGCCACATATTTTAACTAAGGTGTAGAGTTTTTGAAGTTAGGGCTTGCAGAGTTAGGGCGCGTATAGTTAGAAGCTTGGCTCTACATGAGGTCTGATAACTTTTTGACAGTTCGAGGTCTTGGCAACATTATTCATGAAATGATTTTAATGGGATATGTTATTCTCAGCTCTAAATAAAATAAATCGTTGTTTTCTAAGAAAAGTAATTTACATTATTAAACAGAAACATCAAAACGTTTTCAAATGCGAATGCTTTCAAATTAACTTAAGGGTTTTTAAACATTTGAGTGGTATGAAACTTAAGCATGGATCATTCGTTTTGTACGAGATTATGGAGTCCGTTACGCCAGCAAGAAAGTAGCTTCTAGAGGGAAGCGAGTTTGATGAATAATTTGTGCGCAATTCGGTGTAAATGTGCGCCAAATTAAAAATTTGTGGGCCTTATAGTTTTGGAATAAAACGGGAAAAACGAATTCTGCTGGGGTAACGGCACTCCAGCAGGAAGATTCTAAACTAATGATCGGAGAGAAATAAAAGATATATGGGCGGGTAGTTTGGTACTAGCAAGAAATGTGCGCCAAATATATAATTTGTGGGCCTTATAGTTTTGGAGATATTTGATTTCCTGCTGGCGTAACGTTTTGCCGGATCCCAGATCTCGGAAACTACTAAATGTGCGATCTTACAGTAAACATATATAAGTAGCCCCTAATTTGTGCTATTTGTGCGGTAGAAAACATTTCAAAAATATTCACAAATTTTGAAGTAATCGGGCATTTTCAGAAAACAGAAAAAAAATTCTAGCGCCTAAACTACCGCATAAATAAAGAAACCAAAAACGGTGTTCTATTCTTCTTATTATTTCTCATTACCATAAAAATTTTGAAAACCGCACATTTAAACGTTTTCGAATAATACCCACATGAAGGTGAAACCGACCATGTCATGACTTTGACGGTCAGCAGGATAAAAATATCAGAGATTATTTAAATCCTGGCCCAATGAATAATCTGTGCGGTTACTGAAGTACATGCTCTGAAAATTTCAGCTTCAAATTCTTCGTATTAAAGGAAATATCAATTAAAATCCAAAACAACTGTCAGTATTCCGATTAACCGACCAAATTCGATAGACCACAAAAAAGCGACGCGTTCATACATATTGATGACCTTCTTTAATCTGTCGTATTATGCAGAAAAATTGTTTGTACAGTCGCGTTCATAATTTCTTATTGGCAAATGTGGGTAAATAGTGTTTTAACATTTAAATAGTTAGTTTGAGGCTGTATTTATACAAATACAATGTGGCGTTGATCTGTTACATTACACCCAGATTATATATTTTGCGGACGGCACTCTTCGAACACGTGATTGTGAAACCAGCTAAATTTCTTAAGTTACTAGAAGATCTGTTTCTTGAAGCTTCTTGGTGAAATATACCAGAATCATTGTTGTCTAAACATCAATAGCATAGCTGTTTTTATTTTCAATAACAAAACAACTACCTAGCTGTCTTAGGTAGGTATGTGTTTATAACTTCATTCGAACCGGAAGCACTAAAATTAGTTAAACGGGCACTTCACTCGCGTATTATTATTAAGGTAGGTATTTAGTTTTGGTGTAACAAGTAGGTATTTATTGTAATAATATTTTATTATGGTACCTACCTAAGTACTTACTTAAAATGCAATTAATTTTACAACAGAAGTGAGTGACCAACTTCATAGCGCTTGTGCTATAAAACGACGTTTTTTAATCTGTAACATTTTCTCTTTTCCATAGAGACCACTGACGTTCATTATACAACTTGTATAATGGACGTCAAAGGGCCTAGTACGAGTTGTGTTTCTCACCTCACTTTACGAAAGAGAGGAAATCATACGAGTGAGTGAACGAGTGAAAGAATGAAAACGATAGTTAACTATTGTGCGCTTTTATAATTCTCGACGGCCCGGCACGGCACGGCCCGGCACGGCACGGCTCGGCACGGCAGCGGCGACACCGAAAGACGCTTTTATAATTGCTGCCGTTGCCGGTCATTGGATGTTCAACACAGAACACTCATAGCGAAGAAGTTACTATTTGTACATTGTACAGTAGTGTCGTGGTACCTACTTTTTACTTTAGAATAATATAAAGAATAAAAGTTGACCTTCTCTCTCTAGATATTTGTTATCTTTATAATTATTTCATAAAATAATAGTTTACCAATTATACAACGTGTAACAGAAAGGAGGTATCAACTCGAAAGGAAGTCAATGTACTCGTGAATCTGAACACTTCCAACAGAAAAAGATTTCAAATCTAAAATATAATTGGACTCTCCATAGAAAATTTGAATTTGCCGCCAACATTTTATATAGGGAGGGACATTCTAAAATTTTTTTTTCTGTTGGAAGTTTCACGAGTACATTGACCTCCTCTCGGGTTGATACCCCCTTTTTGTTACACGTTGTTTAATGATTATATTACAATGAAGGTAGGTAGTAGGTACTTACTTAAATGATAAATAAATCTTTTAAAAATCAAAGAATATATTATATGTAGCTGGTTTTCATGACGTACCTACTTACCAAGATAGGTAGGCATCTACACAACACATTATTTAATTAAGTAGGTAACTACCTACTTAAGTAATATCTAGGTAATTATTTGTTGAGATAGGTAACAATATTTAACTTTGGTAAGTCCCCTATTAACGGTGTTTCCACCGCTGTAAGTACCTAGATATCTTTCCGATCAGTATCGAAATAACTGTTTGTCGGAATATTACCTATTTGTTGATTTTGATGTTGTTTGTTTCCACAATCATACATAGGTACATGGCATACCAACAACAACGCATTAACGATATTACGCTAATATACTGGTTGTGCCCTTTATACACGCTGTATATTCTTTGCTCTGGACTCACACTCACACATATGAATCCTTGTAGCTACGCACTACATCGTAAAAGTTCGACGGCAGCGTAGGATTTGGCCGGCACGGCACGGTTTGCCGGTGCCGTTGAGGAAATATAAAAGCGTCTCCATATGATTACATACATTTCACTTCCCTGTTGTGCCGTTGGACGGCTACCGGGCGGTGCCGTGCCGGGCCGTTGAGAATTATAAAAGCGCACATTCGCAAAGTGAAGTGAGAACAAAAAACCAACTCGTACTAGGCACTCTCTGAAGAGACCTACATCCATGTAGAAGTTGCATGCAAGGGATCACTGTCTATTGTCAATTTAATCACATTGTAGGTACATTAAGTACCTAGTTAGGTATGACAAAAAAAACGAAATAAAATTACAAAACATCCTTTATTTTTTTACAAAAATAATGTTAAAATGGTTAAAATTCTTTCAATTCAAGTAAAAATGAAATGAAACAGAAATAACTTCATTCGTTATTTAAATAAAAGCACTCACTCAAATCACTTTTTCACTTAAATGTACGTAGACGTGACGTGTACAAACCTGTTCGACAACAAAGTTAAGAAGGTCATCAATATGTATGAACGCGTCGCTTTTTTGTGGTCTATCGAATTTGGTCAGTTAATCCGAATACTGACTGTTGTTTTGGATTTTAATTGATATTTCCTTTAATACAAAGAATTTGAAGCTGAAATTTTTAGAGCATGTACTTCAGTAACCGCACAGATTATTCATTGGGCCAGGATCTAAATAATCTCTGATATTTTTATCCTGCTGACCGTCAAAGTAATGACATGGTCGGTCTCACCTTCATGTGGGTATTATTCGAAAACGTTCAAATGTGCGGTTTTCAAAATTTTTATGGTAATGAGAAATAATACGAAGAATAGAACACCGTTTTTGGTTTCTTTATTTATGCGGTAGTTTAGGCGCTAGAATTTTTTTTCTGTTTTCTGAAAATGCCCGATTACTTCAAAATTTGTGAATATTTTTGAAATGTTTTCTACCGCACAAATAGCACAAATTAGGGGCTACTTATATATGTTTACTGTAAGATCGCACATTTAGTAGTTTCCGAGATCTGGGATCCGGCAAAACGTTACGCCAGCAGGAAATCAAATATCTCCAAAACTATAAGGCCCACAAATTATATATTTGGCGCACATTTCTTGCTAGTATCAAGCTACCCGCCCATATATCTTTTATTTCTCTCCGATCATTAGTTTAGAATCTTCCTGCTGGAGTGCCGTTACCCCAGCAGAATTCGTTTTTCCCGTTTTATTCCAAAACTATAAGGCCCACAAATTTTTAATTTGGCGCACATATACTCCGAATTGCGCACAAATTATTCATCAAACTCGCTTCCCTCTAGAAGCTACTTTCTTGCTGGCGTAACGGACTCGAGATTATGGCAATATCATTTCACGGGAGAGACCAACTTCCTGTAATTTTTTTATTGCTTATATTTTTTTATCCGACTTCAAAAAAGGTAGGTACTCATTGTAGATTGATAAATGATAACAATAAAAACACAGTCGAATAAACTCAATATGAAAACATTATCCAGAAAAAATTGTGAGAGCATTATGCTCTAATTCTTATCTTTACTTAAATTGACAACAATACATCGCTTAATGGAAGATAAAACGTACTAAAATAACATTCAAAGGACCGCTATATCATTTAAAAGCTACCTTAATGTTTTGTAAGAAAAAAATAACTACGTAAATAAACTTGTTACGAAACGTCGTTTGATGAAAAAAAACCGGCCAAGTGCGAGTCGGACTCGCGCACGAAGGGTTCCGTGCCAACCGGCAAAAAAAACGTTTGTTGTATGGCAGCCCCCCTTAAATATTAATTTTATTCTATTTTTAGTATTTGTTGTTATAGCGGCAATAAAAATACATCATTTGTGAAAATTTCAACTGTCTACCTGTTGTCGTTATTAATATCGAGCAAAAAATGGCAAAAAAATCACGTTTGTTGTATGGGAGCCCCCCTTTAATATTAATTTTATTCTGTTTTTAGTATTTGTTGTTATAGCGGCAACAGAAATACATCATCTTTGAAAATTTCAACTTTCTAGCTATCACGGTTCATGAGATACAGCCTGGTGACAGACAAACTGACAGACAGACAGACAGACGGACAGCGGAGTCTTAGTAATAGGGTCCCGTTTTTACCCTTTGGGTACGGAACCCTAAAAATATTTTTATACACTTTTTACTTCAAAGGCCTTCCTTCTAAAACAACCCACAACATACATTTGGTAGTGGGCTAAGTGTAAAACTAAAAATTTTCCCCTTAGTGAGGACTCTGGTGAAAGCCATCATCCATCAATACTAAGAAGCAGACCTTCTTAGCCACGACATCACCGCAAACGCGTTCTGCGTCTTGAGTCTCAGCAACCACTGCGCACTGTCTCGACTCGATGTCGGCCTCTCATCTCTGCTATAAAGTTTGCAGCGTCCAGTTCGTCACTGCAGCTGCGCTGCCTGGCAGGTGTCATATAATACTCTTTGGAATCTATGGCATTTTGCCTAGTGACTCAGTAATGGACGCTAGTACTATTATTTATTCTGTGGTAATGGGTAAATGACAAGTGTTAGGGACCTGAAACTTGACGAAAGGATCACTGACAGTGCAGTTGCATGTTAGCACCCCAGCTGGTCGTCGTCGTTGCGATTGCGCAGCGGAATGGTTGCCGACCTCTCGGCGCATAATGTCACGTTCACATAATCGAGACGCAAGTCGAGTGCGTGGTGATGTTGTGGTCGAGGGGTAATGGATAAGAATGTTGGGCCACAACCCACCACACCGGCTCCAGATTGGAGTGTGTTCTGCAAATGCGTGGGGCATACGGAGCTCAAGATATATGACCTGGTCCATATAAATGTGAATGCATAAAATTTTAAGACTTAATATACTATGGCATAAGATTTTTTGGCAGAATATTAATACGCTTTCGTTTATCAGCATAACAACTTGTAGCATAACTTAATGCATATGAAGGGTTCACTGCAATAATGGTCGGTCACTTGACCCTAAGAATGATTATTTTCCAAAGAAATAATAAATGATACATATACTTTTATTTAGCTTTAATAAACAATATTTTATTATCTTCAGGTCTGAGTTTTTTTACACCGTTTACAACGTGTTAATGAATTAACACAAAATGAGAAAACCGTTTCTTCGGACCATCAAACTGAACCACTTTTACTATGGGACCAATTTTGTAATCGCGAAAAAAAATCAGGTGTTTCATACAAAAATTAATAACGAAAATATAAAAATCTTAAAACAAAAGACAAATGACATTCATCATTATTGCAGTGGACCCTTCATATGTTACTTACCACTAAAGTGCGGAATCCGTTAATGTGCGAATTAACTAGTTAATCTGCAAATTAACTGATCGAGTCAGTTAAAGTGCGTAATTTTTCTTTAAATAGCAGATTTCCGCATTTTAACTAACTGATTTGCATATTAACAAATGCTTAACCGTCAAAGTGCGGAAGACAGGAGTGAAATAGCTAAGGCTTCAGGAAATTTATATTAAAGATCTATATTGATATATGGTTTTCAATTTACATTAAGTACTTAGACACACTTTTTGGGATATCAAAAATCCCTGACAACTACAGTTTTTCCCTGATTTCCTGACAGATGCCTTAAATATCTGACATGTCAGGAAAATTCCTGTCATCTGGTAACCTTTATAGTGACTAACTTCACAACCGCCATTAAGCTTGCATCGAACTGTACCACAATATATATTTTGTGACTGTAGTAAGTAAAGGTTGAACCTTCTACCGAAGGTTTCTATAATGCTTTATTTTAAGAATGCCATTTACATTCCATTTTTAATTCACTAATAAATTGGCGACATTTCAAATCGTTTTGTGGATTGAATATAAAAGTATTGTGTAAACATTATCTGATTCGTTATACCACAGCCTCATTGTGTCAACATACAAAGTAATTTTATCTAAAAAGCGTAGTTCTTCGTAAACGCTCGTTCGTGGATGGAAATAAAATGGAGAGATAAAAATGTACCCATTCATTTAATATTCGATTCCCTTTTAAATGTTTTTTATTGACATCTATCATTCGGTGATATTGATACCACATTTAGTAGAACATGATTGGTTTTGGTACCTACTTAATTTGATGTCCAAATACTAAAGACGTAATTACACTGTACCTACGCTAACTTTATTAAGCTACTTATTGATTTTTTACACTTTTATTTCCATTACTACTATAACATTAAAGTATCACGTACTACATCATAACTGACGATAATAATGCTAAATCAATCCATTCATGGTCCTGCATTTATTATATTAAAATGGAAAGATGGGTTTGCTTGACTTTTCATTTAATTAAGTAGATATATTTTTGCTACAGAGTTCTACCAAATGTATTTTGGATGTTTAACTATCAGTAGTATTTAGTTGCTTAAGCCAGGGTTTCCTAGGATAGCGGTGCCGTCATAATATTACGGCCGTAATATAACGGCGTTGAATGTTGTCTATGTAAGCAATACGGCGACACCGTAACGTCAGAAAACGCGCCGTATTGTTTACATTAGACAACGATCTACGGCGCTAAATTTCGGCCGTAATATGACGGCACCGTCATCCTACGAAACCCTAGCTTTAATAATCATAACTTGAACATTTTTATACCAAATTTTGGTAACATTCAACACGTTTCTTCTTTCCTATTGCGCAGTTTCAATTAATTTCAATTGCTTCGAGTGAAAGAATCTCATGTGGCTTCGTTTCACGATGGAATTTTAGTTTAAACACCAAGAAAGCTTACGTGATTCATTTTTGCTATTAGTTCTAAGTTTCAAATCATTAATAAATATCATTGAATGCTACGAAAGAAACTCGTGGGAGAATGGTAACGTAGAATAGTAAAAATTGTAGCTTAGCTCATAGCCTCGCTTTACAGTAGAATATCAGTCGAACATCTATCGATAAAAAACGGCCAAGTGCGAGTCGGACTCGCGCACGAAGGGTTCTGTACCAAAAAACGGCAAAAAAATACGTTTGTTGTATGGGAGCCCCCCTTAAATATTAATTTTATTCTGTTTTTAGTATTTGTTGTTATAGCGGCAATAAAAATACATCATCTGTGAAAATTTCAACTGTCTACCTGTTGTCGTATTAATATCGAGCAAAAAACGGCAAAAAAATCACGTTTATTGTATGGGACCCCCCTTAAATAATAATTTTATTCTGTTATTAGTGTTTGTTGTTATAGCGGCAACAGAAATACATCATCTGTGAATTTCAACTTTCTAGCTATCACGGTTCACGAGATACAGCCTGGTGACAGACAGACAGACGGACAGCGGAGTTTTAGTAATAGGGTCCCGTTTTTACCCTTTGGGTACGGAACCCTAAAAACCGCTCGTCAAAGTACTCGATAGAGTAATTATCTAAGGAAAACTTCATTTCTGTTATCGGCGGTAGATGGCGCAGTACTAATTTCCTATACAAAATTGCTCAATTGAATGTTTTTACAGCGTTTTATCTCCCTCGATAGATGTTGTTACGGGTACATTTTTAATACCGAGAAATGATTTCATTGTAAAATGAACTATTTGTTATTTTGTAGATAGAAAATAGTTCATCCTTCTGTCTTACGCCTTAAGACAAATAAAATAATGGTGGCTCGCCCCATTTTATTCGCTTTCAGAATCTTTCAAAAAATGAACTGTATTAGAAGATGAATTAGTCGATTGAAGGCAAATACATAATACATTTTCTCTATCTATATATACGTTTGATCCTTGGTAGTACCGAAGTATGTTACGGCTAAAGATGAGCTAAATAGATAAGAAATAAAGTGACAAGGATGAGACTTGTAAAATTGATATGTGAGAAAAGGATAGATAGAGTGCTTTATGATGTCATACATGGATTAAAAAGTAAAAAAATAAAATGCACGGATATACCAAGGAGTTTTAAATAAGGATTGTTAAAAAAGGAGGTTGATAATTCGAAATAAAGAGTATGGACGAAATGAGGTCGCATGTATGAAATAAATATAAAATAAGAGAAATTAATGAAATTTATTAACAAATTAGTGTTTTATGATTTTAAATAAATAAATAAGATGGGGTATTAATGAATAAGTGAAAAGCATAATAGGCTGGAATCTACTTATGAATAAAATTTTTCAGCATAGGTTTGATCGAACTGTTTTTGTGATAAATTACAAAAAATGAGTGCGTCCAACGATGAAGATAGTCATCTAACTCCAAAATAAATGAGTGAACAAGTTTCTAATGCTGAAATTTAGCTTTTTACTAGGAAACTCACGTAAAAATGTTCTCGCTGGTAGAGGTGAAAAGTTGTATGTTTTACACGAGACCAAAATTTTGTTCTGCCTCGTGACTTTAAATCACTCACTGTGCTCAGTAGTCACTCGCTAGTTCGTGATTTAAAGTCGGCACTCGCAGCACAAATTGATTTTGGTCACTTGTATAACAAATAACTATTATCTCTATCCAGCACTAAGTGTAATCTTTAATTTTCTACGATTGGCTACAATAACGTAGGTAGGTAATTACATAGCATAAAAAATAAACAACTAATAAATCACGACTGTGACTTTTTCATACAATAATATATAATATCATTAAAAAAAATTGTCAGCGGAATAAAAAAGAAACAACAAAAATACCTATTATGAAAAGTAAAAACTACGGCCCTTAATTTATCGTCAAAAACGTAAAAAACAGTTCCACCCTCATCAAAAGAGGAACTTTTTTGATTGACAAGTTTTTTATGCGAGAAACTTTCTGCCAATTACAACCGACCAATTTTAATTTGTGACTAAATTTTCAGAGTTTTCGCGTTATTTGCATGTCTTGGGGGCAAGACTGTTGTAATTAGTAATCATAGAACAAACAAAAGTTCGTTAATTGAATGTAAACTTTTGCGACATAATTGGCATCGTCGATTGTTAATTTTTGCAACGAGATAAGGCTTCCATTTTGTGTTAATTACGAAAACGTGACGTCAATAAAGATGTTTTTTATATTTGGAGGACAACACCGTCTTTACGTGCATATGTAAGTGACTCTATCCATGGACCTTTTTTAACTGTGTAAAAATAAATAAAGGAAGAGAAACTCTTCGTTTTACCGATTTTTCACAACTAACTAGTATATGAGTTTTCGGTAACTGTTGACGATATTAAAAACTAGATAATATTAGATCACATAAATATTGCTTAAAAGTTCAACGTTCGCAAGGGTCGGTCATGGGATGGGTGACCAAAAGTTTACTATGGCAAACTCCTCCGTGCTTCGGATGGCAGGTTAAGCCGTTGGTCCCGGCTGTGCGTGTGCGTGTGCGTGTGCGTATGCGTATGCGTGTGCGTGTGCGTGTGCGTGTGCGTGTGCGTGTGCGTGTGTGTGTGTGTGTGTGTGTGAGAGAGAGAGAGACAGAGAAAGATTAAAATTTAATCCGTACGATGTTGGCTAAAAGTAGGATTATTTATTTATAAAGTACTAAATAAGTAAATGGAGTATAATTCATTGTCTTAAATATTAAGTCCATTTGTGTCCTAAATATTTCACCAGATTATAAAAGAAAAGTTTTAAACTCCAATCCATTTTCTTTAACCAACCCTCCTGTTGTAAGTTCAAACATTTTCCCAAACTTAATAAGCAATATCCATAAATCCGTGAGAATTGTTTATCAACCCTACACTGGTCAGCTTTTATTCCGTTTGCACAATTTGTTCGAATTGTTCAGATTACGAACAATTGTTTGTCAGAGCTGATTCCGTCTGTTTGTCGACTAAAAGTAGCTGACTTTTTAAAGGGACAGTCGATTTTGCGGTTTCTATGTATTGTAAACAGCGTAGCCGGTTGGTTTTAACTGTGAAAAAAACTACGTTTTAGCGATAGATATTTACATTCTGTATTACTAACTCGTATATCAATAAAAGTAGTTTAAAATTCTAAAGCTACTAAAATATGGTTTTCAATTATTTGACTTCTTTTCCCAGATATTTGAAAAGTTTTATTTAGCCACTCTTCTGTGATAATAATTTCACGGCCCCCTTTTTTAACGGCCATTTTTTCATTAAATATCTAATAAATCTGATTTTATACGTATCATACCAACCCCACTCTCATGCCAGGAGGTCAGAGTATTTAGTATTCATGTATTGGCTCCGTGCACGCTTTTAGCGCCACCTAGCGTGTTGCAACTTTGTTGGCTCTGACCTGACCGTTTTGACGTTTTGATATGTAATGGCGGCATTGTGACACAATGTTAAAATATACTATACATATTGTGTTATTAATGTAAATTTCAAAATTACTATGATTTGGGTGGACAAAGTGTTGTGAAATCATTTTTAGTCATTTAAATTAAATATGGCAAGTAAGATCTATTCACAAAGAGTGTTTTATTTTGGTTATATCAGGGTTTGTTTACTTCTTTTTTAGTTGTAGATTTTGTAAAACAAGCTACTTTAATAATTTTACTAAGTGATAATAAACATATATAATTATTCCTGTATCGCTAGTAATAAATTAAATATCGTTTTCAAGCAGATTACAGAGCCTTCTTTATTTCCACTTTTTGCCACCATGAGCGCTGCGATCGATTATTATACCTTCGCACCCTCCCAATAGGTACTCCATATTTGTTGGAAGTATTATTGCAATTATTTGTTGGGTCAATAAATGGTTTGAACTTGTTTGTTGATGGTTACTACTTCATTTAATAATTAAGTTCATTTGATCAAGTTTATTTTAATTTTCATGTCACGAGCGTAAAATACACACAACTTTACAAATCCCAATGCTGTTTAATTTTCGACAATTGTGCTCTCCGCAGCCATAATCCGTAGGGTTAAACAACCTTTTATGTAATAGTTTTATCAGTTTCACCTTCAAATTAACCCCAAAAGGTTTCGTCGAATCACCAAACTTTGTACAAACAAATTTAAATACGACGACATCGGTCGAAAAACTAACCGGGAACGACGAACGTTTCGACAAAAACGTGTTTGTTTCGCTGAAACTAACCAACTCCATGTAGCATTTACACGATGACATTTCAGAATGATATAATACTGGCACGCGTAATAAAAAACATTGTGTACCTATTGGATTTACCTATTGGATTTTTCAATTGGTTTTAAATTTCCTAAATGTGTTTTAGTAAAAAAAGATATCAAATTTTTCATTAAGGTTCCATTATAGAAAAATGTGGTTCGGGTGGGTCGTTTTTTATATAGAAAACGTAAAGTTGTAGCCACAAAAAAACATACGAAAAGCTAAAGAGATTCTCTAAGTTGTAGCTCCAAATATTAAATTGCGTCAAATGATTGTAAAAAAAAATCAGAATATCATCAAAAGCGCTTGCGTAGGTTCAACCCTTTTTTTAGGCGTAAATAATAGCGGAAACGTATTGAATTCTACATCAAAATACACTTTAACAAACTGTGAAGTAGCTTCGATAACTTTTATTCAAGAAAGATAATTGTGATAATAATAATGATGAAATAACAATGAAAAACATAAAAAAGTGGGTTATTTTATTTACTCTTTACATCTAAAGAAAAAGACAGAGAGAAATATTTCAGCGTAAACGAGGCCTTTAACAAAATTAACTAGAATATTTTTATGAATTTAATAATGTTACGAATTACGAAAAAAATATATAATACATATCTTTTATGTCCTAAGCTTATTTTATGACTACGCTCTAGATTTTTTGCTAAAAACTGACTACTGACCACTGGCGATAAGTACATTAGCTTTGAAAAACTTACATCGTCTGAACACACCACAAAATCAGTAAAAAACTGACATCGTCTGAACACACCACAAAATCAGTAAAAAAACTGCCATCGTCTGAACACAACATAAAATCAGTAAAAACTGACATCGTCTGAACACACCACAAAATTAGTAAAAATCTGACATTGTCTGAACACACCACAAAATCAGTCAAAAAACTGACATCGTCTGAACACACCACAAAATCAGTAAAAACAGTCACGTTTGAACCGGGACACGCGGACGGATCGAGTGTCGTACTCGAATCGGTAGAAATGTCGCGTCATTATTGGTGTTTACACGTGACGGGGATGATTTTAATAGCAAGTTATACACATCTGCTTTGTCTATGGATACAGGTGTTTTTTTCATACAAACGAGGTAACTTTGAAGCCTTGGTTTTCTGCAAGGGATGTAGCGTGCTGTGATCTGATGATGGCTATCTAAGGAGTGAATGGAGGAAATTCAGATCGTTATACGCACCCAACTGATCTAATCAGCATTCTAAAAGATTAAAGGACATGTTTAAAAAACCGCGAAAATTGCATTAAAATGTATGGAAATTCTGAAACTGAGAACTCTGACCCATTAATCTTTTAGAATGCTGATCAGATCAGTTGGGTGTGTATAACGATCTGAATCTCCTTCATTCACTCCCTGGATAGCCATTATCATATCACATCATCACACAGCACGGTACATCCCTTGAAGAAAACCAAGGGTTCAAAGTTACTTCGTTAGTTTGAAAAAAACACCTGTATCCCTAGACAAAGTTGATGTGTATACTTCAAATAAATGATACGAACAATTTCCTGAAGATATTAAACACTTCCTTGGTACTAGTGGTTAGACTTTATTTTATTAAAAAAATTAAGAAATATTAAAAACATGACTACCCTGCCAAAAACGAACTAAAAAGATAAACAACAAGTGTCATTGCAGTCGGGGGACCTTATTATGGAACAATTTTTGATGAAAGAGGTCCCCCGACTGCAATGACACTTGTTGTTTAACTTTTTAGTTCGTTTTTGGCAGGGCAGTCGTGTTTGTAATATTTTTTTTAATTTATTTATTTTTATTTCACACATTTTAGTGACATTATAGTTTTGGAATGTGTTCATCAAGGCCTTTCATTTGATGCCCATATTGTAATAATAGAAGAATTTTTTTTTTTTCACATTTGAAAATGGGATCGGCGTCGTACAGTCGCCATATTGATTTTTTCTAAAAAAAATATAGCCAGTGTCACTCGGGATACTGTAAGAATTTTATCTAAATCAGTTAGAAGATTTAGAAGTTATGGTGGAATAAAGAAACTCACATACCCACATACATGAACCCTGAACACATATACACTCTTTTTGCTTTGGGCATTCGTATAAAAAGTAAGAAGCGCTCCCTCATGGCGGAGCTTGACAGACTGATGATCGTACTCGATCACGTTTGTTAAGCAACCCTCGATCCGGCCATGAGTCGGATGGGTGACCATTAAGTGGCATTACAACTGAGCGCTACCGTGTTTCGGAGGGCAGTTAAACCGTCGGTTCCGGTTGTTGTCATCTCACAACAGTCAAATCAGAGGCATTACAGGCGGCTTGATAAACTCTAAAACCAGACTCCAGAGGTGCCCACTAATACTCATACGATAAACAAGTAAGTAAGTAATAAAACAGTAAAATAACTATCAAAATGCGACTGGTACTAAACACTGTATTGCGTACTGTACTCGTCATTGTTATAGCTTACAAATAAATTCATAATTCATTGGGACGAGTTAGCCAACGGAAACAATATTTAATTTGAAAGTTACAACTTGACCTATGCGGGCATAGATGCATTTTTACCAACAGAAATGCATCTATTTGACTTGACAAAAGGAATTTTACTACCTGTCTTTTGTAATCAGAATATTTATTTTTTATTTTAAGTAAATGTTTAATTTGTCATCGTAAGTTCAAATATGCTTACTCAAATGAAAAATAAATGAACAATTTAACAAATTGCTGTATATATTAAAGTTAATAAGTACCTACATAATATTATGTAATTAAAGGGAACTTTAAACAAGCACATGACCTCAAATTAGGCATACAACATAGTCATTATTTTAATGTTAAATGAGCAAATTTTAATGTTTATTTTATTGTTGGCCCATTATAATGCAAACGTTTGAGTTTCCTTTATTATAATGTTGACCCACGTAACTCTATTGGTCCACAAATATGCTTGACCTGCCTTGGCATTTCACTTAATTTGTAAATTCATCTTGTCGGTTGATGTAAGATAAAAAAAAAACTAGAAAAAATAAACTTGTTTAGTAGTAGAATGTGAGTAAAAACGTAAAGGAGTGGATGTTCATTTTTCATTATAGTACAAAATAAAAGAAAAAAAACCGGTCAAATGCGAGTCGGACTCGCGCACGATGGGTTTCGTACCAAAAAACGGCAAAAAATTACGTTTTTTGTATGGGAGGCCCCCTTAAATATTAATTTTATTGTGTTTTTGGTATTTGTTGTTATAGCGGCAACAGAAATACATCATATGTGAAAATTTCAACTTTCTAGCTATCACGGTTCATGAGATACAGCCTGGTGACAGACAGCCAGACGGACAGCGGAGTCTTAGTAATAGGGTCCCGTTTATACTCTTTGGGTACGGAACCCTAAAAAACATACTTTGTAATATTTTAAAGGATCTCTGTCTTTTCAATTATTAAGAAATTTGTTTCAAAAATAGTATTATCAAAAAAACCGCTTTATCCCTATTGTTGTGTGTAGTATCATATTTTCAAAAGCGAAATTTTCTTTATTGTAATTTGTGGTAGGTGGTACCGTCCTTGTGAAATATTTTTATAATACAAGTATATTGATATTTGCAGGATTATGAAAACAAGTGCGAGTCGGACTCACGCACGAAGGGTTCCGTACCAAAAAACGGCAAAAAAAATACGTTTGTTGTATGGGAGCCCCCTTAAATATTAATTTTATTCTGTTTTTGGTATTTGTTGTTATAGCGGCAACAGAAATACATCATATGTGAAAATTTCAACTTTCTAGCTATCACGGTTCATGAGATACAGCCTGGTGACAGACAGCCAGACGGACAGCGGAGTCTTAGTAATAGGGTCCCGTTTTTACTCTTTGGGTACGGAACCCTAAAAAACATACTTTGTAATATTTTAAAGGATCTCTGTCTTTTCAATTATTAAGAAATTTGTTGTTTCAAAATTAGTATTATCAAAAAAACCGCTTTATCCCTATTGTTGTGTGTAGTATCATATTTTCAAAAGCGAAATTTTCTTTATTGTAATTTGTGGTAGGTGGTACCGTCCTTGTGAAATATTTTTATAACACAAGTATATTGATATTTGCAGGATTATGAAAACAAGTGCGAGTCGGACTCACGCACGAAGGGTTCCGTACCAAAAAAGGCAAAAAAATTACGTTTGTTGTATGGGAGCCCCCTTAAATATTAATTTTATTCTGTTTTTAGTATTTGTTGTTATAGTGGCCACAGAAATACATCATCTGTGAAAATTTCAACTTTCTGGCTATCACGGTTCATGAGATACAGCCTGGTGACAGACAGACAGACAGACGGACAGCGGAGTCTTAGTAATAGGGTCCCGTTTTTACCCTTGAGTACGGAACCCTAAAAACTACTTGCCAGATCTCTGTAATTTTGCCAGACCACACCTAAACTATGTTCTTTCAGATAAAAAAAGAATGATTAAAACTGGTTAACAACTGGCCAAGTTATGGTAAAACACATAAAAAAAAACCGTTGACTTGATAACCTACTCCTTCTTTTTTGAAGTCAGTTAAAAAAAGATTTCATTCCAATCAAGTAAAGTTTCAAGTTAACTATAATACGACATAAGTAACCTTTTAGAGATTTCGTATCAAGATAATGAACAATGTGTAGTTTGATTGACAGCGCCAATGTTTATTAAATTACTTACAATGTTGTTCTAGTCACCGGCAGGATTGCTTCTTAGGGGTCAAATCTGAAATATAGAAAACAGAATTATTAATAATAAAGTATTCGTTGTAATTATAATTACTTATTGTCTTTTATTTATCGTATACACGAGAGACATGTATTTTGATGTAATAGAATTAGTCTTACGAACAAACCTATTTTATGAAGAAATAGAGAACCTTTTCTAATCACACATTCACCCACACACACACCCACACACACACACACCCACACACACACACACACACACACACACACACACACACACACACACACACACACACACACACACACACACACACACACACCCACACCCACACCCACACCCACCCACACACACACACATACACACACACACACAGCACACAACTCACAATCATTAAACATAAACCAACTCCACGCAATTTGTTTGTAACTATAGATTATGGGCATTATTTATAAACGCACATTGAAAAACATTTTGAAACATAGAATATGTTCATAAATATGTTCATTATAATTAGTTTAGCAGTAACTTAACAATTTAAAATTGAAACAACAAATGTATCTTTTGTAATCTTAGAAGGAGCGGGGCTCTTAACACAGGCTTTATACTTAAAAGGGGCCTCAGCCATATAACATGTAATGTACTTAAAAGATACTGAATAAATATTTTTTCATTTCTTTTTTTTTAACCTAATTTTTCATCATAATCAATAAATACAATTAAGCGCCACTTTAACTTGAATTTCATTGCATCGAAACTAGAATAAACGAATCTAAACAATGCATTGTGTCAATAGGGGCTATTAGTTTTCTATTCAAGCTAGCAAATATAAAATTTTTCACAGTTTATATTAATCCTTCGAAAATAACCACATTGTTTAACTTATATCTACTGTTGCACCTATAACTAACAAATCTTCACTTATTTATAACTTCACCATCTAATTAATAATACCTACAAACAGCATTTGTTTTTACAGCAGACGGAAAAGGCAAATATTGGGATTAGTAACGTAAACTTTAGCGTTATAAACGTAACAATGGCCGTGTTCATAGTTCAACAGGAAAATTAACGTAGTTGTTTATGTGTCATTTGGTAATGGCATGCCTTTGTAATGTTTATGATGTGGGATCGAAATAGCTATGGTGTTTGGGTTCTTTGTGACAGGTTTTGGGGGAGAATTTGAATGGGGAACTAATAACTTTTGTGATATAGGTATTGATCGTAATATTAAAAAAGTTTTTTTTTGTTAACCTTTTAGATATCTACTTACAACGACTTCTTAAAAGGTCCCGGTTTTATTTTTTATGTCAATTGGTAGATTTGTTTACTGACAACTTTTCAATGTTTTTACGAAGAGTAATAAAGTAATAATACATACTTAGGATGAGAAAAAGTATGCTATTGCCATAGAATGAGCTAGGAATACAAATAGGATTACAAAAAATTGGGTTGCACTCCGGGAGTGCCGGCAGAAGTGAAAACTTAAATATTAACGTTGTGCATTTTTGATATTTTGTAATTAGCGGCAAAGGATTAAAATTATTTCTTTCCTATTACTATACAGTCACACAATTCAGTTTGTAATTAGAGAAAAATTCTAAAGATTTCGCGCCAGTGGCCTTTTTAATTTCTACATGCACGCATTCTACGTGCGTACGTATTTAAACTTATAGTCACAGAGTATAAATAAGTCTATGATTTCACCGAAGAGATCGCTGCTATTAGTTCCTGTTTCAAAATGAGCGCGTTGCTGGTGACATAAGTGTTTACGTCTTAAAATGACGCGCCGCCATTTTCAACCCGCCCCGTAGAAAGAGAGGGGGATACTTCTGCCACCAGCTGTCTACTCTCCATCGGTCACATCCGTCTTACGCATTTTCGATCAGCCACGTGAAGATTACTGACGCGAGTTTAGCATTTTTCCCCAAGCGTACAACAAAAAAAGCGTACAACGCCGCTAAAGAAGTTTTCACTTCAAAAAATGCGTGGGATGTGACTTCATTATTATGAATATGACATAAATCGTTTCTGCCATTAAGAATTCGTTTATACAGGGTTATTTATAAAACACCAATCAATAAACTCGCAGGAGTACATTACTAACATCATAAACAACAACATTTTGTTCTATAACTTTTCTGAAAACAGACAAAAAAATCGTCTTCCCATACAAATATATCCGAACAGCTGATCGAGTTTTGTATGAAAAGTAGGATTTTTTTCCCTGTTTTCGGAAAAGTTGTAGATAAAATGATGTTAGTAATCTACTCCGGTTGTTGGCGTTTTACAAATAACCCTATATACTCACAAATCTTTTAAATTACATTAATAAAACGTAAGGAACAGACTATAAGCCAATTCTTTTTGTTTTACATTAAAAGAAAAACAAACTTGCAACACCAAAACTTGTAAAACATTTTAGTGAGCACTTTGTCATAGCAAGTAACTTGACAGGTCCCCGACAGTTTGTTAGAAAACAACGAACAAGTTATCTTGACACGGTAAAGGCACAAAATAAAAAGGAGACAGAATAGTCGCTCGTAACAAACCGCGGTTTTTGATGCACGCACACATAGACATACTTTTTAGGGTTCCGTACCCAAAGGGTAAAAACGGGACCCTATTACTAAGACTCCGCTGTCCGTCTGTCTGTCTGTCTGTCACCAGACTGTATCTCATGAACCATGATAGCTAGAATGTTGAAATCCACAGATGATGTACCGCTATAACAACAAATACTAAAAACAGAATAAAATTAATATTTAAGGGGGGCTCCCATACAACAAACGTAATTTTTTTTGCCGTTTTTTGGTACGGAACCCTTCGTGCGCGAGTCCGACTCGCACTTGGCCGGTTTTTTTTTATTCACAACAGGATAGGTGCTGGGCCTTCACCTCACCTGATGTTAAGTGACGATAAGGCTAAAAATGTAAGCGCACAGCGCACTACACCCGGCATCCTCACCACTGAGGAACTGTCTATCTTACGTCTAACTGCCGGAACACAACAATTTTTAAATTGTTGTTATGGCGTCAGACTTATGTAAGATGGTGGTAGTTAGTTAGGCGGACTTGAAATAAGCTATACCACCAACCAAACCGAGTACTACAAATTGTACCTCCCTGGGAATCAAACGCGGGAGCCCTGCGTCTTATACGGGTGGGCAAAATACTAGTACAGGCAATCTCAGGACTAACCGGGCTAAAGTGACAGTCAGTATAGTTCGTGTCACGAAAGATGACCACAGATGGCGCCCATCGCCCAGGTGCGATGAAGGCCAAGCACTATCCCGTTGTGTATAAAAAAAAAAAAACTTCGTATCATAACTCATGAAGAAAAGCCTAAGTCAAAATAATCCTATTACTCTAATATTATCTCCACCCCATAGGGGATATTTGGATGTTTGTTCCTCAATCACGCAAAAACTACTAAACGGATTTGGTTGAAATTTGGCACACAAATAGTAAATAGCCTAAATTAAAACAAATAATACTTTTTATCCCGATATTCCTACGGGAACGGGAACCACGCGGGTGAAACCGCGGGCGGCCGCTAGTAATTCATATATAAATAAAATATGTATATCTTTATGTATATGAAATATTATTTTGTCTTACGTCTTTTCTTCATGAGTTATGATGCGAAAATGGACGCCATTTGTGGTCTTTCGTGATTTACACTGTACTTGTAGTAGTTCTTATAAGGTGTCCCGACACAGTCGCTTTCTCGTCTCTCCTGAGCTTTCAATAGAGGCATGCCTTATTGCATTCAATAGCGCATGTCCTATCTTCTCAAAAAGGTCAAAATACGGCAGAAAGTTGAAAGGAAAAAGCGCACAGTTTGGAGGTAATATTGCATCTGACGCAAGTTTCATTGAAAGTTGAAGCAATTCTGTGAAGACAAACCAATTAGCTCTATATCCTAGCGCATGGGTCGCCAAACTTTTTAGCCTAAGGGCCAGACTAACTTCTCTACGAAATCCCAAGGGCCAGGACGTAGCTAGCTCATCGTACCAACATACTGTAAATTGTAACTGGCCTAGCACAACAAAACAAATGACGCAAGTGTGTTCGAAAACGGCGCTTCTGCCTAGTACACAATATTTAGCGGTAAAGTGTTGTTGCTTAGGTACTTTTGACAAGAATTCACAAGGTCATTCCAAATATTTCAAACAAAGGTTAGAAAATCTTGTTTATTATTAAAATAATTACAGTATTTTTTTCCGTTGGAAATATTATAAAACCTTAACATCCATGTCTTTTTAATGGCGTTATGACATCATCTTGACCTTTCAATCTATTGCGGACATATTTGGTAACTCTTGAGAACTGTTTATATTGGTCAAAGAGTCTACCTGAGTGAGCATTAGTTTTTTTTAGAGTTATAGGAATTTTTAGGAATTGCCACAATTGTCCGATATGAATTACCTATAGGTAACCGTGGTTCTTAGCCTTCTTCAAAATTGTAACTATAAAAAATCATCTGTTTCAGGAATCGCCACAAATGGCGGATATAAATAATACTGTGTAACCGTGATTCTAAACCGTCTTCAAAATTGTAACTAAAAAACACCACCAATGTTACCAATAGAAATATTGTGAACTAACTACATTTTTACACCAGTCGTGTATTTGTCGCTTGTAACGTTTTGTTACTTTTTGGCGCAGTCGACAAAGCAAAGCATCAAAGGTGCCGTGTCAAAGTCGGAACGTGCTCCTTGGTACATACGCGGAATAATTTCGCTTCAACACTCGGGTAGCTCAGACCGGAGACCGGTCCCACCGGTTGGACATGAATGAGTGCACTCAAAAGTCTACTTTATGTCTAGAATCTTCGCTATATAGCTCAGACTGGTCGGACAGGAATGAGTGCACTCAAAAGTCTACTTTATATAGAATCTTCGCTATCCGTGACTCTGATACGTTTTGCTATGAGTGTGTTAGGCGTAACTCATTTGTTCATTCTGTGACTGATCAAATGAACGTTCGATTCTGTTTGAATAAAGTAATTTTATCGAAGATTTTACAATATGATCGAACGTTCATTTGGTCGAAAGCACTGCGTTTACGCGTAGCATCCCATTGCCATAGCATCCTGTATGGTCTGATTTTCTTAAATTCATATTTATTAAGGAAAAACAAAATGTTTGCTAAATAACCAAAATATTTTATATTTTTTTTTATTAATAGTTTATTTTTGTTTAATATTTTGTTTGAAAACTGTACGTTATTTGTCCGTTTTTCACGTCAAATTGGAGTAATGGATTGCGTATCTTTTTTGTAAGTCAGAAAGCTGAAGATAGATATTATAGATTACTTTTTTATCAGGGAAAAAATCTTGTCGATTTCATAAAAATGTTTCTTTCTCAGATATTTCCATAAAAATATATAAAAAACTGGCCAAGTGCGAGTCGGCCTCGCGCATGAAGGGTTCTGTACCAAAATGGCAAAGATCACGTTTGTTGTATGGGAGCCCCACTCAAATATGTATTTTATTCTGTTTTTAGTATTTGTTGTTATAGCGGCAACAGAAATACATCATTTGTGAAAATTTAAACTGTCTAGCTATCACGGTTTATGAGATACAGCCTGGTGAAAAACAGACACGGACAGCGGAGTCTTAGTAATAGGGTTCCCGTTTACCCTTTGAGTACGGAACCTTAAAAACCAAATCTAATATTCCACCGTGTATGTGATGTCTAAATCGTTACCGATATTTATGATTTTCTTAAAACAAACTTCATCACTTAAGTAAGGTTCTAATTCTGTAACAGTGGTCACTTTAATAAATAAATTCTTCAAGCATCAATATCTCTCTGAAGGCAGAACACTTTCTTTATCTTGAATAGGGACATAATTTGAAAAAAAATCGCACACCCATCCAAAACCTGACCTGTGCAAAATTTGCTTAACTTTCACGATCGCACAAGGCCTTTCAAACTCCGCCTACCGTAAATCGTATATTAACCTATAAAAGGCAGGCTATAACGGCCACTTCACGGGTTTTATTTTATGTTCGGCTCCAAACAATAAATGACGAAGATTTCGGCTTTATTACTGCGAAAGTCATGCTGGAGGGTGTAAAAAGTATGAACCCGTTCGGAGTAAACATTTTTATTTGCTAGATGTAAGTTTGATGAAATTAGCCGTTTCATTGTAGAGACGTGACTTTGTTACATTTGTTTGATTTTATAAGTAAGATGTGCCTAAAGACCATTTCCAACTTTTGAGGTACCTAACTTATTACATCTAATAAGGCTCGTAGTATAGAATCAAACCCAAATCTCTGCTTGAGTACAGTTAGAAGCAGAGATTTGAGTTTGAGTTTGAATCTATAATACGAGCTTTATTGTTTTTTTGAGTTGTCCTTTTTTCATCCGATGCCGTCTCATCCCTTGAGGATTTCTTCCTTATCCCAACTTTTTATCCTATCTCATCATTTTAAATAATTTCATATCTATCCCTTGTACTAATTAAAAAAAAATTGCACACTGGTTCTTTAGGCATTTTCAGTCGAACAAGAGAACGCTATTAATTTGTTTACGAGTCCTAGATAGTAAAATTTTATTCTTTGTTCGAGTATTTCGTAGTAACTACAAGCTTCGTAGTCGTAGTACCGAGTTTCGTAGCTTAGGACTTAATAGGTTGTTTGGATTTAACTAATATTGATATTAATTTTTTCTTATTGAAAAACCCGACAATTACGAGTCGGACTCACCCACCGAAGGTTTCGTAGGTGGGTAAATTATATACATACTTTAAATAAAGACTATTTTTTTATGATTTAATAACTAATGTATAGTTTTCAGATTTTTCCTTGTATTTATGGTATAAGACTATATTGCTTGCCAAATTTCATAGTAATTAAAAAACGGAAAGTAATTACCTTATAATGTTTTATTCCCTTGAAAGTATCAAAATATGTGTTTTTTGCTGCACAAATGGCTGTATAATTTTTTTTACATTAACTTAGAAGTTTGATTTTTTCTCAGCTCCAAGGGACTGTAGGCTTGAGTATATGGCTTTAATTTCAACTCGATACCTCTACTTGTCTCTGAGATAAAGGGTCTTGACAGACAGACGGACAACAGAGTGATCCTATAAGGGTTTAGTTTTTTCCTTCTGAGGTACCCTAGAAACGATTCTAGGAATCATGAAATCGATATGGTATCATATGATACCATATCGATTTCATGATTTGTTCTCAGACAAACTTATTGACCTAAATAAGTTTCTCTGAGAATACTTAAATATTGGACAACTTAGGTTTCAGAGACGGTCGGCTTACGATGGCAATTTACCCTAACATACGTTTTTTAGGCAAGTCATTGACATAGGTTCGATTCCGATATCATAAGAAGTGAACTAATGATAGTTTGGACAGAAACATACATATATCAACATAATTTAGAGACTATTGTAGAAGACTGTGCGACAATGGTGTAGGGTGCCATAACTTGGTACCCCGTTATCTGTACTCGATCCCTTATAATCGTTTTAGGCCTGATTTACAGTCAATACTAAGATATAGTACTGTGTAAAGTAATGTACGTGGGTTCTTGGTTGTAGCGATAAAGTTTAACTTTGCGATAACGTTAGGTCTTAAATATCAGATTTTTAAATAAGTATTATAGGGTTAATTATTCACCTCGCGGTTTTTGCTAATCACAGTAATTTTTAGGGTTCCGTAGCCAAAATGGCAAAAAACGGAACCCTTATAGATTCGTCATGTCTGTCTGTCTGTCTGTCTGTCCGTCCGTATGTCACAGCCACTTTATTCCAAAAGTATTAGGACCACATAGTTGAAACTTGGTAGGCAGGTGTATTCTGTGAACCGCTTTACGATTTTTACACAAAAATAAAAAAATAAAAATATTAAAGGGGGCTCCCCATACATGGAACTGAAACTGAAAATATTTTTTTTCATCAAACCAATACTTGTGGGGTGTCTATAGATAGGTCTTTAAAAATGGCATTGAGGTTTCTTAGACTATTTTTTTTCAAAGTCAACCGTTTGAAAGATATATGCCGCCAAAGTGGTAAATGTGTGTCCCCCCCCCTTTAACTTTTAAAGTAAGAGGGTGAAAAATCTAAAAAAAATATAAGTTATAGATCTTAACAAACACTTTCAACGAAAATTGGTTTGAACGAGATACAGTAATTAGTTTTTGAGATATAGCACATTTTCCAAAACCTCAAATATAACTTTGTCATTCATACAAACACTGTGAAAGACAAAATTATTTTTTCAGACGAAAAATGATAGCGGTATTAAAATATTGTATGGTATAATGTACCTACGGAACCCTACTGCGCGTGGCCCGACACGCACTTGGCCGGTTTTTTAACTAAACCTACTCTATTTTTTTAGTAACCCCAGTGCCTAGAAAAATAAATAGTGGACGAGTTTCATTTGAAAGAGTTAATACCTGACCTAAATACACATCAAAAAAAGTTTGCGATCGCTAGCAAAGGCAGATATATTTTTTGTAATGGAACTTTATCAATAAAAAGTGTTTATGGAATATCCTTTTTAAATAAAAATACACTCATTTGAAATTTAAAAAACCTTTTATAAATAACTTTTTTTTATAAAAAAGAAAACATGTTATATTAAACCGTGCTAAAAAGATTTCGAGTTTTCAAACCGATCGCAAACTTTTTGATATGTGTAAGTATATTAAGAATAGGTGTATTAGACAGCGGATGACTATAGACATCTTAAGAATCCGTAATTTGAGAATTTAATTCCAAAAAACAGTTTTGTATGCATAGCAGATAAGTACATTACCTATTCCCAAAAATAACTCTTCATTGCTACGTTAATGTTTAGTAAAATAGCAAAAACATCAAAATGCAAATACCTCTCGCACTTAGCCATTCTCATTCATGAGAAACCGTTAGCGAAGGTTAGGTATATCCTTTAATCCTTCGTTTAAATTCTTACTGTAAATTTTGCACTGTGCTTAATTCAGTTTAACATATTGGATGTGATTATAATTCTGTTCCGTACCTCCAAAGCTCCAGATTAGGCCCATGCGGGCCCGTATCTAATTGATTAATCAAATCAAACAAAAACCATTTGTGGTGTCATAAGTAGACTGTTTGGGTTGAGTTGAATTATTAATGGGTGAGTTCTAGTATAATGTTATCTGTGGTTGAGTCTTATTGTTCCTGAAATAGAAACGTGGGTTACCTATGTATATTGAAGGGTTTACGTAGAAAAATACTCGTAGCACCAGTGGGTATTCCTTTCTGAAATGCTTTTTAGGTACTATCTACACACGCCGCGCCGTCACTACATACGTTTAGTTCGTGCAGGGGCGATACGCGCGCACACGAATTTTACTGCAAAGTGGTAAAAGCACTTGAGTTATCCATAGTACCATGGGCAACAGCGTCGCTTAACCACTCCTAAGGTTAAAATCGCTTGGACATCGCCTGCACGAACTAAATGTATGTTGTGTTTTGTTGCTAACTGGTTAACCGACGCTGTTGCCCATCAAATATGTGACAAAAATGACCGTAATGATGACCTAGAAACACCTGACCTCCACTCCACTTTTCTACACGTTTCAGAGAAAAAATATATTTTAAAACAAGCAGTCAGATGAACAGACTCATAACGAAGTCATCCCTTAAGGATTCCTTTTGTGGATTGACCATCAGCCATTTTTGATATCCCCACTGCTGGGGCACACGCCTTCCTTATGGGTGGATAAGAAGGACGGATCACGCGAGCCCAATGCGGATTGGTGGGTGTTAACGACTGCGAATGCAGCCGGGACCAACGGCTTAACGTGCCTTCCGAAGCACGGAGAAGCTCAAGATAATAAATTTTTGGTCACCCATCCCATGACCGATCCCTGTGAAAGTTCTTAACCTCCGCAATCGCTGGGCCAGGCGCTAAACCACTGCGCCATTGAGCTCCTCACTGATTAAATTAAAACATATTGGTATAATTATTGATTCTTATCACAAAACTGCAAGCTACTTTTCTTCGCCGTCAAATATTTCATATATTTTTAACATGAAAATCGACTGTCGAACATAGGCCATTTTACTTTAGCTCCCAAATTTATAGGGGTTATACGTTTATTCAGTAATTCGCAGCCAACGGCCTTTCCCTCATAAAATGCCTTGGAATAGACCTAAATGGTATATAAATGGCAGACTTCGTGAAACAAGTATTTTGATGGACCCTACTAGTTAAGTACAACCTTCGATCGTACAACGTCTGTGAAAGGTCATAATTCTGTAAGTTTAACCAGCGAACTAAAATCTATGGAAGTGTAATTGCAAACAAATATTGCTTAAAAAATGGCACCACGGGGCCGAAAAGTACATTTCGCTCAGCTTTAGTCGGGCCAGCCACGCACCCGGTGACTGACGTTAGTGTTCTTTTCAATAAATTGCAGTTTATATTGTAGAGAAAAGATAGAAAGAGAGAGTTTATTAGAAATGACGTTCTTTATAGTCAAATGGTGTTAAAGATGTAAAGAAGGCAATAAAAAGATGGAGAAAAAAAGTATCTTATTTTTTTCGTTTAAGTCTAGAAAATATCTATGAGTATACAAATTATGATCGCTATAGCAACCAGTGTTCAGACGCTTTGTGTTGCATAATTAAGTGCCAGTATTTTTAGCTCTATCCACTTAGTTGTACTTTTCGTGTGGTGCCATTTTTCGAGCAGAATGCTTATTCCATAGATTTTAGTTCGCTGAGTTTAACGGACTAGAATTTTTTATAATTTCTGAAAAATAAAAGAATATACCGAAAATACTTTTTATGTTTTAAGTAATTCCTCCAAAAAGTAAAGTAAAAGTTAATGTATAAAAGGATATGAAAACCACAACTGAAATGGGGCATTCACACGTGTCGATTTTCCGGGAGACTTTGCTAGGCGACTTTAGTCGACTAGGCGTTTTTAGGGTTCCATAGCCTAAATGGCAAAAAACGGAACCCTTATAGATTCGTCATGTCTGTCTGTCTGTCTGTCTGTCTGTATGTCTGTCTGTCTGTCTGTCTGTCCGTATGTCACAGCCACTTTATTCCGAAAGTATTAAGACTACACAGTTGAAACTTAGTAGGTAGATGTATTCTGTTAACCGCTTAACGAATTTAATACAAAAATAAGAAAAATAAAAGATTAAGGGGGGGCCCCATACATGGAACTGAAACTGAAAAAAAATTTTTCTTCAAACCAACACGTGTTGGGTGTTTATAGATAGGTCTTTAAAAATGACATTGAGGTTCCTAAAACAACTTTTTCTCAAAGTCAACCGTTTGAAAGATATTCACCGCCAAAGTGGTAAAATGTGTGTCCCCCCCCCTTTAACTTTTGAAATAAGAGAGTGAAAAATCTAAAAAAAATATATGCTGTAGATCTTAATAAAAACTTTCAACCAAAATTGGTTTGAACGAGATATAGTAATTAGTTTTCGAGATGTAGCACATTTTCCAAAACCGCAAATATAACTTTGTCATTCATACCAACACTGTGAAAAACAAAGTTATTTTTGCAGACAAAAAATTATAGATGATATTAAATATGGTATGGTGTAAGGTAACTACGGAACCCTATGGCGCGTGGCCCGACACGCACTTGGCCGGTTTTTATCGACTATCGCTTGCGTAATCGAATCGCCACCTCATTGCGATTAGGTTTGTAATTCGATTTTACAAGTATTCATGGTATATTTATTATAATTTTCCGGGGTTGCATTTATGGTACTCTAACCTACCAAATCCGGCTTTATAAGGCAATTTTCAAACAAGCAACCTATATAAAATCGGTAACATGCATCCAATAAACTTGTAAGCTTCATCATCAGCCATTTTAATGTCCCCACTGCTGGGGCACAGGCCTTCCTTATGGGTGGATAAGGAGGACGGGCCATTAACCCACCACGCGGGCCCAATGCGGATTGGTGGGTGTTAATGACTGCAAATGCAGCCGGGACCAACGGCTTAACGTGCCTTCCGAAGCACGGAGGAGCTCGAGATAATAAATTTTTGGTCACCCATCCCATGACCGACCCTTGCGAACGTTGCTTAACCTCCGCAATCGCTGGGCCAGGCGCAAAACCACTGTTCCATCGAGCTCCTTGTAAGCTTAATGTAGTTGAAATCGTTTTCAAATTAAACAGCAGTTTTATTATATCTTTCGACTCTCTGTATTCACAACAAGGTTTTATTTTCTAGTTTTACATTCATCGGTACCTTTTAACATAAAAAACCGGTCAAGAGCGAGTCGGACTCGCGCACCGAGGGTTCCGTACAATCATAAATATTATATTTGGATATGTTACTTTAGTACAGTCTTTAAAAAAGTAGGATAAACGGCAGACAGGTGGAAGGGCGAACAGGCGGACAGTTAATTTACAAATCTTAACCACAGCTGCTTATGGTTACTGAAAAACGTTTCGGCCACTCCACATTGCAAACTGTTTATATTACTAAGTACGAACTTATTCTTCTGTAATCAATCTAAAATCTGGTAATCAAACTTTTGAGTCTGACAATGAGGTCGCTAAAGTTTTTGAAGATTTCTTTACTAGGATACCAGCAGAAACTACCAGTACTCTTAGTGCTTGTCCCAACATCGCTGTCTCCCTCCTGGAGTCTAGTGTTGATAAGTGCAATGAAGTTTTTTCCTTTAAATATATAAATAGTGCAGATATCATTAAAGCTTTTAAAACAATTAATGTTAAAAAAACAGAAGATCTTTGGGGCATGTCAACAAGCATTATTAAATCAATTATTGATATACTAGCCCCTTACTTGGCTTTTATCTTTAACAAATGTATTGATGAAGGGGTCTTTCCTGACTTAATGAAAAATAGTAAATTGATTCCTCTTTTTAAATCTGGGGATAAAAGTGACCCAGCTAACTTTAGGCCAATATCAATACTTCCAGCACTTAGTAAAATATTTGAAAAAATTATATATTCCCAATTATTAGATTACTTCACATACAATAATATACTTCATAAAAATCAGTTTGGATTTTCCAAGGGTAAAAATACTACTGATGCTGGAATTGCACTTCTCAAACATATTCTTGACGCTTGGGAAGAAAAGCAAGATGTAATTGGTATTTTCTGTGACCTTTCTAAGGCATTCGATTGCGTTGATCACCAAACACTATTAAAGAAGCTAGAACATTATGGTGTCTCTGATAAATCAGTTAGCCTTATGAAATCGTATTTGTTCAATAGAACTCAGAAAGTAGTGATAAATAAAACTGAATCTACTGGAGCCCCCATCAATATGGGTGTGCCGCAGGGATCAATATTGGGCCCATTGCTGTTTCTAATTTATATAAATGACCTTCCCAACTACGCGAATAATTTATGTGAGACAGTACTATTTGCGGATGATACTTCTTTAGTTTTCAAAGTAAACAGAGGTAATAACTGTTCGGACGAAGTAAATAGTGCCCTCTCTAAAGTTTCATACTGGTTTAATAGTAATAATTTAGCACTTAACCCCAAAAAAACTAAATGTGTAAAATTTTCATTGCCTAATGTTGAGCAGACAGAATTAAATATTAATTTGAATGACGATGAAGTCGAGTTTATTGAAAGTACAAAATTTCTAGGTATTACACTAGATTCTCGACTTCAATGGGATCCACATATCGAAGCCTTGTCAAGTAGACTTAGTTCAGCAGCATTCGCTGTTAAGAAAATAAGGCTTTTAACTGATATTGAAACGGCAAGGTTAGTATATTTTAGTTATTTTCATAGTGTAATGTCTTATGGACTGCTATTGTGGGGCTCAGCTGCCAGTATTGAAAATATTTTTGTACTCCAAAAAAGAGCTGTTCGCGGCATATACAATCTTCGGCGGAGAGATACCTTGAGAGAACTGTTTAAAGAAATAAATATTTTAACTTTGGCAGGCCAATACATATATGAAAATTTAGTTTATGTAAGAAAACACTATGATTCATTTGCTAAGAACAGCAATAATCACCAGTTTAATACAAGAAATAAAGATAAACTTGCCGTTCCAAGATTTAGGCTTGCAAAAACTAGAGGTTCATTTATGGGGAAAGGCATAGCCTTTATTAATAAAGTTCCACAACAAGTAATTGATCTTCCTTTGCATGAATTTAAAAACCATGTTAAAAAAACGCTCATGGGTAAAGGTTATTATAAAGTAAACGATTATCTTAAAGATCAAAATGCGTGGAAATGATGTAACACATAACTACTATAAGTACTTTGTTGCCAATATAATAAGTCTATGTTTGTTGCCAATAATCCTGTCACCCTGTTGTAATTATCTGGTAACGATATATTTAAGTTTGTAAATATCGTTACTTATTGCTATTAAAGCTGATAAGTTTCTTGCGCCCGTTCTTCTTGTCAGTTAAAAAAGTCTTGAACGGGTGGTAGGAAAATATAGACGATTCAAAAGTACTTAATAATTAAGTTTATTTGAATAAAGCTAATTTTGACTTTGACTTTGACTTTGACTTCATTTATTCGTACGGCAAATAGTAGGTAGGTAGGTAGGTAGTAGTATATTAGAACTAGCCACCAATTTATTATTGTAGTCAAAATACGAATATAAGGTTCTTGATTGTAGTGTTAGGTTGCGCCATCTCTTGACCGATAGTGGAACTATTTTTATTTTTCTTAGGTTAGCATGCTTAGGACAGCGCCATCTGTTGACTGGTAGTGAAACTTAAGATTTTTTGTTTGTTTTTTGAATTTCTAAAAAAGCGTATTATATTGAGACATCGTTTTATTTTTCCTGTAATTTTTATATAAATTACTATCACATAGAATTATTTCAGATTTTTCTCTTTGCAAACTTCGGAGATAAGGGGGGGGAACGGTATTTTTTTTTTACATTTTTCACCATAAGTCGAAAACTATGCGGCCTAAGAAAAAATGAAAAAAATGTTTTAAAATGTGCAAACAGCGCTCTTTCATATGATACCCCACATGCCCTAGTCACCTCACTTCAAATTTTTAAGACCCCTTTTCAGTCCCTGTTGTAAAAAAAATAATATTTTTTATATTTCTTTCTTATTTGCAAAATAGTTGGGCAAATGTCATCTTAAACTATTCCAAATTTCAAGTTGATACCATTAGTAGTTCTCGAGATATCCAGCTGTGACAGACAGACAGACAGACTGAGTCACACCATAAGGGTTCCTTTTTTACCATTTTTGGTACGGAACCCTAATAAGGTATTTTATTAATCGGCGCTTGAAAATTTACATGCGATGCTGTGTTCATACAGAAAAAAAACCGGTCAAGAGCGAGTCGGACTCGCGCACCGAGGGTTCCGTACAATCATAAATATATTTGGATATGTTACTTTAGTACAGTCTTTAAAAAAGTAGGATAAACGGCAGACAGGTGGAAGGGCGAACAGGCGGACAGTTAATTTACAAATCTTAACTACAGCTGCTTATGGTGACTGGAAAACGTGTCAGCCACTCCACATTGCAAACTGTTTATATTACTAAGTAGGAACTTATTCTTCGTTTATTCGTACGGCAAATAGTAGGTAATTATATTAGAACCAGCCACCAATTTATTATAGTAGTATTAGGTTGCGCCATCTTTTGACCGATAGTGGAACTTTTTTTGTCTTAGGTAAGCCATTCATAGGATAGCGCCATCTGTTGACTGGTAGTAAAACTAACGAATTATTGTTTGTTTTTTGAATTTCTAAAAAAGTGTGTTATATTGAGAAATCGTTTTATTTTTCGTGTAATTTTCACATAAACTACTATCACAAAGAATTATTTCAGATTTTTCTCTTTGCAAACTTCGGAGATAAGGGGGGGGAACGGTATTTTTTTTACATTTTTCATCATAAGTCGAAAACTATGCGGCCTAAGAAAAAAGGAAAAAATGTTTTAAAATGTGCAAACAGCGCTCTTTCATATAATACTCCACATGCCCTAGTCACCTCACTTCAAAGTTTTAAGACCCCTTTCAGTCCCTGTTGTAAAAAAAATATTGTTTTTGTTTATTTCTTTCTTATTTGCAAAATAGTTGGGCAAATGTCATCTTAAACTATTCCAAATTTCAAGTTGATACCATTAGTAGTTCTCGAGATATCCAGCTGTGACAGACAGGCTGAGTCACACCATAAGGGTTCCTTTTTTACCATTTTGGTACGGAACCCTAAAAACAATAAAGTAATATAAAAACAACAGAGAGTGTTTAAACATACCACTAATCTCTTTCTAAATAAAGCTAGCGTTTGCTCTCTATATTTTCACCACAAGTTCAAATCAACATCAACCTTATATTGTTCGTATTAGGGTGGTTTTTCAACTATAACTGCTACTGAAAATATGTGTGCTATTGTACCGGTCGCCATTTTTCCAGGGGTGACAAAGGTCGCATATAAAAGTTTGTTGGCCATAAATAAGAAAGTTTCGATGTTTGCTTCCCAACACACCGAGAACGGATTATAATGAAATTTCGTAGGGTAAATAAACACAGTAAATATCGGACAACGTAACGAACATCGTGACCCGGCGTAAAGTTGATGTTAAACGTGTTTTAAGACTTTAGATACATATCACTGAAATAAAATAAATCTTCGTCTTCGTCGTTTCGCTCTTGGCAGAGTGGTCGTGGTCACGTTGAGGTCCACGTCAGTGGTAGGACACAGCTTTCCGCACGATCTCCCGCCATCTCTCCCGGTTGGCAGACTGTCTGGCGCAATCAGATACGCGGTATCCCACTGCGGATTTCACTTGGTCGGTCCAAAGCATCGGTGACCTTCCACGTGATCTGGTTCCCTCCACTTTGCCCTGTATGACCAGCCGCTCTATGGAGTCGCTACCCTGCCTAGAGACATTGCCAAAGTATTGCAGTATGCGCAACTGTTCCACTGAAATAAATGACCACAGTCAGATTCCATTAATTCCGTGTTCCTTTGATAAAAGGAAATTCCGAAATCACGGCAGCTGAAACGTTGGCAATGCAAAATAAAAAAATTCAATCAAAATATTAAATATTTAGTAAAACTTCAAAGGAAATCAAAAGAAAAGTGTTCAGCAACTTATTAGAATTTTTATTTACTTGAAATAAAACACTAGCGCGGTTTTATTGAAAGTACTTAGGTAATTAGTTGGTAAGTATTTGGTTTGATTTTTGGTTTTCCCGACGCTTCGGCACCTTTGCAGCTGCCGTGGTCACGGGGGACTGAAGCTGCTCGTGAGCCTACACTCAAGCGATGAATTTTTAAATACGTTCAGAAATTCATATTTAACTTAATATTTTTTTTTTCTTTTTTTTATTTACTTTTTATTTAGAGAGGTGATAAGTATTGTTTTGGAATGGATTGATACTGATAATATTCTAAGCAATTGGCTTTGATAACTTTTTGAACATGACTGGAAATCTCAAAACCATTTCGAGGAATAAGCTTTCGGTACAGTGTCTACTAATTAACTTTAAAAATAATTCTATATTTTTAAAGATATTTATAATATTCAATAAAAAGCTTTAACCTTTAAATGACCTTCATATGACGTCATCGCATACAGATCCCCCAGCCATCATAAAAAAAAAGAAAAAAGGGCAAAGACAATTTTGACAATGAACTTGGCATTAGGGATGGTGGAAGGTGAAAGTGAAAAAATATCGATATAGGTAATATTTCTCAGAAAAAAATGAGATGAAATGGGATGATGACTAAGTAATTTTAAGTAGTAAGTATGGGATGATTTTTAAGACTCAAAAGTAGGAAAAAATCAAAATGCTCCAGTGACAAAATAGTGTCGACTATTAGAATCCATACAGAGTTACAAAAAAAAAGTTTTGGAAAAATTATTGTGAAAACATCTATCGATATATTCTGATATATCGATGAACTTATCTCGTAATTTTTTCCACATCCCTACTATTAAATGTTTGTAAATAGAAATAAAGTATGCACATATTTTCACAATGTTTATTATGTTATCCTGCAAATTTATCAGTCCACAAGCAATCTTTACAATTTCATCCATGTAGCCTACATCCAAAATAGACACAATACATACAATACATTTCGCAATTTGGGTAGATTGGGCGTGTCAGTTTTTACAAAGTTTTTCAGCTGAGTTTCCACTGGTAAGCATTTTTATTATAATTTTACCACCTCAAAAATTATTGCGGCAAATTAAGAAGGTGGGTTAGAACCGTCACAACTGGATTAAATGAATAAAATAGAAGAAATATTAACTATAACTTATTTGTTTACAAACAACCATAAAGTCATTAGGACAGGTAATGACACTTGGCCGTTCTTTTTCTATAAGTAGATGGCAAAGGTTTTCCTTCTTAAACTTTCATGCCACTAATGACGTCATTCCGGTTGACCATATCCGCTCTACAAATATATTTATAAAAAAATAAATACGAGACCAAATGTTAAAATATTCAAATTAGTTTCTTAAATTTGCCTAATCTGTAGTAAAAAAATATAAAAAAAATACCTTTTATTTTTTAACCAAAGCCAATTGTTTAAAAAGTATGCAGTAACGTAAAAAAAAACAAAAGGTGTAAGAAAAGTGACGAGTCGCTAATTTGTCGTGTGCACAAGACACCATAAAATGTGTCGTTGGAATTTACGACTTGCGCGGGATTATAAACAATATTTTATGTCCTTCTTTCCCTTCGAGATCAGAAATTGAAGATCATAAATATTTTAGAGAGATAGGTTTTGAACAAAAATTATAGTACACAGGCATATTGTAAAATCAAATCAAATCGTTTTATTCACACAAAACAGTTGTTATTGGGTACATTCCGGTTCTCTGTCTTGCCATAGAAAGGGCATAAATTAAAATTACATGCGATGATTCATTTTATGTCAATTTTTGAATTTAGAAAGAATAGAAACATTTATTTTTTAACTATGTTTGTAATTTATCTTTAATATAGGTAAGCTCCTTTACGGCCAATGGTAGTTTATTATAAATTTTTATGCAGTTACGATGACAATTCTTTCTAAAATACTTTGTATGCGTTTTGGGTAACATGATCTTTCCATGGTGTCTCGCTAATCTACAGTTGTTTGTATTTTTAAAACTGAAAATATGGGGGTGTGTTTTAACAAAATGCAAAATTATAATAATCAGTTGATATTTCTTTTAAAGGTTTAGGAAATGTAGAAACAGATGATCTAGTAAAACTAATGATGAGGAGCTCGATGATTTCGATTCCTACAATTAATAATCCGGCATTATTAAGAAATAAATCGATTTTAGTCTAAAATTAGACGCAATTCCGTGTTTTTTAGGGTTCCGTACACAAAGGGTAAAAACGGGACCCTATTACTAAGACTCCGCTGTCCGTCTGTCCGTCTGTCTGTCTGTCTGTCTGTCACCAGGCTGTATCTCATGAACCGTGATAGCTAGAAAGTTGAAATTTTCACAGATGATGTATTTCTGTTGCCGCTATAACAACAAATACTAAAAACAGAATAAAATTAATATTTTAATGGGGGCTCCCATACAACAAGCGTGATTTTTTTTGCTGGTTTTTGCTCGATATTAATAACAACAACAGGTAGACAGTTGAAATTTTCACAGATGATGTATTTTTGTAGCCGCTCTAACAAAAAATACTAAAAACAGAATAAAATTTATATTTAAGGGGGGCTCCCATACAACAAACGTAATTTTTTGCCGTTTTTTGGTACGGAACCCTTCGTGCGCGAGTCCGACTCGCACTTGGCCGGTTTTTAATGTAGCTGACTATCTATCTAATGTGCTTGACTGAGCACTTGACCGCTATCATGCTTGGTGGTAAGCGATGATGCTATCTAAGATGAAACGCGCTTAGGGCTCTATGGCCAGGTTTAGAATGTTCGGTTATTGGATAGATGACTAAAAATGTGTAACCTTATGCTTGAAAAGACACATTAAGCCTAGTCTACGGCTGGTCCCATCCCAATACACATTTGGTTATGTCACATTTTCTTCATTCATCCATAAGGAAGGCTTCAATAGCTGGTGATATAGGTTTTAATGTAAGCTGTCTTCAGATGTAAATCGATCTCAAAGCGATTAATAAAAATATTTTTAAATATTCATCAAAGGCTTTTCAAACTAGGGAATAAACTGATTCTTTTCCCTTCCATTTACTTTTGGCAACGAAATTCCCTCAAAGACAGTTTCAATTTTCTATGTTAATGCACCAATTCACCTCAGCTATTTTCTCAAGACCGCCTGATAATAATTTATGATTTTTCTACAAAACTATTTCTTAGAATCAGTCGAGCAAAATATTTAACCCTGTGATGTCATTAACAAAAAACCCCTGACAGATATCATCCGGGATGTTCATTTTCAGATTTCTCCCTAAACTTGTGCTACCCTGCGAAGTTTTGAAATTTTACAATGTCAAAGTCAAAGTCAAAAATAGTTTTATTCAAATAAACTTAATTATTAAGTACTTTTGAATCGTCTATATTTTCCTACCACCCGTTCCAGACTTTTTTAACTGACAAGAAGAACAGTAAATTATCAGCTTTTACAGCAATAAGTAACGATATTTACAAACTTAAATATATCGTTACCAGATAATTACAACAGGGTGACAGGATTATTGACAACAAAGTACTCATAGTAGTAAGTTATGTGTTACATCATTTCCACGAATTTTGATCTTTGAGATAATCGTCTAAGTACTTTGTAATAACCTTTACCCATGAGCGTCTTTTTAACATGGTTTTTAAATTCATGCAAAAGAAGATAAATTACTTGTTGTGGAACTTTATTAATAAAGGCTATGCCTTTCCCCATAAATGAACCTCTAGTTTTAGCAAGCCTAAATTTTGGAACGGCAAGTTTATCTTTATTTCTTGTATTAAACTGGTGATTATTGCTGTTCTTATTTATGTTTAAATTATGTTAAGATTAAGTTAGCAAGTTGCTCGGTAGTTTACATATTCGAACTTAACGACATATAAAACCGAAGATATAGGATTTTTTTTATTGAATCAGGCGTCACTTGGCGGAAGTCCCAAACCATTGTGAAAAAATAAATATATGTATGTAGCTTACTTCCGCAAAAAATATATGCAAAATGCACCGCCCGCCCGCCCGCAAAAATATGCACATGCTCACCACAAAATATCAGTGCACAATACATGCATTTAGCCAGACAGCAGCACACCTTGCACCTGACTTCACCAATTAGACTACTCTACACGTGTTTCGCCCCAACTCGGAGCATCCTCAGGAATTAGATCGTGCGTAAACCAACACCGAATTCATTCGGCTACATATATTTCTGTTTTCACCACGAATATGTAGGATTTTTACATTTTATATCAGGATCACGGAATACGTTGTCTTGTTACTATCCGGGATATTTACCAAATGAACCTTCTTTAAATTACGTTCAAGTGGACAAAAAAGGCAATATTTCAAACTTATTTGTCAAGTTATACGCGAGAAAGGTCTACTGAATAATGGACTAGGTGTTCCAGATGAAATCATAAAGCGAGCGGAGTTAGGAGATCCCAAAGGGAGCGCAGAATTATGGCGGGAACGGCCATCTTGGAATGTTGACGTGGGGATAACTGTTATTGGTGATAACGGTGACGTTTTATACAAATTGGAGTAGACTGTTTGAGCACCAACGAGATTAATGAACATGGATTGTTTAAACCATAAATAAAGTTAATTAATTATGGTTTTAACGTGTTCAATTACAGTACTCGGCAATCACCCAACTTACTTATACAGAGTTATTTGTAAAATAAATAAATTTAAAAAATATTAAAAACACGACTGCCCTGCCAAAAAAGAACTAAAAAGTTAAATAACAAGTGTCATTGCAGTTGGGTGAACGTTTTGTAGAACAATTTTTAATCAAAGAGGTCTTCCGACTGCAATGACACTTGTTATTTAACTTTTTAGTTCGTTTTTGGCAGGGCAGTCGTGTTTTTAATATTTTTTTTAATTTATTTATTTTTATTTCACACATTTTAGTGACAGATTATATAGTTTGGAATGCCCATATTCTAAAAATATAAGAAAAATATTTTTCGTCGCCATATTGACTATTTTCAAAAAAATATAGCCAGTGTCATTTGGAATGATGTAAGGATTCTAGCGATACCCCATACTTCCAAATCCGTTGAGCTATTTAGAAGTTATGGTGGAATAAAGAAACTCATGTGAGTTTCTTTATTCCACCAGAGTGGGTATGTACCCACAAACATACATGAACCCTGAACACATATACACTCCGTTTTGGGCAGTCGTGTAAAAATGCCAACAACCTCGCAGGAGTAGATTATTAAGATAAAGTTTTACATATTAAAATACGTCCTTTTTTATCGCAAGCGCTCTGTAGTCGGTCACTTAACTTGTCCATTGTTAAATTAATCGCATTCGTAAGTTATGTGTTACATCAATTCCATCCACGCATTTCGGTCTTTCAGAATCGGTCTTATTATCGATTTGGCTTCCAGTAAAAAATACGAACATTAAAAATTATGAACGCAAATGGAGTTGCCATTAGAAAATAATCCGTCAACAGGGTTGCCAGCGTTCTCAAGCAGAATATCCGATGGAATATCCTATTGTTACCGAGTGATTCTTCGTGCCGGAAACATTGACGTATCTTCAATCTGTAATTTATTATGCTCTTGTTGAATTTCCTTGCGATTTTTATGAGATTCTGCAGAAAGCATCTCTGAAAGCAGTTTTTAACGCGTTTTTAGGGTTCCGTACCAAAATGGTAAAAAAGGAACCCTGATGGTGTGACTCAGTCTGTCTGTCTATCTGTCTGTCTGTCTGTCACAGCTGGCTATCTCGAGAACTACTAATGGTATCAACTTAAAATTAGGAATAGTTTAAGATGACATTTGCCCAACTATTTTGCAAATAAGAAATAAATAAAAAAATAAATAGCTTTTTTACAGCAGGGCCTGAAAAGGGGTCTTAAAAATTTAAAGTGGGGCTACTAGGGCATGTGGGGTATCATATGAAAGAACGCCGTTTGCACGTTATTATTAATTTATTCTTTTTTTCTAGACCGCGTAATTTTCGACTTATGATGAAAAATGTAAAAAAAAATACCTTATCTCCGAAGTTTGCAAAGAGAAAAATCTGAAATAATTCTATGTGATAGCAGTTTATATAAATATTACAGGAAATATAAAACGATATCTCAATATAGAACACTTTTTTAGAAATTATCAAATTTCTAAAAAAGTTAACATTAGTTCCACTATCGGTCAAGAGATGGCGCTGACCTAAAACTGCAATACTAATTTTATTATTCTACTCTGCAGTGTGGTTTTATGGTGCAATTATGATGGTACGGAACCCTCGGTGCGCGAGTCCAACTCGCTCTTGACCGGTTTTCTTTAAATTAAGTACTACCGTTTAATTAATATTATTATCGGTAATGAGGTACTTAGGTCCTTTTCTCATTATTAATGAGTATCTCTTGTAACGAAAGATATTGCTACTGATCAAATCATAATGAAGTAGTAAAACAAGTAAAATAGACTATTCTTTAGTTCATATTTATATATATTGCGTCAGTTATTCATACTCAACACTGTTCTAAAACAGCATTGTCTAACTAAGTTTGACCCCTCATTGAATGCTAATAAGCGACTGAAACATAGAGTCTGTGTACCTAGTACACAGTGGTCTACAGCATTCTCTAAAAAATTTTTTGGTTTCTTAGGTAATTACTTATATAATAAAACAAACAAAGAAATTAACATCTACCCACTTACAAAATACCAATGCAAAAGAATCACCACTACTTGGCTAAAATCGCTCGACTACGATCAAACGGAAGATCTTCTGCTTGTTCCCTCATAAGCAATACCTACCTATCTATCCATTTAATAAATGATAAAAATATATACTATTTATCTTATTATAACACACACACACACACACACACACACACACACACACACACACGCGCGCGCATATATATACACACACACACACACACACACACACACACACACACACACACACACACACACACACACACACACACACACACACACACGCATACACACACAACACATTTTTAATTAGTACCCTAAATACATACAAAAAATATTATCTAAATTCTCTTAGTAACTAGTTTTATATCTTTATTAACTTCTATAGTGTCCAATATCTACCACATCCAACAAAATATTATTATATAAAATTAAAAATAACCTCTTACCTGATTTCCACCTGGTCCGGTTGTGGAGAGACTGGTTATCCGTCACACAGGTTCTCCTAGCACAGAGACCAGTCTCTCATATGTCAGGAACCATATTGATGTTAGTCTATGGACTAACATCAATATGGTTCCTGACTAAGCTTTGTAGTTGAATGTTAAGTATAATGTATATGTGAGAGAAGAAATAAAGATTTATTTATTATTTATTATTATTATTATTATATTAAGCAGTATCTATGTCGTAGGTACCTCATTGAACTGGGCCGATCTGCCTGGGCATATCACGATACGACGATATTTCTTGATTTGCCAATTTAATACCCGCCATATCGTTCTTATGTTCTTATATCAAAGCTTAAGGCTCCGTTATGCGAAATCATTTGTCTCTGTCTTTTTCTTTGCGTGTAAAGAGTATGGAAAAATAACCTCACTTCTACACTTTTTCGATGTTTTTCGTTGCTTTTCATCATTATCTTTAGCACAAATTATCTTTCTTGAAAAAAGTTATTGGAGCAACTGCACAGTACGTTAATGTGTATTTTGATGTAGAATTCAATTATACGTTTCCGCTATTATTTACGCCAAAAATATGGCCCGCGACAAGTGCTTTTGATAATATTCTGATTTTTTTTACAATCATCTGTGAGGTTTATACGCAATTTAATACTTGTAGCTACCAGATAGTCTCTTTAGCTTGTCGTATGTTTTTTGTGGCTACAACTTTACGTTTTCTATATAAAAATACTAGCGGCCGCCCGCGGTTTCACCCGCGTGGTTCCCGTTCCCGTGGGAATATCTGGATAAAAAGTATTCTATGTTTTAATCTTGGCTATTTACTATCTGTGTGCAAAATTTCAACCAAATCCGTTCAGTAGTTTTTGCGTGATTGAGGAACAAACATCCAAACATCCAAACCCACAAACTTTCACATTTATAATATTAGTAGGATGGCCCGCGCAAACAATGTTTTCCTATTATGGCCCCTTAACGTTTGCGGTATGCCCGACTATGCTTGGACAAATCAAAGGCAGAAAATGTTTAACTTATCTGGAAAATATTTTCTTCTCCAATTAACTCACTATTTTTTGTGATGCCGCCATCTTTGTCACTTACACACGTACACACGTAAACATATAGCTGACAGAGCTCCAACAGCTTCACCATCGTCGCGTATGGAACTACTTACGGCCATATCTCGATATGGCCAATTGACTAGTTGGACAAATCGTAAAATAGGTTGCTCTCATCGATCTGCCCAACTTTCATAATCATGAAAAATTCGGACAAATCAGGAAATGCCGACATATCATGATCTGCTCCGATGCCCTCGAACGGTCTAGTCCAACGACATCTATAAAAGTCTGAAGAGTTTAAGTACTGATTTTTAGGATTCCGTACCAAAATGGTAAAAAAGGAACCCTTATGGTGTGACTCAGTCTGTCTGTCTGTCTGTCACAACAAGATATCTCGAGAACTACTAATGGTATCAACTTGAAATTTGGAATAGTTTAAAATGACATTTGCCCAACTATTTTGCAAATAAGAAATGAATAAAGAAATAAATTATCTTTTGCAACAGGGACTGGGTCTTAAAAATTTGAAGTGGGGCTACTAGGGCATGTGGGGTATCATAATGAAAGAGCGCCGTTTGCACGTTTTCAATTAGTTATTTTTTCTTTTTGTTTTAGGCCTCATAGTTTTCGTCTTATGATGAAAAATTTAAAAAAATACCGAAAAATATACCCCCTTATCTCCGAAGTTTGCAAAGAGAAAAATCTGAAATAATTCTATGTGATAGCAGTTTATATAAAGATTACAGGAAAAATAAAACGATGTCTCACTATAGCACACTTTTTTAGAAATTATCAAATTTCTAAAAAAGTATCATTAGTTCCACTTTCGGTCAAGAGATGGCGCTGACCTAAAACTGCAATGCTAATTTTATTATTCTACTCTGCAGTGTGGTTTTATGGTGCAATTATGATGGTACGGAACCCTTGGTGCGCGAGTCCGACTTGCTCTTGACCGGTTTTTTTAGTTTAAAAAAACACTGAAATTGCATTATCTTTTAACAGGAAACGTGTTTTAGTTAAAAATACACCATCTTTGCATCGCATTTTACTACGACCTACTTACCGTATCCTACCTTAATGCCACCAACATTTTTCACCAAAACAAACGCAAAGGGATTCCACTTTACACAGCCAATATATCGCGAGGGTGCGGTGTTTTTACAAGTTTCCCGCGCAGGCAGAGGCATCTGTATTCTACAGCCGGCTCACAACCAGATTCGTTAGGCGCGAAATATTTTGAAGTGATAAATTGAGCGTGTCGCCTCGAGTGGCACCTCATTAACTCTTTGTGTTTGTCCAATTTTAGGGTCCCTTAATGCAAAAAGAGAATTCTGGATTTTGTAGACTATGCTGAAAAGCTTCGAGCAACATGGGCTTCCCGGAGTGAAAGCCTTTAATATTATAGTAACGAGTTCCGTTGAAAAATTCTTGAATGCTTGATGAAACGGCCATGATTCTAAATGTATTCTCTAGTCTTGCCAAATTGACCCTGACTTTTGGAACTATGGCTATAAAACAAGAATAAGAATAACTAGCGGCTGCCCGAGGTTTCACCCGCGTGGTTCTCGTTCCCGTAAGAATATCGGAATAGAAAGTATTCTATGTTTTAATCTAGGCTATCTACTATCTGTGTGTCAAATTTCAACCAAATGCGTTCAGTACTTTTTGCGTGATTGAGGAACAAACATCCAAACCCACAAACTTTCACATTTATAATATTATTACTAGCGGCCGCCCGCGGTTTCACCCGCATGGTTCCCGTTCCCGTAGGAATATCGGGATAAAAAGTATTTTATGTTTTAATCTAGGCTATCTACTATCTGTGTGCCAAGTTTCAACTAAATCCGTTCAGTAGTTTTTGCGTGATTGAGCAACAAATATCCAATTCCAAACATCCAAACCCACAAACTTTCACATTTATAATATTAGTAGGATATTAGTAGGAAGTAGGATAATTTAACATTGTGCTAAAGGTTCTAAATGAGCTCTTAGTTCTGTCCTTGTACCTACCTGTCTAAAAATTTGATAGGTAGTAACTTTTTAAGCAAATGTTTACATAGTAACTGTAGGTACATGTTTTAATAAAAGTAACTTTTGGAAACCTTGACACTTTAAAAATATCAATATTAAGTATCTTTTAATTAAAAGTTTAATGTCTACGGAACCTTGAGTAATTTATTCGCACATGTGTATCGTGTACGCGTTTTTGCATATTAAATCATTCAAGTAAAGGTTTTGTAAACATTGCAATGATTTTGATTGGACGTTTGCTTGTTTTGTGAATTCAAGTGTTGGTTTATTCGAGTTGCGAAATTAGATTTTGGCCTCAGCTGCTCGTGGTCAGTGACCTTCCCCTCTACTCAAATGGCCAATTTTCTACTCGTTCGCTAACTTATAGCTCAAAAATAAGCAATTAAACGGTCAAGTCACACGTCGCAAGTTTATATAAGTAAATTACAGACATTGTTGTATTGTATAGAATTGACAAGCCTACGACACGTAGTTTTGGAGTTTACGGCTTATTTTTAATTTTTAAGTTAGCGAACGAATAGAAAAGTGGCTATTTGAGTACCCCCCCTTGTCAGTCAGATTAGATTATGCCTTATTAGGGTTCCGTACGAAAATGGTAAAAAAGGAACCCTTATGTTTGATGTGACTCAGTCTGTCTGTCTGTCACAGCTGTATATCTCGAGAACTACTAATGGTATAAACTTAAAATTTGGAATGGTTTAAGATGACGTTTGCCCAACTATTTTGCAAATAAAAAAGAAGTAAAAAAATAAATAACTTTTTACAACAGAGACTGAAAAGGGGTCTTAAAATTTGAAGTGGAGCTACTAGGGCATGTAGGGTATCATATGAAAGAACGCTGTTTGCACGTTTTCAATAATAATAATAAATAAAATAAAATTTGTTTATTTCAGACTTCCAAGGGTCCATATATTGTTAGTAACAAACGGCTTACACATTATGTTAGTAAATCAAATTGAAAATTATAATAATGAAAACAAGCTGCACCGATTGACATTTTTGACATGCAAATCGGTGAACCTTGCAAACAAAGGAGAATCTAACCTCTCCGATAACATCCTCAGAATGCCGTTAGAGCTCCCCCGTATTCTTCTGATGATGGAATAAGACTTCTTCCGCATCAAAGCATAGAAGTCATCAGTTCTAGCATCGGCGAACATGCCAGATGCACTGCAGAAACGTGGGAGCCCCAACAAGGATCTGAAGATGTTATTGTATAACACACGCAGGGCATTGTAGGCACGCTGGGTAAAATTGGGTAAAATGAATTTTTCTTTTTTTTATGCCGCATAGTTGTCGACTAATGATGAAAAATGTAAAAAAAATACCATTCCCCCTATCTCCGAAGTTTGCAAAGAGAAAAATCTGAAATAATTCTATGTGATAAGTAGCAGTTTATATAAAGATTACAGGAAAAATAAAACGATGTCTCAATATAGCACACTTTTTTAGAAATTATCAAATTTCTAAAAAAGTTAACATTAGTTCCACTATCGGTCAAGAGATGGCTGACTAAAACTGCGATAATAATTTTATTATTCTACTCTGCAGTGTTTTTATTATGATGGTACGGAACCCTCGATGCGCGGGTCCTACTCGCTGTTGACTTAACTTTTTTTTAAAGTAACTTTTTTTCTTCCTTACGCCTTTGTCTTAACTACTCAATTGATCATCATGAAATTTGGCATACACGTAGTCAGGGGTACAGAGAACAACATAAGGTAACTACCAGTAGGAAAGGATCCAGTGAAAAGTGCTACAGTATCTAAAAGAACTACAATAGGACTTGAAAATTGTGTTCTCAACGAATCATTTAAACCTTTTTTATTGATGGGAGGGTCACTTTGCGTAACTAATCGTCTTAAATGAATTTTAAATTTCGGACGACGAGTCACAAAGAGCTGAATTTATGCCCTCTCACCGCTCAATAGTATTAAAATTTCAGCAAACCAGCACTTCACCCAATTAACGGCACAGAACTGGCTACAGCGAGATAAAGAGGTTTCCGGGAAAAATGTCTTTTAATAATAATTCCGATAGCATTATGATAAGGCTTTCCGGAAATTAAATTCTCACCCGGAATGAACCTTAATAGGGGTTGGACATGGCGCCCTTGCAAAAATTAGGTCGTGTTTGCCTTAAAAAAATATGTACGCAGTAAATTCTATGTTCCTTGTGATATGGAATATCATATTCAATTGATTACCGTATTCGTCTTATTTTGCATCTATTTATATCGGAATAGCTCGAGATAGTAATTTTTTGGTCACCCATCCCGTGAAGGACCCTTGTAAAAGTTGCTTAACTTCTGCAATCACCGGGCCAGGTGCTAAACCACTGCGCCATCGCGCTTTTTTATTTGTATGGAAAACTGCAAAGCGACAACCCTAGAAGCAAATTCTTGACATCAGATGCATAAGGTCGGATGTACAAAACTCCAACTTTTCAGGAGAAAAAAAAATAAAATTTACAAACTTTCCTCTTCATATTTATCAGACTTTAAGAATTTAAATCAGTTTTATATTTTATTTGGTAAACAGTTGCACCTTTTAGGGTTCCGTACCAAAATGGTAAAAAAGGAACCCTTATGGTGTGACTCAGTCTGTCTGTCTGTCACAGCTGGATATCTCGAGAACTACTAATGGTATCAACTTGAAATTTGGAATAGTTTAAGATGACATTTGCCCAACTATTTTGCAAATAAGAAAGAAATAAAAAAAATAATATTTTTTTTACAACAGGGACTGAAAAGGGTCTTAAAAATTTAAAGTGAGATGACTAGGGCATGTGGGGTATCATATGAAAGAGCGCTGTTTGCACATTTTAAAACATTTTTTCCTTTTTTCTTAGGCCGCATAGTTTTCGATTTATGATGAAAAATGTAAAAAAAAATACCGTTCCCCCCCCCTTATCTCCGAAGTTTGTAAAGAGAAAAATCTGAAATAATTCTATGTGATAGTAGTTTATGTAAAGATTACAGGAAAAATAAAACGATGTCTCAATATAACACACTTTTTTAGAAATTCAAAAAACAAACAAATATTTTTTAGTTTCACTACCAGTCAACAGATGGGGCTGTCCTAAGCATGCTGACCTAAGAAAAGATAAATAGTTCCACTATCGGTCAAGAGATGGCGCAACCTAATAATTACAATAATAATTGGTGGCTGGTTCTAATATAATTACCTACTATTTGCCGTACGAATAAACGGAGAATAAGTTCCTACTTAGTAATATAAACAGTTTGCAATGTGGAGTGGCTGAAACGTTTTTCAGTCACCATAAGCAGCTGTGGTTAAGATTTGTAAATTAACTGTCCGCCTGTTCGCCCTTCCACCTGTCTGCCGTTTATCCTACTTTTTTAAAGACTGTACTAAAGTAACATATTCAAATATATTTATGATTGTACGGAACCCTCGGTGCGCGAGTCCGACTCGCTCTTGACCGGTCTTTTTTTATTTCTAATGACAAGAATCACTCTAACTGTTAAAATATTGAATAAACAATGTTTTTAGGGTTCCGTACCCAAAGGGTAAAAACGCGACCCTATTACTAACACTCCGCTGTCCATCTGTCTGTCTGTCTGTCACCAGGCTGTATTTCATGAACCATGATAGCTAGACAGTTGAAATTTTCACAGAAGATGTATTTCTGTTACCGCTATAACAATAAATACTAAATACAGAATAAAATAAAAAATTAAGGGGGTCTCCCATACAACAAACGTTTTTTGCCGTTTTTTGGTACGGAACCCTTCGTGCGCGAGTCCGACTCGCACTAGGCCGGATTTTTATTTATTTAATCGGTTACATCCAACCTTATGCCTTATAGTGATAGAATAGATATCATTAGGGTTCCGTACCAAAATGGTAAAAAAGGAACCCTTATGGTGTGACTCAGTCTGTCTGTCTGTCTGTCTGTCTGTCTGTCTGTCTGTCTGTCTGTCTGTCACAGCTGGATATCTCGAGAACTACTAATGGTATCAACTTGAAATTTGGAATAGTTTAAGATGACATTTGTCCAACTATTTCGCGAATAAGAAATAAATAAATAAATAAATATCTTTTTTACAACAGGGACTGAAAAGGGGTCTTAAAAATTTGAAGTGGGGCAACTAGGGCATGTGGGGTATCATATGAAAGAGCGTCGTTTGCACGTTTTTAAACATTTTTTCTTTTTTTTTTAGGCCGCATAGTTTTCGACTTATGGTGAAAATTGTAAAAAAAATACCGTTCCCCCCCCCTTATCTCCGAAGTTTGCAGAGAGAAAAATCTGAAATAATTCTATGTGATAGTAGTTTATGTAAAGATTACAGGAAAAATAAAACGATGTCTCAATATAACACACTTTTTAAGAAATTCAAAAAACAATCAAATTTTTTTTAGTTTTACTACCAGTCAACAGATGGCGCTGTCCTAAGCATGCTAACCTAAGGAAAAATATAGTTCCACTATCGGTCAAGAGATGGCGCAACCTAACACTACAATAATAAATTGGTGGCTGGTTCTAAAATAATTACCTACTATTTGCCGTACGAATAAACGAAGAATAAGTTCCTACTTAGTAATATAAACAGTTTGCAATGTGGAGTGGCTGAAACGTTTTTCAGTCACCATAAGCAGCTGTGGTTAAGATTTGTAAATTAACTGTCCGCCTGTTCGCCCTTCCAACTGTCTGCCGTTTATCCTACTTTTTTAAAGACTGTACTAAAGTAACATATCCAAATATATTTATGATTGTACGGAACCCTCGGTGCGCGAGTCCGACTCGCTCTTGACCGGTTTTTTTTTTTAAGCATAATGCTGAATGTATCATCATACGTAGGTATCTTTATTTGAATACATAATAAATTAGATGCATACCTAAAGACGTACCTATCAATTAAAGCGCCCAGCGTGACATGTCTATCTGTATAGATGCTTTGACATACAGCTCCTTAAAGTAAAATGAGTTAAGTGGAACATAAAGATAAGATGTAAGTAAACGTAAAAATTTATTCTGCCAAGGCATTTCAAAAGGTGCGTAAATACGACTTAGTGCATGCGTGTATTTTATTAACGGAAAGATTGATAGAAAGAGAAACGCCTTGTTATCGCAATACTGAAAAGACATTTTGGTCGGATCTATAGGTACATCCGACCGCCTCTAATGCCAAGTATTGTTTTCAATAAATCAACTCCATTAAAAGGCAAAAGCAAAACACAATTTCGGTCTAGGGTTGTCACTATATGTAGTTTATCATAAAAAGAAAAAGAAGTAGCGGTTTTTAGCGTTTATACTAATTTTCCGAAGTTGATGCACGGTACTTTGCAATAAATTCTTTTCTACCCTATCTATCATATCTGACTTTAAATATTACCATATACCCTGTAAAAATCGAAAAGGTGTCAGGACTCTTCCTAAGCACCCATCGTCTTCCACATATCCCGACCCAATTATACCAAAAATTTCGATTCACAAGTTTAGGACTAGTAAAAGGACATCAGGCAGAGTCCCATAGAAAAAAAAAAACCAAACAATGTATAACATTTCTGTGTTTTTCAAAATGTAGGCATGTAATTAGTAATTCATAGAAAATATTCAGATTTTTACGAAGATTTATGTTTTAAGAGTTATTTATGTTTGAAAGTTTTTTTATTGGTGATCCCGACACTAATGTACGATTCAAACAGACCGGCCGGAATCGGCCCGCATCGGAACGGATGCGTACGGATGCGTCGGCAGCCGAACGCAGCCGTCGGCATGCGTACGGATCCGTCCGCATCCGTCGGCACGCGTTCGCATTCGTCAGTACGTTCTTATAGAAGGAGCACATTGCAGTCTGTAAGTCAGTGTCTGCTTGCCCGCGTTGACGTAATTTTAATATTATACGAGTAAAATTGTAGATAAAATATAATAATAAAAGAAAAAAAAAGAAAAAATGAGTAATTGGGTTGATGAAGGTTCGATACCTTTTTTAAAGTGTTGTAATACCAAATTTAAAAAAGTAACAGAGTTGTACGATTTTGCTATGACAATCTATATCAATACATATAATAAATCTGAAGAATAGTTGTGTCTGTAGAAAGGAAATATTTTGCAAAAAGTGGTATGTTTACAAATCGAATTCATTTTTAACATTTTCTTTCTGTTTATCTGTTTGTTTGTATGCTTATACGCTAATAACGTCAAAAATACTCAATCGTGTTGACGTTTACATAAAAATTTATTACATAAAAAAATTGTAATTTGGAGTAACATTTAGTCTTTATTTAATCGCAATCAGTTTACTCCAACAAAAAATATAGGAATTTTAAGTTTAAAAGAAGAGTTTACCATAGCTATATGGATCGCATTAGTATGGTATTGCGAGTGACATACGAACGTACGAACGAGAGGGCGGACCGTCGGACAAAATGAGACATACTGAACTGATGATGATGACATTTCAATAGATGGCGTGACATGTATTATAATTCACGTTGTGTTGTTGGGCATTAAAGGTGTATTTGACAAAAAATATAAAGTTTAGTTGTTAGATGCTGTACTCTATATCTGCGTTTAAATGTCAAAGTGCCAATCACTGTGAGGGTTCCAATAGAAGTAAAGCTTACCCTGTTACGAAAAAATTAGTACCTACATCAAGCGAAACGATTTAGTCTAACCTCAAAATAGATATAAATAAGTAATATGTGTTTAAGAGTTGACAGAACAAGCTTTTAAGAAAAGTTACAAGGAAAGTCACGAGAAAATAACTATTTTTGCCTTACTCTTTTCTCGCTGGTAACAAGTGAGAAGTTGTATGTTTCGCATGAGAGTAAATGAAATAACTTTGTTAATGTGTTGCACAAATAAAAAATTAAATACGTTAAGTAATTTAAATACCTCTACGTTTGTCCCTTAAAAAATCAGCTATAAATATAAAAAATATACAGGTACGCGACTAATTGATAACCTCCTCCTTTTTTGAAGACGGTTAAAAAGTGGCGGCCTAGCTCTGATCTTAGCTGATCGGCGCTTATCAGCGCTGGTGCGCTGGTTTAAATTTTAGTGTTGGAGATTCTGTTATCATGCGACTGAGCTACAGAATAGATTTAAGCTATAATATAAAATATAAATATTAATTATTACTATATAACTGAGCGCCAGTTACCAATCTTCATAAGTGAATACGCCCGAAGTATTTATGATAGTACAAGTGGGTCGGCTGCCGCGACGTACATGCGGAGCCGGTCGGCTTCGACGCGTGAGGACGGAGCCGAACGGCTGCCTATGCATCCGTACGGATGCGTACGGATGCGGACGCATGCCGACGCGTGCCGACGGAGCCGGTCGAGTTCCAAGCTGCGTAAATTTCAAAGAAATATAGAACTTAACTACCTATATTGAAAGTTACATTTCCTTCAACAGTCTGTAAAATGCGTTTCGGTGCGGGCCGACTCTGGCCGGTCTGTTTGAATCGTACATAAATAGCAACACCAGTACCACGACAACACGTTTCGTTAGCTGCGTTAGTGATACAGATTAGCACCACAATGTAAGAGTCGGAACCAGCCTACTTATTGTCTAATTTTCAAAATCTATCGCAATCGCTTTCATTTGACAGATGGATGTGACACATTGCTGCATTTCTTTGGTAAGTTTTTATTTGTGCCAAAAAGAAGCATCAATGTATAATATCCTGAAAGCGATTGCGATAGATTTTAAAATTAGACAATTAGCCCCCAGATCAAACGGAAAATCTGTGCATATGTCGCATGTAACAAAACCCTTTTGACAGTTGACTTTTGACGTCAGTGGTAGGACACAGCTTTCCGCACGATCTCCCGCCATCTCTCCCGGTTGGCAGACTGTCTGGCGCAATCAGATACGCGGTATCCCACTGCGGATTTCACTTGGTCGGTCCAAAGCATCGGTGACCTTCCACGTGATCTGGTTCCCTCCACTTTGCCCTGTATGACCAGCCGCTCTATGGAGTCGCTACCCTGCCTAGAGACATTGCCAAAGTATTGCAGTATGCGCAACTGTTCCACTGAAATAAATGACCACAGTCAGATTCCATTAATTCCGTGTTCCTTTGATAAAAGGAAATTCCGAAATCACGGCAGCTGAAACGTTGGCAATGCAAAATAAAAAAATTCAATCAAAATATTAAATATTTAGTAAAACTTCAAAGGAAATCAAAAGAAAAGTGTTCAGCAACTTATTAGAATTTTTATTTACTTGAAATAAAACACTAGCGCGGTTTTATTGAAAGTACTTAGGTAATTAGTTGGTAAGTATTTGGTTTGATTTTTGGTTTTCCCGACGCTTCGGCACCTTTGCAGCTGCCGTGGTCACGGGGGACTGAAGCTGCTCGTGAGCCTACACTCAAGCGATGAATTTTTAAATACGTTCAGAAATTCATATTTAACTTAATATTTTTTTTTTCTTTTTTTTATTTACTTTTTATTTAGAGAGGTGATAAGTATTGTTTTGGAATGGATTGATACTGATAATATTCTAAGCAATTGGCTTTGATAACTTTTTGAACATGACTGGAAATCTCAAAACCATTTCGAGGAATAAGCTTTCGGTACAGTGTCTACTAATTAACTTTAAAAATAATTCTATATTTTTAAAGATATTTATAATATTCAATAAAAAGCTTTAACCTTTAAATGACCTTCATATGACGTCATCGCATACAGATCCCCCAGCCATCATAAAAAAAAAGAAAAAAGGGCAAAGACAATTTTGACAATGAACTTGGCATTAGGGATGGTGGAAGGTGAAAGTGAAAAAATATCGATATAGGTAATATTTCTCAGAAAAAAATGAGATGAAATGGGATGATGACTAAGTAATTTTAAGTAGTAAGTATGGGATGATTTTTAAGACTCAAAAGTAGGAAAAAATCAAAATGCTCCAGTGACAAAATAGTGTCGACTATTAGAATCCATACAGAGTTACAAAAAAAAAGTTTTGGAAAAATTATTGTGAAAACATCTATCGATATACTCTGATATATCGATGAACTTATCTCGTAATTTTTTCCACATCCCTACTATTAAATGTTTGTAAATAGAAATAAAGTATGCACATATTTTCACAATGTTTATTATGTTATCCTGCAAATTTATCAGTCCACAAGCAATCTTTACAATTTCATCCATGTAGCCTACATCCAAAATAGACACAATACATACAATACATTTCGCAATTTGGGTAGATTGGGCGTGTCAGTTTTTACAAAGTTTTTCAGCTGAGTTTCCACTGGTAAGCATTTTTATTATAATTTTACCACCTCAAAAATTATTGCGGCAAATTAAGAAGGTGGGTTAGAACCGTCACAACTGGATTAAATGAATAAAATAGAAGAAATATTAACTATAACTTATTTGTTTACAAACAACCATAAAGTCATTAGGACAGGTAATGACACTTGGCCGTTCTTTTTCTATAAGTAGATGGCAAAGGTTTTCCTTCTTAAACTTTCATGCCACTAATGACGTCATTCCGGTTGACCATATCCGCTCTACAAATATATTTATAAAAAAATAAATACGAGACCAAATGTTAAAATATTCAAATTAGTTTCTTAAATTTGCCTAATCTGTAGTAAAAAAATATAAAAAAAATACCTTTTATTTTTTAACCAAAGCCAATTGTTTAAAAAGTATGCAGTAACGTAAAAAAAAACAAAAGGTGTAAGAAAAGTGACGAGTCGCTAATTTGTCGTGTGCACAAGACACCATAAAATGTGTCGTTGGAATTTACGACTTGCGCGGGATTATAAACAATATTTTATGTCCTTCTTTCCCTTCGAGATCAGAAATTGAAGATCATAAATATTTTAGAGAGATAGGTTTTGAACAAAAATTATAGTACACAGGCATATTGTAAAATCAAATCAAATCGTTTTATTCACACAAAACAGTTGTTATTGGGTACATTCCGGTTCTCTGTCTTGCCATAGAAAGGGCATAAATTAAAATTACATGCGATGATTCATTTTATGTCAATTTTTGAATTTAGAAAGAATAGAAACATTTATTTTTTAACTATGTTTGTAATTTATCTTTAATATAGGTAAGCTCCTTTACGGCCAATGGTAGTTTATTATAAATTTTTATGCAGTTACGATGACAATTCTTTCTAAAATACTTTGTATGCGTTTTGGGTAACATGATCTTTCCATGGTGTCTCGCTAATCTACAGTTGTTTGTATTTTTAAAACTGAAAATATGGGGGTGTGTTTTAACAAAATGCAAAATTATAATAATCAGTTGATATTTCTTTTAAAGGTTTAGGAAATGTAGAAACAGATGATCTAGTAAAACTAATGATGAGGAGCTCGATGATTTCGATTCCTACAATTAATAATCCGGCATTATTAAGAAATAAATCGATTTTAGTCTAAAATTAGACGCAATTCCGTGTTTTTTAGGGTTCCGTACACAAAGGGTAAAAACGGGACCCTATTACTAAGACTCCGCTGTCCGTCTGTCCGTCTGTCTGTCTGTCTGTCTGTCACCAGGCTGTATCTCATGAACCGTGATAGCTAGAAAGTTGAAATTTTCACAGATGATGTATTTCTGTTGCCGCTATAACAACAAATACTAAAAACAGAATAAAATTAATATTTTAATGGGGGCTCCCATACAACAAGCGTGATTTTTTTTGCTGGTTTTTGCTCGATATTAATAACAACAACAGGTAGACAGTTGAAATTTTCACAGATGATGTATTTTTGTAGCCGCTCTAACAAAAAATACTAAAAACAGAATAAAATTTATATTTAAGGGGGGCTCCCATACAACAAACGTAATTTTTTGCCGTTTTTTGGTACGGAACCCTTCGTGCGCGAGTCCGACTCGCACTTGGCCGGTTTTTAATGTAGCTGACTATCTATCTAATGTGCTTGACTGAGCACTTGACCGCTATCATGCTTGGTGGTAAGCGATGATGCTATCTAAGATGAAACGCGCTTAGGGCTCTATGGCCAGGTTTAGAATGTTCGGTTATTGGATAGATGACTAAAAATGTGTAACCTTATGCTTGAAAAGACACATTAAGCCTAGTCTACGGCTGGTCCCATCCCAATACACATTTGGTTATGTCACATTTTCTTCATTCATCCATAAGGAAGGCTTCAATAGCTGGTGATATAGGTTTTAATGTAAGCTGTCTTCAGATGTAAATCGATCTCAAAGCGATTAATAAAAATATTTTTAAATATTCATCAAAGGCTTTTCAAACTAGGGAATAAACTGATTCTTTTCCCTTCCATTTACTTTTGGCAACGAAATTCCCTCAAAGACAGTTTCAATTTTCTATGTTAATGCACCAATTCACCTCAGCTATTTTCTCAAGACCGCCTGATAATAATTTATGATTTTTCTACAAAACTATTTCTTAGAATCAGTCGAGCAAAATATTTAACCCTGTGATGTCATTAACAAAAAACCCCTGACAGATATCATCCGGGATGTTCATTTTCAGATTTCTCCCTAAACTTGTGCTACCCTGCGAAGTTTTGAAATTTTACAATGTCAAAGTCAAAGTCAAAAATAGTTTTATTCAAATAAACTTAATTATTAAGTACTTTTGAATCGTCTATATTTTCCTACCACCCGTTCCAGACTTTTTTAACTGACAAGAAGAACAGTAAATTATCAGCTTTTACAGCAATAAGTAACGATATTTACAAACTTAAATATATCGTTACCAGATAATTACAACAGGGTGACAGGATTATTGACAACAAAGTACTCATAGTAGTAAGTTATGTGTTACATCATTTCCACGAATTTTGATCTTTGAGATAATCGTCTAAGTACTTTGTAATAACCTTTACCCATGAGCGTCTTTTTAACATGGTTTTTAAATTCATGCAAAAGAAGATAAATTACTTGTTGTGGAACTTTATTAATAAAGGCTATGCCTTTCCCCATAAATGAACCTCTAGTTTTAGCAAGCCTAAATTTTGGAACGGCAAGTTTATCTTTATTTCTTGTATTAAACTGGTGATTATTGCTGTTCTTATTTATGTTTAAATTATGTTAAGATTAAGTTAGCAAGTTGCTCGGTAGTTTACATATTCGAACTTAACGACATATAAAACCGAAGATATAGGATTTTTTTTATTGAATCAGGCGTCACTTGGCGGAAGTCCCAAACCATTGTGAAAAAATAAATATATGTATGTAGCTTACTTCCGCAAAAAATATATGCAAAATGCACCGCCCGCCCGCCCGCAAAAATATGCACATGCTCACCACAAAATATCAGTGCACAATACATGCATTTAGCCAGACAGCAGCACACCTTGCACCTGACTTCACCAATTAGACTACTCTACACGTGTTTCGCCCCAACTCGGAGCATCCTCAGGAATTAGATCGTGCGTAAACCAACACCGAATTCATTCGGCTACATATATTTCTGTTTTCACCACGAATATGTAGGATTTTTACATTTTATATCAGGATCACGGAATACGTTGTCTTGTTACTATCCGGGATATTTACCAAATGAACCTTCTTTAAATTACGTTCAAGTGGACAAAAAAGGCAATATTTCAAACTTATTTGTCAAGTTATACGCGAGAAAGGTCTACTGAATAATGGACTAGGTGTTCCAGATGAAATCATAAAGCGAGCGGAGTTAGGAGATCCCAAAGGGAGCGCAGAATTATGGCGGGAACGGCCATCTTGGAATGTTGACGTGGGGATAACTGTTATTGGTGATAACGGTGACGTTTTATACAAATTGGAGTAGACTGTTTGAGCACCAACGAGATTAATGAACATGGATTGTTTAAACCATAAATAAAGTTAATTAATTATGGTTTTAACGTGTTCAATTACAGTACTCGGCAATCACCCAACTTACTTATACAGAGTTATTTGTAAAATAAATAAATTTAAAAAATATTAAAAACACGACTGCCCTGCCAAAAAAGAACTAAAAAGTTAAATAACAAGTGTCATTGCAGTTGGGTGAACGTTTTGTAGAACAATTTTTAATCAAAGAGGTCTTCCGACTGCAATGACACTTGTTATTTAACTTTTTAGTTCGTTTTTGGCAGGGCAGTCGTGTTTTTAATATTTTTTTTAATTTATTTATTTTTATTTCACACATTTTAGTGACAGATTATATAGTTTGGAATGCCCATATTCTAAAAATATAAGAAAAATATTTTTCGTCGCCATATTGACTATTTTCAAAAAAATATAGCCAGTGTCATTTGGAATGATGTAAGGATTCTAGCGATACCCCATACTTCCAAATCCGTTGAGCTATTTAGAAGTTATGGTGGAATAAAGAAACTCATGTGAGTTTCTTTATTCCACCAGAGTGGGTATGTACCCACAAACATACATGAACCCTGAACACATATACACTCCGTTTTGGGCAGTCGTGTAAAAATGCCAACAACCTCGCAGGAGTAGATTATTAAGATAAAGTTTTACATATTAAAATACGTCCTTTTTTATCGCAAGCGCTCTGTAGTCGGTCACTTAACTTGTCCATTGTTAAATTAATCGCATTCGTAAGTTATGTGTTACATCAATTCCATCCACGCATTTCGGTCTTTCAGAATCGGTCTTATTATCGATTTGGCTTCCAGTAAAAAATACGAACATTAAAAATTATGAACGCAAATGGAGTTGCCATTAGAAAATAATCCGTCAACAGGGTTGCCAGCGTTCTCAAGCAGAATATCCGATGGAATATCCTATTGTTACCGAGTGATTCTTCGTGCCGGAAACATTGACGTATCTTCAATCTGTAATTTATTATGCTCTTGTTGAATTTCCTTGCGATTTTTATGAGATTCTGCAGAAAGCATCTCTGAAAGCAGTTTTTAACGCGTTTTTAGGGTTCCGTACCAAAATGGTAAAAAAGGAACCCTGATGGTGTGACTCAGTCTGTCTGTCTATCTGTCTGTCTGTCTGTCACAGCTGGCTATCTCGAGAACTACTAATGGTATCAACTTAAAATTAGGAATAGTTTAAGATGACATTTGCCCAACTATTTTGCAAATAAGAAATAAATAAAAAAATAAATAGCTTTTTTACAGCAGGGCCTGAAAAGGGGTCTTAAAAATTTAAAGTGGGGCTACTAGGGCATGTGGGGTATCATATGAAAGAACGCCGTTTGCACGTTATTATTAATTTATTCTTTTTTTCTAGACCGCGTAATTTTCGACTTATGATGAAAAATGTAAAAAAAAATACCTTATCTCCGAAGTTTGCAAAGAGAAAAATCTGAAATAATTCTATGTGATAGCAGTTTATATAAATATTACAGGAAATATAAAACGATATCTCAATATAGAACACTTTTTTAGAAATTATCAAATTTCTAAAAAAGTTAACATTAGTTCCACTATCGGTCAAGAGATGGCGCTGACCTAAAACTGCAATACTAATTTTATTATTCTACTCTGCAGTGTGGTTTTATGGTGCAATTATGATGGTACGGAACCCTCGGTGCGCGAGTCCAACTCGCTCTTGACCGGTTTTCTTTAAATTAAGTACTACCGTTTAATTAATATTATTATCGGTAATGAGGTACTTAGGTCCTTTTCTCATTATTAATGAGTATCTCTTGTAACGAAAGATATTGCTACTGATCAAATCATAATGAAGTAGTAAAACAAGTAAAATAGACTATTCTTTAGTTCATATTTATATATATTGCGTCAGTTATTCATACTCAACACTGTTCTAAAACAGCATTGTCTAACTAAGTTTGACCCCTCATTGAATGCTAATAAGCGACTGAAACATAGAGTCTGTGTACCTAGTACACAGTGGTCTACAGCATTCTCTAAAAAATTTTTTGGTTTCTTAGGTAATTACTTATATAATAAAACAAACAAAGAAATTAACATCTACCCACTTACAAAATACCAATGCAAAAGAATCACCACTACTTGGCTAAAATCGCTCGACTACGATCAAACGGAAGATCTTCTGCTTGTTCCCTCATAAGCAATACCTACCTATCTATCCATTTAATAAATGATAAAAATATATACTATTTATCTTATTATAACACACACACACACACACACACACACACACACACACACACACACACACACGCGCGCGCATATATATACACACACACACACACACACACACACACACACACACACACACACACACACACACACACACACACACACACACACGCATACACACACAACACATTTTTAATTAGTACCCTAAATACATACAAAAAATATTATCTAAATTCTCTTAGTAACTAGTTTTATATCTTTATTAACTTCTATAGTGTCCAATATCTACCACATCCAACAAAATATTATTATATAAAATTAAAAATAACCTCTTACCTGATTTCCACCTGGTCCGGTTGTGGAGAGACTGGTTATCCGTCACACAGGTTCTCCTAGCACAGAGACCAGTCTCTCATATGTCAGGAACCATATTGATGTTAGTCTATGGACTAACATCAATATGGTTCCTGACTAAGCTTTGTAGTTGAATGTTAAGTATAATGTATATGTGAGAGAAGAAATAAAGATTTATTTATTATTTATTATTATTATTATTATATTAAGCAGTATCTATGTCGTAGGTACCTCATTGAACTGGGCCGATCTGCCTGGGCATATCACGATACGACGATATTTCTTGATTTGCCAATTTAATACCCGCCATATCGTTCTTATGTTCTTATATCAAAGCTTAAGGCTCCGTTATGCGAAATCATTTGTCTCTGTCTTTTTCTTTGCGTGTAAAGAGTATGGAAAAATAACCTCACTTCTACACTTTTTCGATGTTTTTCGTTGCTTTTCATCATTATCTTTAGCACAAATTATCTTTCTTGAAAAAAGTTATTGGAGCAACTGCACAGTACGTTAATGTGTATTTTGATGTAGAATTCAATTATACGTTTCCGCTATTATTTACGCCAAAAATATGGCCCGCGACAAGTGCTTTTGATAATATTCTGATTTTTTTTACAATCATCTGTGAGGTTTATACGCAATTTAATACTTGTAGCTACCAGATAGTCTCTTTAGCTTGTCGTATGTTTTTTGTGGCTACAACTTTACGTTTTCTATATAAAAATACTAGCGGCCGCCCGCGGTTTCACCCGCGTGGTTCCCGTTCCCGTGGGAATATCTGGATAAAAAGTATTCTATGTTTTAATCTTGGCTATTTACTATCTGTGTGCAAAATTTCAACCAAATCCGTTCAGTAGTTTTTGCGTGATTGAGGAACAAACATCCAAACATCCAAACCCACAAACTTTCACATTTATAATATTAGTAGGATGGCCCGCGCAAACAATGTTTTCCTATTATGGCCCCTTAACGTTTGCGGTATGCCCGACTATGCTTGGACAAATCAAAGGCAGAAAATGTTTAACTTATCTGGAAAATATTTTCTTCTCCAATTAACTCACTATTTTTTGTGATGCCGCCATCTTTGTCACTTACACACGTACACACGTAAACATATAGCTGACAGAGCTCCAACAGCTTCACCATCGTCGCGTATGGAACTACTTACGGCCATATCTCGATATGGCCAATTGACTAGTTGGACAAATCGTAAAATAGGTTGCTCTCATCGATCTGCCCAACTTTCATAATCATGAAAAATTCGGACAAATCAGGAAATGCCGACATATCATGATCTGCTCCGATGCCCTCGAACGGTCTAGTCCAACGACATCTATAAAAGTCTGAAGAGTTTAAGTACTGATTTTTAGGATTCCGTACCAAAATGGTAAAAAAGGAACCCTTATGGTGTGACTCAGTCTGTCTGTCTGTCTGTCACAACAAGATATCTCGAGAACTACTAATGGTATCAACTTGAAATTTGGAATAGTTTAAAATGACATTTGCCCAACTATTTTGCAAATAAGAAATGAATAAAGAAATAAATTATCTTTTGCAACAGGGACTGGGTCTTAAAAATTTGAAGTGGGGCTACTAGGGCATGTGGGGTATCATAATGAAAGAGCGCCGTTTGCACGTTTTCAATTAGTTATTTTTTCTTTTTGTTTTAGGCCTCATAGTTTTCGTCTTATGATGAAAAATTTAAAAAAATACCGAAAAATATACCCCCTTATCTCCGAAGTTTGCAAAGAGAAAAATCTGAAATAATTCTATGTGATAGCAGTTTATATAAAGATTACAGGAAAAATAAAACGATGTCTCACTATAGCACACTTTTTTAGAAATTATCAAATTTCTAAAAAAGTATCATTAGTTCCACTTTCGGTCAAGAGATGGCGCTGACCTAAAACTGCAATGCTAATTTTATTATTCTACTCTGCAGTGTGGTTTTATGGTGCAATTATGATGGTACGGAACCCTTGGTGCGCGAGTCCGACTTGCTCTTGACCGGTTTTTTTAGTTTAAAAAAACACTGAAATTGCATTATCTTTTAACAGGAAACGTGTTTTAGTTAAAAATACACCATCTTTGCATCGCATTTTACTACGACCTACTTACCGTATCCTACCTTAATGCCACCAACATTTTTCACCAAAACAAACGCAAAGGGATTCCACTTTACACAGCCAATATATCGCGAGGGTGCGGTGTTTTTACAAGTTTCCCGCGCAGGCAGAGGCATCTGTATTCTACAGCCGGCTCACAACCAGATTCGTTAGGCGCGAAATATTTTGAAGTGATAAATTGAGCGTGTCGCCTCGAGTGGCACCTCATTAACTCTTTGTGTTTGTCCAATTTTAGGGTCCCTTAATGCAAAAAGAGAATTCTGGATTTTGTAGACTATGCTGAAAAGCTTCGAGCAACATGGGCTTCCCGGAGTGAAAGCCTTTAATATTATAGTAACGAGTTCCGTTGAAAAATTCTTGAATGCTTGATGAAACGGCCATGATTCTAAATGTATTCTCTAGTCTTGCCAAATTGACCCTGACTTTTGGAACTATGGCTATAAAACAAGAATAAGAATAACTAGCGGCTGCCCGAGGTTTCACCCGCGTGGTTCTCGTTCCCGTAAGAATATCGGAATAGAAAGTATTCTATGTTTTAATCTAGGCTATCTACTATCTGTGTGTCAAATTTCAACCAAATGCGTTCAGTACTTTTTGCGTGATTGAGGAACAAACATCCAAACCCACAAACTTTCACATTTATAATATTATTACTAGCGGCCGCCCGCGGTTTCACCCGCATGGTTCCCGTTCCCGTAGGAATATCGGGATAAAAAGTATTTTATGTTTTAATCTAGGCTATCTACTATCTGTGTGCCAAGTTTCAACTAAATCCGTTCAGTAGTTTTTGCGTGATTGAGCAACAAATATCCAATTCCAAACATCCAAACCCACAAACTTTCACATTTATAATATTAGTAGGATATTAGTAGGAAGTAGGATAATTTAACATTGTGCTAAAGGTTCTAAATGAGCTCTTAGTTCTGTCCTTGTACCTACCTGTCTAAAAATTTGATAGGTAGTAACTTTTTAAGCAAATGTTTACATAGTAACTGTAGGTACATGTTTTAATAAAAGTAACTTTTGGAAACCTTGACACTTTAAAAATATCAATATTAAGTATCTTTTAATTAAAAGTTTAATGTCTACGGAACCTTGAGTAATTTATTCGCACATGTGTATCGTGTACGCGTTTTTGCATATTAAATCATTCAAGTAAAGGTTTTGTAAACATTGCAATGATTTTGATTGGACGTTTGCTTGTTTTGTGAATTCAAGTGTTGGTTTATTCGAGTTGCGAAATTAGATTTTGGCCTCAGCTGCTCGTGGTCAGTGACCTTCCCCTCTACTCAAATGGCCAATTTTCTACTCGTTCGCTAACTTATAGCTCAAAAATAAGCAATTAAACGGTCAAGTCACACGTCGCAAGTTTATATAAGTAAATTACAGACATTGTTGTATTGTATAGAATTGACAAGCCTACGACACGTAGTTTTGGAGTTTACGGCTTATTTTTAATTTTTAAGTTAGCGAACGAATAGAAAAGTGGCTATTTGAGTACCCCCCCTTGTCAGTCAGATTAGATTATGCCTTATTAGGGTTCCGTACGAAAATGGTAAAAAAGGAACCCTTATGTTTGATGTGACTCAGTCTGTCTGTCTGTCACAGCTGTATATCTCGAGAACTACTAATGGTATAAACTTAAAATTTGGAATGGTTTAAGATGACGTTTGCCCAACTATTTTGCAAATAAAAAAGAAGTAAAAAAATAAATAACTTTTTACAACAGAGACTGAAAAGGGGTCTTAAAATTTGAAGTGGAGCTACTAGGGCATGTAGGGTATCATATGAAAGAACGCTGTTTGCACGTTTTCAATAATAATAATAAATAAAATAAAATTTGTTTATTTCAGACTTCCAAGGGTCCATATATTGTTAGTAACAAACGGCTTACACATTATGTTAGTAAATCAAATTGAAAATTATAATAATGAAAACAAGCTGCACCGATTGACATTTTTGACATGCAAATCGGTGAACCTTGCAAACAAAGGAGAATCTAACCTCTCCGATAACATCCTCAGAATGCCGTTAGAGCTCCCCCGTATTCTTCTGATGATGGAATAAGACTTCTTCCGCATCAAAGCATAGAAGTCATCAGTTCTAGCATCGGCGAACATGCCAGATGCACTGCAGAAACGTGGGAGCCCCAACAAGGATCTGAAGATGTTATTGTATAACACACGCAGGGCATTGTAGGCACGCTGGGTAAAATTGGGTAAAATGAATTTTTCTTTTTTTTATGCCGCATAGTTGTCGACTAATGATGAAAAATGTAAAAAAAATACCATTCCCCCTATCTCCGAAGTTTGCAAAGAGAAAAATCTGAAATAATTCTATGTGATAAGTAGCAGTTTATATAAAGATTACAGGAAAAATAAAACGATGTCTCAATATAGCACACTTTTTTAGAAATTATCAAATTTCTAAAAAAGTTAACATTAGTTCCACTATCGGTCAAGAGATGGCTGACTAAAACTGCGATAATAATTTTATTATTCTACTCTGCAGTGTTTTTATTATGATGGTACGGAACCCTCGATGCGCGGGTCCTACTCGCTGTTGACTTAACTTTTTTTTAAAGTAACTTTTTTTCTTCCTTACGCCTTTGTCTTAACTACTCAATTGATCATCATGAAATTTGGCATACACGTAGTCAGGGGTACAGAGAACAACATAAGGTAACTACCAGTAGGAAAGGATCCAGTGAAAAGTGCTACAGTATCTAAAAGAACTACAATAGGACTTGAAAATTGTGTTCTCAACGAATCATTTAAACCTTTTTTATTGATGGGAGGGTCACTTTGCGTAACTAATCGTCTTAAATGAATTTTAAATTTCGGACGACGAGTCACAAAGAGCTGAATTTATGCCCTCTCACCGCTCAATAGTATTAAAATTTCAGCAAACCAGCACTTCACCCAATTAACGGCACAGAACTGGCTACAGCGAGATAAAGAGGTTTCCGGGAAAAATGTCTTTTAATAATAATTCCGATAGCATTATGATAAGGCTTTCCGGAAATTAAATTCTCACCCGGAATGAACCTTAATAGGGGTTGGACATGGCGCCCTTGCAAAAATTAGGTCGTGTTTGCCTTAAAAAAATATGTACGCAGTAAATTCTATGTTCCTTGTGATATGGAATATCATATTCAATTGATTACCGTATTCGTCTTATTTTGCATCTATTTATATCGGAATAGCTCGAGATAGTAATTTTTTGGTCACCCATCCCGTGAAGGACCCTTGTAAAAGTTGCTTAACTTCTGCAATCACCGGGCCAGGTGCTAAACCACTGCGCCATCGCGCTTTTTTATTTGTATGGAAAACTGCAAAGCGACAACCCTAGAAGCAAATTCTTGACATCAGATGCATAAGGTCGGATGTACAAAACTCCAACTTTTCAGGAGAAAAAAAAATAAAATTTACAAACTTTCCTCTTCATATTTATCAGACTTTAAGAATTTAAATCAGTTTTATATTTTATTTGGTAAACAGTTGCACCTTTTAGGGTTCCGTACCAAAATGGTAAAAAAGGAACCCTTATGGTGTGACTCAGTCTGTCTGTCTGTCACAGCTGGATATCTCGAGAACTACTAATGGTATCAACTTGAAATTTGGAATAGTTTAAGATGACATTTGCCCAACTATTTTGCAAATAAGAAAGAAATAAAAAAAATAATATTTTTTTTACAACAGGGACTGAAAAGGGTCTTAAAAATTTAAAGTGAGGTGACTAGGGCATGTGGGGTATCATATGAAAGAGCGCTGTTTGCACATTTTAAAACATTTTTTCCTTTTTTCTTAGGCCGCATAGTTTTCGATTTATGATGAAAAATGTAAAAAAAAATACCGTTCCCCCCCCCTTATCTCCGAAGTTTGTAAAGAGAAAAATCTGAAATAATTCTATGTGATAGTAGTTTATGTAAAGATTACAGGAAAAATAAAACGATGTCTCAATATAACACACTTTTTTAGAAATTCAAAAAACAAACAAATATTTTTTAGTTTCACTACCAGTCAACAGATGGGGCTGTCCTAAGCATGCTGACCTAAGAAAAGATAAATAGTTCCACTATCGGTCAAGAGATGGCGCAACCTAATAATTACAATAATAATTGGTGGCTGGTTCTAATATAATTACCTACTATTTGCCGTACGAATAAACGGAGAATAAGTTCCTACTTAGTAATATAAACAGTTTGCAATGTGGAGTGGCTGAAACGTTTTTCAGTCACCATAAGCAGCTGTGGTTAAGATTTGTAAATTAACTGTCCGCCTGTTCGCCCTTCCACCTGTCTGCCGTTTATCCTACTTTTTTAAAGACTGTACTAAAGTAACATATTCAAATATATTTATGATTGTACGGAACCCTCGGTGCGCGAGTCCGACTCGCTCTTGACCGGTCTTTTTTTATTTCTAATGACAAGAATCACTCTAACTGTTAAAATATTGAATAAACAATGTTTTTAGGGTTCCGTACCCAAAGGGTAAAAACGCGACCCTATTACTAACACTCCGCTGTCCATCTGTCTGTCTGTCTGTCACCAGGCTGTATTTCATGAACCATGATAGCTAGACAGTTGAAATTTTCACAGAAGATGTATTTCTGTTACCGCTATAACAATAAATACTAAATACAGAATAAAATAAAAAATTAAGGGGGTCTCCCATACAACAAACGTTTTTTGCCGTTTTTTGGTACGGAACCCTTCGTGCGCGAGTCCGACTCGCACTAGGCCGGATTTTTATTTATTTAATCGGTTACATCCAACCTTATGCCTTATAGTGATAGAATAGATATCATTAGGGTTCCGTACCAAAATGGTAAAAAAGGAACCCTTATGGTGTGACTCAGTCTGTCTGTCTGTCTGTCTGTCTGTCTGTCTGTCTGTCTGTCTGTCTGTCACAGCTGGATATCTCGAGAACTACTAATGGTATCAACTTGAAATTTGGAATAGTTTAAGATGACATTTGTCCAACTATTTCGCGAATAAGAAATAAATAAATAAATAAATATCTTTTTTACAACAGGGACTGAAAAGGGGTCTTAAAAATTTGAAGTGGGGCAACTAGGGCATGTGGGGTATCATATGAAAGAGCGTCGTTTGCACGTTTTTAAACATTTTTTCTTTTTTTTTTAGGCCGCATAGTTTTCGACTTATGGTGAAAATTGTAAAAAAAATACCGTTCCCCCCCCCTTATCTCCGAAGTTTGCAGAGAGAAAAATCTGAAATAATTCTATGTGATAGTAGTTTATGTAAAGATTACAGGAAAAATAAAACGATGTCTCAATATAACACACTTTTTAAGAAATTCAAAAAACAATCAAATTTTTTTTAGTTTTACTACCAGTCAACAGATGGCGCTGTCCTAAGCATGCTAACCTAAGGAAAAATATAGTTCCACTATCGGTCAAGAGATGGCGCAACCTAACACTACAATAATAAATTGGTGGCTGGTTCTAAAATAATTACCTACTATTTGCCGTACGAATAAACGAAGAATAAGTTCCTACTTAGTAATATAAACAGTTTGCAATGTGGAGTGGCTGAAACGTTTTTCAGTCACCATAAGCAGCTGTGGTTAAGATTTGTAAATTAACTGTCCGCCTGTTCGCCCTTCCAACTGTCTGCCGTTTATCCTACTTTTTTAAAGACTGTACTAAAGTAACATATCCAAATATATTTATGATTGTACGGAACCCTCGGTGCGCGAGTCCGACTCGCTCTTGACCGGTTTTTTTTTTTAAGCATAATGCTGAATGTATCATCATACGTAGGTATCTTTATTTGAATACATAATAAATTAGATGCATACCTAAAGACGTACCTATCAATTAAAGCGCCCAGCGTGACATGTCTATCTGTATAGATGCTTTGACATACAGCTCCTTAAAGTAAAATGAGTTAAGTGGAACATAAAGATAAGATGTAAGTAAACGTAAAAATTTATTCTGCCAAGGCATTTCAAAAGGTGCGTAAATACGACTTAGTGCATGCGTGTATTTTATTAACGGAAAGATTGATAGAAAGAGAAACGCCTTGTTATCGCAATACTGAAAAGACATTTTGGTCGGATCTATAGGTACATCCGACCGCCTCTAATGCCAAGTATTGTTTTCAATAAATCAACTCCATTAAAAGGCAAAAGCAAAACACAATTTCGGTCTAGGGTTGTCACTATATGTAGTTTATCATAAAAAGAAAAAGAAGTAGCGGTTTTTAGCGTTTATACTAATTTTCCGAAGTTGATGCACGGTACTTTGCAATAAATTCTTTTCTACCCTATCTATCATATCTGACTTTAAATATTACCATATACCCTGTAAAAATCGAAAAGGTGTCAGGACTCTTCCTAAGCACCCATCGTCTTCCACATATCCCGACCCAATTATACCAAAAATTTCGATTCACAAGTTTAGGACTAGTAAAAGGACATCAGGCAGAGTCCCATAGAAAAAAAAAAACCAAACAATGTATAACATTTCTGTGTTTTTCAAAATGTAGGCATGTAATTAGTAATTCATAGAAAATATTCAGATTTTTACGAAGATTTATGTTTTAAGAGTTATTTATGTTTGAAAGTTTTTTTATTGGTGATCCCGACACTAATGTACGATTCAAACAGACCGGCCGGAATCGGCCCGCATCGGAACGGATGCGTACGGATGCGTCGGCAGCCGAACGCAGCCGTCGGCATGCGTACGGATCCGTCCGCATCCGTCGGCACGCGTTCGCATTCGTCAGTACGTTCTTATAGAAGGAGCACATTGCAGTCTGTAAGTCAGTGTCTGCTTGCCCGCGTTGACGTAATTTTAATATTATACGAGTAAAATTGTAGATAAAATATAATAATAAAAGAAAAAAAAAGAAAAAATGAGTAATTGGGTTGATGAAGGTTCGATACCTTTTTTAAAGTGTTGTAATACCAAATTTAAAAAAGTAACAGAGTTGTACGATTTTGCTATGACAATCTATATCAATACATATAATAAATCTGAAGAATAGTTGTGTCTGTAGAAAGGAAATATTTTGCAAAAAGTGGTATGTTTACAAATCGAATTCATTTTTAACATTTTCTTTCTGTTTATCTGTTTGTTTGTATGCTTATACGCTAATAACGTCAAAAATACTCAATCGTGTTGACGTTTACATAAAAATTTATTACATAAAAAAATTGTAATTTGGAGTAACATTTAGTCTTTATTTAATCGCAATCAGTTTACTCCAACAAAAAATATAGGAATTTTAAGTTTAAAAGAAGAGTTTACCATAGCTATATGGATCGCATTAGTATGGTATTGCGAGTGACATACGAACGTACGAACGAGAGGGCGGACCGTCGGACAAAATGAGACATACTGAACTGATGATGATGACATTTCAATAGATGGCGTGACATGTATTATAATTCACGTTGTGTTGTTGGGCATTAAAGGTGTATTTGACAAAAAATATAAAGTTTAGTTGTTAGATGCTGTACTCTATATCTGCGTTTAAATGTCAAAGTGCCAATCACTGTGAGGGTTCCAATAGAAGTAAAGCTTACCCTGTTACGAAAAAATTAGTACCTACATCAAGCGAAACGATTTAGTCTAACCTCAAAATAGATATAAATAAGTAATATGTGTTTAAGAGTTGACAGAACAAGCTTTTAAGAAAAGTTACAAGGAAAGTCACGAGAAAATAACTATTTTTGCCTTACTCTTTTCTCGCTGGTAACAAGTGAGAAGTTGTATGTTTCGCATGAGAGTAAATGAAATAACTTTGTTAATGTGTTGCACAAATAAAAAATTAAATACGTTAAGTAATTTAAATACCTCTACGTTTGTCCCTTAAAAAATCAGCTATAAATATAAAAAATATACAGGTACGCGACTAATTGATAACCTCCTCCTTTTTTGAAGACGGTTAAAAAGTGGCGGCCTAGCTCTGATCTTAGCTGATCGGCGCTTATCAGCGCTGGTGCGCTGGTTTAAATTTTAGTGTTGGAGATTCTGTTATCATGCGACTGAGCTACAGAATAGATTTAAGCTATAATATAAAATATAAATATTAATTATTACTATATAACTGAGCGCCAGTTACCAATCTTCATAAGTGAATACGCCCGAAGTATTTATGATAGTACAAGTGGGTCGGCTGCCGCGACGTACATGCGGAGCCGGTCGGCTTCGACGCGTGAGGACGGAGCCGAACGGCTGCCTATGCATCCGTACGGATGCGTACGGATGCGGACGCATGCCGACGCGTGCCGACGGAGCCGGTCGAGTTCCAAGCTGCGTAAATTTCAAAGAAATATAGAACTTAACTACCTATATTGAAAGTTACATTTCCTTCAACAGTCTGTAAAATGCGTTTCGGTGCGGGCCGACTCTGGCCGGTCTGTTTGAATCGTACATAAATAGCAACACCAGTACCACGACAACACGTTTCGTTAGCTGCGTTAGTGATACAGATTAGCACCACAATGTAAGAGTCGGAACCAGCCTACTTATTGTCTAATTTTCAAAATCTATCGCAATCGCTTTCATTTGACAGATGGATGTGACACATTGCTGCATTTCTTTGGTAAGTTTTTATTTGTGCCAAAAAGAAGCATCAATGTATAATATCCTGAAAGCGATTGCGATAGATTTTAAAATTAGACAATTAGCCCCCAGATCAAACGGAAAATCTGTGCATATGTCGCATGTAACAAAACCCTTTTGACAGTTGAGTTGACTGACATCCGGCAGACTTTTTTTTTGAGAACAAATATACTCAGGGGAGACTTGTCAAATCGCTAACAAAGATGTCCGTTTCATTGATATGCTTTTGTTTTTCAATAATCAATTAAAACTAAACAAAGGAGTTAAAAAATAATGTTGCTACTGTTTTATGATTCTAGTAACATAAAGTGTTTATAGATAACAGAATTATGTTCATACACTTTTGGGTCTCATGTGCCTGATGTCTTTTGACAAAGAACACCAAATAATATACCTGAATACCTTTTCACTTTGTCCAAGTCATTGAGACTTCAAAGTACTTCGTAACGACTATAGAGTTTCTGCTGGTTCGAAGTTTGGAATAGTTGCAAAATTCAGCCTCGTGTCGAAGACGACCGAACTTCTATCCGTTAATGGGTAAGGTAAAGTTATCAATCTTCCGCATTCAGAAAACTTCATCGAATTAATTTTGGTAAATTATAATGCTGTTATTTTTAACAACACGGAATTTTTGTTAACGTACGATAATTAGTTGCTTTTTACCCGACTGCAAGAGGGTTATGTTTTTCGCGCGTATCTTGTAAGTTTGTATGTAATATTCTTTATTACCTCATATCTTTCAAACGGCTGAACAGATTTCCATGATTAACATATCGTTAGATTTGTCTCGTCAGCCCAAGTGTTCTTAAGAAGGTGGCGTTATAAAAAAACCAACATGGCGGCTGTACGGTGCTATTATACGTAGCGGAAAAAAAAATTGTTTTAGAATACTGCAATATGGGTGTCAAATTAAAGGGCTTATTATAAGGATTTCAAAATATAAATAATAACTAAAAATAAATAAATAAAAAAATTAATTTAAAAAAATTAAAAACGCGCCTGCCTAAAAGACAAGTCAACTGAAAAGCTTTAAAGGCAACATTATAACATGCAGTCGGAGGCATATAACTCAAATCATTCATAATGTCACTTTCTTTATGCATGCCTCCGACTGCATGTTATAATGTTGCCTTTTTTGTTTGATATGATTAAATAGCAGCGATCTATGTTCCAATATCTCATTTTGTTTCCTAACCTTGACAGAAATTAATAACTTCTTGCAGTACAATCTATAAATCGGGCTGTTGTTGTATCGTCTATAACTAGTGGCTCCGTGAGCTGTAGACCTCGCGATAAAATAAAATAAAATGTCGCCATGCAGTTTTCAAAACACACAGTAGGTACGTGAGTATTCGCAGCTAGATGGTGCTCCTAATTTTGATGATTTTTCAAAATGGGTAAATATTTTTTTTATAAATTTGGAAAAATTGGCTTGACTAAACAGTTATATATAATTATCGAACCTACTCACAAAATTTCACCGGAATGGGTTGAGAAATGCGACCTGTAAAGGAGATCAAACAGCCGGAAAGCTGGACTGAAATATGTTTTATCTACTCTCATATCGTAAAATTCGAATTATGAATTTCAAAACGAATTTATATTGACATACTTTATACACGCAATACCGAAAAAAAATTAAAAAGTTATTTTATAACATACCTTCGCTATACTAAGCAATGTTATAAAATAACTTTTTTTCTCATTACGATACAGGGCAAATCCAAGAAGAAGGCAGTGCCGCGATATTAAAAAAACAATGATATTCCCATATACTTTCCATGATTAAAACGTACTCTATAGTGATCGATGACTAAGTGTAACGATTAGTCTACTGGAATGCACTTATTTTTTTTTTTTTTCTAATAGAATACGCGCCATTTTTAGATTTTAATTTTTACTTTTGCTTAAAATACCATAGTAGTGAGTGTAGTGAGTGAAAATTTGACTCCACCCGATATTTTAGATGCGGCGACGGAAAAAACGTCTTACTTAACCTTGGTAAGTACTGCCGACCTACCGAACTCTTTTTATCATTGATATTTTATTTTGTAGATTCAATCGGTCCCATCACAAATTGTATGAGAGTAGATAAAGTAGTGTATGAAACTGTACATAACTAGGTATTAAAACACTCGTGTGATACTATTAAAAACCTCGCCTACGGCTCGGTTTTTAAACACACACTCATGTTTTAATACCCCTCATTATGCATCAGTTTCATAAACTACTATTTTTACATATCTCCGTCATTTTATTAAATTTAGAAAAATTTCCTCGACAAAAAAATCTATATATTTATCAAATCTGCTCACAAAATTTCACCGGGATCAGTTGAGAAATGCGACCTGTAGAGGAGAACAGACAGCGCCGGAAATCCGGACTGAAATACGATTTTTTTACATTATCTCCGCCATTTAAAGAAAAAAATTAAAAAGTGGCTTGACAAAAAAAAAATCTACACAATTTTCAAACCTGCTTACAAAATTTCACGAGAATCGGTGGAGAAATGCGACCTGTAGAAGAAAACAGACAGAACTGGAAAGCCCGTCTGAAATATGTATTTTTGACATTTCTCCGTCATTTTAAAAAAAAATCAATATAATAAAGTTGATTTTATATTATTGTAACTTTAAAATTTATCGATGAACTTAAAATTCTCAACAAATTTGAAACAATGAAGTACTTTAAAAAAATATAATAATTGACATGACAGACAATATTGGAGACTTATTGCCTGTTAATAATTTAGCTGTATATAAATGATGGTATATCAGAAAAAAGTACAATTAAAAGTTTTTGGACAGTCAATATCTAAATCCCCGTAGGCCAGTAGGTATTTAATCATTTTATGATCGTCAATACCGGATACTGATGTTTTTTGTTAATAGCTCACAGATTAAACTATTAGTCACTTGAATAACATTTGAGGTTAGGTCATCCTATGGTAATATAAGCCTCTTGAAGGTGTTTGAACTTTATAAAAACTGCGCAGGTATTTCCGATTAGAAATGACGAGAAGGATATTGGGTTTTGGGAGATGGTACTTTTGACGTAAGTATTAAACATCTTAACCGTCTCTGTGGTCTAGTGGTTCGCCCACCCGTGTAAGACGCAGAGGTCCCGGGTTCGATTCCCAGGGGGGGTACAATTTGTACTAGGTTTAGTTGATGGTAGGGATTATTTTAAGTCCGCCTGGTTAGCTACCACCATCTTACCTAAGTCTGACACCATAACAACAATTTAAAAATTGTTGTGTTCCGGCAGTTAGAGGTAAGATAGCCAGTTCCTCAGTGATGAGGATTCCGGTGTAGTGCGCTCCCACCTTCGGCCTTATCGTCACTTAACATCAGGTGAGGTGAAGGCCAAACACTATCCCGTTGTGCATAAAAAAGGACTAGGTACGTTGTTTCCGTTAGGATTAAAATTAGGTTTTTTAGAGAATTTTAAAGTTGTGTCATGTGATGTTCGCTGTCCGGCACAGTAAACTTGTTGAAAAAGACAACCTGGAGATATCTCTATGACATCTTTTTCAATGCCACTTAAATAATGTATTAAACATATTCAACTATTGTACCACCGCAGTGTACCACCGCATTGTACCACGCGTATTTTCCGCATTGTACCACCGTATTGTACCGCATTGTACCACGCGTATTGTCCGCATTGTACCACCGTATTGTACCGCATTTTACCACGTGTATTGTCCGCATTGCACTACCGTATTGTACCGCATTGTGCCACGCGTATTGTCCGCATTGTACCACCACAAGTGCTCTGAAGATGGTTATCGTACACGCATTATTATGTCAGATTAATTGCATTATACACACAACTTTGGATCAAAGAACTTTTTGTAAAAGCACGCCATATACCTGTAAGGTTATTTTTAGAATATACGAAACCTGCAAACTGTTTGTTCAGAATCAGTAATAGAATCGATTGCAATATTTTTTTTATATCATGTTATATTTTGACTAAATAATATTTTACAAAACCATAATTAACGCACGCCCTACTAAAATGTCTCGCGCGCTTGTAACTTCGTGAGTTTTTAAGGTACCATACCATTATCATTTTTTTATACTGATTCTGAAAATTTAAATATGTGACCCAAAAAATAATGTTAAAGAAAACTTATGAGCAGAAGAAGGCAAGGTAGAGGTTAGAATTCAAGTGCACCTAACAGTGATACGTTACCACATAAACCAAAATTACAAAATCTGCGCAAGTTTTTGAAATAATAAAAAACCAACATGACGGAAGTAAAACAAACATGTTTGGTATCAAACTGCGCATTTGACTACTAGCGCGTCCATCAGCTTTAACAATCGCGGAACAAAATTTATATCGTGTTACAGTTGATGTATTTGCAAGCGTATATTTTAGATTTTCACGTCAAAATATTATTCCGCATGCTGCAAATCGGAAGTCAGAAACTAATGGAAAATACTTATTGCGAGGTATTGATTTTGTAAAAGTTTTAGTACCAATAAGAAATATCCATTGATTAGAATTATCTCTATTTAGGCCCGAATAACATTTGTAAGTTTTGCTGACGTTAGTACCTAACTTACGTAGTTAACTGACGATGAATTTGCAAATATATATAAATACTCTTTGTAAGTAGCTTTCCGTAATTTCTTACTACTTCATGCGTATACAGCCGCAAATATAAGTTTTACTTAAGTTACTTACCGTAGAGGCTTCTCTACATTCTGTAAGTATTCTGTAGAAGCCCTCTAAGTGTATCATTGATGTGGTTTTGGTTTGACGCTCAGATCAAATAAAAAAGGAAGATGGAGCATTGCGCAGTGGTTGCGAACAACTGAGGCCGGTTTTTGATGGTACATGTGTGCGTACTAAGGGGCGGGCGGGGGCCGGGCGGCAGGGTTCGATATGGAACGCCCAATAACGAACGAAAGCTAAGGCGTAGTTTCGTTACATATGTGTGCGTAAACTATGTATGTTCAGTAACATACACGTAAACTGTGTATGTACAGCCAAGGCGTAGTTTTACATGCCTCACCGCTTTGTCGGAAGACTCCGTCTTTACTTTTTTATTTGGTCTGAGGTTTGACGCAAGAAATTTGTCGCTCAGCGTGTATTGCTTTAACATGAATTTGATTCTAAAAAAATAACATGGTTTTGAACTTAATTGCTAATTACAATATAAGTACATCTATCAATCACACATCAATGATTTCTTAATCATTTTAACGGATTACGGCAATCGAGTCAATCATAATTAGGTTTATGTAAAAACTGGACTTGAATTTATACCGCCTGAGAAGATTAGTTTTTTTTTTACAATTAAAGGTGACCATGAACTATAGACGTCAACAAATTTACTTGTCCGTTGTGCTTATAAGGCTCTTTATTACCAAACAAGTTGATTGGCAGTTGTACTAACTTTGCCATTTTTAATGGCAAATTTTTTATAGCTAGTTTCAGCCGACTCCAATTTTTAGTTTTATTAAAATACTTTATTAATTTAAAAAGCGAGAAGTTCGCTGTCGCAGTGAGCAAAGCATAGCACATTCGGTCTGCGATTGCGAAAGTTAAGCAAATGACCATGGGCAAAAATATAAGGAACTTGGTACAAGAACTTCCACTATTGAGACTTATGGGAAATAACCTAAAAAAAATAAAAGAAAAACACCACAGGTAAACATGACCATAAAGAAAGAATATGACATGACCAAATAATCATGCGACAAGTATGTACTTTCAATTCCCATAAGTGTCATCATTGTAGAGTCCACTTTTGCCCATTGTCCTTCCTATCAATCATCGATTAAGGGAAAAAAAATATCTTGGTCCCGACTGAATTTGCAGTAATTAAGAACCACCACCCAACCGTGGAAGGCTTGTATCTAGCAGTAGGAAATAGAAAGACAGATAATGATGAATTTATTAAAACATCAATTGCCTATAGTCCTTGTTTAATTTAGTCTTGCGAACGATGAAACTCAAATTATACTAACGTCTGATTCAATGTAATGTTTTTGTTATTAATAAGATCCTCAAAATTTCATTTCCCATAACGTTGTTTTCCAACCCAAATAATTCCATCGTCGGAAATGTCCTTAAGTATCCTCTCCATGCCTTCATAATACGCCCCATAATAATGGCTTTTAACACAAATGAGACCCGTCAATTAAGTCTCAATTATGATTCTGACGAAGTTCTTATCGAGTTTTTAGCTTTTGTTACATCTTAATGAATGTCCGGAATTGATGTCTTATAATAATCGAATTCTTTACTTTGACTTTGTATCGGAAAAACTCTCTCTTGTTGTGCGGAATAGCTGTTAGTATTTCTTGGGTAGAAAGTTTTTTAAGGATTATTTTATGTTAGAAACCTATTTTCAACTATTTTTATGAGCGTGTATGTTAACCAGTTCCCTTAATATGACCAAGATTGAGACAAAGATAATATTGTTTATGAATTAGACACTGGCAAGCAGCTAGCGATATATAAGAGCACAAATCTAACTTAATAAACTTAATTTAGCTAAGAAAATATTACCCTAAGTTAGTAAGTAATTGCATTAAACGATCTTGCTGTGCCATTTGCGATAGTCTTACTAACTTAATATTATATGATTCGATCTTCGATTCAATTTGACCAATTGATTATGCAAACCAAAGCAATATCATTGTTAATTTAGGTTCGGATATAGAGGTTAATCTGTTCAATTTATAAATTGACTAGGCAATCTTCATTTGGACAGAACTTAGTAAATCCAATAGTGTTTTTTTAATGCACAATGGGATAGTGCTTGGCCTTCATCACACCTGATATTAAGTGACGATAAGGCCGAAGGAAGGAAGCGCACTACACTTGGAATCCTCATCACTGTGGAACTGGCTATCTTACCTCTGCTTGACGGAACACAACAATTTTTAAGGTTCCGTACCAAAATGGTAAAAAAGGAATCCTAATGGTGTGACTCAGTCTGTCTGTCTGTCACACCTGGATATCTCGAGAACTACTAATGGTATCAACTTAAAATTTGGAATAGTTTAAGGTGACATTTGCCCAACTATTTTGCAAATAAGAAATAAATAAAAAAATAAATATCTTTTTTACAACAGGGCCTGAAAAGGGGTCTTAAAATTTTGAAGTGGGGCTACTATAGCATGTGGGGTATCATATGAAAGAGCGCTGTTTGCACGTTTTTAATCATTTTTCTGTTTTTTTCTAGACTGCATAGTTTTCGACTTATGATGAAAAATGTAAAAAAAAGACCGTTCCCCCCCTTATCTCCGAAGTTTGCAATGAGAAAAATCTGAAATAATTCTATGTTATAGCAGTTTATATAAAGATTACAGGAAATATAAAACGATGTCTCAATATAGCACATTTTTTTTGAAATTATTATCAAATTTCTAAAAAAGTTAACATTAGTTCCACTATCGGTCAAGAGATGGCGCTGACCTAAAACTGCAATACTAATTTTATTATTCTACTCAGCAGTGTGGTTTGATGGTGCACTTATGATGGTACGGAACCCTCGGTGCACGAGTCCGACTCGCTCTTGACCGGTTTTTAAATTGTTGATATGGTGTCAGACTTAGGTAAGACGGTGGTAGCTAGCCAGGCGGACTTGAAATAAGCCCTACCACCAACCAAACGGAGTACAAATTGTACCCCCCTGGGAATCGAACCCCGTCTTAGACGGGTGGGCCAACCACTACACCCTAACCACAGAGGCGGTTAAATTCTTGTTGATATCTTTCAATATTTTTATCATCGAAAAATCTTACTGATTCGAATCGCATTTCAATATTTTATAAGCCAGTAATTGGTATTGGCAGTACCTTTCATTCTTGATATCTTAAGAGCTTTCTACTGACTGAGCATATTAGATTTAACCGTCTTGTTTGTGTACGCGTCATGAATTATTTAAAGATATTTGCACATGTTTTAAGCAGTGACATTCGATATATGTGTTTCCAAAGTATGTTATGGATTTTTGACGGTTTGTTTGTTAGTAGGAATTTAAAAAAAAATACGTGCACACATTAGACCTATCAGTAAAGAGAACTTGCATGGTCTAAAATGCTTGTGCTAAATTACAAATTTCCATTTTTGTTACTGTTTTTAGAATTTACATTTATTTATAGAATGTAAATAACTTAAAGACTAGAATATTTTGTACCTATAGTATTAGATATTATGAAATTCTGCACAGCTGTATTTTATACTAGCGACTGTTCGCGCTCGCGACTTCGTGTGCATGGGCTTTGTTCTAGTTGGCCCATCAAGATGAAACATGCACTAGATTTTAAGTTAGACTTTCAGAAATATAATTGTGAAAACTGCATCCAATTTGGTACAGTAGCTTTTGCGTGATGCGTGTACAAACGTACAGACAGACAGAGAGACAAAAATTCTTATAAAAAACAATTATTTTGGCTCTCTTAATGTTTCCTTAAATATCTCGTACGACAAAACAGGCCGATATCAGCCAGTAACATTTTTTTATAGGTATAAATATGGATAAATAAAAGATTGTTATATTTCTATATTTAGAAGTTGAACCGTAATATTATCATAGGTAAAGAGGGGTAAAGTTGGAGTAGCTTCCTTAAGTACTTTGGCGTGATATTCTGAATGCATAAGTAAGCTTTGCTTACTTTAAAAAGAAACTGTATTACACGGTAACTTTGCAGTGTTTTATGTGAAATTGTTTTTGAATATGACATTACGAGGCACGTTTATTCTTATTATGCAGTTAACTCTGGATTTGTAGAGTTCCAAAGTCTTCGTGAAATTATTCTTTGGGCAAACTGTTATATTATTACGCCCATATTTTTGTAATTTTTCTTAATTTATTGTTTGTTAGGCGATATGTGGGTAATACAATGATACTGTCACCAGTTTACATAGATTTGTGTCTTTTTCGGCCTAAGCACCTGCCAGCCCATTATTGAAATGTTATTTTAGATGCATTGGCTAAATGTCATTTAGTCCGGTGATTAAACGGCGCTGTTCAATAAATGACTAGGCCGTTAGTTGAGTGGCTGATTAAACCAGTTTGCTGCGACATCTTTATTTTATTTATTTCATTACCGACTTCAAAAAAGAAGGAGGTTCTCTGTTCGTTTGTTTTTTTTTTGTGTATGTCCACCGATTACTCAAAGACGGCTGGACCGATTGAAATGATTCAAACGTTATTACATTAGGTAAACTCCCAAGTTGGTTCCATTTTTAAAATTTGGAAATCGGTCAGTACTTTTCAAGTAATCTTGAAAAAAGCACGAAAATAAAAATTTTGTGTGAATTACCTCGATGATATGGTCGTATTACTTCTTTTTTTGATGAACTGAATAAGATAATTATTTTTTTGTTGGAAGAGGGATATCTGTCTAGTTCTTTAACCGACTTAAAAAAAGGAGGTTCTCAGTTTGACCCGTATGTGTGTATGTTTCTTCGCGATTATCTCACGTTTGACTGAGCCGATTTTTCTACCTAAATATTTTACCTACAAGGTACCTACACTAAAAATAAAAAAAATATTAAAAAAAAAACAAAAAACCGACTTCAAAAAAGCTCTAAAAAGCTCTAAAAAGCAAGAAATAATATTCGTAAATAATAAAAAACACTATCTATTGAATTCGGGTGGGGCTTTTAGAATAAATAAAATAAAAAAGGAATTTGTACTCTAGCTTATTTCTTGCTTTTAAGAGGTAGGTTATTTGAAGTCGGTTTTTACAGCTAGTAGGTAACTAATGTTTACTTTTTCACGAATTTAATATTAACTACGTATAATCACAGTGAGTAAGTATATTAATTCAATGATGACGTTTAATTGTATTTTATTCCTTTCTTTACAATTGTAAATAAAATAAAAATTATTTACAATCTTTTGGCACAGCCTATTGGCTGGCAGAAGCTATTTATTGCTCTTTGACCAAATATCTATTCATAAAAACAACCTTTCTCCATAGAATACTATACAAAAGCTGTGTCTAAGTCGTGTGTTATCTTCAATAGCATTAAGTGACAACATGTCACTTACACTTAAGCATTAATTCAGTCATCTTAAATCCAGTCACATTGTGTTTTAACATGCGTGCAGTCCGCCGTCACGCGTGATTATACTAGCCGGCATGATAAATTATATGTGATAGATTACTGCTGCGGTGGTCTAACCCACTTTTATGTGGTCTGGCCAGAGATTTCAAATTGAATTTATTTTTTTGAAAAAGAATACGATATTATACTAGTACTAACACGGATGTCATTTTAACACCTTTTTATTAGATCGCTTTCTTGTTTGTTTGTCCACAAATGGTCATTGGGCATTTTGTTCGGACATTTGACCTACGGCGTACACAAACAAAATAGGGCTAGGTATCTAGATAAATGTATCTGGGGGTCTATTACGAAAAGTTTATTGCGATACACGTAGCTGCGTCCGTGCTTCGTTTTGATTGTTTCCTATTCCTGTATGCGATATTGCGAAGTAATTGCGTGAGTTTGACAGTTTTTCTCTAGTGTATCCAACATTGTTCGTTTAGTAGTCTATGAACTACGGTAGCCAAATTCAAATGTTTGTTATAACTACAACCAGCGAACTGCGGACGGTTATCGTGGCAAAGTGACTGCGTTACGGAATTGCGTACATTATTTTCGTAATAGGCCCCCTGCTACTCAGTGGTATAGGTGGCATTAATGCAGGTTCTGTTTCATTTATTATCATTATATCATAGATAGCATTTCAATAACAAAAAAATAAAATAAAAAATAAAGACAATACTAACGTTTATTATGCTTGTACCACACTTTTTCACAATGCTGAAACTAAAAACTTCAGTTTTATTAACAAAAGTTTAATAACTTTAAACATATACTCACACACATACTATAAAATAACTTTTTTCTGCCGGTCGGCACATAAAAAAATAATACATAAGTATTTTGAAAAGTGAGATTTAATTCTTCAATTTAAAACTGGTTTGGTCTCTGTACGCGAACTTTCATCAAGTAGGTCAAATATGCCCAATAACCTTTAGCAAACGATTTTTAACTATCTTCCTGATGAGGTAGTGACATGAAACTTTGAATATAGGTCAGAACTGACAGATAATGCAATATTATGGTGACATGCATGCGCCAATTTTTACGGAAAATAAATAATTTATACTTTTAGTCCGTTTTTCTAGTCCGTTTATTAACGTGTTAGTCCGATTTTTGTATCTTTTAGTTCGTTTTTAAATATAATATTTTTCCCGTCATCATTCTATCATTAAGATAATGGTCTCTTAACGTTTTTGGCATACAGAGAACAAAGGAATTATGCATACCTAACGATCTTTCACTGACTGAACCTTATTTTTTTTAAAGAATTAAAAGTTTTTTTTTTATTGTGTGTTGTCTCTATCTCTACCTATATTCCCCGAAGCATCACAAAATTCTTAAATCTACTTTTAAGATCCAATTTGAGATTTGAGATATATTAAACAGTATGGAAATTAATACAAAGGTATATTATACTGTTGTAATATGTTATCAGTAATGCCTCAATAATATTCAGAATTCAAAGCGAAGCACTTTGAAATTATATCAGAGGAATTGATATATCTTAGTGATAATTTTACGCCTCAAACTCGAGTTTCGGAAGGAGTTTTGACTTTCTAAGTTAAACAATAAGGAATTGTTCAGAATTCCACGTTTATCTGTGTTGATGATTAAAAAGTAGAAATTATAGGCAAAAATCACAGTAATTGAACTAGTTAAGGTTTGTTTTTATTATAGTTTCAAGATTATAGGTTTATTATTGGTTGGCACAGCATTGAAAAACTACAAAATTGGAGGTTACAACATTTTATTTCCATCGAGAAAAATTTTGCTGTCATGTTTCTGTCAATTACATAACTGAGTACTATAATCTACTTTGTATACATTAGTTTTAGGGACCGATAAAATACTGTGTGAAATCTTTGCTCAAAAATGTGATTTGGCCGTCCCTTAAAGTGAATAGGTGTTAAGTATAAGTATTTCGAAAGATATGAGTATCTAAAGTAACCGACATCGCTCGAAGGATTGCTCAGCTAAAGTGGCAGTGGGCTGGACACATAGCGAGAAGAACCGATGGCCGTTGGGGCGGAAAGGTTCTTGAATGGCGACCGCGCACCGGACTCGGCTCCGTGGGTAGGCCCCCGACAAGGTGGACCGACGATCTGGTGAAGGTTGCCGGAAGCCACTGGATGTGGGAAGCGCAGGACCGATCGTCGAGGAGATCCTTAAGGGAGGCCTACACCCAGCAGTGGGTGTCGTGCGGCTGATATGATGATGATGATGATGAATATGTAAATATTTTTTTAATTATGTGATTTTTTTAATACTTACATTTACTTTTTAATTTAAATGATTCTACAAAAGGTATCTTGGGTATACTGAAAATAGAATGGAATTAACTGTTAAGGCTTCGCACGCATTCAATTGTTAATTGAAATACTCATATAAAAGGACGACTTAATTAAATGCCGACAAGAGTTATTTAAATTCGCGACAAATACAAGTGAATTAATTAATCTGATATTCCTAAATAAAAATGTAAAGTAAGGTTTTATTCACTTACTTGTAAATATTTAACACAGAAATGAACAAAAGGTGTCCCAGAAAATATGGTAAAACCGTAAAAAACAATATCCATCAAAACAATCAACTTTTACTATAGATTTTTTGTAAAATTGCGAAAAAATAACTTTTTATGAAACAACTGTTAATTTTTCGCAATTTGACACGAGACCCAAAAGTTATTAGTATTTATGGGCACTGCTACCCCATTTTACTTGATTATATTTTCTGGAATACCCCTTGGCAAACACTATTCATGAAAATGTTTTTCGTGGGATTATGTTTTCTGGAATACCCTGTAATTCATTCATTTCGTTATTTTATTCATTAGTAATCATCACATAGTGACTAATGAATAAAATAACGAAATAATAATAAAAATCGTTAACATATTAAACTTTTAGAGTAGCTTGTATACCTCTTGGTTTTATATATTGCATATTATTTGTTTTATGACCCTTCAAAGTTGGGTGGACAAGTCCATTTAAAAAGTATAAAATTTATTAATTTATATGATACCATTAATTAGTCCGTAAAATGTATAGCAAATTTGTCTAAGAAACCATTTTGATAAACATAATATTTAATATAGCTGCCGAACAAATTTCCTACGCGTTGCATACAAACTACTCAGGCGTGACGTCATAATTGAGTAGCCGTTAGTATGGAGCGTTTTTGGGTGAGTCCAATTGTGTTTATTTCAAACTGTGATATCTCGGGCAGTTTTCATGCTAGCGAAATAATTCTTTTACCAATGTTTCTTTTTTTGAGAGGTATTTTATGTAACATAAAATAAAAAATGTCAACATGCCTATTCTCTGTGTACAATAGAAGACGCAATTAATGATCGACTTAAAACAAGACTTTGATCAAGTATATTTACAAGAAAAATTAAATAAAGCCTCTTTGATTACAAATCGCATTGTGTTCAAAAGATAAATGACTTTCTACGTAACAACCGCCTTATTACAGACTCGAAATCTTTCATTTCGTCTACATGAATTCATTACATTTTACGAACACGAGTAGGTACAAAGAATACCAAAGAAGGATTGTTATCGGCTCCATTTTAGATATTTACCTTGGAATAAAATCTTTTGCGGTTTTAGTAGACTTTAGTTTTAATAGTATCAGCCTATTATTTAGTTTGTGACTCTATTAGTTTAAGCTTCAATTATATAAATTATGAATTTTTGAGTAACTTCGTGCATAAAATTGTAACAGAGTGTATAATAGTGATGTAACGAATATCCATTTTTAGGGTTCCGTACCCAAAGAGTAAAAACGGGACCCTATTACTAAGACTCCGCTGTCTGTCTGTCTGTCTGTTTGTCATCAGGCTGTATCTCATGAACCGTGATAGCTAGACAGTTGAAATTTTCACAGATGATGTATTTCTGTTGCCGCTATAACAACAAATACTTAAAATATAATAAAATAAATATTTAAGGGGGGCTTCCATACAACAAATGTATTTTTTTTACCGTTTTTTGCTTTATATTAATAACGACAATATGTAGACAACTGAAATTTTCACAGATGATGTATTTTTGTTGCCGCTATAATAACAAATACTAAAAATAGAATAAAATAAATATTTAAGGGGGGCTCCGATACAACAAACGTAATTTTTTGCCGTTTTTTGGTACGGAACCCTTCGTGCGCGAGTCCGACTTGCACTTGGCCGGTTTTTTTAAGCATTGCGAATGCAAATGCGCGTATCTGGGATGATATTCGCGAATGCGAATACGAATGCGACATTATTCTGTTAGCGTAACCCGCTTAATTTATTGTTACAAGTGATTATTTGTATTTTATTTTAGGATTGTTTTTATGTGGCAATTATTTATTCGAATTATTGACCTTAACGTATGGCAACACAAGCAAGCATGGCAATACCGAGGCGGCGAACGCGAGGGTAGGACGACTTGCGAACGGGTTGCTGGCTGGCTAGTGAAAAAACGAAAAATGGAAGATTAGAAATAATGGAAGAAAGGGAAGTAAAACAAAAAAAAACCGGTCAAGAGCGAGTCGGACTCGCGCACTGAGGGTTCCGTACAATCATAAATATACTTGGACATGTTATTTTAGGACAGTCTTTAAAAAAGTAGGATAAACGGCAGACAGGTGGAAGGGCGAACAGGCGAACAGTTAATTTACAAATGCTGCTTATGGTGACTGAAAAACGTTCCAGCCACTCCACATTGCAAAATGTTTATATTACTAGTCCATCAGCCATTTTAATGTCCCCACTGCTGGGGCACAGGCCTTCCTCATGGGTGGATAAGGAGGACGGGCCATAACCCACCACGCGGGCCCAATGCGGATTGGTGGGTGTTAACGACTGCAAATTCAGCCGGGACCAACGGCTTAACGTGCCTTCCGAAGCACGGAGGAGCTCGAGATGATAAATTTTTGGTTACCCATCCCATGACCGAACCTTGCGAACGTTGCTTAACATCCGCAATCGCTGGTCCAGGCGCTAAACCACTGCGCCACCGAGCTCCTCGTTATTATTATATTACTATATAGTAATATATATAATTACTTAGTAAAGTATGAACTTATTCTTCGTTTATTCGTACGGCAAATAGTACGTAATTATATTTGAACCAGCCACCAATTTATTATTGTAGTGTTAGGTTGCGCCATCTCTTGACCCATAGTGGAACTACTTTTTACCCTTAGGTTAGCATGCTTAGGACAGCGCCATCTGTTGACTGGTAGTGAAACTAAAAAAATTTTGTTTGTTTTTTGAATTACTAAAAAAGTGTGTTATATTGAGACATCGTTTTATTTTTCCTGTAATCTTTACATAAACTACTATCACATAGAATTATTTCAGTTTTTTCTCTTTGCAAACTTCGGAGATGAGGGGGGGGGACGGTAATTTTTTTTTTACATTTTTCATCATAAGTCGAAAACTATGCGGCTTAAGAAAAAAGAAAAAATTGTTTTAAAATGTGCAAACAGCGCTCTTTTATATGATACCCCACATGCCCTAATCACCTCACTTAAAATTTTTAAGACCCCTTTTCAGTCCCTGTTGTAAAAAAAATATTAATTTTATTATATCTTTCTTATTTGCAAAATAGTTGGGCAAATGTCATCTAAAACTATTCCAAATTTAAAGTTGATACCATTAGTAGTTCTCGAGATATCCAGCTGTGACAGACAGACAGACAGACTGAGTCACACCATAAGGGTTCCTTTTTTACCATTTTGGTGCGGAACCCTAATGATTAAATTTAAACAAAAATTGTGCTGCGAGGGTGAGTACGTTAATGATTCCGTTTTTAAATCTAGCACTATTTATATCGCAAATATTCTGCTTGATTCACACGTACGCAAACATTTGCAACCAACGAAGACATCAAAGACAAAAACTAAATATAATAATTAGTTACATTACGTATATTTTATACACTTTTCTATGTTAATAAAGATATTTACATAGACAACTAAAAAAAACATTATTTATCTCCACAATTGACTAAAGCTTGGCGTTTAAATGGAGTGCCGCAAGGATCTTATCTCAGCCCTCAAAATTACAGTAGCATTATAAAATCCATCTGCGACCGAAGCAATAAGAAAAGAAGACGCCATTTTGTTTTTAATTAATTTTTTTCATTAGACACTTTTCTTGAGGGCTTGTAAGTCAATTTATATGGTGAGTGGAATGATACCTATTATTTTGAAATTACATTTGTAATTTCAATTTCCTATTGGATATTGAATGCAAGTCTATAATCACATTGTTAACCAAGATATGTTATTTTCTTGGTTATTATTGAACAGACAATACAGTATGTTATTAGGTGTGGGAAGTATGTTTGCATTGTGTACCAATTTGTGATTCTTGGAATAACAACATGGTTACGTAAAGTATAAAGAAGCTTGAACATGAGTAAATAGTGGAAATTACTGCTTAATCTACTTTTAAGTATTCCAAATAAATGGGCTTTGGCTTTTTATAAAACCACAAATCTCTTTCATAAAGTCTGTTTCAGTAGGTCATGAAATAAATTGAACATTATGATACGATATCATACCAATTATTGCGCTATTCATTAAGTGGCAACCCTAAAAAGTGAAATAATTAGTTAAATGTGGTACTTTGTACATTTCTGGAGCAGACTGTATGAGGAATAAACAGGACAAACCCAAATTTTTCTTAGCCGTACATACATACATACATATACTCACGCCTGTTTCCCATGGGGGTAGGCAGAGACTATGGATCGCCACCTGCTACGATCCTTGCACACTTTTTCGCTTCATTCACATCCATCAATCTTTTCATACATGCCCTACGGTTTTTGTCACTGCGTACACCAGCTTTTTTTATAATAACCTCTAATTGGTCCGCGTAGGTTTTTCTGGGACGCCCTTGCGCAATTCCTTCTACATTCGCACAATATATTTCTTTCGTGATTTGCCTTTCATTCATCCTCTCTAAGTGACTAAACCACCGAAGCATTCCTTTCTCAATTCTTGTCACTATATCATCTTTCAGACCACACCTTTCACGAATCACATCATTGCTCACTCTTTCACTCAATTTTACTCCACATATTTTCCTCAACGATCGCATCTCTACCGCATTTATTCTGCTTTCATTCTTCTTCTGCCATACCCAAGATTCACTTTCATACATAAGTGTCGGTACCAGCACTCCGTTATAAATAGCCATTCATAACCGAGTGTATAGCACCACTCACCGAATTTCCTTTTTTCACTCGTCTTTCTATATCTTCCTCACTCTTTTCTTCCCTTGTGAACAAACTCCCCAAGTATACAAATACACGGACTTGTTCCACTTTTCGCCACCTAACATTACCATACAGTCAGTCATTTCTTCATCTCTCTCAAACACCATAACTTTCGTCTTAGTTTCATTCACTTTCATCCCTTTTCTCATTCATAACAGACATCATTTCCTGCAACTCTTGCGCAGAAGATGCAAGTATAACTTGGTCGTCAGCGTAGAGGAGGCACTTGATTTGAGTCCCATTCATCATAACTCCACAGTCACGTTCTTTCAGACCTTTCATACTACTGTCCAAAAACAGATTAAAGAGCCATGGTGACGCAACATTTCCCTGTCTGACACCCCTAGAGATGCCAAACCAGTCAGTGTATACGCCGTCAATCCTGACGCATGCACGGGAATCCTCACATAGCTCATTCCTGTCAACTCGATCGTAGGCCTTCTCCAGGTCCACAAAGGCACAGTAAACCTTTTTGTGCTTAGCCAGGTGTTTTTCGGTTACATACGTAGATAAATTCTATTCTTTTCCATTACGAAATAGAATCACGATAATACAATGGAACTGGTTAGAATTTTGCTGGAAAAATATTACCCTCATATTATATTTTATTCGACTTATTTATAATTAAACACAACATGAAGTAACGTGTAATATTAACCACAACAAAATAATTACTACTCGCGTTGATATTAATAACAAAATGATTACAAAATTAATGAATGTAAAACCCACAGCGTTGCTGACTGATTAATGAAACGTGAATGTGGACCTTTAGGTAAATTATTGTGGAAAGATAAATTATGTTGACGGAGTAAAATTATCTTAATATTAACTAAAGCAGAGAATAAAATTAATAAGACCTACTAACTAAAGTGTGTCTTTATTCTTGAGCCAAGTACAGTTATTAAAAATAGCTTTATTCAAATAAACTTAATCATTAAGTACTTTTGAATCGTCTATATTTTCCTACCACCCGTAAGAAACTCAGCTCTCAAATCAGCTTTAACAGCAATAAGTAATGATATTTACAAACTTTAATATATCGTTACCAGATAATTACAACAGGGTGACAGGATTATTGACATCAAAGTACTTATAGTAGTTATGTGTTACAACATTTCCACGCATTTTGATCTTTAAGATAATCGTCTACTTTATTTACTATTGTAAACAGATTACCCACTATTATTATTATTATTGTCAATTATTATCAATACCACAGCTGGGCCCAGCCTTCAAGAACCTCTACGAAACGATTGTCTATAGTTATAATGTGGGATTTACACAGGGCTTTTTCAGGGGGCCAAGTCTGCTAATGTCATTGTCAAAATCGTGTTTCAATGGTGTTTGAATGGTATTGCTTTTTGACACAGTTCTTGTGCTTATATCCAAAATCGAGACTGTGTTTCCGTTCTGGGTTTAAGAAACACAATGTGTTTCGGTTTTGGGTTTAAGAAACAAGAACTGTGTCAAAAAGCATTACCATTTAAACACGTTTTCGACGTTAATATTAGCAGATTTGACCCCCTGGCGACTTGCTGGTCGATTTTAGCGGAAAAGCGCTTTTTATCGACAATCGCTAAAATCTAATCGCAAATCTAATTTCAAACTCTACCTACCTATATGGATTGTTATTTTCTAATCGGCTTTACAACGTGTTACAAAAATCCCCTAAAGCCAAATATGCTAGACAGGGTACCATGCATGCAACCCCGGAAAACCATTAAAAACCGCCACCTTAAAAAAAATATTTTCATGTTAAACAGCGTTGTGGCAACCCTAGACCTAAATTGTGTTTTGCTTTTGCCCATTAATGGGATTGATTACCGAAAACAATAGAGTATTTGCGTCTAGGGTTGTCACTTTACAGTTTTTCATACAAATACAAAAACATTACGGATTAAGAAACATCGGTCTTTTATAGATTGTACTTCGGTGAGCGGCTCAAGAGCTGCATGAGCTCATTCCACCTTCTACTTTCTACCATCGGACAACTAGACGCACTGCAGGTTACCACCCGTTCTTGGTTGATATACTTTGTCTGCGTATCAAACGCTACACATCATCGTTCATAATGCGCACAGCTATGGAACGGAATTCCCTGCCGGCGTATGTGTTTCCGAGCGCATACAACCTGACTCTATTCAAGGCCAGAGTGAATAAGCACCTTCTGGGCAAGCTCGCTCCATCGTGGACCCTGTCTTTGCTTTTGGGCAGGACTGGGGTCAAGAGCAAACCCATTAACAATAAAAAAAAATTTTTTAAAGTTTAAAGAATAAATTTTATTCAAAGTTACAACTAAAAAGTGAGTGGATTCAAGTTATTTTACTCTTATAGTTACCCTATAACGAGGGAAATACCGATGCGACAACACCTTAACGCTTTCGACACCATAAAATGTGTTTTATGTGAACAAATGTTTTAAATTATAACTTAATTAAGTTTATAGATCGTAAAATAAATTGGGAACATAATTTTACTTAACGTGATAATAGATAATTTAATTGGAACGGTTCTTTAATATTTTAGGAAATTATAATTTGGTTATTTAGTACCGGAAACGATGTGGTATTAATTTTAAAATTAATATGAATCTATGCTTTCTAATACTTAATAATTTCATTACCAACATTGATAATTCGAACTGAAAAGGGTTCTATTCGGTTTATTTTCGTTTCAAAGTGTGTATCTTTAAAAATATTTAAAAACACAATAATGTATTAACATTGCATTCGTTACTTTTTTAAATCAATCTTTTGATATAAAAATCTTTACCGTTCCCGCTGACGGGCGATTAATTGCTGAGCGATTTTTTGTCGCTGAGAATAGAACATACGGAGTTCTATACGTAAACGCCCACGAGCTACTTTTTGTAGCTGCGATAAACGCGGCGTTAATCGTGGCGTTAATCGCGGCGTTAATCGCGGCGCTTTTTTGTCGCTGGCTAAGTAAAACCTTTGTCGTGTCATTTCGCAGGCGATTATCGCCGCGATTAACGGCGCGATTATCGCAGCTACAAAAAGTCGCCCGTGAGCGGTTACGCTTAACGATACAATTACTTTTTGAAGGGAGTTTTCTCTTTAGCACATCTTATTACTAACTTAGAAAAAATGTTAAGTATGGCAATGACTTTTACTCTGACACACACGTATGGTCTCTTATTCACATATATAATATATATATATATATATATATATATATATATATATTGCTGTAACAGCCTTAATCAACTTACTTTATTACTTACTCGAAGAAAAAGTACATGTATAAGGTTGTAAACCACAGACCTTGTTTCACGAAACCCTAAAAAAGTCCCAGTAAAGTGGAAAAGATATTAATGTCTCCATTCTAGGCCGACAAATTATTACTGCGGCCATCAAAATTAATTACTCAATAACTTCACACTTTACTCTATGACCACGCTTCAAAGAGTTATGTGGACAGCTGTATTATTAATCTCACTAAAGAAAGCGGTGGGATCAAAGCGATAACACACGGTGACCAAAATTGATGAGTTTAACGGGACAGAACCATAGTCACCGTGAAGGTCAGGTTGTGGATCGAAGTCATTAGTTATTGTCATCGTTGTTATCGGTTGTAGTTTAACGAAAAATGGTTTATAATTTATGAAAGTAACAGCACACTTACAATGTGCGAGTTAATTTTGTAAGCCCTTTGTATCTAGTAACTTAACAAATTATGTTCTTAAGGAGGTTAATTATGTTCTTTACTTACTGTAATAACCGCAATTGAAAGTTACACGTTCGGTTTTATGGCAGAAATTATAAAGTGTACGATAGTAAACGAATATTTGAATAAATTAAATCTCTTTTTTATTTTGTTACACTACCAACTAATCGTGAGTATAAATCATCATAAGTCAAAGTCAAAGTCAAATAAGCTTTATTCCAATAAACTTAATTATTAAGTACTTTTGAGTAGTAATAATAAACTAAAATAACGAGTGTGCTTTCGGTGTAGGTAAGTTATTAGTTTTTTTAGCGTTCAACAAATTAACTTTTAGTTTAAAAAAATCACAGCACTGCCCACAAACCGGCAGCATAAGTAAGAAATGGTCTAATTTAATCCTTACAAATTACTAATTACTAATATTACTAATTTACTAATTTTACTAATATATATATATAATATTATAAATGCGAAAGTCCGTTTGTTTGTTTGTTACGCCTTCACGTCTTAACTAATGAACCGATCATCATGAAATTTTGCATACACATTGCCAGGGGTACAGAGAAGGACATAGGGTACTTTTCATCCCGAAAAAAAGTATTGTTCCCGAGGGATAGCAAAAAACCTTTTCACGCAGACGAAGTCGCGGGTGGCAGCTAGTTAAATATAATTATTTATTAATCTATGTTAATTGTAGCATATTATGAATGTTATGTTTAGAAACGATAGAATTGTTTGTAAATATCGTTCCTTCTGGATAAAGCTGATAAGTTTTTGTGAGGGTGGGTGGTAGGGTAAAAGAATTGACGATTTAAAAATGCTTATTATGTGAGCTTATTAGAATAAAGTATATTTTGATTGCATTTGATTTGATCGGATTAGATTTGCCTGGGTACACCGGCTGCGTAGACACGCGCGTAGTGATGCGCAGCAAAGATACGTGCGTGTTCGGTGTGACGTCCAATAAGGAATGCCAGTGATTACAACGTCACGAGCTGCAATGCGTAGGTTTACGCATCAGTCTACGTGCACGCGTACGTTACGCAAGCGGTGTGCCATGTTTCATAAAGTTTAGACATTTACAACGTCATGGTACGTCTACGTGCACGCTTACACATACGCTTACGCATCCGGTGTGTTTCGCACGTTAGAGTCTGTAAAAAAATCTCTTAGTCCACCGAATGCGTGGACACACTAAAAAAAGCTCGCCATTACGAACAATCATCTCCGAATTTTTAATTAATTCATCAAGCGGACGATTAGAATAAACATCATCGCCCATCGACAGTGTTATTGGAGTTTTGAAACCATTTCAATTCACCAGGGGGCCGTTGAAATCCTTTCGATGCGGTTGCTAGCATACTAATAGGTTATGCATATTTCAATTATAATTTTATCTTACTAACCTGAGGGCCTATTACAAAAAAGAATCACGATAGTCGGACGATATTTGATCGATTAACTTAATTATGAACTTTATACATGAGTTAATATGTCACGGGATGGAACGAACATCGTAAGCTTATCGCTGCGCTTTTTTGTATTAAGCCCTCTGCCCCTATAGCACAAGGTCGAAGAAAACAACGTTTTTCTGTGCACGCACACTTAGATATTACGTACAGGCAATCTCAAGACCAAATCAGGCTATATTCATAATACAGTTTTGTTATTTTATTTTTATATGATAGATAGGCAAGCGCTTGACCGCTATCACGCCTGATGGTTAGCGAGACGATGCCATCTACGATAAAACGCGCTTACTTATTTGAACCTATTCATTCGTGACTTGAAGGCACCCAAATTGTACTGTATTGTAGACATGTACCTATCGGGGAACACAGACTCAGCCAAGGAGTTCCACCACAGAACAAAGAAAAAAGTTCCACTATAGCAGTTCCCAAGCAGTTTGCAACGCCAAAAAACAAATGACTAAAGTGTTTCCCTAAATGACCTGAGCCAAAGAGAATGTAAAAATAACTAGCGTTATAGCCAGAGCCTTCTGCCTTCTGTCTAGAATCTAGAACACACATGGCCTTATTAATAAAGAGTAAGTTTACACCCGGTATAACCAAAAATATTACTTCTTACGATTGATGTCTCAAAGCCTCATAAAGCAAACTTTTTGGTTAAACTAGGTGTAAACATACTCTTCGTATATTAATAAGGAGGACAGATTCACTCAGAATTTAATGTGTCTTAGCGACGTAATACCGGGTGTAAGAAGACCCTCAACGAAGCCGAAGTCTACGTATTCTGCCCATCATCAAGACCATTTCTGTTCAATATTATTGCTGGGAAACGATTTTAATTTTTGGTGTCAAAAAAGCTTTGCATACATTTCCACGCAATGTAACGCGTACAACAGACCGCGCCTGCGAGTGTATGCTGCACAGCTGCGTGCGGCCGAGTTGAAAGGCAACGTTTATGTGCGTGCTCATGAGATACATCGAGTGCTGACGTTTTGAAACCATTGTTTGTTACGAAATATGTACTTACAATTTTGATAATGTTTCTTTGGACAAATATTGAGAAATAACGAATAAAATAAGATTTCATAAAAATTTTGAAAAAAATATTTTGACTTTGACCTTCAATAACTTCGTAGTTATTGATTTCCCAGGTATAGTCCAAAAGACAAAAATGATCCTGATGATGGGCGGAATATGAGGGCTTCAGCTTCGTTGAGGGTCTTGTTACACCCGTTATTTTAAGGTCCTGACGGTCTGCACTAACTTTGAGAGAGGAAGAAATGACATGTATCTAATCTCCTATTAATGTCTAAGCTGTTAGTATAAAATAAAATGTTCATTAATTCCCAGCCACGGTTTACCATAAATCTCCCTTAAGCTCTATAAAAATTCAGAAAAATGTAAAACAAAATAACGTGCGCACAAAAAACACATTTTCTCGTTTTTCCAATATGTTAATTTAACATTGAACTGCAAAATAATTTCACGAGTGGAATCCAATATTATATTACTTAATAATAATGATTGTAAATAAGAAAAGTAAAAAAAAATGTTTGACCGATAGGAATACCTACTTAATTATTTTTTGTTTTGTTTGCTATAGTTTAAACTGGGGTGGTTTAAAAACAAAAAAAAAAATAGGAAAACCCCAAAAGAGCAGCTAAATATCTAAATAATCGAAAATTCAACATGACAATTTTGTATGGCAAGTTGGATTACTTTGGATAGAACTTTCGATAAAGAGGTTAACTTCCGGTTTCGGATGTAATCGGTTATCGGGGGTTTAATTTAACAATATGACAATAGGTCTACAATATCTGGTTTAAGGTTAATTTTATTTTATTACTTTAAACCAGATATGACCTCTCCGATTAAGTTAAAGCTCCGATAAAATACCCCAGAAACCAAGGTTAGTCAAATAGAGGTTTTAGTTTATTTATTCTTATAGTTTTAGTCAGAAAAATCGGTAAGAACACTTGGTGAAATAAGGCATACGTAGAGTTCCTTACGTTTTTATTAACTAACTAGTTAAATAAAAGGCACTGGTTTTAAACAAATCAAGCGGTGAAATTCTCAACGTACTTATTGATAATCATAATAAGTTGTAGGTGATACGAAGGTCACAGGGCCCACTAATACCCTATAAAAAAACCAGGTCATACTGCCAATTAAATATCGAGAGAACACTAAAGCCCCGCCCATTATGTGTGTACACCGAAACCGCTTCATTTCACTAAACCACATCATAATGTGATGTGTTATTACATAATGTTACTAAATTAACATTCAATAATGGCTCTATTAATTCTCTTCAATAACTGTGGTAGGTTATAGATTTATTATTCTGGTAGTTATGCAAGAAGAAATCTGGTTTTCTACCAACATATTTTAGTTACTTGTATAAAAAATCTTATATGTCGAATTGAATAATGTTATCTCTAACTATATCTTAAGTTTGAGTGTTTGGATGTTAGTTACTCAATCACTCAAAAACAGCTACACGGATTTCGATAAAATTTGGCAGCACCCATATAGTTTATAACCTGCATTAAAACATAGGATACTTTTTATCCGCGGTCAAAGGATTTTTTTCCAAATATCCACGCGGACGTAGTCGCAGGCGGAAGCCAGTAAATATACGGTCATTTTGAACTTACCATCCAAATTTTAAAGATGTGTCCAGTCCATGAAACTAAACAACTTTCTCTAAGAAACATGACATGTGTCAAATTTCGTCTAAAAATTTTGGTCATCCCATACTAAATTGATCAAGTGATCTCTTTGATTTGTATGGAAAGTAAATTTTTATTTTACATATTTGACCATGTGTTCCTTAGAGAAAGTTGTTCAGTTTCATGGACTGAACACATCCTCAAAATTAGAATGATAAGTTCAAAATGACCCGATATAAAAGACATTTAGGCTGAACCACCCCGAGGCTTATATGCCCTGTGCCACAGTATAACTAAATTTTATCTGGTTATACTGTGCCTGTGCTATGGCACTGATTAAGTACCTTACTAAAGTTCCCGATAAAAAATCTGAAGTTTTTCCTTGCTTGGAGCTTTTAGATTTTATCACATAACATCTCCTCTGTTTCTAGGCTAATACCAGTTTAATTACATGACAAGCTATTTTTTAATGTTACTAAACTAGGTTAGTGGGCATTAAAAACCCCAGTATCAGATCGCCCCTTCTCACCTAATTAGTGGATTCAGCTCGGTACAAGTACCTAAAGCCCTCGACACACTAGCAGCGGGCTCATATTGGAAGAACGAGCAAATAAAATGATACGATATTTTTTCTTCGTGTTTAATTTGAGCAGGTATTATTCAGACGTGATAGGAAAATAATTACATTACTCGATGACTGCAGTTAAAGCACAGAATAGATAATAAATAGTACTAGCGTACAGAAGTTGCACTCTGCAGAATCGTTTAAATAAATAGTGACTCTAGCCCCGACACAATAAAGTGCAATTCAGGTCGCACAGCGCTCCCTTCGCTCCAAAACATTCACTTAGTAGTTGTCTCTCTTTCTATCGCGTAGGTTTTATCTTTTCTGACGTATGAAATTTGGCCTTTCAGAGGACGCTTCATACTTGCGCGCGGAGTGATGAAGCCCAGATTAAAGTACGTAATGAAGAGTTGAGTGGACAAGGTGTTATCTGACAAAACTGAAAAAAATACTTTTTTGCATAAACATAGGGTTTAAGAGATATAAATCGACTGATGAGCTTCAAACACGCAAATTTTGATTTGTGTCAAAAATATGACTCTAGCAAAGGTGTTAACTGACACAATTGCATACATTTCAGGCTTTAACATAATTTTTAAACACTCATTTTGAACTCTTTGTTAGTTAATTTCTTTGCTAACCCCTTCAATTGTGTGACAAAGTGCTTTTTTAACACATTTTTATTAGGTTGCTTTCTCGTTTGTTTGTTTGTTTCTCCACAAAGTTTGCGAACGATTTATGATTTCACTTTCTAGAAACATATTTTGACTAAAAATACAAGCGCAATTCATTATAAAAACTTTTTGTTATCTATTATAATGCGAGCGTACTTATAAATTATAACTTCACTTTAGAATGTAATTACTAAATACTTCGCTCCCATCTCGTACTAAATGTTAGTTTAAAACTATGATAAGGATCGCTGGCTCGATTTACGAGCCTCGAGAACTTAACCTTCCAGCAGTCGCGCGTGGTCTCTGAGACCGCAGCGAATTTATTTCAACTTTTTATGTAAACTATAAGTATTATATTAAGCCTTATGTTACCGTACCTACAGTATTCGTTGCAAGCGAACGTGCTTCGTATTATGTAATTGCGGTCTCAGATCCCGCGGCGCGGCAACCGGTTGTGTCATAGGGTGGGCCGATTTTAATGATTTTTCGAATTTTGCATCAGAAGACCCCTCAAAAGTTGCGTAATGTGGAGTAGATTATAGGAAAAATAATTAAAAAAATAAGATTATCACTTTGAGCTCTCTACTAGCGCGAATTTTTATAAAATACCTGTATTTCGTGTATTTCAGACTTTAGAATTTTGCATTAAATGACCCCTCAAAAGATGCACAATAAGAAGTAGGTTGTAGGAAGGATAATTAAAAAATAGTAGACAGCAAACGAGTTTTGTAAAAACATATTAAACAAAATTCGATTTTTCGAATCGGTTTTGATAAAATTCCTGTTTCAAAGTGATAAGCTTATTTTTTATTATTTTTCCTAGAACCTAGGTTGCATTACGTAACTTTTGAGGGGTCTTTTAATGCAAAATTTTTAAGTCTGATATATACGAAATACAGATATTTTATAAAAAATCGAACGCTAGTAGAGGGCTAAAAGTGATAATCTTAATTTTTTAATATTTCCCATAACCTACATTGCATTACGCAACTTTTGAGGGGTCTTGTGAAGCAAAATTCGAAAAATGATTAAAATCGGCCCATCCTATTGTGTAATGGAAAAATTCTGTTTAATTTTATATGTCATTTATATTATTATAGTCTTATTATCAATGAACATAACTAATAAATTCTAATGTTAATACTAACATAACTAATCTAATTAGTGATTGTATTTAGAAGAAAAAATACATTTGTTTTGTTATTATTATTTATAATAATGTTGTTTTGTTTGAAATTAGTAAAACTTTGAGTTTTTATTAGACTTTCAAACTATTAAGTACAAATTAAAAACTTAGTGAACAAATAAAGTGTATATTATATAGATAAAAGACTTATATTTATTAAATGCTAAGCAAAGTCACGAAATATTTATTAACTTTTTAAACTGCGGAATCACAGACCGCGCGCCACTGCTTATGTTTGGCGCAAGGGTGCGACCGCTGAAAGGTTAATTTCTGCAGCTCGATAGAATCATTGAAGCAACAAATAAAAACTTATAAGACATACGGTTTTTACAGCTTTTGGTTTTCGTCATCAGCCATTTTTAATGTCTCTATTGCTGGAGCACAGGGTCCTTTCCGTATGGGTGGACAAGAATAATGGGCCATAACATAATCCACCACGCAGGTCCAATGCAAATTGGTGGTTGTTAACGACTGCAATTACAGCCAGGACTAACGGTTAATGTGGCTTCCGAAGCACGGACGAACTCGAGATAAGTAATAAACTTTTGGTCACCCATCCCATGACCGACCCTTGCCAAAGTTGCTTAACCTTCACAATCGCAAGGCTAGGCGGTAAACTACTGCGCCACCAAGGGTTTGGTTTAGTGACCTTAATTTTTACGTGCTACTAAAGGTAGGTTAAGTTAGACTTTAGATTAAGACAGTAGACATAGTACTGTGTGTGAAACTGTGAACATCACTATAACTGTGAACGTCGATTATATCATAATAATATAATGTGTGATGTGAACAACGAAACAGATGTCAGACATTAGTGCCGTAGACTATTTGGACCACAACTGCGGTGGAATGAAACACAGTACTTGTTGTATGGTCTGTGGGTTGAAAGTATTTTCGTTTGAAACTTTCACTATGAGGGCTATTCGTTATAATTAGATTTACATTGTGTACGAATGTCCACCCACTTCGTTTGACGGCTTTAGTTTACACCGAAGAAAATGATTTTATTGTCGAGAGGTATTTCCGCCTTCGCGAATTCATTCCTGGATATTTACTTTTTAAATTTGAATGAAATCAAGCAATTATATAATTTTCCTTTTCATGTATTATGTCAGTGGATCTACATCAAAAATATTGCTAGGAATCAAAACGAGAACCTACACGTCATATTCTTTAACTCAGTTATTAAAATGATTAACATTAGAGTAGCTCAGTGAGCTGTAAAATTAAATTGTAAATTTTTCGAATTGGCTGAACTATGTTTTTTGAAGTGAAAACTTCTTTAGCGGCGTTGTACGTTTTTTTGTAATGGGGAAAAAATGCTAAACTCGCGTCAGTAAGAATCACGTGACCCTGATCGAAAATTCGTAAGACGGATGTGACGGATGGAGAGTAGACAGCCGGCGGCGAAAGTATCCCCCTCTCTTTCTTCGATACGGGCGCGATGAAAATGGCGGCACGTCATTTCAAAACATAAACACTTGTGTCACCATAGTAACGCGCTAATTATTTAATTCAATGTCAAAACTGTAGATTTTCTGTCAAGCTATGGATAAGACTTTTGTACAATACTGTTCTGTATTCGTAAATTCAAATGCAGAGTAAATTCGTAAGACGGCAATTCGTGCAAAATTATTCCCTAACCATTCCAAAATAACAGAAATGCACAACGTTAATATTCAAGTTTTTACTTCTGCCGGCACTCCTGGGGTGAAACCCGTTTTTTTTTTATTTCGAAAAATATTGAAAAACTGAATCGACAAAAGATCTTTATAATTTTTGAACCTGCTGCCACGAGAATCGGTTGAGAAATGCGAGCCTGTAGAGGAGAAGTGACGGACAGACATACGAAAGCATATTTGCCCAAGCTGAAACGGGGACGCTTCGCTAGCGCTTCGTGCTCGCTCTGTCAATAAGTGACTTACTTATATTGTACTGCAAGCAGTTCTTTGAAGTTTTATGATTTCATTGTTTTTCCTACTTCTTTTCAATTTCCTATCGAGCTTTTTCGTTAAAAATGATAATCCAATATAACGTATTTTATTTTAGTATAATTATAGCTGCATTAGTTAATTCGAAATAGGTTCCAATGGAGATATCACAGGCGTATGACGTCAGTCATCGCTGTGAGAAAAACGGCTTAAGCCAAACTCACTCCAATATGTAATTGAAAATTTTGTTATCTTAACTTTGACTTTCTGTTTTGTTGAAGTTAGAACTCATCAATAATCATCAATAATTTTATTGAGGATTACGGGTAAAGTTCGTTTCCGCCTAAAGCATTCCATCACTTAGCTAAGTGTAAGTTAAAGTAAATCTCAATATTCGAAAGAAAAACAAAACAATATTTATTACAAAAACTAACATAATTTAGATGAAAAAAAAAAACCGGTCAAGAGCGAGTCGGACTCGCGCACAGAGGGTTCCGTACAATCATAAATATATTTGGATATGTTACTTTAGTACGGCCCTTAAAAAAGTAGGATAGACGGCAGACAGGTGGAAGGGCGAACAGGTGGACAGTTAATTTACAAATCTTAACCACAGTTGCTTATGGTGACTGAAAAACGTTTCAGCCGCTCCACTTTGCAAACTGTTTATATTACTAAGTAGGAACTTATTCTTCGTTTATTCGTACGGCAACTTGTAGGTAATTATATTAGAACCAGCCACCAATTATTACTGTAGTGTTAGGTTGCGCCATCTCTTGACCGATAGTGGAACTATTTTTTCTCGTAAGTTAGCATTCTTAGGTCACCGCCATCTGTTGACTGGTAGTGAAACTAAAGAATTTTTGTTTGTTTTTTGAATTTCTAAAAAAGTGTGTTATATTGAGACATCGTTTTATTTTTCCTGTAATTTTTACGTAAACTACTATCACATAGAATTATTTCAGATTTTTCTCTTTGCAAACTTCGGAGATAAGGGGGGGGGGGGGGGACGGTATTTATTTTTACATTTTTCATCATAAGTCGAAAACTATGCGGCCTAAGAAAAAAGGAAAAAATGTTTTAAAATGTGCAAACAGCGCTCTTTCATATGATACCCCACATGCCCTAGTCACCTCACTTCAAATTTTGAAGACCCCTTTTCAGTCCCTGTTGTAAAAAAAAAATTTTTTTTTATTTCTTTCTTATTTGCAAAATAGTTGGGCAAATGTCATTTTAAACTATTCCAAATTTCAAGTTGATACCATTAGTAGTTCTCGAGATATCCAGCTGTGACAGACAGACAGACAGACTGAGTCACACCATAAGGGTTCCTTTTTTACCATTTTGGTACGGAACCTAAAAAGGTAGGCTTAGAATAATAACATCTGCGCTCAAAGTTTTGTTATCCAGACAATCGTGGTTACTTAAGACCTATTTTATTCTTCCTTTTTCTTGGACCTAAGTGCTATAGTTAGTTATTTTGACACCTCATTATGTTTTGCCACTAGTAGGTGCGTGGGAGGCTTTCAAGGAAAGGGTGAAAGGGTCTTTATTGTGCACGTAAAAGGGTCGCCTCATATTCAGTAATATTTTCATCTTTAGACCAAATTTATTTTTCTGAGATTTTTACACGGAAAATGTAAGTTGAGCCTTGAAAAAGTACAAAATTTAAGTTAGTACTGAATAGTTTTTTGAACGTTATTATTTTGTTACATTTACAGTGCAATACTAATGAATTGAATGTGTAGAAATTGTTGATGGAAATATATATTATCGTTTTTAACATAAAACAAATCGGTTACGTACATTTAAATGCATATCCGGTCATAAATATTACATTTTTGTTGTGTCATAATTCTTTGCAATAGCATCATAATGCGGCAAATAGCTCGTTCCCAAATGTACGTCTTAATAAAGACACGTTTATAGTGAAGTGATAAAAAGTTTATATCAAGGAGCAACACTCATAAAAACACCATGAAATATTGCGTTGTAAACCCACATACATGCACGAATCAAAGTACGCACAAAATTACTTTCACAGACTTTTATAATCATACACAAACGTATATGATTTATGGTGGAATAGAATCACAGAATGTTTTCAAAGGAAAGAAAAAAATGTTGCTCTGAACAATTTCTATTTTTGGTAATGTTTATTTTACAATCTGTGTTTCGGTATGTGGAAGGTGAAATGAAACAAATGTGCTTTTTCCCATCGATCAAAGTAGTTCAAGTTATAAGTAGACAGAAGGACAGATCGGAACAAGTTGTGGTTTTCCGTTAACACACATAAACATTATACGTATTGGCAATCTTAGACCAAATAGGGCTATAGTCATTGTCAGTCATTATATAGCCTACAACAGATCATATAGCGATAAAACAAAATATGACGAATGTGTTTTCAAAATGGCACTTCTGTCTAGAATATGGAGACTTGATATTTTGGGGTATGTAGTAGTTGTTAAACTGTGGTAGTAGCACATGAGTAAAAAAACGTAAACTGAACAGAGTCCAAGCTGCCTACAAGCGGTCCTCTGTAGGTGCACTCATACATAGCGCGGCGATGTTTGCGTGACCTCTCACCGACGGATGTAAAAGTAGTCAGCCGGGGTAAAAACTGGTTTGCACCGGCTCAGTCATGGTATAACCGACAGGGCTGCCATGTGGGGCCGCTAAGAGATGGACTTCAATTTCTTAATTTTTTTCTTCGAGTCAGTAATTTGACAATATCAGTGTAGTTGTTTTTTGTCATTCATTATGTCAGTCACATCGACTGAGATTAAAATTATTGAGATTTTATATTTTTAAATAAGATTGATAGAAGGATTTTATTAGTGATAATACTTAATTAAATAATAAATATAAAGATTACACTAATATAACAGTGACAGTTCTAAGCGTCAAATTACTGACTCGAAGAAAAAATGCAAGTAAGTCGCGTAAAATACTGGGAGTTTTTCGAATGATTTTGATGACGAATGAGGGATTCCATTCTACCATTTCAGTGTGTAAAATAAAATAATATAAAATCGATTAAGGTACATCATTGTTTAATAATTAAATATGCCAAACTTTTGCACCGTATGAATGAACAATTCCCGAAAAAATTAGGTCTTTTTTCGTACCTACACACACCACATTTTAGTTTTCACTTGCCTTATTTTATTTTCCCTACTTTTTAACCTGCAAAGGTGTCAACCCTTGAAGAATGGGTATAAGTTTTTAGAGCTTGTACTCTGTTCCTAGGTTGTTGTTGTGTGAGAGGAGTCAGGAATGAGAGTCGTTCCAGTGGTTCTGAAATTACGGTCTGGGGACCCCTAGTCATAACGATAAAGGCTTTTGTACAAAAACTGCGAATTGGTTACTGGTCTAGTGCAATATTGAAAATGTCACACGGTCTGACAACTTGAATGGTTGAGAAACAATTTTTTGTACAGTATGATCTGACCGTAGTGTCTAATTTCGAAATCTATCCGTTTTCATTTCATTTGACAGATGGATGTGACACATTGCTACATTTCTTTGATAAGTTTTTATTTGTGCCAAAAGGAAGTATTAATGTGTCACATCAAATCTGTCAAATGAAAGCGATTGTGATAAATTTAGAAATTAGACAATGTACCAAGTTTAGTTACATATATTTTATATCATTTTTGCGTCAATTGGCCAACCATTTCAGGAAAATCTTTGATTAGAATCTATCTACCTCTACATACAAGTCTTGATCTATCCAGGAGATTTTATCATTCATAATGTTATTTTTATATAATACTTAACAATATACTAGAAAAAATTCGAACTCGGTAGCTCCATTGAACCGGACTTTCAAAAATCGCGGGTTTGATTACCGTCCGGGAAAATAATCTGATGACGAGTAGATTTTTAGTATAATATTTAGTATTATCCTTAATATCTTACTTAGATGACTAAATAAAGAATAAGTAAAAGTGTATTTTTACCAAACAAATGAAATCATCTTGATAAAATAATATATCTAACGGTTGCTTAAAGTAATAAACCACTTCATAAGCAAAAGGTAATATTTGTAAATGTTTAAGCCTGTTACGTAAATAATTTACAAATACGAAATAGTTTAGTTTGCCGTTAAAATTTGGCATCGTTTTTAATTTATAGCACTAGGAGTTGCCAACTTGTTATGGTTTCACCGCTAATAGGTATTAACGAGAAATAGTTATTTGTTATACAAGAGAGCAAAGTCATTTTTTGCTGCGAGTGCTGACTTTTAAATCACGAACTAGCGAAGTAGTCTAGAATTGAATCACGAGCGTAGCGAGTGATTCTAATATAGACTACTGAGCACAGTGAGTGATTTAAAGGCACGAGACATCAAAAAATTTGCTCTCGTGTTAAACATACAACTTTTCACCTCTACCAGCGAAAAAAGGTGTTAGAAGTTAAAAAGCACTTTGCCTCACGCTCGCAGCAAAAGTCGATTTTGGTGCAAGTTTTTGGTAAAAAGTACTTTGCCTCACGCTCGCAGCAAAAGTCGATTTTGCTGCGAGTTTTTACGCGCCAAAAGCACCCTTTTCGTGCTGGAGAGGTGAAAATATTATTTAAGGGCCCTATAGCGATAAAAGTGGCGCCCTTATCTTAATGAAATTTATTGCTCGCTAAGCATATAATGTATTGAAAATTCACATGTACAGATTGAAGCTAAGGTAGTTTATTTACAAACAATAACCCCAGTAACATATTGTATTAGTACGAGTAGTAGGCAAAAGAGCAAAAAGTGAAATATAGTAAAATGATAAAGCTTTGTCCAGACTAGTCCATTTTTAACCGACTTCAAAAAAAGGAGGAGGTTCTCAATTCGATTATATGTTTTTTTTTTATATCGTTGTTCGCGCATATCTTCTTCATTTATGGATAGATTTTGAAAATTCTTTTTTTGTTTGATTGAGTTTTGTTGCGGAATGGTCCCATTTAATTATTTTTCAGATCGGTTTAGTAGTTTTCAAGTAATCCTGAAAATACTATGATTTTGCATTAACTATCTTGACGACTTTTTTATCGTTGTTCACGTATATCTTCGTTATTTATGGACCGATTTTGATGATTCTTTCTTTATGTGATTACATTTTCTTGCAAAATGGTCTCATTTGATTTTTTTTTAGATCGGTTCAGTAGTTTTCAAGTAATCCTGAAAATACTATGATTTTGCATTAATTACTTTGATGACTTTGTTATTTATGAACACGAATTAGCTGATTTTTTGAGGGAAAAGGGATACCTTAAGTGTAGTTCTTTTAATTTCATTGACATTAAACCTTGGACCTCGAAGACATCCAAGGGAACTCCTCAAACTCAAATAGGATATGTTTTTGTGATTGAGATATTGGTAGGCTTATGAAAATCCAAAACAAACCGAGCTATGGTCTGTATGCTACGTTCTGGGGCCTATTGCATAACAAATTACAAGCTAATATTATTAGTGAATTTATATGGAAAATCACTAATAATATTAGCTTGTATTTTGTTATGCAATAGGCCCCTGGACTATACTTGGACTAAGAAGGCACAACGGAACTCCTTTGGAAATTGAGTAATAGGAATTTTGGAAACATATAAAGTTAAAGAATATTACACGCTTACATACCACAAAAAAGTTGAAAAATAAAATATAAAAAAAAGAAAAACCGCCTTCAAAAACTTAAAAATAAAAACAAAAATAGATACAAAATTAAAAATAACTAAAAAGCAATAAATAATATTCAAATCACCAATACGCATATAAATTTTAATAAAAACCGTCTAATGAAGGCTTTTAGATTAAAAAAAAAGTTGTCCTCCAGCCCCACCCGACTTCAAAAGACGGTTTTTATTAAAATTGATATGCGTATTGGTGATTTGAATATTATTTATTGCTTTTTAGTGATTTTTAATTATGAATCTGTTTTTGTTTTTATTTTTAGGTTTTTAAGGCGGTTTTTCTTTTTTTTTAAAGCTTTTTTATTGCGTATCAGATCACCGTTGGGCGTGCGTTGAAGTAATATCAACGCACGCCCAACCAAACTAGCGATGTATGGTAAAAATACGGTGATCTGATACGCCAAAATGATACAAGTCTGGACAAAGCTTAATGTTACCAAAGTTAGTCTAATATTGTCTATTTGATGGCGTTAAATCACAATAATCTGAAAATTCTTGTCTACATCAATAAAAAGGAGGATGGGCCATAACATAACTCATCACGCGGGCCCAATGGTGGGTGCTAATACGAACATATCGGTATAAAAAAATATATTTACGAATGATGTAAATATAAGTGATTGTCACTGAAGAACTTCGAATCTGCATTCGTGAAATAGGTCAGCACGCCTGTCATTCGACTCATCCAACCGTGACACTCATTGAAATAAAAATATTTCATATTCAGTACACTTTTTTGTACAAAAACTTTCGCAATTATATTAAAGCTTTTGGTATAAATTATTACTAGGTACTATTCTAGGTACATAATTATAGTAAAGTACCTAATGGCTGTCTGTCCTATCATTTCAGTCTAGTCTAATAAATTATTGTAACTATAGCCACAGAATATTATAATAGTACTAAAGTACTACGTGAGTCAACTAACACCACTCTCTAATTTTATGACTCACCCACCACACTCGGTCAATTTAAAAAAAGTAAAGGGGAAGGTTTTTAGTTGGAAATTTATTAATTGGGTGACCGGAAATAATTAAAGGCGACTGTTAGTGCGGTTTATTTTTGGGCGACAAAATAACTAAACGGGCGACAACCGCCTCTGTGGTCTAGTGGTTCGCCCACCCGTGTAAGACGCAGAGGTCGAGGTTCGACTCCCAGGGGGGGTACAATTTGTACTCGGTTTGGTTGGTGGTAGGGCTTATTTCAAGTCCGCCTGGCTAGCTACCACCATCTTACCTAAGTCTGACGCCATAATAACAATTTAAAAATTGTTGTGTTCCGGCAGTTAGAGGTAAGATAGCCAGTATTCCGGGAGTAGTGCGCTTCCACCTTCGGGCTTATCGTCATTTAACATCAGGTGAGATGAAGGCCAAGCACTATCCTGTTGTGTATATAAAAAAAAAGACTAACTGTGGAATACAAGTGGGAGATAAATAATTTAAGTTGGCAGTGAAAATTCTAAATGATACAAAAATACTGAGTGGGCAACTATTATACCAAATAGGTATAATAGTTGCTTACTATATTATTATATAGCTTAAATTATATATATATAGCTTATATATAGCTATATATATATATAAACACCTCTTTGGGCACTTAGTTGATCCAGCCCCGACCCCGTGCTTTGCTGACTCCACCTTTAGCACGGAATAACTTGACTCCAGTTGCGTATTTCTCGGGCGGAGTGGCAACGTCGCTTTTATTTTGCGATGTTGCCGTTACATATTCGTCGAAAGTACCCTATACTCGATATATTTTTTTCCAAACATTTCATGCAATTGTGGATCCGTAACGGCTAAATTTTTTAGATGCATAATGACTTTGTGGCTCCGAATATATTTCAAAACGAGAGACATAATTTGATCCGTTTATATACTTGTACCGCCAGTAGTACTTATGTTGATCCGAATATGTACCGCAGTCGTAACGGTCAACAACGGTCGATTTGGGAACCTACGTTGATCTAACAGATTTTATATACGCACTGCTCCATACATTGTAAGATCCGCCTCGGTTATATACGAGAGGAGCACCGTCCACCGCACCCCGCGTCCTGATTTGGGAACCTAAGTTGATCCAGCAGATTTTATATACACACTGCTCCATACATTGTAAGATCCGCCTCGGGCTCGGGTATACGGGAGGAGCACCGCACCCCGCGCCCTTTACGTCCGACCGCGACCGCTATCCGAGCCAATTTGCGTCTCAGTCTCAGTTCGAATACAGTGGTTGGACTTAGCGCACGTCGACGTAACATTTGGAAGAATTTGGTAATTTGGAAGAATGAATAAAGAACTTGAGGAAGACAAGAATGAAGGTCCGCAAAGTATGTATTTTCATCTACATTTGTACCTAGTTAAGCTATTTTCTATCTACAGTGTGTTACCGGCAAGCAGGCATTTTTTGAAACTGATAAATAAATCATAATAAAATTAGGGTATGTGAATTAACTGACCAATTATATTTCTGTACAGCTGTCATTTATATCAGTTACTTGTCAATCGATCGTGAGCATAATGTATGTATGTATAAAATTCCGGAAAATAAGTTAAGATAAAGAACAACATTACGTTACCATATTTTAAACAATTCCACTTGTCTGTAACACATTGTTATAATTCTGTACACATTGTTTATAAAATATCTATTATTTCTAGTTGAACTAAGTATCCAGACCAAAGGTGCAGCAAAATTGAGAAACCTACTTAGGTTGTCGAAAATCTGTCAATCTGTGGTTTGTAAACAAAATTTGGGTTTGAGTTATGGGAAACTTGCGTGTGTGCCTAATGAAAGCTTCATAATTACCTAATATTATTGTGAATGTTGCGTGCTATCTACGTAAATTAAAAGATTAAAAAGCATGTTACCTACTATCTATAAGGCTTCAGGTTATTCTTAGGTCTTTTCCGAGTACCAGGCGTTTTTAAGAGCGTTATAAGTAATCAATAGTAACTACCTGCTAGTGACTAGTAGGTAGATACTAGTGCCGCCAAGTAAAAAAAATATTACTCGCTAAATACACATTTAATCAAAATTCTAGCAAATGGAAGCACTAATATTAATTCTAAACATTATTATGAACCATCCCAAAGATTCTTTAGATTCACTCTGTGTTGCTGCGTGCCGTTTTTTGCCAATAATGGCTATTTTATTTATTTATTTATTTAATTCTTAATGCACAATTGTACAATGGCGGACTTAATGCCTTAGGCATTCTCTACCAGTCAACCTTAGGGTGATGTGGAGACTTTGTGTGGTAGGGTGCACAACCAGGGTAAATAAGTCGCTATTATTGGCGACAAACGGCGTTGTACCTCGAATGTATCATGCTTCGTTCAAGTCATTAATTCTAAATAATATTAGTGATGGTATTGTTAGAATTTTGATTTTATACGTATTTAGCGAATTGTTTTTTTTTTCACTTGACGTCGCCACGCTACTGTGACCGCCATGTTACTAGGACAATAGCTTTATGTATGACCCACCAAAGCGAAACTTTCCAGGAATTGAATAACCGCAAGCAGCAGGGTGGAGGCGTTGGCACGAGAGGACTTCGCCTGTTCTTTATATCATAATTTTGTTTTGTGCAGTAATGTACGCATAAATTGATCGATCAAAAAAGAGGTGTAGGATAGTAACAGAAAGTCACTTTGCTATAGCAATGTCTATGCGAACGTGCGTCCACTATTCAACTGACGCGCGCAAGCCTCGTGTCCCAACGCCCGCGCTGCTGCCGACGACAATAGCATCATACTAACCTATACATACCATCAAATCGCGCACGCACTTATTAACATACCCGCATAATAGTCATACTCTTTTCCCTTACGGGGTAAGGGACGAGCCGCATGTGATACTTAACTTAATAAACCTTTATTATCTTGATAGGTTCATGGTATTAACAAAATAAAAATTTGCCATTATTAAAGGTGATGCAGAAATATGGATTCCTCCACACTTACCTGTATTGGACAGCCCAATAAAATCAGGTGATAATATATCAGACACATCTTCAGTGTATGAAATGAGTGCTCCCATGAAATTGAGTAAATTTAAGACACTCCTGGCTGGTGCAATGATATGCGTATCAGAACCTGTTTCAGAAGCTTCAGATGATGATGGAAACGATAGTGTCGTTCCCTTAAAAAACGTAAAAAACCATCCAGATAATCAAGTTTTTATTTTCAATCCTGCCCAGGATTTAGATGAAGGAATAACTAGGTAAGTATGCAAAGTTTCTTCCAGTACAGGCTGCATGTTTTTTTTTGTCAAGTACTAAATTACTAATTAATAAATATATATTTGTCAATGGCATTTTTTGTTAATGGTCAGTTAAGTGTGTTGTTGATGTTGTTGTGTGTACCTATGAAATTTATAATTTTTTTGTAAACTGATAAAGGTTAAGTCAATCGCACGTCAGTGGAAACAAAACCGAGATGGTTACTGGTGCTACTACGTAATTAAGGTCTAAGTATTTCCACCGAGACGTGGGTGTACCACTTTGGTGGATGTCAATATTAACGTATTCTGTAATATAAATTCCCAGTAATTTTTGCCTTTATTGATCCTTTTTCATTTCAAAAATGTTTGTGTTATTAGTGACTTTATTGTCGTACCTACTATTTTAGCTTGATAAAAAGAAACAATGCGAGATCAGATGTCACGGAAGAGGTACTCCCTAAAGTTTTAAGAAATGATCATGAAAAAACGGAACAGAAAACAGTACAGGTAAGTTAAAAAAAAAAACATACAAATTGATATTGTGAAATTATTACTTATGGGTTATTCGGTATTCCGGCTGCTCTCACTCATAGGTGGGGAGAGGTATATTTTTGTTTCTTTTCAAAAATAAAGGAATGTTTCATTTGAGTGCAATTTGCTATCTCAGTTGTTTAGAGTACTTTCCCTCCAGGTGGCATTAAAAAATTTCAGACCATATCTTATCGAAATTCGGGCTGCATAAGCCCTCTCTTTAAGGCCTATAAGTTATTTAGTAATCAATTCAACGAAAGTTACGGTACTTAAACGGAACGGCCAACCTCAGCTGAATTAAAATTGAAAAAATTTGCATAGTGTAGTTGAATTGGCAGTGTATCTACTTGCTTAGGTTTCCATTCTCTAGCCGGGCTGATGTTTGTATTACGAATTCAAATATCTATTCTGGGTCTTATTTCTGTTTATCTTTGTGTACATGCCATCCCGACGCAGGCAATTCGAGCGGTCTTATGATGATCAAGTAAGTCAGTAGGATTAAGGTTTTTTTTATTGTGAAGTCAAGAACGCTTTTACTGTATTCCTATTTTCATACCGATCAACGGTGTTAATGAAAAAGTTTTTTCAGAGGTGTGGTGACAAAATATTGAGAAAATCATCTGAAATATCTTACAACGAACAGAGCGAGGACGATGGTGACTTTTCTGCAACTGATGGTTCAGATTACATTTCTGATAGTGATGACAAAAGTCAATATGCTCGCAAAACTAAAAGATGCTTCAACAAACACAAGAATGAAAAAAATCCAAATAATATTACAGTTAAGGCCTTGATACACGCCGATTCGAACAGTGTAAGTTAAAGTCGTTAATTAATCCTTTAACTTTTATGTTACCTGTAGCACTACCATGAGTTTACAAAAACCATTCTCGATATCGACCGCGTTAGCAATTTGTATGGGAAATTGAAGCAGAGCCTCTAGCGGATACGCGAAGAACTAAAATCTATAGTAAATGTGCTCACCATCCACGATTTTACTATCCTCGCACTTGTGAACTCGATATGGGGTAAATGTCCCATATTTCGGCATGTTAAGACTTAGGATATTCATTCTAAATGTATGGGGAAGATGGCGAAATTAATAGTTAAGTTTTAATGTAGCTTTATAAAAAATAACTCTCCCCCTCTCCCCTCTACCACGTCACCCCTCCCCCCTAGAAATGTGACCCGTTTTACAGATTTTCTAAATTTTCAGGAAAACCATACAAGCTTGGACAAAATGGTCAATAATTCAATTATTTACTGATAAATTACCTACATTTTTAAATTTGAGATTTTTGCATTTACAATGCTATTTTTAAACAATACTAAATAATATACTAGAAAAAATACGACTCGCACCAGATCAATACTCAGACGGGAATCGAACCCGCGACCTTTGGATATCCGGTCCAATGCTCTGACCGCTGAGCTACCGAGTCACTAGTGACATCGGCAAATTTTTCCTAGTATATCCTAAACTCTTACGCTGTAAGCCAGCGTTATTTCACCAATGTGAGGAATTACCTCGACATTCAATTGAAATATCTTTCCAGATATTTTAACAATTGATTAAGATGAAATAGCTATATAATTTTTAAATTTGAGATTTTTGCATTTACAATGCTATTTTTAAACAATACTAAATAATATACTAGAAAAAATACGACTCGCACCAGATCAATACTCAGACGGGAATCGAACCCGCGACCTTTGGATATCCGGTCCAATGCTCTGACCGCTGAGCTACCGAGTCACTAGTGACATCGTCAAATTTTTCCTAGTATATCCTAAACTCTTACGCTGTAAGCCAGCGTTATTTCACCAATGTGAGGAATTACCTCGACATTCAATTGAAATATCTTTCCAGATATTTTAACAATTGATTAAGATGAAATAGCTATATATATATGTCGAGGTAATTCCTCACATTGGTGAAATAACGCTGGCTTACAGCGTAAGAGTTTAGGATATACTAGGAAAAATTTGACGATGTCACTAGTGACTCGGTAGCTCAGCGGTCAGAGCATTGGACCGGATATCCAAAGGTCGCGGGTTCGATTCCCGTCTGAGTATTGATCTGGTGCGAGTCGTATTTTTTCTAGTATATTATTTAGTATTGTTTAAAAATAGCATTGTAAATGCAAAAATCTCAAATTTAAAAATTATATAGCTATTTCATCTTAATCAATTGTTAAAATATCTGGAAAGATATTTCAATTGAATGTCGAGGTAATTCCTCACATTGGTGAAATAACGCTGGCTTACAGCGTAAGAGTTTAGGATATACTAGGAAAAATTTGACGATGTCACTAGTGACTCGGTAGCTCAGCGGTCAGAGCATTGGACCGGATATCCAAAGGTCGCGGGTTCGATTCCCGTCTGAGTATTGATCTGGTGCGAGTCGTATTTTTTCTAGTATATTATTTAGTATTGTTTAAAAATAGCATTGTAAATGCAAAAATCTCAAATTTAAAAATTATATAGCTATTTCATCTTAATCAATTGTTAAAATATCTGGAAAGATATTTCAATTGAATGTCGAGGTAATTCCTCACATTGGTGAAATAACGCTGGCTTACAGCGTAAGAGTTTAGGATATACTAGGAAAAATTTGACGATGTCACTAGTGACTCGGTAGCTCAGCGGTCAGAGCATTGGACCGGATATCCAAAGGTCGCGGGTTCGATTCCCGTCTGAGTATTGATCTGGTGCGAGTCGTATTTTTTCTAGTATATTATTTAGTATTGTTTAAAAATTACCTACAAATAAGTGTTACTATTCATTTTGATACAAATTATAGTTTTCAAGCTATGGTGTGTCAAAGTTTATGGTAGTGACTGTAATGTACACGACAAAAATAATAAAATTCCGGCTATTGCTTAGCCAAAGGTTTCCTTCACCCGGATTGATCTTTGTGTTCCTAAGATGGGTTTACGAAGTGGAGCCACCTGGATTTTTCATGTAGGTGGGGGGGAGGGGAGAGCTCAGCCTTCATGAAGTCTGATGTTAATAACTGCCTAAGTATAGTACTAAGCCAAGTTTGGTATCATTTTCGGAAAAATCAATAACGTAGAATTAATTTTTGATTTAAAAAATGCCATCTTAGGTTAGGTTTATGTTTACGTGATCGAGTATTGTGCCCCGATTTAAGAAATTGTGACATTTGCCTGTAGTTTCGCTGATATAAAAGGTACGCGGATGGGCTATATGTCAAATTGTACGTCTGCCAGAGGGCTTCAAAGTGGAATTAGAATTCCTAAAATAGGTCAGTAACTTTTTGAGATTTTCCAAAATTTTCGAAAATTGCAAATTCTTTTCGCCGACTTGGATCAAGAATTCCCCAATAAGGATAAATAAGCTTTCTATTATTTAATCAGTTCGCCGCTGCCAACCACCCCTGCCCCCCCCCCGTACGTTATTCTCAAACTGCTAAAAATCTCAGGATTTTTCAATGGATATCGGGCCTTTACTCCGGACTTTTGATTTTGTCATCTGGTAACCCTACGCGCGGCTATACAGGGTATCCCAAAACTTGCCACACGGAGGGAAAGTACGTTAAATATTGAAGATGGGAAATTTTACTGAAAGAAGACTTCATTTTATTTTTAAAAATAATTGGAACTGCATTCAAAGATTTTTGGAAAATCACCTGCCTTAACCAGGAATCGAACTCAACAAAAACGTTTTTTTTTTTTTAATTTATTTTAACGATACCAATCAAAAGGGTTATTTATAAGGATTATTTTTTTCTTAAGTGAGACAGCATCTTAAACAAAAGGAAGACCATGAAATTTAACATTTAAATTATCATTATTACATATTTGTATCAATTTGTATCAAAACGTAAGCGATTTTAAAAAATTTTTGAATTCAGTTCGGTTTCTTTTTAAAAACAAAATGGCAAGATGGCACTGTTAGATTAATCGTGCTATTGAGTTGTACTGTTAGAAGTATAAGGCATGAGACAATTTTGTTAAAATTAATTATTCCAATACACCTGTCGTGTACTAAGTGGATTTTTATTGAATAGTACACCCTCGAAATCAGGCCTTAGCTGCAATCCTTACTCGAGGGTTGTTCAAAGTTTCTTTCAATAAATTTTCCTATCTTAAATATTTAAGGTACTTTCCCTCTATGTGGCAAAGTTTTAGGACACCCTGTATATCTAATTTTTATAGTGTAGTCGCAATGACCACTTTTTGTTCAAATTAGTCAATCAAAACTAGAGTAGAATCGAAAAATGATTAAATATTTTGTTTCATGATATTAATCCTTATCCAACTATATAATTTAAAATAATCAAGGTTGATTATTTACATGTCAATTCTTATTTAAATTATTCTAATCGAACCTTTCGTTTAGAAGTTACTACGGGCATACGGGATCAGTTGTACTATTTAACTATTTAAAGTTTTATTCAAATTGACTTTCTGTGAGCTTAAGAAGTAGGTACATACGAGCGCTAATCTTATGGTGGTGACAAGGAATACACGCCATAAAGCTGTCTGTGCCGACGACTGAGAGTTATGAACGTCGCATTGCCCTCACTCACGGTAATGGATAGATACCGTAACCGTGTCTCAGTTCAGTTACCAAAATGTTGGTACTTGATTTTTAGACCGTTTATGTGCTATAGATTTTGTACTAATGTAGGTGTAATAATTAATAATTTGCGACAGAAAAAAAACTAAACGAAATAACGTACTAACACGAAATATTGGTCGTTTACCTTAGTTGGTGTAATTTGCAATTATAATCCGACTAAGTAAAAAAACACTAGTTAGTGCGTGTATACCGAATGTAAGTGAATTTTGAATTTATGTTGGTTACTATCTTTTTACTTTCCTCTATGGTTACTATTTATGTCAAATCGAAGATGTCAAATGTAATTTTCACGTTTTAATAATTATTTATTTTGTGTTTTCTTTGCGTATTTTGTTGTGCAATAGCTAGCTTGTTAAGATTGATAAGAATAAAATTAGAAGCAGTCGATTAGAGGAGTTTATGGAAAGGTGAAATAAAAGGTTGGTACTTGATACAAATCCTTGGACGATCCGTCCAAGTACAAATCATTAGAAAACTCGGATGAACCTAAATCCAACCAGAAAAATACATTTATGAAAGTTTTTATAAAACTTACGCTGTTTTAGTTTAAGCTTCTCTTAATAATTGTTTCTTAATATTTATGATTAGCTATCCATGACCTTGATTTGTTTTTACTATTTGCTATAGATGCATTTATTGCAATTTTTAAAGACGACCTGCCCCCATGCTCCAATGGCCAACCTTACTTTTAAAGCTTAAAATATGAGCAATAGACGATTAAATAACGTGTCGCAAGCTTATGTAAATCTCAGACTTTGATATTGTGTGACAAGCTTACGGCACGTAATAACGTAGCGTTCAAACGCATAGAATGTTGGCCATTTGAGTAGGGGGGACAGAGCGTGGTTACGATAATAGCCTAGGTCTTATTTCAACACAGTAGAGCTTAATGAGAATCCCGCAACTTATACAACTTATGGTTTACTTATTTCATTACAGATAATGTGTGTATCATTCAACAATCGACAAAATATCCAATTTTCCTTCCAAATTAATAAAAACGTACAAATTGGACGAAATACAACCTGGCAGAGCGACATGCGGCAGATACCTACGTTTTTTTTTGTGCCTTATTCAAATATGATATTAAAGTGAGATCTTTTTTTAGAATATATTATAACATGAATCTTTACTTTGTTATAATAAATATTCTATTGATAAGATGTTTTTATTTAATATGATTTCATATTTAACCTCAATTTAACATAAAAAAGTTATAGGCCTTAATTTAATAAGTGTAATCGATTTATTACGGCCAAAGTCAAGTTTTCGGAAAATTACATTTAGTTAGAACTGTTTTCTTATATTCCTACTGTTAAATAATAAATTGAATAATATTCAAAGACTTAAAATTAAATAGGCCTTATTTGTATCAAGTACTTATTACCTTGATACGGACGGAATTAACATATTTGCAACTAAGTAGATTATTATTTAGATTTAACACAACATTTTCTAATTTTGTAATATGCTTGATGGAAAAGTACTTAATCAAACTTTTTTATATTAGTTTCAAAGTGGAGGAATGCATTACGTTACGGCGTATTTGAATGGTGACCTTAGTAAGCCCACTGAATGGAGGGCCCACTAAGAAGGGCCAATATTCAGCGTTGGGCACAACCTGACCCACCCCCTGACTAGAGGATTTCTAACACGGGTTTTCATATTTATCGGTTTATAATTTGCCCTTGATTTCGTCGCATTATGCAGCTGTGGCGCACATATTTTAGGCTAAATAAGCTCTGAAAGACATTATTTAGACTATTTTAGACACAAAAAATACTAAATTAAATTAAAATAGAAGTATTCACGCCAATGACTATGTTGTATCGCGGTTTGATTACATTCTCTTTTGTTGTACCTATTTTTACATTCCTCTATGCCATAGAGGATAGTAAAAGGTATACTCATTGATCTCACGCCTCAAAACGCAAGTGAGTAACTTTACTACTATCGTTATGGTATTTCTCGATACCATCTGTCAATTAGTAACTCATGGTACCGAATTGCTATGAAAAAGGCCAAAACGTTACTCGATGCTCGCTAGCGAGTATAGTAAACTATTGTAGTTTACTATACCAACTCATGGTAGAGCTACTGATTAAGTTGTGAATGAAAAGTTTTATTTTCATTTCAGACTCCTCGTGCTCATATCATAGTTCCGGAAACACCGGACTCATCTTATGAAAAGGTTAGCAATTTACTTAAAAACCATCTGTGTTTTTCGCTTTTTCTTCGTTTTGTACAAACAAAGCAGGCTGTCATTAGACAAAGATGTTTAACGATAGCTTGGCACCTTGGACGAATTAACCACTGGACGCGAAATGACAGCCATATTCGCCTTTACCCCTCTGCCACTTACTGTGACCGATAGCCTCAGTAAACGATATCGCGTTGTCAGTGTGATGCTAGAGCTCGTGGCGAAACATTGGTACAAAAATAGGAAAAATGATCCGTATTGTTCAGCAAAAAAAATAGCGGGCAATCAAGAAATGTTTATTTTCACGCGTAAGCACAATTTCAACCTATTATAGTAGCTATTTTCCGTAAAATAAATAAAATTTGGTATGTAAACAAAGTTAGACTTAGCCGGTTTGCCGGCCCCCTTTAGTTCTCGGCCATTACGGAAACATAACCAGCCCCCCTACTCAAATGGCCAAAATTCTATTCGTTTGAACGCTATGCTTACTATTAAAACTAAATAAGCAAAAATAAGCAATAAACTATAAAATTACGTGCCGTAAGCTTGACAATTCTATACAATACATCGAAGTCTGTGATTTACATAAGTTTGCGACATGTGATTTAATCATCTATTGCTCATATTTAAGCTTTAAAAGTAAGCGTAGCGTTCAAACGAATAGAAAGTTGGCCATTTGAGTAGGGGGGCTGGCCTCCTTCACTTGCTGAAGGTCGCGCGATAAGCACCTACCGCTAGCCGTGCCTTTGAAGGCACAAGTGAGCAGAAGGACGTCACACGCCCGCCTGTGTAATCGCACGGCGTCAGCTTATTGCATACGTATTGTCTCTATTATAATAGTAACAACGTCGAATCGACATTACTGTGCCGTATACAGATGTCAAAATCAAAAAATAAACAGTTTGTCGTTTTTCACATTATGATATATGCTACGCAGTTAATTTAAAAGAAGACAACTCTAACTTTGCCTCGTCAGAAAAGCTAAGAGCACGCTATAGAAAGAGAAGCAACTACTAAGTGAATATAGGTAACTGTAGGCCATTAGCGCTGCGTGACCTGAATTGCACTTTATTGTGTCGGAGCAAAAGTCGCTATTTATTTAAATGACTTTGCGGAGTGCTGTTTCTGTACTTGTACTATTAGTTATTTTGTGACATAACCTAATAACATCAAAACTATACCCCGCTCATTTAAAAAAACAATATCCACATAATTTTTCAAGTGATTTTTATGCGTATTCAAATTGGTAGGGTTATAGTGATCCAATTGTGTCATCAGTGCGTGACAGAGAGCGACAGAGATAAAGTATAGACGGGTCATTTTACAAAATTCCTTCTGATATGCGACCGGACTTTAACAATTTATTATATTTAAAAATGATGACCTTCTCTAAATCTATGCTACCCTGGTACTTTGATAATGTAATTTAAAGAAAGTAAGTTTTTAATGTGTCGTGAGGAATGCATGTATGGAATTTTTCATTTACCTACGACACTACTGGGCCGGTAGTGTAGAAGGGAAAAAAAAATATCCATGACACTACCAGTAATGCGCCTTGGTAGTGTCGTGGGGAAGAAGGGCGAAAATTGAACAGGGTAGGTGTGTCGTTAAAAGTAGCAAAAAAATAGTGCATGTGAGTTTTTTGGAAGTTAAGTTACAATGTTGTTTACGGTTTGATACACATCATTTTTATCACTTAGTATGGTAAATTAGTTTTAGTACTGTTATTTTGACTTATAGCTCAGTCATATTAAACATGAAAAGGGGGTCGTGCTTGCAAAAGGTCCAGTCGTTCTGAATTTTTTATATGTTGTTAGGATCTAAACCAACATTAAAATACCAGATTTGCAATTTCGAAAGTGCTGTGCGAGCGGCGGTGTACCCAAAAACCCATGAAATTTTCGGACTTTTTTCAGTATTTGCTCAATATCTCAGTGAAGAAAGAATTTTATCGGTTTAATCTACTATACTTTAAAAGTTAACTAAATTTCCTATAATTTAAAATCAGGGCGAGCTCTATACATCCATTGGTTCCCAAGATACTGTCCTTCGAAAATAAGTTTTTTTTCCAAAAAGTTATTTTTTTCGAAATAGTCACTTTCTTGTGAAATATCTTCTAAAATACGCATCCCACGTCAAATATTATTATAAGTAGTATCTGTAAGCCCAGCGGTTCTCTCAAAAACAGCAGATAACCATAAACAGTCATAGGTGGGCTTTGGGTAAAATGCAAATAAATAAACTGCGCTGGGTGCACAGCACTTTGGAAATTGCAAATCTGGTATTTTAATGTTGATTTTGGTCCTAACAACATATAAAAAAAATCAGAACGACCAGACCTTTTGCAAGCACGGATGGACATTTTGACTGGACTATTAAACACGTAAAGTATTCGGTGTGATACATTTAAATTTGATGGCCGGGTAACTAAATGCATTTTTGGGAGGTCATTTGCTTTTCGGCCGCGTGGACGAGAACAAATGTATGAGTTTCACAATCCATAATATTTGGCCGGCAATTATGGCCGAAAACCGGCTAAATCACCCTATAACACTGTCATTATTTGACAAGTGTACTCCCCCCTTCACCCGCAAAAATTGGTCGATCGTGATTTCATACAATTTTCTTACGTTACGTGTCCAGTGGTTAATTCGTCCAAGCTTGGCACGCATTTTGACGACCCGCATGGTTGTTGACAGACAGCAGTACATCTGCCTCCTGCGCCAAAGCATCCGCGTTCGAATCCAAACTGGACATGTATTTGAATGATGAATTTAAATTTATGTTCTGGGTTTGGTTGTTATTTGTGTCTGCCTGTCTTTGCGTGTATCCATGGCATCTTGATACAGAGAATCCTAGTGTGGTTTTGTGGTGTTGTGGGTGTTCATGGGCGGTGGTGGTCATTTCACATCAGATGACCCACATGCTCGCATGCTTCCCTATTAAATAAAAAAAAAAAAAAATTTTAATAAAAAAAATCTTTGTTTTTCAGGATAATACTGCAAATTCCAAACGCCCAATTAAAATTATCGATGAATCGATTGAGAAAGACTCCTGTATTACTTTACCACATTTAGTGGATAAAACATATAGGTAATTGTAATACTATGTTAATTTTGGTTTTGCTATTACGCTTCGTATACCTTTTTGTTCTATAGGACAACCTAAAATGTTTATAATCTAAGATAAAGAAGACACATAATTTTTGTAAAAAGCTATTTAGTTTCACGATTTTATGTATTTAATTTTAGTCTGTAGAAGGCTTTTTAAATTAATGTAGGTATCCTAAAAATTTTATTTTTGAATGATAACATTGTATTATTATAATGTTCATAGTATGTTACTTGCTGATAATGTAGCATTCTAATAGTGAAAGAATGTTTGAAATCGGTCCAGTTGTTTTTGAGTTTACTCGTTACAAACATAGAAAAATACAAATCTTTCCTCTTTATAATATTAGTATAGATAATTAATATTATTATTTTTAGGTCATTGGATGAACACCTAAACTACGATGTAATTGATATAGAAGATTTGAACAATGATATAGATTTGAACAATGACATAGATTTGAACAATGATATAGATTTGAACAATGATATAGATTTGAACAATGATATAGATTTGAACAATGACATAGATTTGAACAATGATATAGATTTGAACAATGACATAGATTTGAACAATGATATAGATTTGAACAATGATATAGATTTGAACAATGATAGAGATTTGGGTGATATCGAACATGTTTTAGAAGACGTAAGTACTTTTAGACGTCCCATGGCAGATTATAATGATGAAGCTTTATTTTGTGAGATACGATAAGAAGCAGAATCTTCTTCTTGTAAGATCGGTGGCCGACCTCAAAAACCTTAGTATTAGAGTTATTGAGCCGCCAATGGCCCATGACATGCAAATTTTACCTAATAACTTTAATTTTATTTGTCATTCAATTAAATTCTCTTGTTTTGATTTATCCAGATTACATCATCGAAACCTGCAAATCAACGAAGTTGGGATAGACGAAACTGTTGCCTTTATTGCGAAAATTTAGTTACGAATTTTACGCGTCATTTAATTAGAAATCATTGTGAAGAAATAGAGGTTATAAAGCTTATGGCTATCAATGACCCTGATCCTAAAATTCAAAAAAAGAAAAGGCAAGCTTTTACTGATGATTTGAGAAATCGTGGTAATTACATTCACAACAGCAACGTGGTTTCAAATAATGAGGGACATTTAATACCGACGAGAAGGAAAAATAATGAAGAATTAAGTCAAAGCCCATCAGGATTTGTGATCTGTAAAAAATGCCTGGGTACTTACAGAAGGTCAACGTTCTACAGACATAGCAAGAAGTGTATAAGTAATGAAGATAACATGACTAAACATGCCCTTGCTAAACACGCATTAAGTATCATACCAAAATTTGAACATGCATCGAAAGAATTTGAACAAAATATATTACCAAGGTTGCGTAATGACGAAATTTCTCTTATCGTAAAACACGATCCTTTAATTATTGCTTATGGTTGTAGACTTCTGAAGAAAAAGAAAGAAAAAAGAAGTAGAAAACTAATCTGCTCTAAAATGAGAGACCTAGCGCATCTTTTCAAGATTGTACGAGAAAAAAATCCTGACATTGTCCAACTACAAAACTTGATTGACCCTAAGTACTATGAATGTTTTATTGAAGCAGTGAAAATAATGAGTGGTTTTAATGAAGAAACTGGCCACGTTGAGGTGATAAGCATACCTGCAAGAATTCGTCCAGAAATATTAGGTTGTATTGATATTTTGTTTACTAATACAATTATGGACAATAACAAATCAACAGCACTAAAAGAACACATCAAAAACAAATTGAGTGAATTTAAGTTACTACTCGAGGCCAATTGGCAATGGGAAGTTTCTTCGAACGCTGAAAAAACACGTAAGCGTAACCTCATGACAAAAGCACAAGTGATGCCACTAGAAAAAGATATCGAGAAAGTGATGATAAAAATTCATGAACTGGAAGAAAAATACTATAATGATGTAAAAAAGGATACCACTATTGTCAATTACGAAAATCTTTGCGAGGTTACAATTGCACATATTATTCTTTTAGATCGCAAGCGAAGTGGTGATGTTGCTGAAGCAGAGCTCAAATATTATCTTAACAGAAAGACAGACGAAATTCCACCACAAGTTCTGGAAATGCTTGATAAAAAACAAAAACAAGCTATATCAGATTTAGACCTTTTCCAAATTCCGGGTAAACGAGGTAGGTCTGTACCCGTGCTACTGACTAAAGTGATGAGAAGAAATATTGATGCGCTGATAGCTTGTCGATCACCTCTGAATATTTCGTCGGATTACTTGTTTGCACGTCCACTCACGGATAAACCATTTGATGGCGGGAGATGTCTCAATAAAATAAAAAACATGTGCAACTTAAAAAAACCGGAAATGTTGACTTCAACTGGATTGAGACACCATATTGCCACAATTTCTCAAGTTCATAGTAAAACTGACGATAAATACACCCAACATTTAGCTACATTTCTCGGTCATGATATGCAAGTGCATGCCAGTAACTATCGATTACCCATACAAGCTATTCAAAAGGGACTTGTTGGTAGCAGACTTATGGAAATTGAAAAACATTCAAAAAAAAATAAGAAAGAGGTGGAAAATGAGTCTGAAAGTGAAATGACTGAATCATGCGGTAAAGAAATTGAAGAAGGATGTAAACAAACTGACAGTGACACACATAGTGAAGAAAATGAAACTAACAAAAATAAAGCGAAAATAACAGAAGCAGAAATAAACATTAATATAATCGAAGAGAATGAAAGTGACAAAATTATAATGAATGAAAAGAATAATAAAGAGAATTATCAGCAAAATGAAAGCGCTAGATGTGAAGAAAGGAGTAGCAAAGCAGATTTTACTAAAGAAAGAAACAAACAAACAATTGGCGAAAAGAAAAAAAATATGATGATCCAACAAAAAAGTACTTCAAAGCAGGTGCAGTCTTCGGATACCGAAAGTTCTGTTGACATTCCACTCCAACGTAGAAAATATTTAAAAAAGAAAAAAAATATACTTACCGATGATGAATCTGATGAAGAAATAACTAAACCGAAACCAAAAACACGAAAGAAAACTCATAACAAATGGAGTACCGATGAGGTGCAAGCAGTAATGCGACATCTGAAACGATTTATTCAAATGAAAAAAAATCCAGGGAAAGCTCTTTGTGAACAAGTATTGCGCAAAGAGCCAGTGCTGCATAAGCGGACGTGGATGCAAATTAATACCTACATCAACAATATTTACAAAAAGAATTTATAGATTTCACGGAAAGGATTGTTTCAACTAAAAAAGCAAGTACTTAAGATAGCATCATCTCTTAGGGCATGTGTAGAGGCACGGACATTTAGTTTCGGGATTTGCTCAGTTATTAAAAGTCTATATTTTTGTTAAAAAAATGCATAAGATTGCATTGGATTTCCTATTGTGTTATGAAAAGAAATTATGTTTTTTTTAGTTTAAAGAGAAGTATAAAGAGAAATTATGTTTTTTAAGTTATATTTTAAGTAACAATGTTTTCAATGTAACCGTTGGTTTCTTGAAATAAATTAATAACAATTCTTATAATTTTTACCACTAATTTCTAAGTCTTACTACAAAACAGTGTTTAAAGTTTGACGCTGCCTAAAACAAATGCTGTCACTTTTTTGAACATACTGATAAATAGAGACAGCATTAGTTTTAGTTTAGGCAGTATCTAACTTTAAACACCGTTTTGTAGTAAGAAGGTAATAGTTTCATAATTCTTTAATATTTTATTATAATATTTCTTTAATGATGGATAAAGTGAAATTGCTGAATTTTGATGATGATGACCCTTTGTAATTGTGAGTTACCATTGTATTTTGTACATTGTAAACGTCCCATCGATCTATTCACCAATGAAACGTCCACATTACAAAAATAAAATCTTTTTCAATCAATAGTGTTTTATTCGAAATTAACAATAACAAAATATAAGAAATCAAAATATAAATATATAAGCACTTTCGTCGCCGTCCACTGTTTCTTCGTTTCTTCAGTCGCTCTACTCTGCTCTGCTATAGTTGCTGCGTCATCGTATGCTGTACATTCATTTCACTCCGCTGTAATTGTTGCTTCTTATTTCATTTCAGTTTGTTGTAACCGCTGCGTCCTTGTTCACTAGTTCACTACTTGCTACACTCCGCTGTAACCGCTGCGTCGCCGTCATCCAATAAATACACGAAGTCAACTCTGGCAAGCAATGGTATTCTACTGGAGCGCCAGCGCAGGCTTCGTGTGTTTCAACCTTCACTCCAATCTTCTGTAGCGTTTGGGTTGTCATTTAGTGAATTATGTCATTCAATGAATGACAACGCAACAGCCACAGCGGAGTGTAGAGACTGGTAATCCAATGGACGACGATGGAGCTACTACTGGTGAATGACAACGCAACAGCTACAGCAGAGTGGAGCAAGTGAAGAACCAGTAAATGACAAATCAACTCCTAAAGCGGAGTGGAGTGAGTCATGAACTAGTCTTCACTCGCTGCACTCTGCTGCTTCTCTGTAGTCGTTGTTTCGTCCCTTCCTGGTTAACCAGTCGCTCCATTCTGCTGTGGTTTTTGCGTCACCATCCACTGGTTCTTTACTCGTAGAATTTTCTGTAAACGATGCGTCGTCACCTGGTGATTCGCTCGCTGCACTCTACTGTAGTCGATAATCGCCTGGCACACCACTTGCTTTACTCTTTTGTAGTCACTGCGTCTTCTTTCGCTGGTTCACTAATCACTGCACTAGTGTCATCATACTTTGGTTCACTCGCTCCACTCCGTTGTAGCTTCTAGCTCTTCACTTCCTCGCTAAATTGTAACTAATGCTCCATCATGATCATTTCACAAAGGTGGGTCATCTGATGTGATCATTTCACATCAGATGACCCACCTTCTCGCTTGCCTATAACATAAAAAATATAGATAATAATGCGCTGTCATCCGCTAGTTCATCAATCACTCGCTCATTCAGACTACAGCCGCTGCTCCGTCGTCTACTGGTGCTTTTCTGCTCCGTCGCGTCGTCCACTGATTTTTCACTTGCTGCACACACAGCACTAATTTATGTAAAGACAAGAATACATGACTTAGTGACGCTGTGTGTGCCTAGTTTGGTTAGGACTGTGCAAGCTGATAAACTCTTTGTTCGGAAAGTACCTAATATGATTTCGTGCTTCGGAAGGCACCTAAAGTTATTGTTCCCGGATACTTTCTACGAAAGCAGTCGTTACATTAGCCATGACAGAGGATTGTGATAGCCCAGTAACGCTGTTGTGAAAAGAATGAGGACCCTCTATTCAAATGTTAGTTATCAGTTCGTTAGTTATCAGTTCCCTGTCAGTACCTATCTTAAAATTCATTTATAAAAGGACTAAAAATTAAAAACCAGTCCTTATAATCTTTTATACGTCGTTATTAATATAGCAAAGTACCTATAGGTTTCTTTATTAAGATTTTGAGTGCCGTCGGGGTACTGCTATGTTCAGAATGGTCAGAATATATGCTACTTAGCGATACCCCGAGACGCCACTCTAAATCTAAATAAAGAAATCTATACTTTGCAATACTTAATAACGACGGATATTTTTTTTTTTTTTTTTTACTTTTGAAGGGCTGGTTTTTAATTATTAAGTCCTTTCAGCGTAGGGGCTTTATAAATTTTTATTGAATAGTTATTTCAATAAAGTGTGCATTCATTCATTCATTCATTCAAGCTTTTTTAACAAGTTCGTTAAGTTTCGGTATAAAAAAATTATTCCATTTTCATTAACATCAGCTGATACTCTTCAAACTACTGAATAGATTTTTACCAAATATAGCTAAAAACCACCACAAGGAAACTAGCTTTCACGTAAAAACCCGCATCAGAATCGGTCCATCCATTCGAGAGCTACGATGCCACAGACAGACAGACACACACACAGACATTGGCTTCAAACTTATAACACCACTCTTTTTGCGTCGGGGGTTAACAATAAACTGTGTTGAAACAGTTTGTTATTTAGCAGTAAGTTCTTCTAAAAGGAAATAAATAATAATAAATACTTAGATAACAAGTATTAAGGTCTGATTTGGAGTCACATTACTTCAGTCCGACCCTTGTGAATCTTTAAATGCAATATTCTCTATTACCTACTTTAAAGGCAATTTGAACCACTAGCTAGGCATTATTATGTAATTGTAGCTAGTAGTATATAGTAGCCCGAACGTGCCAATGAGAAAGCCCGTGGCAAATGCTGTGCTCTGATTGGCCCATTTGAATCGGATCAACAACTGTTCAAACGCAAAAAAGGTGGATTTGTATAAAAATGTCTTAATTATTATTATTACTCATCGTGACACTTGTGGCTCCGAACGGAGCCACATATTTATGGTCAGCTGGCATCGGATCAACAAAAGACACCCGGATCAACAAGTGCAAATGGATCAACAAATTACTACCTATACGGCACGTTGGAGCCACAAAGTGCCCAAAGGTATATCTATATATATATATATATATATATATATATATATATATATATATATATATATATATATATATATATATATATATATATAGCTTAAATTAGTTATATTACTATATAACTAATTTAAGCTACCCAACATGGTATTTTAGTCATCTCGATTAGGATAATAGTACTATAGTATTATGTAATCTGTGGTAATAGTCACCTTTTTTAAATAATACCAAATTCTAAATGTTTTGTTTGCTCTAAAGTTGTCGCCCAAATAGTAATTTGGTCGCCCGTTTAAATAACTAGTTACTCAATTTGTATTTTAAAGTCATCCATTTTCAACATTTGTAGTCAGTCGCCCACTTAGTATTTCAGTACGCTATATTCAGTATTTGTGATACCCAATATGGGAATTTATTGTTACCCGATTAAATACTACCCTTTTTATTTTACGTCTAATATTTTTAAAGTAACGCGCATACTTTTATTAAAACAAACATGGCCACTTTTGGGTTAATCTTATAAAATTAAGTATTTTGGCGGCATTATTTATCTCATATAGTCTTAGCGGTTCATATTTTAGTCACGTCGCTGAAACATATTTTTGTATTCGAACGACAAGGGATTTTGTTTTTGTATTCTTAGCTTACACACCGTTTATCTATAGTCTAAATCCTTTTAGCTTCAGTTCAAACTGCTGCACATACACTAATGGAATTTATGGAACATTATAGCACTCATACACACACAACCACAAAATTCTGCTACTATTTAAAATGTTTAGTATGTACTAGTTCTATAAGTTATCTTTATTATTTTTTCATGCAATAATTAATACCATCTATGCTCTACTATCTATTGACATAGGTCTACAATTACAATTAACTAAGAACAATTGTATCCTTTAGCGGGGGTGGCCTGGTGACCTGTGTAACCGGTTTTCTTTTAAAACCTATTGCGGGCACCAGCTTCTCACACTTCAGGGGCCCTATTTTTGAATCGCTCGTATGACTTAGTTTTGTCGCATGCGACTTAAGTCACACTCGTCTTCCAAGTCGCATGACGCCGATTTTCCGTATTTTTGAATCGTTCGTTTACAGTGCTGCTAATATAAACGAAATGATGGATTTTATCCATTTCACGCGGAATCTAGACAAAACGGTAATTACCGCAACGAAAACGAAACGTAATATCCATGTTTCTATTGGCTGTTACATAAATATCTTTGTTTTTAGTAGAAAAGAATATCGCTCGCCATGCCATATCGCTCGACTGCAAACGAGTGCCCTCACCCACTCGTTGCGGTCGAGCGATTCAAAAATACGGAAAGTCAAATGTCGAACGAAAATCAGTAGAAACCAATCGCTCGACGCCAGCCGAGCGATTCAAAAATAGGGCCCCAGGGGACCTATTTTTGAATCGCTCGGCTGGCGTCGAGCGCTCTTTTCGACTGATTTTCGTTCGACATATGACTCAAAACAATGAGATGTCGAACGAAAATCAGTAGAAACGAGCGCTCGACTGGAGTCGAACGATTCAAAAATAGGGCCCCAGGTCTACATGTATTTCACTGAATTAATGTTCTAGTCTTAAGAAACCTACTGTGTGATGAGGAAATAAATGATTTATTTATTATTATTATTATTTATTATTATTATTATTATTATTTTAATGTCGCTGGTCTACAAATTGTACAGTCGACAGATTATACTTGTTGACCTTGAGAGCGGCTTTATGCCGTACGTAATAAAAGTCGTTTTCGCAGATAAACTATTGAACTTGACGTGCTGTCGTATGCACACTAATCACAAACCAGACCATACAACAACTACTAAAATCTGTGACACTAATTGCCTTCAAAAGTGGCTGAACATTTAGTATTTTGTCACATTATATATTATAACATTCTGCTTGTTTAGTAAGTTGCAACCAATGCAATAATTAGCGTGGCATGGTACTAAAATATTCAGCGGCTTCTGGCTGACCCGTAGAAATAATTTATTTCTGTGGGCCGACCGTACACGTACGATCGGCAACTCATGTGTTTTAACACTTTGTAGAAAAAAACGTGTGCGTGCCTATTGTTCCTGCACGAAATGTATGTCACACATTTCGTATGAAAATAAAAAAAAAAACAAAAAAAAAATTAAAAGTATCAAACAATCAAATATTTCGACAGAAATTTATACCTAGCTTATAAGTATCAATAAGTCATTGTACCAATTATGAATAAAACGGGGTGCGATTTGTTATGTTAGAATAAGTCATAAGTTTATAGTACATACATATTTAATTAGACTGTAAGTTAAAAACTAAGGCGAGAACTACTGCCGACAAACTGCTGGGCAGTTTGGCAGGTGTTATTTTTGTGAAACACTGTATACATACTTAATGGAAAATAAATTAAAAAAAAAAAACATGAGTTGCCGATGCGGCGTGCAAGCGATTTTTACTCTATGAGTGGTGAAGCGAAAGTGTTGTCGATGATAGTACAAATACACAAAATAGAGAGACTAACAGAAGTTTAGCTTAGTACTACGGGCGCTCGAGCATCACACACACACAAAGACAGCTCTCGCCGCTGCGTCACGTACTCGAACTGTTTTGAGAGTGGTTTGAGATTGCAGTTACACAGTGTCGGTGAGAGATGTCTATGTGTGCGTTGCTCGAGCGCGCAAGTGCTAAGCACAACTACTGTACTCTGTCTATAGTACTATTTGTCACAATATATTGTGACAAATAGTACAATACAGTCATGTACAGTCAGCTGCAGCTCACGATGACCATTGGATTACTTTACTGAATAATAATGTACTTGATTCGTTTTGACGAGAGATTATGTGTAAACAATCAATAAAATTAAAAATAAGAATCATGTTTTAACTAATTTTAAACAATTTTGCATAATTTCGTCATTTTTTGACGTCGAAATAAAATTTCACATACTTACAACAATTTTGAAATTCGATCCTGTCGTTATAACGATACGGTGTAATTTTGTGGGATGAAGTACATATAGTTTTCGAAACCTGTTTCGAGAGAAGAATTTTTTTTTTTTTGGTAACCAGTTTCGAAAAAAGACTTATTATTATTGCAAATCAGAGTATTATTCTCTGATTGAAACTGATTGCAAAACAGAAAGTTTTTAAGTAAAGGAAAATTGCGAAAATATGTTATAAAAACCGGCCAAGTGCGTGTCGGGCCACGCACCGTAGGGTTCCGTAGTTACCTTATACCACACCATATTTAATACCACTATCATTTTTCGTCTGCAAAAATAACTTTGTTTTTCACAGTGTTGGTATGAATGACAAAGTTATATTTGCGGTTTTGGAAAATGTGCTACATCTCAAAAACTACAAAACATATGTCGTTCAAACCAATTTTCGTTGAAAGTGTTTATTAGGCTACAGCGTATATTTTTAGATTTTTTTAGACATACGAACGAACAGACGGACAGACAGATAGACAGATAGACAGACAGACATGACGAATCTATAAGGGTTCCGTTTTTTGCCATTTAGGCTACGGAACCCTAAAAAACTGGCCAAGTACGTGTCAGTTACCATATGCAATTACAATATGGCTATACAGTTATATGTACTTCCTGTTTTATACAAATACGACTATAAAGTATACTACCTAACTACTCAATGTTTGTTCTACGAAAACTTTTCCAGTATAAATTAATTATGTAAGTTGATCGACATTACTCGTTAACATAAAAAGACTACTGAGCAGTGATAGTTTTCCTTTAAATTTTTTCACATTTCCAAAAGCAACTGTTTGTCTAGTAGGTGGGAGATTGGGAGGACACTTGACACTAACAAAATTTTGCACTATACAGGGTCATTTTGAACTTATCATCCAAATTTTGAGGATGTGTTCAGTTCATGAAACTGAACAACTTTCTCTAAAGAACACATGGTCAAATATGTAAAATAAAATTGACTTTCCATACAAATCAAAGAGATCACGTGATCAATTTAGTATGGGATGACCAAAATTTTCTGGCGAAATTGGACACATGTTTCTTAGAGAAAGTTGTTTAGTTTCATGGACTGGACGGACACATCCTTAAAAGGATGGTAAGTTCAAAATGACCAGATATAGCTAAATATTTTGAAAACGTATCCCTGAATCAAAGAGTGATTTTCATAATATTTTTGAAAGACCTCTCAAATAACATGCCGCACTAAGAGGATGATGAGAAATAAAATTTTTCATCCCCACTTTACATGTAGTGTAGGGGAAATACACAAAAAAAATTTTTTTTTCGGTAATTTATTCCGCCACTTTTTTGGCGTAATCAATATGTACACATTCATGATGATTTACAGCTTTCTAGTACTTAGGGCCTCTGAGCAAAGCTGCGGACGGACGGACGAACGGATGGTCAGACGAACATGGCGAAACTATAAGGGCTCCTTGTTGACTTTACTACGGAACCCTAAAAATGGCCTTTGCAAGACAGATGTTCAACCAATCCCTGCTATTTGTAACGGCGTTAAACCTAATAAGGTAGTCCGGAGTTATTATACTGCGATAAACCCTGTACCACCTGTTCCACATTAGTTATTAGCATCCATTCCTCATCCAGGGTTAGATTACACAGGATTATGGACTATCTATTTAATCTAGAATATTCCGCTTTCAGGTGAGGTTGGAGTAAAAATTCCTTTATTTTTCTTCTAAAAGCCACACCCTACTTCAATAGACGTGTTTTTATTATTGCGAATATTATTTCTTGCTTCTTAGAGGTAGGTTTTTTGAAGTCAGTTTTTGTTTTTTAAACAATTTTTTATTTTTTTAATGTTTAGTGTAGGCACCTTTTGTATTAGGTAGTGTAGGTATATTATTTAGGTAGAAAAATCGGCTCAGCAAAACGTAGTTAATCGTGGAGAAACATACATACATGGGGGTCAAACTGAGAAGCTCCTTTTTTAAGTCGGTTAAAGAACTACACTTAAGATATCCCCTTTTCATCAAAAAAATAATTATCTTATTCAGTTCATAAACAAAGAAGTTATACGACTGATCATCGAGGTAGTTCACACAAAATCACAGTATTTTCGTGCTTTTTTCAAGATTACTTGAAAAGTACTGAACCGATTTCAAAATTTTAAAAAATCGGACCAACTTGGAAGTTTACCTAATGTAATAACGTTTGAATCATTTCAATCGGTCCAGCCGTCTTCGAGTAATCGGTGTACATACATATAAATAAAAAAAAATATACGCGACGAATAGATAACCTCCTCCTTTTCAAATTTTTGAAGTCGGTCAAAAATTCCTCATTGGATTGGACGAAATCGTGTCCGACTTCCTCCAATAATTATTTCCATGCCTGAGGCCAAAAAGATTTTTCTCTTTAAATTCACCTGTACCGTTTTTGCCTTTTGCTACAAAATGTACCTGCCTACTTTGCAAATGAATCTAATTTTAAGCAACCGATTAATGGTCTTGATCAGGTATAAAAAAACCGGCCCAGTGCGAGTCGGACTCGCGCACGAAGTGTTCCGTACCAAAAAACGGCAAAAAAAAATACGTTTGTTGTATGGGAGCCCCCCTCAAATATGAATTTTATTCTGTTTTTAGTATTTGTTGTTATAGTGCTAACAGAAATACATCATCTGTGAAAATTTCAACTTTCTAGCTATCATGGTTCATGAGATACAGCCTGGTGACAGACAGACAGACAGACGGACAGCGGAGTCTTAGTAATAGGGTCCCGTTTTTACCCTTTGGGTACGGAACCCTAAATATTGTCTCATATTAAAATCAAGAAAGAAAATCGTTAATTGTATCGTAATAAAATTAACTTACTACTTTTGAAAGTTAATAAAGGTAAGGTAGTAACTGAATTAAAAAAGCCCGGTCGCTTTCTTTTTGTCAAAAAAACTTCGTGTACCTAAAAATTAATTTCCATTGTTCTTTAAAACATTTCAGCTTCAGTCCTTTGACAGTATCATTTGATTTGCAAAATAAATGGGTTTTACTAGAAAAAGTAACTTTTTTCTCTTTGAAGTTTTTTATTGATATCATCTAAAAACGGTTATTCTTTTGACTGTGTATTCTAGCAATAGTATATTTAGAATAATGTTGCTACGGAAAAGTGATTATCCTACTAATATTATAAATGTGAAAGTTTGTGGGTTTGGATGTTTGTTCCTAAATCACGCAAAAACTACTAAACGGATTTCGTTGAAATTTGGCACACAGATAGAAAATAGCCTAGATTAAAACATAGAATAATTTTTATCCCGATATTCCCACGGGAACGGGAACTACGCGGGTGAAACCGCGGGCAGCCACTAGTTGATTTATAATTTAGCTGGTGATAAGCCTAACTGTGAAAGTTTGTATTTTGTTATTTTGTTATGTTTGTTGCGTGTACTCAATCACGCAAAAGTGGTTAAACGCATTTGAATGAATTTTGTCACACAAATAGTTTGTAACCTGGATTAAAACATGGATATTCTTTTAATTCTGCGGTAAATCAAAGATTCCATTTTTCGAATATCCACACGGACGAAGACGTGGGCGGAAGCTAGTTCAACATCAGCCATTTTTAATATCTCCACTGCTGGGGCACAGACCTTCCTTATGGGTGGTTAAGAGGGAAGGGCCATGACCCACCACGCGGGCCCAATGCGGATTGGTGGGTGTTAACGACTGCAAATGCAGCCGGGAACAACGGTTTAACGTGTCTTTCGAAACACTGAGCTCAAGATAATAATTTTTTGGTCACCCATCCCATGACCGACCCTTACGAAAGTTGCTTAACTTCCACAATCACAGGGCGAGGAGCTAAACCACTGCGCTACCGAGTTTTTCAAGTGGTTGGTGCTCTGGAAGCTAGTTCCATATTAATTCAATAGTGGTGTTTAAATAATAAAATATGTATTAGAGTCTAACAGCCGTTTGTACCACATGAGTAAATAAACGTGTACGTTTTTTCACTCATGTGGTTTGTACTTAACTTAAGAATCGCCTATGTCTTTTCCTAAGTACAACTCGACTAAGATAATAATTAGGCGCACAACAGTTAAGTTCCTGACACCGTTTTAATTTGGTCGAGTTGTAGTTAGGAAAAGACTTAGGCGATTCTTAAGTTTAGTGCAAACGGCCATAAGAAGTTTTATAAACAATGTTCCGATAAGTTCCGATCCCAAACTTACGCCAACGAAGTTGGTGGACACGCAACAAAAATGCAAGCGAATGGTGTTTTTGATAAGTTCATACTTAATCAACTTCCGCACGCACATTCATTGAAGTGATACAAATATAAGGTAGGAACCTGAAAAGGTAAAAACACCTTGATAACACCTTCATAATGTTCCAACAGTTAAAGATAACAGTGGCGAAGTGTTCACACAAGCCGATTCCCATCGGCTTACCTTCGACAAAACTTAGAGGTCTCTCCCTACAGAGGAAACACTGGTGCCGCCTCAATAGTATCCGCATGGGACACGGCAGGTGTAACTTTATGAAACATAAGATTAAATAACGTTCGGCCAATTGGGTTTTGTCTTTGTCATAATTTCACCCCTCGACAGTTCCTCGGTGGTACAGGATTCCGTGTGTAGTACGCTTCTACCGACACCACTGAAACACGATATACTACATACAGGGTCATTTTGAACTTACCATCCAAATTCTGAGGATGTGTTCAGTCCATGAAACTGAACAACTTTCTCTAAGGAACACATGGTCAAATATGTAAAATAAAAATCGACTTTCCATACAAATCAAAGAGATCACGTGATCAAATTAGTATGGGATGACCAAAATTTTCTGGCAAAATTCGACACATGTTTCTTAGAGAAAGTTGTTTAGTTTCATGGACTGGACACATCCTTAAAATTTTGATGGTAAGTTCAAAATGACCCGATATATTGGATGAATCAGCGTTTTATCGACACTCGACTGTCAAAATCTAATATGTAGAAGTTCGCAGGATGAGGATGAACAGCGTCACCGCCGATTGACAAGACTTGATGATGTTGAGAACCAATAGTGGTTTTTTATTTTTTTTTTATTTTGTTTATTATGTGCTGATGATTACAAACACATGAGACGAACCCAGTGAACTGTCTTTTGACAGTTAAACGTCATAAATTGCTATCATATCGCGTTTCAATGGTCATGGGGCTGGTCATATAAACGCCAAGCATGCCATTGTGGAAAAAATAAAAGCTCAAAACTAAACTTTGGTAAAAGCCGAATAAACATTTTTATTTTGTCCAATTTAGTCTGTGACTAGACCATTATTTCTAAAAAGTTTAAGGTGAACTTTGTTTGTTTAAAAAATATACAAAAAGTTGATCTAAGCTAAGTAATATGAGCCATGTCGCGATTTAGCGTCAAAAAGTTTGCCGTTCGAGTTGGCTTTAAATGAAAATGGAAAAATTAAAAAGTATTTTTTCAGTATCTTTTAAATACATAACATTACATCACCTTTTAAGTTTAGAACGTGTGATAGAGGGCTCCGCTCTTTCTTAAATTATAACAGATACGTTTGTTTCCAATTTCACATTTGTAGGTAACAGCACAGATTAATATAGGTAACAGCTAAACTAGGTACTTAAATACAATCCTTGATATACGCGTAACTAAGTATGTTTTGTGTTTTATTTCGACTAATTTGTTACATTCATTAATTCAGTGTTTAACAACCATGGCGTGTCTCGTCGCGACATTGTTCAAAGTAATTCAAACTTACGAGAGAATATGAAACATATTATAGAATGACACGAATGCGGTCAAGTGTAACTTTTATTATCTTTATATTTCACTTTTTATTGTTATGTTGATAAGTCACCATTAAAAGTATCAGATAAGATACTTTGAAACTCCTTTTTTTATGAACAACGGGGTAATGCTTGGCCTTCACCTCACCTGATGTTAAGTGACGATAAGGCCGAAGCCACCTTCGCACTAAACCCGAAATCCTCATCACTGAGGAACTGGCTATCTTACCTCTAACTGCCGGAACACAACAATTTTTAAATTGTTGTTATGGCGTCAGACTTAGGTAAGATAGTGGTAGCTACCCAGGTAGACTTGGAATAAGTCCTACCACCAAACAAACTGAGTACAAAATGTAGATCAGTGGGTTTGAACCGGGACCAACGACTTAACTTTCCTATCGAAGCCGGTGCAGATCGAGGTAATACATTTTCGGTCACCCATCTCAATTAAACTTTAATATTAGGCGCTTTTGAATTGTCAATATTTTTATATCAAGTCTACTACCCAATTTAGGCTTTCCAGCTGACAGGAAAAATGGGCGCACGAATCTTATCGAGGAAGCGAAGCGCAAGGGCACTGCCTACCTTTTCTCGAAGCGCTTCGTCGTTTTTTTGAACCCTCATATCTTGGGTTTGGAGTATACTAGATAAACAAAATTCTCGGAATGTGTTGTCAGTAGTAGACTTATTAAATATATAAAGTTTGCATTGTACAGCTTTTATAATATAGATTTTATTGAGATCTAAAAAAACCACGATTTCGTCACTGACTCACTCATGATCATTAAAATTCATCCAGAAGTCCTAGAAAACTGAAATTTGGTATATAAGCTAGTATTAGGACACAAACAACAAAAAAATTATGAAATTGGACTTTAACCGCTTAACCCTCATATCTTGGGTTTGGTTTGTACCAGAAGCACAAAATTCTGAGGATATGATGTCTATAGTAGACTTATTAAACATACAAAGTTTCAATTGCATAGCTCTTAAACTTTGGATTCTATTGATATCTAAAAAACCTCGATTTCGTCAAAACTTACTGATAATCATCAAAATGCCTAGGGTACTTCCTGAAGTCCTAGAAAGCTGAAATTTGGTATGTAAGCTAGTATTAGTACACAAACTGCAAAAAAAATATAAAACTTGAATCTTTTACCCCCTAACTCCTTAAACTAGGGGATGGAAGTTTGTATGCGACTTCCGCAAATTTTGATGCTGGAGGTCTGAAAAAATTAGACATATGAATCTGAAAAATCTTTAAATAGTTAGTAATTATTTTTAAGCATTAGTAAATCACTGTTAAAGTAATAGAAAAAAAAGTACTTATAAAAAGATATTGTGTTCATTTCAAAACTACTTCTTTCATGGCGCAAAACTCGTGCAGACTCTATTTTGTTCTTTGCACTGTCACCAATTACGTTTTTAGGGTTCCGTACCAAAATGGTAAAAAAGGAACCCTTATGGTGTGACTCAGTCTGTCTGTCTGTCTGTCACAGCTGGATATCTCGAGAACTACTAATGGCATCAACTTGAAATTTGGAATAGTTTAAGATGACATTTGCCCAACTATTTTGCAAATAAGAAATAAATAAAAAATTAAATATCTTTTTTACAACAGGGCCTGAAAAGGGGTCTTAAAAATTTGAAGTGGGGCTACTAGGGCATGTGTGGTATCATATGAAAGAGCGCTGTTTGCATGTTTTTAAACATTTTTTCTTTTTTTTCTAGACCGCATAGTTTTCGACTTATGATGAAAAATGTAAAAAAAAATCCGTTCCCGCCCCCTTATCTCCGAAGTTTGCAAAGAGAAAAATCTGAAATAATTCTATGTGATAGTAGTTCATATAAAGATTACAGGAAAAATAAAACGATGTCTCAATATAGCACACTTTTTTAGAAAATATCAAATTTCTAAAAAAGATAACTTAGTTCCACTATCGATCAAGAGATGGCGCTGAGCTAAAACTGCAATACTAATTTTATTATTCTACTCTGCATTGTGGTTTAATAGTGCAATTACGATGGTACGGAACCCTCGGTGCGCGAGTCCGACTCGCTCTTGACCGGTTTTATTTTACTCATGTGCTGTCACATTCTGCGTTAAAGAATAAAATAATATCACAGCATAAACGAATTAGTTCTACCACAGAATAAAATAAATAACAGTCAAGTACGCTGGTTGATGGTGATCGAATTTTACACTATTTTAGACCACAATTCTGACCCCCCACCTTGCGTTATCGGTTTATGGATAGTTACTTACAAAAAGAAGTGAAATCCCACCAAAATCATTTCATGAATAGTGTTGCCAAGACCTCGAACTGTCAAAAAGTTATCAGACCTCATGTAGACCCAAGCTTTTAACTCTACGCGCCCTAACTCTGCAAGCCCTAACTTCAAAAATTCTACACCTTAGTTAAAATATGTGGCTTGGCTATTTCGTTACATGGAAACCTTTTTAATAAACAATAGTTATTGTAGTAACGAAACGGTCAAGCCACATATTTTGACTAAGGCGTAGAAGAGTTTTTGAAGTTAGGGCTTGCAGAGTTAGGGCGCGTAGAGTTAAAAGCTTGGCTCTACATGAGGTCTGAAAACTCTTTGACAGTTCGAGGTCTTGGCAACACTATTCATGAAATGATTTTGGTGGGATCAACTTTACCAGATTTGATGATTTGCTTTTAAGCTTTACTATATTGAATTGACAACTCCTCAATAGCTACCCGAGAATAAGATATCAATATCGATAAACCAACAAACCGACACATTTCTCACAATAAGAACGGTGACAAGTTCTGCTTTCAAAAACTCTTCAAACAAATAAACAGACACCGTTTCTCTTTCAACGAAATCGTTTCTGAAGAACGAGACACAAGTACCCTTGATAGTGTTTACTGTCATATTGATTTACTACCGTATATTTAAGATCGAATCAATATGAATAATATGTTAAAGGCCTGGGCTGCCTGCGTAGTCACGCGCGTAGTGACGCGCAGCAAAGATACGTGCGTGTTCGGTGTGACGTCCAATAGGGAATGCCATTGAGTACAACGTCACGAGCTGCAATGCGTAGGGTTACGCATCATTCCACGCGTTACGCAAGCGGTGTGCCATATGTCATGTCATAAAGTTTCAGATATTACAACGTCATGGTATGTCTACGTGCACGCTTACGCATCCGGTGTGTTTCGCCTCTAAATCACTATAATGATTCGACACTTTTCGACTAGGGGCTAGGGGCTACGGAACTAGGCTAGACTGACAAAATTCGCTGCATTAGGATCTAAAATAATATGTCAATAAAAACACGACTGCCCTGCCAAAAACGAACTAAAAAGTTAAATAACAAGTGTCATTGCAGTCGGGGGACTGTTATGTGGAACAATTTTTTATCAAAGAGGTCCCCCAACTGCAATGACACTTGTTATTTAAGTTTTTAGTTCGGTTTTGGCAGGGCAGTCGTTTTTTTTTAATTTTTCAAATTAATTGTTTTTATTTTACACATTTTAGTGATCAATTATATAGTTTTTAAATATGCTCATTAGGGCCTTTCATTTGATGCCCATATTGTAATAATTGAAAAAAAAAATACATTTAAAAGTGGCGCCGTACAGTCGCCATATTGACATTTCTCAAAAAAAATATTTCCAGTGTATGGATTCCAAAGATACCAGATACCCCATACATCTAAGTCCGTTAATCCATTTAGAAGTTATTGTGGAATAAAGAAACTCACATACCCACAAACATACATGAACCCTGAACACATATACACCACTTTTCCTTTTGGGGCAGTCGTGTGAAAAGGAAAAATGATTAAGTCGGTACGATATATTACGAATAAAATATAATATATATCTTATATTAGAGGCCATCAAAGAATATTTAAAAATTGCACTTTACTAATTTATTTGCTCAAAATTATCAATAGGTACTTTTAATCTAAGCCCAAGGAGGGTTTATAGTACTAAATTCATGTCTAAGCCCTTGATAAAACATAATTGATTTATTTCCTTAGGTGGCGCTACTGAGCTTATCGAACCACGTTAAAGCTTCTAATTCTGGCCTATGTAATCCCATTAAAACGTAACATCAACATCAACAACGTCACATCATAATACATTTTACTTTTTAGGGTTCCGTACCAAAATGGTAAAAAAGAAACCCTTATGGTGTGACTCAGTCTGTCTGTCTGTCTGTCACAGCTGGATATCTCGAGAACTACTAATGGTATCAACTTGAAATTTGGAATAGTTTAAGATGACATTTGCCCAACTATTTTGCAAATAAGAAATAAATAAAAAAATAAATATATTTTTTACAACAGGGACTGAAAAGGGGTCTGAAAATTTTGAAGTGGGACTACTAGGACATGTGGGGTATCAAATGAAAGAACGCTCATTGCACATTTTTAATCATTTTTTATTTTTGTTTTAGGCCGTATAGTTTTCGACTTATGATGAAAAATGAAAAAAAAAAAATACACCTCCCCCCTTATCTCCAAAGTTTGCAAAGAGAAAAATCTGAAATAATTTTATGTGATAGCAGTTTATATAAAATTTACAGAAAAAATAAAACGATGTCTCAATATAGCACACTTTTTTAGAAATTATCAAATTTATAAAAAAGTTAACATTAGTTCCACTATCGGTCAAGAGATGGCGCTGACCTAAAACTGCAATACTAAATTTATTATTCTACTCTGCAGTGTGGTTTGATGGTGCAATTATGATGGTACGGAATCCTCGGTGCGCGAGTCCGACTCGCTCTTGACCGGTTTTTTCTAATGGATCGTTTGTAAAAGTATTAGGTAAATTAATTGATTTTTTTGGTGGAATATTATATCATAATCGACAAGTTATTCAATGTTTTGTTATCTTCCTACGACATTCAGATCTCGAGTCGAACTCATAACCGAAAGTGGCGGAAGCCCTCGACCTAGAAACACGCAACAACAACATGTTGCGATGTTTTCCGAGCTTACTGTCACGCGATAGTTTCGGTAAGCAAACGGCGAAAAGTGACGATTCGTCGGAGAGGTTGCGACGTTATTGCGGAAATTCCTTTCTTTATTGGACTCGTTTAAAAGATAAGACTTTTTTCAGAATTATACAGAATGTTACTAGGAAGTCAAATCTTAGCATATAAATTACAATTTTTCTTTTTCAAAAACTGTACCTACGAATTTTATAGTGTCATTATAAAATTTGTACAATTTGATTGGTGGGAATCTACAAAATGAGATCACCATATATTTTTTTTTTCAAATAGGTTTACATACAATTACTTTACAATACACAGGAAAACAGAATGGTTGTCGAGAGTCAATAACATAGCACTTTACTTATATTTTGAAGAAAAATAAAAGAAAGCTCAAAACCGGCGTCGTCCTCGACGAAAACGCTTCGTTTTCTCGTACGATCGCCGATTATAAGTTTCTCCTGACCGGAAGTGGCACCGCGGTGAATTTTATTTAATATTGTAATTCTAATAAACACATTTTTTTTTATAAAACTTCTCGTGGAATGTTTAAGGCCCATAGTCTAGTATATTTAGACGGTATTATTACATTTCCTCGGGCTCGTAGTCACCGCTAGAAGTAGATAGCAAAACTGCTAAAAGTGGCTGTTTTGACATATTGCTATCTACTTCTACGAATGACTGCGAGGGAATGTAGTGATATCTTCTAAAAATACTAGTCTTTTAGCCCTAAAAATTCTACAAAAGTTTTATTAAAATCCTTTTCATAAAAACACTAAGGGCGCCACTTTCGGACAGGGAATCGCCTTAGGTTTGGTATTTAGAATAAGTGTACCTACTTAAAAGCAGGGAATGTTAACGTTATTTTTAAATATAACATTAATTTTTACTCTTTTTACCGTTAATTTTAACATTAACGTTATGTCAATAAATAACGTTAATTTTAACGTTAATTTGAGAAATAACGTTAAATTTAACGTTATTTACTGAAATGACGTTAATTTTAACGTTAATTTAACGTTGATTTTAACGTTAATTTTAAAATTAACGTTATTCCAATTAATAACGTTAATTTTTTACCGATAATTATACCGGTACTAAATTTAACGCTATATTTAACGTTAATTTTACCGGTAAAATATTTTTAACGTTATTTTTACCGGTAAATTTACCGATAAAATGTTTTAACGGTATTTTTAACGTTATTTTTTTAACGGTATTTCAATCCCTGCTTAAAAGTTTATCCATACAGTTTGTTTTCAGCGAAGTTAGCAACATACCAGCACTAGTAAATCGCATTGCAGATATCGAATTGACGTCCATGTTAGTCGTTATAAGCACGTGGACCAACTTCATAAGTGTTCTTCTGTAATTTCAGATCCAACTTCCTCTACCATTCGCATTATACCCATATCTTACGTATAGATTTGATCGTTAGTACGCCGACATTAGATAGTTGTTATCGATAATTTACTAACTGACAACTGGACAGTTTGACACTCGGCTTGTGGATGCGTTCCCACGGAATTTGATCTAGATATTTGTCACATACTTTTTTATTTATCTAGGTATCTATTTGCAACACCACGAGTTCCTTTAGGCGCATAATATCAGAAACGCAAAATAGCTGATTCGCAAATAATTCGATTCTTATAATAACAGATTCTCAAAATATCCAAAATTGTACATAACGGGTGGCGCAAAAGTACTGGCACTAAAGAAAATACTTTTATTTTTTTATATGACATTTTCTGTCATTCTGTTGTTGAAAATTGTGTAGTGAACAAATATAAAATACACTGAAAATAAACATGGACCGTTTTACTCCCCAAGAACGTGGAATAATTGTGTCAATGTTCTTACGGAATAATTCATCAGTGATAAGAACACAACGTGAATTTCGTCGACGATTTCCCCACCGTCCGGCAGGACTGACCAGTCCAGACTTCTTTCTTTGGGGTTTTTTTTAAATCTCGGGTGTATGTGAACAAGCCACAGACTCTCGCAGCTCTAAAAGAAAACATTCGTCAAGAAATAACGAACATATCGCAGGAAGTGTTACGGCAAGTTATGCAAAATGTCATAAATAGGGCTCAAATGTGTATCAACTCTGGAGGTCACCATTTAAAAGACATCATCTTTAAATCCTAATGGTACGAAATTTAATGGCACAAATATACATTTAAAAAAACCTAAATCTAGTTTTCTAATTTAGAAAAAATGTTATAGCTGAACCAAATAGGGTCTTTACTTTTGCGCCACCCGTTATTATGGGCAAAAATGTCAAGAAATGAAAAACGCAAATCCTTTAAGGCACTGAAACCAACAGTCAAATTTATATTAGAACATTTATTTCCATTCCATTTCTTTTTTGAAATTGAGAAAATATTTATTCAAAAAAATAAAAAAGTGCTTTTAAATTGTCTACATTTTCCTACCACCTATTCGAGCCTTTTTCGACTGAAATAAATTTATATAACACAACGGGATAGTATTTGGCCTTTACCTCACCTCACGTTAAGTGACGATAAGGCAGAAGGTGAGGAAGCGCACTACACCCGGAATCCTCACCACTGAGGAACTGGCTAACTTAGCTATAACTGCCGGAACACAACCATTTTTAAATTGCTGTTATGGCGTCCGACTTAGGTAAGATGGTTACTAGCCAGGTAATAAGACTTGTAATAAGCCCTACCACCAACCAAACCGAGTACAAATTGTACCCCCCCTGGGAATCGAACCCGGGACCGCTCCGTGTTACAATTACAAGGGTAGGTGAACCACTAGACCACAGAGGCGGTTATTTATGTTTAGATTGTATGTTGGGATGATTATAAACTTGTAACTCAATCATGCCAAAACGGCTGAACGAATTTGGATGAAGTTTACTACACATATAGTTTATAACCTGGAGTAAAACATAGAATACAATTTATCCTAGTCAAAGATTCCCTAGGGGTTTTTCGAATTCAATATCTACGCGGACAAAGTCGCGGGCGGAAACTAGTTAATATTTATCATTATCACACATTGTTTCGTTTTGCATAAACTGGCTCAACTTGTTTATCCTGGATTCAAGCGGTAACATATAAAGGTCAAAAAGTCAAAAAGAAATTATAAGAAATCTGCGAAGCAAAATCAAATAGTTTTCATATAATAACCAAAATTCTACCCAAGGGAGGTTTTGTGCTTATTCCAACAATGTTATGGCGAACAAGGGTTTACCAGAACATTTAAAGGGCACTTTTTTATTTATTTTCGGTCTTATTGCATTTGAACACGGTTCAGATTACCCTGGTTTTCGGAATAGCCTTAGGGTAAAAGAAATCGGAAATTTCAGGCACTTGAATTAAGAGAGGTTCCTATTGCGAAGGTAGCCTGAACAAACCGATCGCTTGAAATCTACTTCGGACATTTTACTTGGAAACCAATAACAAGCTTTTATATATTTATTTGTTTTTAGAATAAACAAAATAAGATATCAATGCGGTATGGTAAAATGTTGACTCTGTATAAAAAAAAACCGGCCAAGTCCGTGTCGGGCCACGCGCCATAGGGTTCCGTAGTTACCTTATACCATACCATATTTAATTCCACCTATCATTTTTCGTCTGCAAAAATAACTTTGTTTTTCTCAGTGTTGGTATGAATGACAAAGTTATATTTGCGGTTTTGGAAAATGTGCTATATCTCGAAAAATAATTACTATATCACGTTCAAACTAAATTTTCGTTGATAGTGTTTATTAAGATCTACAGCATATATTTTTTTTAGATTTTTAACTCTCTTATTTCAAAAGTTTAAGGGGGGGGAGGGGAGACACACATTTTACCACTTTGGCGGTGTAAATCTTTCAAACGGTTGACTTTGAGAAAAAGTTGTCTTAGCAACCTCAATGTCATTTTCAAAGACCTATCTATAGACACCAAACACGTGTTGGTTTGAAGAAAAATTTTTTTTTAGTTTCAGTTATTTTTCTTATTAACAGAATACATTTACCTACCAAGTTTCAACTGTGTAGTCTTAATACTTTCGGAATAAAGTGGCTGTGGCATATGGACAGACAGACAGACATGACGAATCTATAAGGGTTCCGTTTTTTGCCATTTAGGCCACGGAACCCTAAAAAACAGTACTTACGCCTATAGTGTAGGAAATGAAGCGATCTTTTGTATGGAGACCCCAACATTAAATCCTCAGTCGATGAAACTTTGCAGGGATGTAATATTAGTATGAACCAAAACCTATGTACAAAATCCAAAAACAAAAAAAAGCTATTTGGATAGTTTAAAAAATGTTTCATTTATGATACTTTATCATACTGTAATGTTTCGTCTACTGAGGATTTACTGTGAGGGTCCACTACCTTTTTTTTCCTATATTACTATACTAGGACGAACAACTATCGAGGAAAAAAAACGCGCGTAAAAGTACTCGATGGGAAATTTTGCTTTCCGATTATTCGATTAGATGGCGCTATATAAATTACTCATGCAAAATTATTCTATCGAATTTTTTTCACGCGCGTTTTTTCTTGTTATATGTTTGTGCTACAGTTACAGTACTTACCTGTAGCACGAACATCTATAGAGAAAAAAAACGCGCGTAAAAGTACTCGACAGAGTCACTATCTAGGGAAAATATCATTTCACTTTTCGACGGTAGATGGCGCTATATAAATTCCCATTGAAAATTACTCAATAAAGTTTTTTTACGTGCGTTTTTTTTTCTCGAGGTACAAAGTAATAGCTAGTAGTAGAAGTATGGGTAGTTCACCTATTTTTTGTTTCATGTTTTCAACTCATCAGTAATGTACCTACTTTTCTTATCAATAAATATAGTTTTCCACGACATTTTATTAACTTTTCTTTGTCCATTACATTATTGTTACTACATACTTTCGGTAACGATATCAAACTCAAATAATTTATTCAGTTTCTTATAAGCACTTGTAAACTGTGCCATATGTTACTGTACCACAAACTTTATGCTATAAAAACTAAATAAAAGATTTCCTAGATATGTAATGAATGATAATATACCTAAGTAGGTATATTATGAGTGATAATAAATATAATATGATAATAAAAGTTTCTTGCGCCCGTTCTTCTTGTCAGCTAAAAAAGTCTGGAACGGGTGGTAGGAAAATATAGACGATTCAAAAGTACTTAATAATTAAGTTTATTTGAATAAAGCTTATTTGACGTTGACTTTGACTTATGATAACAAATAATAAAAATTTCACATTAAACATATTTTACGAAACTTTGAAACTGGCGCACCTTATGAAATTTTAAAATTAATAATCAATTATTAAGAATGTATTTAAATACTTATATATTTTTTGCAATTCATTGACATTTAACATGGTAAATTATAAGATTTTTAATAAGCACCTCTGACAACAAGCCGTGGATAAAAACAACTAAGAATCTAAAAAAATAGAAACAGACTTGTTTTAAACATGGCACCAAAAACTACTCGGTTTAATAAGAATGGTTATGAGATGGCTATAAAATTAGAATTTATAATAAATACCTGAGGATATTAAGCTTTTGTCTTTTTAACCAATTTAAGATAGTCTTGAACAACTGGCTAATGGACTGGACAGAGGCTTCTATTGTATTGACGATTTCCTCAAATATAAAGAGTAAGGAAGGTCGACGTACTAATTACACTAGACATTTTCTCCACAATAAATTATATAAAATAATATAGGTTAATAACATTAAATTATTATAAACGGTATTATTACTAATTTGCATGATATGATATAGTTAAATAGGCATAAGTTCTACCCAGATGTATAACAACTTTAAAGTTATAAAAATGTTACCCTATTTAATGCAAATAAAAGAATTGAAATAAATCGAATTAAATACGTAGGTAGGTAATGGAATTGTGAATGAAAAAAAAAACTAGAATTAATTCAAATTTTTTTTGCTTACTCTAATTATACTAAGTTTTGAGATTTAAGTTTTATACTCTTTAGAGATACCAACTAATAAAAAACCGGCCAAGTGCGAGTCGGACTCGCGCACGAAGGGTTCCGTACCAAAAAACGGCAGAAAAATTACATTTGTTGTATGGGAGCCCCCCTTAAATATTAATTTTATTATGTTTTTAGTATTTGTTGTTATAGCGGCAACAAAAATACATCATCTGTGAAAATTTCAACTGTCTACCTGTTGTTGTTATTAATATCGAGCAAAAAAATAGCAAAAAAATCACGTTTGTTGTATGGGAGCCCCCCTTAAATATTAATTTTATTCTGTTTTTAGTATTTGTTGTCATAGCGGTAACAGAAATACATCATCTGTGAAAATTTCAACTTTCTAGCTATCACGGTTCATGAGATACAGCCTGGTGACAAACAGACAGACAGACAGGCAGACGGACAGCGGAGTCTTAGTAATAGGGTCCCGTTTTTACCCTTTGGGTACGGAACCCTAATAAAAAAGTCTGTAAATACCAAGTGGGAAACGACTTTTATTTATGCCTCATATTTAATGACTATAGCCAAGTTTGAGCTTATGTGTAAAGTAGCTATTAAAATAATTGAAGTAGGTATGGTAATAGTAGGTAGTTTTAAATAATTTATGCAATTTTATCGCAGCTTTAGTTTTAAAAAGCTGGCTCTATTATAACCAAACCTGTGCCAATGATATGCCTTAAAAGGATTATTTTAATATTGCTTGCTAAAGCCGTAGCATTAATATAAATTAAATCGTTTAACTTAACCCCACTCAATTACATACCTTTAAATAAAACATTGCATACCATTACATGGAAATGGTAGAAGTTAAAGCATTAATAATAATATCTGGAACATGTTACAAACCCAAAAAAATCTGCTTCACCAAACTTGATGATTATTGACTCGGTCACAATTATTTTTTGGTTTCCAAATCACTGGTTGCAATGCAACAGTTATCACCGAAAATCACAGTTTCACAAAAAAGTTTCCATCCAATCCAATTCACTGACCGGAAGTAATCGAAATCCGATAAAAAATAAAAATCCAAAATGGCACCACAAAGTACGCGCGAAATAAACTTCCAATTTCAAAATTTCGAACGCGAGTTCGAACTTCGAGAGCGTTCGGAAACGCACGCGGCACGTACTCCGGCCTCGACAGACGAGTCAGAACTGAACTGAACGCCCGGCCAAGCTCCACTGATGCCTTCCAACTTCCAACATATTCATCCGAAAGTTATTGCAGAACCAGAAAATGAAACGACACATTTCCCACTACCCTGTTTTTTCAAAGGCTTTGGTGACCCCTCTTGCGTGGATTTGGGTTTGCCGAAACACAAAAAAAGCTAATAAATTATTATGAAAACATATTTTCGTCGTTTCTTTTCTGAAAAGAAATACTTTTTCAATGGAGCTTTGCTCGAGTACCTCGACTCTTTTGTGCTTTGAGTTGCATGTCACAACTGGTGAAGAACACGAATATTTCTTTCTGGCGATTTTCTTTTTTGGAGTTTTGTTTCGACTAACAAAATGTATTTACACGGCTTTGCGTATGAGAACGAAGTTCAACGTGAGTAAGAGAAAATGAAAACGGTTTATTTCTATTCTTAGCTCTCAATAATTCAGCACTTTTGCTGATGTTTACTGCAGTTACGTGTAGTAGCACTTAATACAAATCGGATGTTGTTTTTCATTATAATTATTTTTTATTATACTTCTGACATCATTAACAATGACCATGCAACATACAATTATTTATGATTAAGATTGACGTGCTTATTATAAATCAATCTTTAAATTGAACTGTATTTTTGTCTATGTCCATTTTCATTTGAATATAAAATCTTGAATTTGAATAACAAGAAGCAATGGAAGACTTGAAGTATGTCAATCATTGTTATTATGAGTGAAGCCGTAAGAATGTGTCCTTGGTCTGTTTTTTATCGTACGACGTTTCCGAACGCAATATAATGATTAATGCATTAAAAAAGTTCGAGGTGGAATTTTTAGCGGGAAACAGGGGAATCCATTTTATGAATAGAAACTAAAATACATCTTTATTCTAACGAGCTTCAGTTAAGTTCACTTTGCTATGTCAAGGTTGAATCGTTACTTGAATCAAATGTGAATTCTTTTGTATGCAAGGTGATTTTTAAACTGGCTTCTATTCTAGGTATTTGTAATTGAATGTATTCTAATTTCTATTTAAAACTTTTCTATAGTTTGTAAAGAAGAATTTTATTGTCTGACAAAATAAAGTTAGTGCTAGGGTTTTGAAGTAGGTATTCAAGATTGAAAAGTAGTTAATCACTTAAATAAAACTTTCATTATTTAAGTAAAGTGTATTTAAGTGTTTTTTCAATACTTAGTCATCTGTTTTACTTTCAAGTTAGTACTTTTATTATTTTATTCTTAGGTATAGTCAAACATGCACTACTTTTACTAATAGCAGTACTTTAATTATAGCAGTGGGTTTATTTTCGGGCATTTTGAACACCGTCATTCACGTGAACATAAAGTCATGAATGTCATGATAGGTTCCGTAAATAATAATAAAAACAGTTTGTGCTGCCATAGCACGAACAGCTATCGAAAAAAATAACGCGTAAAAACATTCGAAAAAGTTTTTGTATGGAATATTTGTACAGCGCCATCTACCGCCGAAAAGCGAAATATTTTTTTTAAAGATAAGATAGGGAATGCGCATTTTTTTGTATCAAAATCAAAAGTATAATGCGTGAGAAATCAACTGTAATATTAACACTTTTCTCTTGAGTTTTTTTCTCGTGATATAGTTACTTGAAGTTAACACGCAGTAGCACCCTCCGAAAACGCTCTTTACAAAGCGGTCCTGATTTGTGACGTCACTTGTCACGTTTCAGGCGCGTTTATTATGGAGTTTGAATTATCTCCTTAAACTTTGCGTTTAAGTACATATTGTGTCATACAAAATATTATTTCTTATTCGATATTCTATCTGACTGTTAAGTGCATTATATCCGAAAATGCAAAAAAAAAATATTTTCCACTAATTTCATCTTGTGATAAAAATAAAATAATACTTTTTTTTTCTGTTCCATCAAAATTCAAAATTCAAAATAATTTATTCAGTCTAGGCTGTTACAAGCACTTGTGAATGTCATAGAAGCTACGCCATCGGTTCGCAAACCCTAAGCGGGAGACCTTGTAACGAGAAGAACCGGCAAGAAACTCGTCAAGGGCTGCTTTTTTCTCCCTGTATATTTCATACAGAGTCGTCAACATTGAAAAATGAGCTCTACGTTTAAAGTGAGGTCATTTTCCATCACAATAATTAACAAAAGTTTGCACATAATGGGTAGGTAGGTTAAAATTAAATATATCTACTACATTCAGATAGGTAAATATGAGAGTAAATAACTTTCAACTAGTTGAGAAATCACGCTATCTGCTACTCGAACCAAAAAACACTTGATGCAAGACATAAAAAGTAAAAACGCAATTCTTACAATTCAATATGCGTTAAGATAGGTACTCAGAAGCAGACCCATTCCCACTGGCAGCACCCGTTCACGAGCATGACGCATGGACCAGCCATCGCTTCGCTCAACCATATTTGAGGGAACGTAACGACCCGCCCCACACGACACCACCGCAGAAATGATAAAAGAGAGCATGACATACTTAGGCTACCCATCCTAAGGCACTGAATTGAAAACTAATATCCAAAAGCTTTCATAGGCCTTTTCTTACAAAACTATAGACGAAAAAATACGAAAAAATATTACGAAAGCAAAATAATCATTTTAGTCATTAGCAATAAAAAAGTGAGAAATCAAAACAAGGATAAGTTATTAATTTTATGTTTTGAGTAAGAAGTGCCATTGATAATATTAAACATGAAGAAAAAAAAATATATATGCGACGCCCTTAGTACAAGCAGACAGAAGCAGACCCATTCCCACTGGCAGCACCGGTTCACGAGCATGACGCATGAACCAGCCATCGCTTCGCTCAACCATATTTGAGGGAACGTAACGACCCGCCTCACACGACACCACCGCAGAAATGTTTAAAGTGAGCATGACATACTAAAGCTACCCGCATTAAGGCGTCGAGTCAAAAAGCTTACAATACGTTTTATGTAGGTAGGACAGTTCTCTCAATTTTCACATAGAATAGAAAAATCTACGACCAAGCTGTTTTATCAATTAAGTAATCTTTAACAGTATAGTATCCTTTTTTGAGAAGACAATTCTTTACATGAGTCTTAAAGTTTTCAAATGGTAAATCCAAAATATTACTTGGAATTTTATTATAAAACTTTATACCAAGACCTATGAAAGAACCACGGACTTTTTCTAATCTATACTGAGGCATTACAAGTTTGTCTTTATTTCTGGTGTTCCGATTGTGCCAATCACTATTTTTTGTATATAAGTTAATATTGCGACGCACGAAAAGTATGCAGTTTAATATAAATTGTGATGCTGCTGTCAATATACCAATCTCTTTGAATCTATCCCTAAGAGATGTTCTAGAACTTAGTTGATAAATAGCTCTTATTGCTCGTTTTTGTAAAACAAAAATAGTATTTATATCGGCTGCTATCCCCCACAAAAGAATACAGTATGACATAATGCTATGAAAATAGCTGAAATACACTAATCTGGCAGTTTCTTCATCTGTTAACTGTCTAACTTTTCTAATAGCATAGGCAGCAGAGCTGAGCTTGCCAGCCAGAGCTGTGATATGCATATTCCATTGAAGTTTACTGTCAAGAGTTACACCCAAGAAAACTGTTGAATCGAACAAATCTAATTTCTCATTATTTATTACAATTTCAGTGGGATTCGCCTGTACATTAGGTAAAGTGAATTTAACACATTTGGTTTTCTTAGCATTAAGCTGGAGATTATTTACATTAAACCAAGTAAGAACCTGCGAGAGTGCTTTGTTCACATCGTCAAAATCAGTTTTATTCCTGTCAACTTTGAATATTAAAGAAGTATCATCCGCGAACAAAACAATATCACAAAACCTCTCTGCAAAAAAGGGTAGATCATTTATTTATATTAAAAATAAGAAAGGGCCCAAAATGGAGCCTTGCGGAACGCCCATTTTTACATGAGAACCTGATGAACTTACTCCATTGATATTAACTGTTTGAGTCCTTGAACTGAGATACGACAGCATTAATTTTTGGGCATTATTTTTTACACTGTAATGATTTAGCTTCAACAGCAGCGTCCAGTGGTCCACGCAATCAAAAGCCTTGGACAGGTCGCAGAAAATGCCAAGGGCATTCTGAGACCCCTCCCAAGCCTCAAAGACATGCTTCAAAAGCGCAACCCCAGCATCAGTTGTGGAACGACCTTTCGTAAAGCCAAATTGTTTGTTGTGCAGAAGTTGATTTACATTAAAATGACCTAATAATTGCTCGAGTATTATTTTTTCAAAAATTTTGCTTAGGGCAGGTAATATCGATATTGGTCTGTAATTGCTAGGGTCTTCTTTGTCTCCTGATTTAAATAATGGTATTACCTTGCTAAACTTCATAAGATCAGGAAATATTCCTTGATCAATACACCGATTAAAAATGTCAGCAAGATAAGGGGCAATAGTATGCACAATATTATTAATAACCTTAACTGATATGCCCCATAAATCAGTGGAGCTTTTCATTTTTAGAGAATTGAAAGCTTTAATTATATCTAAAGCATTAATACATTTAAAATTAAACATTGAATCACTTTCAGCCACATGTCCCTTTAGCATAGATACAGCAGCCGCTGGTGAGGAATCCAAATTTGATGTAGTTTCTACTGGTATATTTACAAAGAACTTATCAAAAATATTAGCAATTTCTTTATCTGATTTTATTAATTCATTATTAATATTAAGCGTTAGGTTATTTTCCCGTGCTTTAGTTTTACCAGTTTCACGATTAATGATATCCCAGGTTGTTTTAGTTTTGTTACTCGAGTTTTTAATTGCTTTTTAACGCAGTTAGACTTTGCAACTGCACAAATTATTTTGAAAGTCTTCGAGTATTTTTTAACATGTTCTAAGAAACCTGGGCTTTGGTTAGTTTCTCTAAGCTTGTAAAGTTCATAAAGTCTGTTTCTACTTTTATAAATACCTGTCGTAGCCCAATCGCAGAACCGTAACTTCTGAGTACATTTAATAGATATTTCAGGAAAAATCAATGTATATCATTAAAAAAAAACAGTGTTAAAGTTTAAAATTTTAAAACCGCGCCAAAAACGCTATTGCTCTGGACACGTGACTTGTTGACGTCCCAAGCCTGTAAACATTGTAATATCCTTAGCCATTTGACAGCCATTAATCGCGGATCCTTAGTCTATGGTCGTGTCAAACGCCTGAAGCCATATTTATTTACAGGCAAGTGACGTCATCAGTCATCTTAGAGCGTTTTCGCCACAGAAAAAAAAATCAAAAATGATTGCATTTTTCCAGGTGAAATTAATCAATTAATAGACTTAATTTAGTCTATAATATAATAGTTAAATATTTTTTACGCCAATATCTGTTAGAATGACCACAATTTGTAGTATATTTTCAATGTTGTCAAATACTCTATTACTCTATCGAGTAGTTTTAACGCGAGTTATTTTTCTCGATATATGTTCTTGTTAAGAAACTGGGACCTATTCTCGTTAGTGCAGACAACAAGGACAGAATTTTATTTCTCTAAAATTATGAAAATGGCGGCTTTCAAAAAACCCAGTTAGTATTCTTTGACTGAGATTCCGTCTGGTAAGATGTGACGTCATTAAATTATTTTAACTCGTTTTGTTTCTACTTGGAGCTTGCTAAAGTTGCTTTAAATTAGGGTACACGTAAGTACAGTGAGCAGCATACGACGAAAGTCGCTAAATAATTTAGTAATTTGTCGTTCGGTTTTAGTCTAATTATGTCGAATTAACGTGTATGTTTTAATATGTATGAGAGATATACAGGTCGTCCCAAAACTTAGCCACACGGAGGGTAAGTATCTTAAATGTTGAAGGTATAAAATTTTACTGAATGAAGACTTCATTTTGTTTTTAAAAAGAAATGGAACTGCATTCAAAGATTTTTGAAAAATCGCCTGCTTAACCAGAAATCGAACCCACCAAATATGAAAAAAAAGCTCTTTTATTTTTAAGATACCAATTGAAAAGGTTACTTAGAAGAATTACTTTTCCTTTGAATCTTTGAATGCAGTTTCATTTCTTTTTAAAAACAAAATGAAGTCTTCGTTCAGTAAAATTTTCTACCTTCAATATTTAAGATACTTTCCCTTCGTGTGGCGTATTGGGATTGGGACACCCTGTATATCTTTTAATAACTATGACAAGTATTCAGCGACTATGGCTGCTGACTGTACCTATGTATTGTCTGTTCAAGGGAAAGGTCATATCCGGGATACAGCGATCAATGTTCGATGATCCTTTTCGGTAGATAGTACAAATACATACCTATATATCCGGAACCTTTTTAACCCTTTTTTGCTTATGCGTTGACACTGGCAACAAACAAGGACGAATACACAGAATTTAATAAAAAAAATGAGAAAAATAAATGCACCCGCAAGGTACGTTGGGCCACGTAGCATGTATTCATAAAGAAGGCCTAATATACCTAAGTAGTGGAATAATTCATGTTAATGTTCTTAGTAAATAAAGTTTTATTATTATTATTGTACGCTTAGGAATTCACGGGCCAAAAGTGACCCGGTCTTTTAAGGCTTGCGTGGGGATATGGATCCAACAGGAAGAGACCATTTTTAGCGACTTTAATCTAATATGCGTGTGGTACACCTGCTGGATCTAATCTCTGACTACATCAGTTTGATATACTCAGAGACCATAGTCTCTGTAGGGGATATATCCCCACACACACAGGAACTTTGGAATCTACTGGTAAAGGACTAGTGGGCTATTGGTTGGGATTGAGATGGTCTAGGATTTGGGCTATGGAAAGAGACTACCGGACACCTGCCTTATCTTAGTCTCCCAGACTGAAAAATTGGCAGGCGGTGACTAGCCAAGGACTAAATGGGCTAAAATAGTTGCGATGGCAAGAGAGCAACATCGGTGTCCTCGGCTGCAGAGTGCAGAGAGGTGTGCACCGCTTTCTACCCACTGTAAATGGGACAGTGTGCCAACTCGCCTTTTAAGCATGTTTCACTTCCACCCTGCGAGCGTATACCTCTAACGACTCCACCCTGGATGGCCGTTGAAGGCGAGCCAGGGGCGGGAGTCCGCAGGCCCCCTTGGGATGCATCCCTGCTCCGAGGACGAGGGCCTGGATCGACTTCCGGGAGCAATCGGGTCCGTGGTGTCGCTACTCACCAACAGCTCGCCACAAGCTGCCCTAAAACGTCTCATAATAGGTACACAAAAGCGTATAAGGACGATCAAAGTGACCATACCTAGCACAAATATATATCGAGTAAAAAGAAGTGCGTAAAAACATTCGATAAAGTAACTTTGTATGGGAAATTTGTACAGCGCCATCTACCGCTGAAAAGCGAAATGAAATTTTCCACAGTAATTACTCTATTGAGTACTTTCAGTCGCGTTTTTTTAGGGTTCCGTACCCAAAGGGTAAAAACGGGACCCTATTACTAAGACTTCGCTGTCCGTCTGTCTGTCTGTCACCAGGCTGTATCTCATGAACCGTGGTAGCTAAAAAGTTGAAATTTTCACAGATGATGTATTTTTATTGCCGCTATAACAACAAATACTAAAAACAGAATAAAATTAATATTAAAGGGGGGCTCCCATACAACAAACATATTTTTTTTCCGGATTTTGGTACGGAACCCTACGTGCGCGAGTCCGACTCGCACTTGGCCGGTTTTTTTCTCTATAGCTGTTCGTGCTAAGGGTGCTTTGCTGTATTAATATTTTAACAGCAAAACCAATGTACGAAATTGTATATAAACTCATTTATCTTAGCGTTACAGCCCTCCTAATGATATGCGCGCTGTTTTAAATAATCCCAGCGAAAAAACATTCATTTGGCTAGGAGCTCTAGCTTGTGAATTAATAATGCCATCCACATCCAAATACGGGACAAAAGGTCGCGGATTGTGGAAAAGTCAGTTTTTCTTAATGAAAGCACGCTTATGAAAATGTAGATGGAGGCATTGAATACATACTATAGATGCAACTTATTATCACTTCCGCTAAGCAAGCGAAACACGCCAATTTTTTTTACAAATAAGTAATAGGGGTTAAAGTATGAAATTGCCGTTTTTTAGGGTTCCGTACCCAAAGGGTAAAAACGGGACCCTATTACTAAGACTCCGCTGTCCGTCTGTCTGTTTGTCTGTCTGTCACCAGGCTGTATCTCATGAACCATGATAGCTAGAAAGTTGAAATTTGCACAGATGATGTATTTCTGTTGCCGATATAACAACAAATACTAAAAACAGTATAAAATTAATATTTAAGGGGGGTTCCCATACAACAAACGTGATTTTTTTGCCGTTTTTTGCTCGATATTAATAACGACAACAGGTAGACAGTTGAAATTTTCACAGATGATGTATTTTTGTTGCCGCTATAACAACAAATACTATAAACAGAATAAAATAAATATTTAAACTCCCATACAACAAACGTAATTTTTTTGCCGTTTTTTGGTACGGAACCCTTCGTGCGTGAGTCCGACTCGCACTTGGCCGGTTTTTTCACACATAGAGACTCTCATATCTTCATGTTTCGGTTACTTATTATTATTTCGAATTTTGATTATAACGGCCCATTATCAGCAATTAAAATATTTTTGTTTTTTTTCCAGAACGTTAAAAAAACGTATCTTAAAGTGACTCCTTTTTTCGTTAGCAGAAATGACCACTTAATACGTTGTAACTTGTCCATCAGCCATTTTATGTCCCCACTGCTGGGGCACAGGCCTTCCTTATGGGTGAATAAGAAGGACGGGCCATAACCCACCACGCGGGCCCAATGCTGGTGGGTGTTAACGACTGCAAATGCAGCCGGGACCAACGGCTTAACGTGCCTTCCGAAGCACGGAGGAGCTCGAGATAATAAATTTTTGGTCACCCATCCCATGACCGACCCTTGCGAACGTTGCTTAACCTCCACAATCGCTGGGCCAGGCGCTAAACCACAGCGCCACCGAGCTCCTCACCGATCCTCCTCGTTGTAACTTAGCCGATACTTATTACTTAACTCTTATACGCATTAGTTAGCTAACTAATTCATCTGAGTGTTTAATCGTTTGTGCACAAAAGTTTAAAACATCAGCAGCGTTCATAGTTGTTAAATAAATCAAGAAAATGTTTAAATTCTCTATACAAAACGACCATTTTATACTTTAACTCCTAATACTTACTAGTACTTTTGAATAGGGATGTTGACTTATGAATAAAATAACGAAATACTAATAAAAATCGTAAACATATCAAACTTTTGGAGTAGCTTGTATACCTCTTGGTTTTATACAGGGTCACTGGAAATATGACGTATTCCTGTTAAGGGTTTATAGATGAGGTCAAAACAAATATTTTTTGTCATATAACTTTTTCTCAAAAAAGAAATAGTTTTTGAGTTAATTGAAATTAAGTATTTTTTTTCCAAAAGTACGTTTTCAGACACGAAAATTTTAAATAAAAGATAACTACTTATACGATTCCGGATTTTTTATTATTTTAGGATAGAAAAGAATCTGAGTGTTGATAATGAATAAAAAAAAAATCATAAAATACAGGTGTTCATAAAAAATTCAATTCTTAAATGCATTTTTTATTTTTATTTTTTCAGATTTTTTAGAAATAGTTTCAAATATCTTTAAAAAAATGCTAGTAACTAAGCGTGCATAATATTTTAAAAACATCACCATCTATTTAGCTTTCAGTTGAGGTATAAAACTTAATAATAGATTAAATAAAAAATGAGAAATTAAGACTTAACTAAATAGCAGTCCCATTTCATGTAGCAAAAATTTCCTACTTCAAGCGCTTCGGAGGTGGCCGTATTATCCTACCTATTCCATAAATGTGAAAGTTTTCTTGTTTGGATGATTGTTAATCAATCACGTAAAACGGCTAAACGAATTTGGATGAAATTTGGCACACAGATAGTTTATAAGCCGGATTAAAACATAGGAGGATACTATTATCTTGGTTAAAGGTTCCCTAGGGATTTTCTCAAACATAAATGCGTATAAAGTCGCGGGCGGAAGCTAGTTTGCCATAAATGATCGTGCTTACTAAAAATACTTTCGTCCGAGTGAGTTTGAAACAGGATTATTTTCCGCCGATGAGTAAAAATTTTATACAGACAGCATCAAAAATAACCATGCATATCAGTAATTTTCAATGCCCCGCTGCTGGGGAACTGGCCTTCCTTTTCTTTTGGGATAAAGCAGACGGGCCATAACCCACCACGTGGGCCCAATGTGGATTGGTCGGTGTTAACTCAATGTACCTTACATTCAGCCCTTGGTTCTGGCTGCATTTACAGTCATTAACACTGACCAATCCACATTGGGCCCACGTGGTGGGTATGGCCCGTCCGCTTTATCCATCCACAAGCCAAAAGGAAGGCCAGTTCCCCAGCAGCGGGGCATTGAAAATTACTGATATGCATGGTTATTTTTGATGCTGTCTGTATAAAATTTTTACTCATCGGCGGAAAATAATCCTGTTTCAAACTCACTCGGACGAAAGTATTTTTAGTAAGCACGATCATTTATGGCAAACTAGCTTCCGCCCGCGACTTCATTCGCATTTACATTTGAGAAAATCCCTAGGGAACCTTTAACCAAGATAATATCCTCCTATGTTTTAATCCGGCTTGTAAACTATCTGTGTGCCGAATTTCATCCAAATTCGTTCAGCCGTTTTGCGTGATTGATTAACAATCATCCAAACAAGAAAACTTTCACATTTATGGAATAAGTAGGATAATACGGCCACCTCCGAAGCGCTTGAAGTAGGAAATTTTTGCTACATGAAATGGGACTGCTATTTAGTTAAGTCTTAATTTCTCATTTTTTATTTAAGCTATTATTAAGTTTTATACCTCTTCTGAAAGCTGAATAGATGGTGATGTTTTTAAAATATTATGCACGCTTAGTTACTAGTATTTTTTTAAAGATATTTGAAACTATTTCTAAAAAATCTGAAAAAAGAAAATAAAAAATGCATTTAAGGATTGAATTTTTTATAAACACCTGTATTTTATTAATTTTTTTTATTCATTATCAACACTCAGATTCTTTTCTATCCCAAAATAATAAAAATTCCGGAATCGAATGAGTAGTTATCTTTTATTTAAAATTTTTCTGTCTGAAAACGTACTTTTGGTAAAAAAATACTTAATTTCAATTAACTCAAAAACTATTTATTTTTTGAGAAAAAGTTAAATGACAAAAAATATTCAAAGTCAAAGTCAAAGTCAAAAATAGCTTTATTCAAATAAACTTAATTATTAAGTACTTTTGAATCGTCTATATTTTCCTACCACCCGTTCAAGACTTTTTTAACTGACAAGAAGAACGGCCGCAAGAAACTTATCAGCTTTAATAGCAATAAGTAACGATATTTACAAACTTAAATATATCGTTACCAGATAATTACAACAGGGTGACAGGATTATTGGCAACAAACATAGACTTATTATATTGGCAACAAAGTACTTATAGTAGTTATGTGTTACATCATTTCCACGCATTTTGATCTTTAAGATAATCGTCTACTTTATAATAACCTTTACCCATGAGCGTTTTTTTAACATGGTTTTTAAATTCATGCAAAGGAAGATCGATTACTTGTTGTGGAACTTTATTAATAAAGGCTATGCCTTTCCCCATAAATGAACCTCTAGTTTTTGCAAGCCTAAATCTTGGAACGGCAAGTTTATCTTTATTTCTTGTATTAAACTGGTGATTATTGCTGTTCTTCGCAAATGAATCATAGTGTTTTCTTACATAAACTAAATTTTCATATATGTATTGGCCTGCCAAAGTTAAAATATTTATTTCTTTAAACAGTTCTCTCAAGGTATCTCTCCGCCGAAGATTGTATATGCCGCGAACAGCTCTTTTTTGGAGTACAAAAATATTTTCAATACTAGGTGATCAAACGAACTTCCAAGTGAAGTTCGATCACTATTATATGAATTCGCTTCATTCGAAGATATAAATACCACAATGTAGTTTCTTTTCATCTTACTGGCAACTCGCACTTTTAGAGGGTATCACTGTATATATATTTTTTTTAACGCTCCCTGCTCGACCGCGCCCATCGTCGCGTTCGTTCATTTATTTTAGAGTTCATTAACAAAATTTACTAGGGGGTTTGGGCAGGGAGGGTTCTTATATCTTCGAATGAAGCGAATTCATATAATAGTGATCGAACTTCACTTGGAAGTTCGTTTGATCACCTATTATATTTCATTCGCTTCATTCTTCAGATATAAATACCACAATGTAGATATTTAGAGTAAGGAATTTTGTTAATGGTTAAATATGCTTTTATGAATAAAAGAAGTATTTAATGATTTCATAATATATTTTCTTTTTTAATCATCATAATTACAATTCTGTAATAATCACCAGATACAATTTAAATCATAAGTTGTTATAATTTCAGAAAAAAAGGTATTTAGTCAATTACAAATTGGGTTGTCCTATTAATCAACATTGTAACCAAGTTTAACTTAACAATAATTTAACTTTTATTGGGTAAACATATAGCAGCGGCGAAGTTATTTTCTTGGGCCAATGGCCTATTGTAAAACCTAGCGAAAGTCTGGGACCTGTGTGTCCAGCCAGCGGTTTTACGTATAATGTCAAGCGAGACGCCGGCTGTGTGCGCTGCGGACGTCGCAGCGTGACGAGTGCTGTGTGCGCTAAACTGTGCCACATCCACGCCGCTTTCAGCCAGCACCTGCTTTATCCACCGACTAATAGTCTGTGCGCTTGCCGCGCGGTAGGGTTGTTTAGTTGTTAATATAAAGTTTTTTATGGAATTAGGTCTAATGGATTCGGTGGCTGATATATAGGCTCTTATGGTAGTAGCCGGACAAATATTTAAGTTTTCAGTGAAATACGGTAGGGACAGTATCGGTTGATCTCGATTGACCGATGAAGTTTTAATTAAATCTTTAATCATAATTTGAATGCCGTTTACATTTTGTACGATATCGTCTAATTTGATTAATGACAAGGTTTGAGCTCTATGAGCAGTACTTAAAGCGAGTATAATAATCATTTTCTTGGTTAATTTTTGAAGATCCAGATCTTCATTGGGCACCCATTTAGAAACATAGTTTAGCACAAGTTGGGGGTCCCAAGTGAAACCATATTTTGGTAAGGAAGGTCTTAATCTAAAGGCCCCTTTTAGCAGCCTTTTGATTTGTTGATCAGAGCCGAGATCGTTTCCTAAAAGTAGGCAAAGTGCGGAACGGTGGCTATTCAAACTGCCATAGGCCTGACCATGGTTAAACTGTTCAGTTAAAAAAGCCATTACATTGGATATGGAATGTGTATAGGGATCAATAGAATGATTATCGCAATATGACCACCAGAGCTTGTAAGTAACATTATATTGAGTTAGGGTATTTTTGGCTAGTGAAGCTATCATGATGTCTAACGAGGCGGCCGGTGCGTTTCGCTTGACAAACGCCTCCCGGAGAGCTTGGCTACACCCAGGGTAAGGTCGGTGAAGTGGTGATTCCTGGAATGAGGTATGGACATATCCGTATTTGCCTCTAAAAAAAGTATGTCTGATATAAGCATAGCTTTAAGTAGTGGAAACCAGGGTTGCGACTGCCAATATGGGAATACTAAAATACCCTCAACTTTATCACTATTAATCTTTTGCAGACATTTAAGAATTAATGTTATGGGTGGAAACGCATAAAAGAAATCTTTCCACGGTATAGTAAACGCGTCTACGGTTAGTGCTTCCGGGTCTGGCTTCCATGAGATATATTTTTTACATTTAGCATTGGTACGAGATGCGAATAAGTCTATATTAGGTTTTCCAAAGAAATTCACTATTTTCTGGAAAGCATTATTATTTAGTGACCATTCGATATCGGGATTTGTTTTCCTCGATTCTTCGTCAGCTTCTTTATTATCTTTAGTATTGATGTAAGAAGGGGTAAGCCAAATATTTCGCTTTTCGCACCATTGCCAAATTTCGCGGGCTAAGTTATTAAGGTGAGGGTACTGTATTCCTCCCATTCGCTTTATGTAGCTTAAAGCTGTAGTATTATCGATCCGTAACAAAATGTTAATATCATTATAATTGCGAGCGAAACATTTCAGTCCAAAAAATACTGCTAAAAGTTCTAAATAGTTAATGTGTTGTAATTTTTCACTATCTTTCCATTTTCCATTTGCCCGTTTGCCGTTGCAAAATGCGCCCCAACCAGACCGAGAAGCATCAGTAAAAATTTCTAACTCGTAATTTTCTGAATTAAGTGGCTTAAGTGTCGTGTGAATATTCTCGATCCACCATCTCAAATCGGGCAAAATCACATTCGATGGTCTAAATTTAATTTCATAATTTTGATAATTTTTAAGCGCAAGGTATTTTTGTCGTTCCAAACATTTAGTGTATAACCACCCATACCGTACAGCAGGACAAGCTGCTGTTAACACGCCTAAAAAGTGGCAAAATTCCCTTATTGTGATGGACGGTAGGTTATAATACTTTTTTGCGAGTGTTTCTATATAAACACGTTTTTCAAAAGGTAAGGACATCGTCATATTGACGGAATCAAAATGAAAACCGAGGAATTTAATGTTTTGTAATGGGCACAATGAACTCTTCTCATAATTAACCACTAACCCCAAACAATGTAATAATTTTAAAGTCGTCTCGACGTTTTTCTTACACTCCTGATAGGTTAATCCTAGACATAATATGTCATCTAAATAAATAACGGATAAAAAACCGCGACTGCGAAGGTATAACATGACCTCTTTCATAATTTTTGTAAATGTTCGGGGCGCCGAAGATGGTCCGTAAGGTAATGCATTAAATTCGTATATTTTATTTTCAAAATTGAACCGTAAAAGTTTTTTCTGATCATCATTCATCGGTACAAGAAGATATGATTCTTTTAAATCTATAGAAGCCATATACATAAATGGTTGAATAAGTTTAGAAACCGTTCTGAAGTCTTCCATTTTAAAATGTTCGTGTTGAACAAACTTGTTAAATGGCTTTAAATTTAAAATAAATCTATATGTTCCATTTGACTTCATCGTCAAAAAAACTTTCGATATGAATTGATTTGAACACGGTTGGCATCCTGAAATTGCGACCAAAAATTGTAATTTTTCGATTTCTTTCGATACTAAGTGTATTTCATGATGAGAAAATGAATTACGTGGTACCCCACGTTGCGTTATGTCCTTACATAAAGGAATTCTATACCCATTACAAATCCAATTAAGAACAACCTTGTTGTTAGTGATGGAAGCCCAACACTCGGAAAAATATTTTAGTCTAGCCGCGTGTACCTGTATCAGTGCCGCTGGGCACGTTTGCCGGAGTAGGCCGCCGCCGGCCGGACAGGCGCCGCCGCCGGCGCTGGCGGCGCGGGCGCCGCTTGGGCTGGCGCCGCGTTGGCGGGCGGCCACCGCCGATACTGCGACATCGGAGCGCGACGCGTCCCCCCTCGGCCCCCTCTGTTCGTTAGAGGGTAACGAGGGGGGCCCTGCCAGTTTTCCGAATATCTGGGCTTTATTGTGGATGAGGTTGACGCCTGCGCAGTTGTTTTAGAAAAACAGACTTTTTTATTTGGTGGCCTTGCCTTTCGATAGTTTGAGAGGATTTAATTTTGTCGGACAAATTAGCGCCAAAAAGGGTTTCATCCCTATCCTGAGTCTCAATTATTGTCAAAAAGGATTTTTGGAGACAGGGTGTTATGAGTTTGGTTCTAAGTTCAGTTTCACTATAATGTAAGTCGGTCAATAACCGACAACCGTCAGAAAGAACTTTAATAGCGTTGACTTTGTCGTCACTACTGAGTAATATTGTGATGGCTTTGCTTATGGCTGTAATACCATGGCCTAACTGGTCCTGTTTCGTTTGTATACTCTTATCTCGATTTCGAACTACTTCGACCACTGCTGCTGATATTTCGAAATTCAAAGTTGGTGCTTTAAGCAATTTACAATTTTCTGGGATTGGGTAGTCATTTAAAAGTTTCGTCCTACAGTCTTTTAATAAACCTTTTTTAAGAATCGGTAGCCACCGCTGTGCGAGGCTAGTGTGAATGTTTTCACCAAAGGTCGGAGTGTCTACGACGGCTTCGCCCAACGCAGACAACAGTGCAGGGTCGAGGTCAAGTGAATCGGCTGGCTGGGTTTGTGGCACCGAAGGTTCCTCAGGTGTGAGTACGGGTCCCGAAGCCGGATCACCTCCCACGTCAGCAGGGTTTTCATCGCCAGCGATGTTCACGGGCTCCGGTTCCGGCGCCGGCGCCGTCGTTGGACCGGTGTATTCTTCGTGTGTACCGACATCTATGTAAATGAAAATTCTAGCATGTAAATTACGTGCTTTAGAAAGTTACGTAACGTAACAAGAATAATTTGTACCCACTTGATTGACTTTTGTCAAACTTACGGGTTTTTTGAGCATCATGCTACCCCCCAAACATGGGTAACGTTAGAATTTTTTTTTTTTTTTTTTTTTTGTTATCACATAATAATTAAATCTACGGTAGCTTAGAGATGCTTAGTTTTCGAAATTATGTCGGTAGTAGATGCACTTAATTACCTTCGTTTGCTTCGGCATCTGAAGATGAAGAATAAACCAAGTGACGTCGTCGTCTTTTCGGCTTTTCTTTTAACTTTCTTATTTTTTCTTCATAATACTCCACAGTTTTACGTTTAGGCATGATCAACGATCAATTAGTCGTAGAAATAATGTAACTTTTTTTTAGGTCGTGCGTCGGTTGCCGCGCAAAAGAAAAGAATGAACGAACGCGACGATGGGCGCGGTCGAGCAGGGAGCGTTAAAAAAAATATATATACAGTGATACCCTCTAAAAGTGCGAGTTGCCAGTAAGATGAAAAGAAACTACATTGTGGTATTTATATCTGAAGAATGAAGCGAATGAAATATAATGGCAGCTGAGCCCCACAATAGCAGTCCATAAGACATTACACTATGAAAATAACTAAAATATACTAACCTTGCCGTTTCAATATCAGTTAAAAGCCTTATTTTTTTAACAGCGAATGCTGCTGAACTAAGTCTACTTGACAAGGCTTCGATATGTGGATCCCACTGAAGTCGAGAATCTAGTGTAATACCTAGAAATTTTGTACTTTCAATAAACTCGACTTCATCGTCATTCAAATTAATATTTAATTCTGTCTGCTCAACATTAGGCAATGAAAATTTTACACATTTAGTTTTTTGGGGTTAAGTGCTAAATTATTACTATTAAACCAGTATGAAACTTTAGAGAGGGCACTATTTACTTCGTCCGAACAGTTATTACCTCTGTTTACTTTGAAAACTAAAGAAGTATCATCCGCAAATAGTACTGTCTCACATAAATTATTCGCGTAGTTGGGAAGGTCATTTATATAAATTAGAAACAGCAATGGGCCCAATATTGATCCCTGCGGCACACCCACATTGATGGGGGCTCCAGTAGATTCAGTTTTATTTATCACTACTTTCTGAGTTCTATTGAACAAATACGATTTCATAAGGCTAACTGATTTATCAGAGACACCATAATGTTCTAGCTTCTTTAATAGTGTTTGGTGATCAACGCAATCGAATGCCTTAGAAAGGTCACAGAAAATACCAATTACATCTTGTTTTTCTTCCCAAGCGTCAAGAATATGTTTGAGAAGTGCAATTCCAGCATCAGTAGTATTTTTACCCTTGGAAAATCCAAACTGATTTTTATGAAGTATATTATTGTATGTGAAGTAATCTAATAATTGGGAATATATAATTTTTTCAAATATTTTACTAAGTGCTGGAAGTATTGATATAGGCCTAAAGTTAGCTGGGTCACTTTTATCCCCAGATTTAAAAAGAGGAATCAATTTACTATTTTTCATTAAGTCAGGAAAGACCCCTTCATCAATACATTTGTTAAAAATAAAAGCCAAGTAAGGGGCTAGTATATCAATAATTGATTTAATAATGCTTGTTGACATGCCCCAAAGATCTTCTGTTTTTTTAACATTAATTGTTTTAAAAGCTTTAATGATATCTGCACTATTTATATATTTAAAGGAAAAAGCTTCATTGCACTTATCAACACTAGACTCCAGGAGGGAGACAGCGATGTTGGGACAAGCACTAAGAGTACTGGTAGTTTCTGCTGGTATCCTAGCAAAGAAATCTTCAAAAACTTTAGCGACCTCATTGTCAGACTCAAAAGTTTGATTACCAGATTTTAAACAGAAGGAATTTATATTGGATTTTGATTTGCCCGTTTCTTTATTGATAATATTCCAAGTAGCCTTAATTTTATTATCAGCTAATTTTATTTTATTTGCAAAGTACTTGGACTTTGCTAGGATACAAACCTGTCTGAATGTTTGTGAATACTTCTTGACAAATTTAATGAAGTTAGGATCACAGGAAGTAGCTTTTTCTGCATAAAGTTCGTATAATTTCCTTCTGCTCTTATATATACCGGGTGTGGCCCAGTCACTAAATTTCGTACTATCGTTACATTTGATGACTTTTTGCTTAAAAGTTTCACTAAATTCGGTTTGAACTACGCTAAATAAATGATTATATAAGTTATTGGCTTTAAAATTTGGTTCTGGTAATGTTTCAATTTTACTTGTGACATTGGTTCTGAATTTTTCAATACAGTGTTTTTTTATTGGTCTACACATTATTTCCCGTTTAGGCGGAACATGATGGTGCTCAATAGAGGCTAATTGTCCACTGTGGTCGGATTTAATACAATTCAAAATTGATTTTTCAAGAACATTACAGTTACAAAAAATATTATCTAAGCAGGTTGCCGATGTGGGAGTGATTCGCGTTGGTTCATTAAAAGTATGTAGTAAATTACATGATTTAAATAGGTTTATGAACCTACTCGATAGCTTGGCTAATTTAGGATCTAAGATGTCGACGTTAAAATCTCCACAAATCGCGACTTTTTTATTCTTCCTACAAGTTATTTTTAACACTTCCTCCATAGTGGACTCAAACTCAGAGTAATTCGCGGTGGGGGGTCTATATACACATACTATAATTATTTGATCAAGTTCCACACAAGACAACTCAATGGTTCGTTCAATTGAGAGGGATACTACATCTTTGCGCTCTTTACAATGTAAACTATTATGTAGAATAATAAGTGAACCCCCTCTTATAGCAGATTTCCTATTAAACGAGCTAGCAACTTTATAATTATCCAAACTTAAAATTAATTCGTGCTTTTTCAACCAATGCTCTGTAACACATAACACATCAATATCTTCAGAATTTAAGAATAAGCTAATTTCTAAATCCTTGCGAGAAAAGCCTTGTATATTTTGATGGACAATTCTTAAACAGTTTGGCTTTCCTATTGTCGGCTTAGCGCTAGAGGATGCCTCTATTGTCTCAAATGGTAATTTAAATGTAATAAATTATTACTAAAATTATTTACAGAATTATTTGGGACGGATTCCAAAGTTGAATTACACATGTCAGACGCTAACTGCTCAATAGAAGCAGATGTTTGTCTAGCCAAATTATTGGCTAGTTGTTTAAAATAAAAAGATAGCGATAATGCTATTTGTCTCGTAAAAGAAGAAGGCAGATAATATTTATCTTTTGTCAAGTAAAAATTGTAAAATAATTTATTAATGTCAATTAAATGCAGCTGTTGGCTATTATAAAATGCCACTGTATTTAAAGATAGATTCAAATTAAATCTTACATTATTTTCCACCTGTGACAGACTTTTGCTGTAGGGAAATGTAAACAATATCACTTTACTAACATTCAGAGAACAGAGGGAATTACAATATGTCATCAATTGGTTTTTGTTGACATTACCCCTATTTCCAATTAAAATTATCAAGTTAGTGTTATCACTGAATGATTTTTTTACAACTATATTCATAATGTCATCTAAAGTGGACCCAGGCATACAATAATTAATAACATTTCCCCCTAATTGATTTTGTATCAATTGGCCTAAGTTCTTTCCAATTTCATCACAATACATAATGTATTGTGATGACATTGGTTTACTGCAATCATCTTTTATACATGAACTAGTTTTGCTTGCGCTTAATATGGAAATATTAGAAACTTCAGGCTGACACACCGAGTAAGTAGTTGCACACTCTGGGGCAGACTGAGTAGATGCTTCTTTTGTTATTAAATCAACATTTCGGTTTAAACAGCTACAGTTCTGTTTTTTGCCGAGGGACTCAAACCGGTCTGTATTAAAATTACACATATCAATCATATCATTTGCAGCTAGCTTTTGGTAAACTAACTGCTTACGAGAAAACTCACTCAAGCTATTATACATTTCCCTAAGTGACAGTTCTAAATTGTCAATTTTTTCACCTAACCGATTATTAACCATTTCACATTCTTTGTTTTTATTACATGTAACCCTATTTATTACATTTAATTGCTCTAACAATGACTTGCGTTCTTTTCTCAACTGTGAATATTTACAATAATAGTTTTGCCTTTTTATCAACTTTTGAGTTTTCCTAATGTATCTATTTAACTTAATGTATTTTTTAATTTTTTTCCCGCTATTCAGTTGACAGTTATTTCTACTCATAATTGATTTATCATCAAGGTTGTTATAAACCAAAATTGACTTATCATATATCGCAGAGTCACACTGCTGTAACTCACTGAACAGACTTTGAGAATGCTTTTCTTCTGTAATATTTTTATTTTCCTGTTCTAACTCTAAGATATTCATTATTTGTTTTGACCTCATCTATAACCCCTTAACAGGAATACGTCATATTTCCAGTGACCCTGTATATTGCGTATTATTTGTTTTATGACCCTTCAAAGTTGGGTGGACAAGTCCATTTAAAAAGTATAAAATTTGTTAAAATATATAATACATTTAATTAGTCCGTAAAATTTATAGCAAATTTGTCAAAGAAACCCTTTTGATAAACACAATATTTAATATACTGGATCAAACTAGATCTGGACAAAACTGGACCACAACGGAATAAGAGGCCCTGCGCATACCTGGTTAAATTCTTACTTACAAAATCGTGAGCAATTTGTTGAAATTCAGCAACTTGACAAAGCGCACACGATACAAGCCTATAAGTCTGATTTAAAGAAAAACTACTCAGGCGTGCCACAGGGAAGTGTCCTTGGACCGATCCTTTTCCTATTGTATGTGAATGACTTGCCAAATGTGACAAAGCATAAAATGATTTTGTTTGCTGATGACGTTTCAGTTATAGTTACGTCTGATAAAAAATGTACCTTGGATCAGCATAAAAAGGAAATTATTTATACCCTGTCGTCGGTGATAGACTGGTTAAATAAAAATAATTTACAATTAAATTTAAAAAAGACGAAACTATTAAATTTCAATAATTTTAAAGACAAATCAGTTGATATTGAATTCAATGGCAATATTATAAAAAATGAAAGTACTGTGACCTTTTTAGGGTTAATTATAGGACCATGTTTAAATTGGAAAGACCAGACAGAGAAAGTAAGCAGTAAAATAAACAGTTTTGCATTTGCTCTTTTCAAACTTGCAAAAGTCGCGAATATAGATACAGCTATCACAGCCTATTTTGCGTATGTTGAATCATTGCTAAAATATGGACTCTTAATATGGGGTAATGGTATACAAGTGGACAAAACATTTAAATCCCAAAAGAGATGCATACGCGCCATTTGCAATATCGCTTCAGATGTCTCCTGCCGACCCTACTTCAAACAACTTAACATATTACCATTAGTCTGTTTATACATATTGGAAATAGGCATATTTGTAAAGCAACACATCAATATGTTTACAAAGGCAAAAGATACTACAAATAGAAGCCTTAGACTTCCTGATGAATTAGTACAAAGCACGATACCAAAAACGAAACGGTTCCAATCAAGTGCACCAGCAATGGTAATTCAGATATTTAACAAAATATTGAATGATATAAAACAACTCTCTTTTAATAACTTCAAAAAAGCACTACGAAATTGGTTGATGGAAAATACATTCTATAGTATCGACGAGTTTTTAAAATACCGCAAATAACGTATTAACTTCTGTGTGGCTAACTTTATGCATGGATTGACATGAAATGTTATTTTTAGTTTGAATGTAAATGTGAGTTGTGTGTTAATTGACATTTTTAATTTTATTTTCTATCTATTAACCATAAATTGAATTTGACATTGAAATCCATTTATTATTGATGAATTTAATATAATATTTAAATTACTATATATAAATTGTGGAAACATTGTACCTTGAAAAAATAATATTTCAATTTTTGCATGTCATTGTAATGGCTAAATAGGTATAAGATACTTAAATTGATGTTCGAACACCTTATGTAAACCCTATTTAATGCGAATAAAATTCTATTCTATTCTATTCTATAGCTGCCGAACAAATTTTCTACGCGTTGCATACAACGTAGGAAGGCGTGACGTCATAACTTGGTAACCTGGTAACTTGGTTTTTTTTTTGGGCGGTAGGCGTAAAAAAGTAAACACATCTCTCTCGATTAATTTATTGAAATAATTAATATTCATAGTTATTTCTACTTAATTTAGTGATTAAATACCTAGCCCTTAGCCTAAACATCATCATATATTGTGGAATTCCTACTCTGATGAGTATCTAGGTGGGAAACTGCACTTACCTGCCAACACATACTGTTCCTGTATTCACTTCACCGCATAATTTCACTACTACACAACAACAATGGCATCTGTTTCTGCACTATTGGACACCCAGAAGTCACTAGAGATGTCTTTGCTTGCCAAGATGGGTGAGTTCGAAGCTCAGCTGAAGTCCGTATCCTCACCACCAAAAAAAGACAAAGGTGACAAACTATCGCAGCTCCAGGATGATTTTAACAACTTTAGAAAGCAGGTTTGCGACATATTGTCACTCTTGAAGCAGCAGGTGTCTTTGGTTGTTTGTGCTGTTGATAATATTGAAACTAGACACCGGCAAAAGTCACTTTTACTCAGTGGAATCCCGGAAGAACAAAATGAAGACTTGATGAGCAAGGTCGTGACACTTCTACAGAAACATCTTGGACTGACTGATTTTTCAACCACCTCTCTCAGGAACTGCAATAGATTGGGTCACGCTTCTGATGCTCGTGTCCGTTTAGTTGTTTGTGATCCGTTTTGAGGAGTGGAGAACACGTCATAATGTGTGGAGGAGTAAATCTAAGCTTAAAGGCACTTCGTTGGTGCTCTCTGAATTCCTAACCAAAGCTCGGCAAGCAGTATTTCAAGCGGCAAGGAAACACTATGGAGTGCCCAACACTTGGACCTCTGATGGAATTGTCGTTATTAAGACTCCTGATAGGAACCGCAAGCGTGTCTATACTGCCGAGGAACTGGACTTGGTTATTAAGCAACATCCCAATCCCAACCCGAGCAGCAGTGGCACGGATACTGCATCGAGCAATACTGCTGGCGCATCGTCGAAGGGAGCCCCCACAAGAGCCCGTCGTGCTAACAATAAGAACACCAAGTAGCAGCATTGTTTATCTTTAACTATAACAGTAAGCAAGTCTTTTTATTAATCCAAGCAGCAGTAGCAATGCTTTCTTTGCGCTTAGTCTTTTTTGTATTAGTTGTGCAAGTAGCCGCTTTACACCGCAACAACAGTTCTTTTTTATTAGTTTTTAGGTAGTCTTATTAGCTGTTTTCTTGATGTACCCTGTTGTTTGTGTTGTGTCTGTTTTGTTTTGAACACTTGATAAAATAAATAAAAGTCCGTAATTTTTTTGACCGACTCTGACAGTGACAGCTTTGATTTGAGTTTGACATGACTTTGACAACCTTGACATTGACAGTCAGTAGATAGCGTTTCGTTTTACAGCTTTTTTTTGTTCCTATTTTAATGTGCCTTTTTTAACACACGTTTAGTTACTGCTAATTGTATGCTTTTTTGTTTGTGTTGATTAAATGCTTATTTTTTAAGTCCTGCTTGCTAAGTGTGTTGTTTAACTGTTTTTAGTTTTTTTTATATAGTCTTACATAATAATGCACGTTATTTGTCTTATAAAAATTGATATTTTGGTATGGTGTGCAGTTTATTAATTGTAAATTTGTAGTTTTTACCTATTAGTTAATTTTTATTTCTTGTATTAGTACGTTGACTGAATTCTAAATTGTTGTAAGTATATATATATATATATTATATTTTTTTTTATTCTTTTTTAAGTTTATTATATAATTTTCATTATTCGTAGTGGGTACATGTCAGATTCTGAAGATTTTTTTTCTGACGATGACAATAGTTGTTCTTCGTTTCAGTCCCTTGACTCCACATCTGATATTTTATTAAGCGAACACTTGGCTCGCGAATTCGATGGTACTACCGGTAGTCTTAATATTTGTCATATTAATGCTCAAAGCATACCATGTCATTACACTGACCTCCTCGATACCTTTTCTGCTGATGTAGTTCATGCCGTTCTTGTATCTGAAAGTTGGCTGAAGCCCTGCCTTAATTCAACATCCTTCTCTATACCTGGCTACAATTTAATCCGCAATGACCGTGTTGGTAAGGGCGGTAGAGGTGTGGCCATCTACATCTCGTGTAGCATCAGCTACAAGATTTTGTCTACATCATCCTCGCGTACTGGCGGTATAGAGCATCTGTTCATTGAAATTGATCTCGTGGGTACGAGGGTCGTTCTTGGAGTCATTTACTGCCCCCCTGCCATAGACTACCACTCTGATTTGGAATTGCTTCTTGACTCCTTTGCCACAGATTATCATCACCACATAATTATGGGTGACTTAAATACCGACCTACTTAAGAATACCCTCTCTTCTCGTAAATTACAGTCCCTAATTGAGTCCGTAAATTTTTCAATTCTGCCTCTTGGTCCAACTCACCATAATCTGGCTTCTGACGACACTTGGATCGATCACATCCTTACATCTTCCCCTGACCATGTGCTTAAGCATGGTCAAGTCCTCGCTCCCTGCTTCTCTAAGCATGATCTTCTTTTCGTTGGATACAAGATAAAACCACCCAAACCAAAGCCAACAGTAGTCCGTATGCGTAATCTTGCCAAACTGGACGTGGAAAAATTGAAGCGTGATGCGTGTTCCATAGATTGGTCACCGATTTTCAGCACGAGTTCTGTAGACGATATGGTAAGCCTTTTTAACACTGCCATTCTTAAATTGTATGACACCCACGCACCCCTAAAAAATGTCAAGCTGAGACGGCCACCAGCTCCCTGGATAACCCCGGGTGTACGTATGGCCATGAGACGACGGGATAGAGCTTTTCGCAAATACAAAAGATGCCGAACAGATAGCAACTGGGAGTCGTTTAAAATTGCTAGAAATAGGTGCAATCAGATGGTAAGAAGATCTAAACGCCGATATATCCATAACAATATCTTACAATCAACTCCTGCTAACACCTGGAAGTTTCTTCGCTCACTTGGCATTGGCAAACCCCAGCTTCCCCACAAACCCTCTTTCACGCTTAATGAGCTTAACAAGCACTTCTCCTCTGTCACCCCTCTCCTCCACAACGTCAAACTCTCTACTATTTCTAACCTTTCATCAGTTCCTTGCCCAGCCGCTTCACAATTCTCTTTTAACCCCCTATCCGAGGAAGATGTTCGCAAATTAGTCCTCGCGATTAAGTCAAACGCTGTTGGTTGTGATGAGTTGAGTCGAATTATGATTGTACTATTACTCGATTGCCTACTTCCCATCCTGACTCACATACTTAATTACTCTCTATCCTCGGGCACCTTTCCTATGCTATGGCGCAAGGCTCTAGCTATTCCCTTACCTAAAAACTCCCATCCCAACTCCCTCAATCATTACAGACCAATCTCTATCCTTCCCTTTCTATCCAAAATCTTAGAAGCTGCCGTTCATAAGCAGTTAACTTCCTTCGTTCTCTCCAACAAACTCCTTAACAGTTTTCAATCAGGTTTTAGACCAGGGCATAGCACAACCACAGCTCTTACTAAAGTAACCGAAGACATTCGGGATGGATTTGAGGAGTCGCGACTAACTGTATTAGTCCTCATTGATTTTTCTAACGCGTTCAATGCAGTTGACCATGATATCCTCTTAGCCATGCTCTCTCGTTTAGGTTTTTCTCCTTCAGTGCAGTCGTGGTTTTCTTCCTATCTTCGCGGTCGCCAGCAAGCCGTACGCATCGATCGGGCAATGTCTGACTGGTGCGACTTGGTAGCTGGTGTTCCGCAAGGCGGTATACTTTCTCCTCTCCTCTTCTCATTATTTATTAATTCTCTAACTGCAAGCCTAACCTCTTCTTACCATCTATATGCAGACGATCTACAACTGTATGTCCAAAACGACGTACATAATTTGAATGATGTGGTCGCATTACTTAACAGTGATCTGGAACGTATTTCAGAATGGTCGTCCAAGTTTGGCATCTCGGTTAATGCGGGAAAATGCCAAGCCATCATTGTCGGTAGTTCGCGTCAACTATCTCGTTTAAGCTCCGATAACATTACTCCTTTATTATATAACGGCGATTTAATAGCTTACTCGCAACATGTAAGAGACTTGGGCTTGACTGTTGACACTACTCTGTCCTGGAAACAATACACCGACAACGTGGCTCAAAGAGTAACAAATGCGCTTAGGGCACTCTACAGGCTTAAATACTTTCTCCCGCTTAGCACCAAGATTACACTGATACAGGCTCTGGTCTTACCCATTATTGATTACGCTGATATCTGCAGCACTGATCTAAATGAGTATCTCTTAGATAAGTTGGATCGACTTCTCAACAATTGTATTCGCTTTATATATGGCTTACGTAAATACGACCATATCTCACACTTCCGTCAACAGCTCAAATGGCTTCCTATTCGTGAGCGTAGGAACCTGAGAGTAGTCTGTGCACTCTTCAACGTTTTGTTCGATCCACTTACCCCAGAATACCTGAAATCAAGATTTCAGTTTCTGGGTTCGTCTCATGAACGTGATCTTCGGTCTAGTGACAATCTTCTCTTGAAAATTCCTGCCCATTCTTCTGGTTTCGTCTCCTACTCTTTCACCCTTACGGCTATTCGACTGTGGAATGCCTTACCCACGAATATACGGAAAGCCCCCAGCAAGTTCACTTTTAAGAAACTGGTTCGTGAACATTATCTTGTTTCTCTACGCTAGCTCCCTTGGAATCTGACCTCTTCTATTACCTACTTAAATAAATATATGTATTGCATATATATGTATATATATATGTATTTATATTATAATATATATTTAATCTATGTTATATTACTTATATATAATTTGAATATTATTATTATTCATATTTATCAATTCGCTTTATTGCCTGCACATTTTAACTATCACATCCTCTCTGGTTGACTGGGAGAGAATGCCTTTTTAGCATTAAGTCCGCCATTTGCTGTATTTTATACATATGCAATAAAGATTAAATAAAATAAATAAATAAATAACCGTTAGTATGGAGCGTTTTCGGGTGAGTCCAATTTTGTGCATTTCAAACTGTGATATCTCGGGCAGTTTTCATGCTAGCGTAATAATTCTTATACAAATGTTTCTTTTTTAGGGGTAATTTATGTAACATAAAATAAAAAAAATAGTCAACATGCCTATTCGATTTTTTTTGCGATTTCTTACATAAAGGAAAAAACGAATCTACGTACATTCAAAAAATAATAACGCCTAAAAAAAGATATATAAATTAATTGTATTATCAATTTTTCTATGGAAATTTTGAAATACCCTCAGTGAGGTATTGCAACGATATCGAAACTTAGTTTAATATCGTGGAAACTGAATAATGTTTCATTCCTTGTTATTTAACGATCGTAAATATTTGTTGTTACAAATGGGTATAATAATTTTCCTCCAATTTTAGGCCAGTTTTTTGCGAAAATTCTCGCGGGATTGTACTTTTTGGTTGATTAGTTTCAAAGTAATTAATAGCGCTACTTCATCATCAGTTTTTATGAAATACAATCCTATAAAATATTTCATTAAACGAATATGAGCGACGAAGTTTTTTGTCTAGTTCAAGCATGATTGTTTATTAGTTGTTACTACTCAAATTTTTTAAGTTTTTTTTAAGTCATGGGTGCCGGCAGGGGCGTGCCCGGTGGTGCATATGCACCCCACCCCTTGAGAATCTCAGGATCAACATTATCTGTTTTAAGAAATATTTTTTTATTTACAATTAATTGGCAATAATTACAATGTTCTTATTTAAATAGTAATTGCAACCGGCATGGTTTCTGACCGAACTTGTTTATAACGTTTTCCATGAAGATTGCAGGAAAACCCAATTTACAAGGAAGTGTATTGAAGAATTGTTTATTCTGTGGGATGTAACTTAATCACATGAAAAACTAAAAACTGCCCCCCTCTGCCAATTATTTCTGCCGAAGCCCTTGTTTTAAGTATGATCAGAAAATAATATTGATGAAATAAATATGGTAAAATCCTTAAAAATCCTATAATATAAAAATGAATCGCTGAATGTCTTGCTAAGCGCAAATCTCGAGATCAACTGAACCGATTTCGCTAATTCTGAAAAAGAACGCTACATTCCATTAGATGGCCATTTAAGGAACATGGATCATTTTTTTTATCAAAATCAAAAGTAAAATGCGTGAGAAAATCATCTGTAAAATTAAAACTTTTCCCTTGCGTTTTTTTTCGTGATTTTGCATCTATGTTTACTATTATGTATTACTCGATAGCGATTGTACTTAAGGTGGTACCCTGAGCGAAAGTGGCGCCGCTGTGAATTTTATTTAATATTATAATTCTAATACACAATTTTAATAATGTTTATCGTGGAGATTTTAGGGCCCACAGTCTAGTATTTTTAGACGGTATCGTTACATTCCCTAGTAGTCACTGCTAGAAGTAGATAGAAAAACTGCTAAAAGTGGCCGTTTTTGACACATTTGCTATCTACTTCTACGAATGACTACGAGGGCATGTAGTGATACCTTCTAAAAATACTAGACCATGGGCCCTAAAATCTCCACGATAAACATTATTAATTTTTTTTTCTATTACTAACTTATTAAATAAAAACCTCTGAGGGTGCCACTTTCGGTCATACAACCGCCTTAAGCAATTTTGTATGCAATTTGGCACAGCGCAGCGCCTTTGGCATTAACTAAACTAAAATGTTCATAAAATTATGTTAACTACAATAGCGTTAACGCATAATATGTCTACAGATAAAACGAAAGCCTCAAAAATATACAGGGTGGAAAAAAGGCGGTAGTTGGAGGAAAAGTGCTCTAAATATTTAATACTGGCAAATGCTGAAAAATCATACCCATATATTTAAAAAAAAAGAGTTAAACTGAATTCAAAGATTTTTGATAAATAGCTTGTATCACCTGGGAATCGAACGGGCTAAAATAAAAGAATAAAACATCCTGGGGTTTTTTCTGTTTTTACCCATTCGATCCTGGCTGAAAGGATTCATCAAAAATATTTGAAAGCGATTTTACTAATTTTGAAAATTCCTTTCTTTAAAATTTGCCATCATCAATGTTTGGGGTACTTTGCTTCCAACTACCGTATCCTTTTTTTCTCTCATATAATTTAATACTCATAACAAAAAGAAACTTACTTTAAACTTATTTTACTTACTGTTGCTAACCAACTTCAATGTACGATATTTCGTAGTACTTTATTAGGTGAAGCCAAGGACAATTTCAGGATTTTAGGTAATTCTTGAGGTGTTAAGTTAATTTTATTACACAAACAACAATCTCATTCATTATTAAAATGTAAAATTAAGTAATAAGTAATCCTTTTTCACACTAAAACGTCTAACTCGCTAATTATCCCTTAAGTCTCAAAGTTACATTTAAGCACGACCTAAAATAATGTAATGGTCGGTTCACACTTCACACTGTTCCAGTTGCTGGAATGAACTTAATTTAACTACTGGATTCCTAGTGTACAATTATTCAGTACTGTTAATTGAGAGTTTTATTTCCGAAACAAAATCATTTGTCCAAGGCACCGATTTCCACCACAATTTTTTACTAATTCTTTCGTTATTATCTAGGTTGTAATCGATAAGTATTTCTGATCTTCCAATAACACGATTGCTTTTGCTAGGTACTTGTGTTTGAACAAGAGCAATGTGTATAAAATTATCTCCAAGTTTATTTTCTTTACAAATAACTTATCGTAGTTGCTGTCATGTCAATTAAACCTCTGGGGAACGCTTGACTGTACTGATTTATTCGAATCGTATTGTCCATTTGTATTTTATTGCTGGGGTGCGTTCGTAAAGTTCGCTCGACGACGCTCGATGACATGTACGCGTTCTAAAACCACCGAGGCGATCACCCGACGACGATCACTAGGTATAGCCGTTCGTAAATGACGTCCGGCAAACGCACCGGTCACCCCACGAAATAGGTGGGTGAAATTCGCTCTGACGTTTTATTTGACAGTTGACACGTCTTCTTTGTTTATAAACATTAATTTTCATTTTATTGTTTGTTGCATTTCGCGCTTCATTAATATCAAAATCAACAAATCTAATAGGACAGTGACAGCTATGCGGTGTCGTTCGTAAACGTCGGATGACGAACGTCGCACGCCTTGGAGTGAAGGTCCGACTTCGAGCCTCGTTTACGAACGCACCCCTGGACTAGAATGCTACTGGCTCAATGTAGAGCTGCCCTTTAAGAAATAATCTCACTAGGTACAGCTTCATATTTCATGCTAACGAATATGTCACCCTTCTAGACTGACAGAGCTTACTAAAGTCGACTTACTTTAGGTACCTTTTGTTTGAGGTAATGTTAAGCTCGAATGGAAAGAGAGAAATGTGACGTATTTATTTTAATGTATAACTAAATTAATTACCGGCTAGAGGCTACATTCATAATAGGGAATATTTATTCCCAAACTAAAATTAGTCTGATTTTCCAGCCATGTAGTGCGTATGCAGTTCTGTTCGGTTCTGAACGAAAACGCGGTACTGTTTATATCGTCTTTCATACCAATTTGCCGATAACTGTTTCCTAGTTCGAGACAAAATATAGATCGTTAAAAAAGGATACGTCACCAGCGCTATTGGAATGTAGAAATGTTATGTACTCGACTACTCGTTTTAAGTTCCACCGATAGTTAAAAAAGGTGTTTGACATATTTTTAATGACGGGTTTTACCATTGAAAATGGTTATATCAGCTGCAAATCACCTGAGACGTATTTTTGGCCATATCTCCGAGGATTTTGGGAGGATCGAGATGGGAATGGTACCAAAAGTTGAGGAATTTATCGAGACACGTGTGAACGTTTGAGTTTTAAAAATCTACTAGTAAATATTTATGGAATTTTGTTTTTTTGAAAAAAAAAAAACGGTTTTTTTGGGGGGGTGTTTGTTTACTAAACTGTAAATTTTTCGGAAAAAACCGACTTAAGAAAAAATTAAAAAAAAGGTCCTAGGGAATACCTTAGGACCTTTTTTTAGGCCATTTGTAGCTAAACTAATAAGTTTAGCTACAAAATAGCGAAACATTTTTGAAAATCGGTTAATAATTGTGACCGGCCGGCGGAAAAAAACCGGCCTAGTGCCAGTCGGACTCGCGCACGAAGGGTTCCGTACCAAAAAACGGCAAAAAAAATCACGTTTGTTGTATGGGAGCCCCCTTAAATATTTATTTTATTCTGATTTTAGTATTTATTGTTATAGCGGCATCAGAAATACATCATCTGTGAAAATTGACTGTCTACCTATCACGGTAGTGTTAGTGTTAGTGTTATTCAACTGTCTACCTGTTGTCGTTATTAATATCGAGCAAAAAAAACACGTATTTGTTGTTGTAGATACATCATCTGTGAAAATTTCAGCTGTCTAGCTATCACGGTTCATGAGATACAGCCTGGTGATAGACAGACAGACAGATGGACAGCGGAGGCTTAGTAATAGGGTCCCGTTTTTACCCTTTGGGTACGGAACCCTAAAAGGGGTGTTTCCGTACATAAAAAGTGATGTAGCTTCTATGATTATTGACCGATCGTCATGGTAATTGTGTTAAAAGATGGCAGAAGCAGGCGAAAATCGAATTCGTTGAAATTTTGAAAATCGGTTAATAATATTTCGGCAGCGTCGAGGCAGTCAGCGGGTGCTTTTTAAAAATAAATAGGTACTACCTAGGTAACTTTATAAATATAATAGGATTTTGCATTTGATTTGATTTTGGTTTTTCGTGAATTGCGAGGACTGCAAAACCTGTGTTGTTTTTTTACTTTTCACAAATATCTACAAAGATGTTTCTTTTGAATGTCGAGGGCAGCTCCTCACATTGATGAAACGATAGATTACAGCAAAAGTTAAAAAGTTGATACTTACTCAATTTCAAACCATTTTCCGGATTGCAAAGGTTTGATTCCTATCTAAGTAAAGACGAGTTGCTTTTTCCTAATTTAAATTAGGGCTAAGTAAATGGTATGACCTACTTGATTTAAGTTAATATCGTTATTTTTAGTAAACAGTAATTTTCAAGTAGACTGGACAAAAATAATTAATGCCTTTGTGGCGCGACTCAGACGTATAGATCTTATTTTGAAGCCAGCAAATTCTAAGATTTTCCGAGAACATTACCATCCAGACGTTTACGTTTATTCATTAATTATGTAAGTTGGGGAAGAGAAAAGATTATGAATTTTGTAAGAGAGTAAGTAATTAAGGCGACATGAGAGAGTTTAACGTTACGATATTTCGTAGAACTTTATTAGGTAGAAATTTGCCAAGAACATTTCTAGGATTTTGGGTAATACTTGAGGTGTTAAGTAAATTTTATGAAACAAACAACAATCTCATTCATTATTAAAAGCTTCCGTGCGATCGAAAGGTGTCAAGATGGCCGAAGGCCGTGACAAATCAAAATGGCGGAACATCGGAAATTGGCGGCTAATTGCTTTTCGAGGTCCAATGGGCCAGTTAAGCAACTAGGAATGATCTCAACGAATTTTATCTGTCCAGTAATAAACGTAGGTTTTTATAACCTGTGAAAAAATGAGGCTAATTGTTTGGTTAAAGTATTATCTCTTGCGAGTGGGTGTTTGTGGCCTTTTTATGGCGTCATGGTGAGATAACTCAATTTAGCTTGCGGATTAAGAAATCACAAATGGCGTGGATTGTTTTTAGTACTGCGTCTCTAATTTCCTCTACTGTAGGTGCCTTATTTAAAACACCGACGGACTTTTAATTAAGCTCATTAAAAATAGAGTCAATTAATTAATTACGTTCATGAGTACTTTGATTGATTTGATTTGAAACATTCAGATTGACAGTCAAGTTGTTGAAAGAAATCTACTGTTGAGCAAACAGTTGAAAATTTCACTTACCCTGTTAACTGAACTTAGTTATTAGTTTAATTGATATTTTGATATTGGAATAAATCCGTTTTTTTTTTTTTGTTATCATTTGTTACATTCTTCTCAGTGGTAACGTTAACTTTGTTCAATGCAATTTCCGAATTATTTTAATTATTCAAATTCAAACCAGGTGCATCTTCTACAAGTGTAGAGTGTTCTAGTTTTAACTAGTGCACTTAAGAGTTACGCCTAGTAGAGGAGGGAAACTCCGCGCAACGAAGTTGGCGTTGCAACCAAGAGGTCTACTCCCAACTGCATCCGACGGTAGATTCAATCCGTAAACACTCTCAAAATTCGCCAAACGAAGTCACCAAAATGTAATGCAGCTTCTTTATGCAGTCGCTGATAGGTCCGGATTAGAATATGAGGACAGTTTTTGAAACCAGAATATCAAGACAGTATCAGTAAGCCAGCAAGCCAGTAACTCTGGCTTCATGTAAACAGAACTGTCCCCCTGCTCAAATGGCCATTCTACTAAAATAACGTTAGTATAGAATAGAATTATAATGTATGGGAATGACGTAAGCTAACGCTTAGCTTCTGTCAATCCCATACATTGCTATTATGTTTATTCTACTAGCGTTAATTTTAGTGACTGGCCATCTACTCTAATGGCTTTAGTAGGTATGAACCTCTATACAAAACAAAGTTGGGAGTTACAAGTCGTGATAAAGTTTGGCCACATGATAGAAACTGATCTGTAGGCTGTTTCTAACTAATATTGAGCTGGGCCAAACTATCCTTACATACTGTTCCATACGGCGGCGGGTTGAATAGCGCACTTTTCCGGCTCCATTCTAAAAACTATAAAGATTCAGGTTTAGCTAAAAGGTCAAATGTGGTATCATTTTCGGATAAATCAATAACGTAGAATTGATTTCTGGTATAAAAAATGCAATTTATTACGTAGTTTCTGAAAAATTACATAATAACCAACATTTTTAAACTTTTCTATTTTATTTTAGGTATTGGCACTTGTTTCAGTATTTTCAAAAAAACTAGGTACCTTAAAGAAGCGTTTTTCAGGTTAATTTGTTAGATGTTTTTGTTATGCTAACTATATTTTATACAATTTGAGCCTAATCCAAGTAGTTTAGGTCCATTGTTTGCGGAGACACAGCTAGTCAAAAATATGCATTTTTTCACGAAATAAAAGGGAACTTTTTTTAATATAGAGGTTCATACCTACTACTTCATCTCAAAGCCAGTAAGCGAGAGAGAACTGGTTTCATCTCTAGGCTAGTAAGCAAGGCAGCAAGCATGTTCTAAGCCAGAACAAAAAGCCAAGGCAGCACTAGCTTGCTGGCTTACTAAAACTGGCTTAGCATTCTAATTACAAAAACTATCCTTGTATATTTCGGACATTAACGCGCCGTTTTGTTGTCAAATCGTGATGCAGCATCGATGCATTCACAAAAACGCAGATGCAATAGCTTGTCTACTTAGGGCCCCAAGTAAACCAAAGGCCATTTACGGAGTATATGTAATGGTGCTTTATAGACCAGTCTTGTAAATCTGTAATTTAAAAGCATTCGTTCTCCGGTTAAACCCGTTCGTAAATAAACATCAAGAGTAGAAAACGCCCGAAACTTTGCCCGAAGCTAAAGAAAAGTGCAGTTGGGAGTAGGCTCCCAGTCTCCACAGAATCCGAGGAGTTTTGCATTTAATTTTGTTTGGTATTATCTGGGATCTGTTCTCTTGATTTTAATTAATCTTATCAGTGATATAACTGAATACACTAAATTATTACGGTATTACAAAGTATTTTCAAAATGGATGATCTTTAGGAGACCGTATTCATTTTGCCGCTCTATCACTCGCACTTTTGATGTTTATCAAGATTTCTTTAATCAGAGTGCGTAATATAATAGTATATTATGAGACAAGTTAGCTTAGGTACGAGGCTGTGGGTTGCAGCCCGAGCCGCAGGCGAGGGCGTAACTCAGCCGAGTGTGCAATGAGCAAAATCTCACGAGTTTCATACGACGTTTTTCAACACAGTTGCGAGGAAAATAAAAAATAATTTACCACACAGTAACAAATACGACATAAACAAAATATGTCAATTACGGGAAAAGGCGCGTAGGCTTTTTTTGTTTTTTTTTTCACACACCCTATGCAAGAATATTTTGCGAACAAAGGGGTGAGTGAGCATACAGCCTACTTCGAAATATAATTTTAAGTGATAAAATGCAAATATTCTAATATTTTAAAACAAAATATTGGGAATTATGAATTATTTGATAATAATAAATATTTGTTTGACTTAATTAAGAAGTTACACATTTATTTATTTCTAAAATGAATATGAATTTTCAGCAGCATAAAACCTCTTTGTTGTTACTAAAACAAATAACTGTATTACCCGGTTAAATTGGGAATGCTTTGTTTACTCGCATAGAACTTGCAGTAAGGTACTAATTTAACTTTGTAGGGATAATTCTATAACAACCTAGTGTTTTATATATTATTGCACGCGTTTGTTATAGCTCGGTTTATGGCCCTAAAAGCGATGTATTAGGGCTCACTTTACGAGCAAGTGTGTTGAAAAATATGTGTGCGAGCCCCTACTCGAGACTCTACACTGATGTCAATATGAGATGATGTCTATGTGAGGTGACTGACGTCACGGAAGGTGGTATACGCGCGGTGCTAATAAAATACGTCAGTACAAGTTGAATGCCTTTAATGCACTGTCCCAGTATTACAGAAATACTTATACGAATTTGTCGCATATGCAAAAGTACTTAGGTTGCGCAATATTCACGCGGTACTGTAAAATTATGAAAATAAGCAAATATTTAAAATGGCTTGTACATATTGCCAACAACAACAAAACAAATACAAAAAAGGAATAAAAAATAAATGTCCAATAAGACTCATAAAAAACTTTGTCCAATAGCACTAAGGTTTGGGTAAATTGTCAAACTTAATGGTCCTGTTCATTGTTGGAGACGTAGCTCTGTCCACGCTCATTATTGAGCCACTCACTTCGCGGTCGCGGCACATAGACACAGCGGTGTTTCGCGCACTAACACCAGTGTCATTCACTACACTCAGAACACTGTCACGGCTCCGACCCAACTCCAGGTCGGCAGGATTCTGCTCCTGGGCTCTGTTGATGCATCGTACCGTTGTCAACCACCTTCTCCAGATCTTGAACAAGGCGTACGTAGTGAGAAACATGACCAGCGGACCCAAAATCGAATAAATGATTGTGTAATGAGTTGTACCACTCGATTCGATATCTTGCAAATTTTGAGTTTTCAACACTTCAATTTGTTGTTTTATCGACTCGTATAACTGATCATGATTTTCTTTATCGTCTAATGCATTGTAATTATAATTATACGAGGAATTTATCATGTCATTCAGAGATGAAATTGGCTGTTGTATTGAAGGTACGTCAATATCATGTTGCACAAATATCTGGTTATTATAATCGTGATGGGCTTGTATCGTAAATGTGTCACCTTTTATCACACAGCCGTGACCTATATTAATCAGGCCATTGCCCTGCAATTGTTTCGTACCCAGTCCAGCTGGGCACAAAATGCGAACTCTGCATTCTCGGCAGCATGAGTACAACCACGCGCCGGGCGCTTGTAACTTGATCCAGTTATCGGAACATTGTCTGAGCTCCGTCCGACAAAAGGTGTAGTTATCGTTATTATATAAATTCAATTCACATATTGATTTGTCAAAGTGGACATTTAGTATGGGACTACTTTGGAAACAAATTAACTTATCAGTTTGATATCTTTTGCACGTTGCTATGTCATTTTCATACATTGGCATAACCATATCTTTTTTCATGTTGACTGCGATGTAGGGAGTAATGGGAACATTGTACATAATTTTGTCATTATTCTTCCAGGGTAAAGACATTATTCTGCTGAGTTCAAACTGATTTTGGCTCAATAATGGAATTTTAATTTCCATAATTAGGAACGCTTTTGTAACTTTAGCGTGAACTTGTAAAAGTTGGTATAAATCTCGTCTATTGTCAGCAGGAATCACTAACTCTCCTTGTAATCGCCCAGATATCAGGTTGAGCTGATTTTGCAATTCATTAGGCGATATTAAATGTATGTCAATCTGCCCATGATGAATATTTGTAATGGTGTCAATTAATGTTTCTTGAATTCTCCTTAAATTAGACAAGATTACATCGGCGGAGAGAGCCGTTGTCATAATATAGAGTTGTTGCATTTGATGAGTCGTAGCTTGTCGAACCTCGTTAATTGCCGACGACATATTTTTTAGATGCTCATTAATATACTGGAAGTGATTATTCATGATAGCTTCATTTCGTTTTAGGATATTATTTTCGGCCTCAAGAACAGATGTTTGGTTTCGCAGCATTTTCAATAAATGACCTTCATTATTTTTGATTGTTAAAATGTCCTTTTCGTATTTTTCCGCAAACTTGTCATCGAGAACGCCAAATAGAGTGTTTGCAATGTTTCCTATGCCATTTATCAGACCTCTTTTCACCCGTATCTGACTTTTCGCTTGCAATAATTCATTGTAAAAATTTATTTCATTTAGTTCGTGTTCAAACTGTGTAATTATAGGTTTAAATGTCATTTCACCACTGCTTATTATTTTCAGATGATTAATATAGTTTTGTATGTCAACCATGCTTTGCCAGTAGTTTGTCATGTTGTAGTAAACCACCATTTTCCATTGATCTTGCACAATTCTCATGTCAGCGATTTTATCAAAATAAAGGGTGTTGCTTGTATTTAATCTAGTGATATTAAAACTTTGTTGCAGAGACGGCGCTATTAATGTCATAAGTAGCATTAATACAGCAACATAATAGTTAGGTTTCTTCCGATTTCTGGTAGTATAACGTGTTTGATTCTGGGGAGGTTGAGAGTCATGTTCGCTTTGGGTTTTGTCAGTATTTGGAACTGGTAAATCGTTGTCAGGGTACACAGGTAAAGGTGTCAACTTTATGATAGGACGTTTTAAATATCCATTCTTAGTCTTCAATGTCACTACTCGAACGCATCCATCTTTTCCTTCATGTATTTCTGTTATTTTTCCTAGTGCCCATTTCGATGGTGGCATGTTTTCTTCATTGACCAAAACAATGTCATTAATTTTCAAATTTGGCTTGCCGTGATGCCACTTACTACGTGTTTGTAAGCGGTGGAGATACTCCATAGACCATTTTTTCCAAAACGATTTATGCATTTTCTCAACTAATTGCCAGCGAGTATGTGGATTAGTCGGTTCCAGTGGATTTTCTAAAGGTGTTGACAATAATGGACCTCCCACCAAGAAATGTCCAGGCGTCAGAATCTCCTCTTCTGCATTCTCTGTCAAAGCGTACAAAGGCCTTGAATTAACGCATGCCTCAATCTGCGCTAATAGCGTGTAGAACTCATCAAATGTCAGTTTTTGTTCTCCTATTATGCGTTTTAGGTGGTGCTTAACGCTTTTCACCGCAGCTTCCCACAGACCCCCTGCACTTGGCCATGCGGGAGCGTTAAAATGCCAAGTGACGCCCATACTGCTGATGTCATCTAAGAATTCGGTGTTAATTACACTCATGGCTTCCTTGTACTGTTGATTCAGAATTTTCGCTGCACCGATAAAGTTTGTGCCATTGTCCGAATATACATGCTTGGGTACTCCGCGACGCGCACACATGCGTTTAAATGCAGCTAAGAATGCAAAGCTACTCAAGTCTGTCACAAGCTCCAAGTGTATAGCTTTCGTGGAAAAACAGATGAATACGGCTATGTAACCTTTCAAGGTCTTCATGCCCCTGCCTTTATTCGCTTTAATTTCGACGAATCCCGTTAGATCCACGCCACAGTGACTAAAGGCGCGGGAAGGTGTCACCCTTGGCTCAGGTAGGTTAGCCATTATTTGTTGCGGATTCTGTGGATTCAGTCGTCTGCATCGAACACACTGTCGCACCTGTTTCTTCACTGCTCGGTTGCCAGATATAATCCAGTAACGGTAGCGAACATACGCTAATGTCAGTGTGGCACCTCCATGAAGAGTACCTTTATGAGCTTCATCAATGATAAGCCGGGTTAAGTGGGAGTCGTGTGGCAATATTATAGGGTGTTTTCTGTCATATGTCAAGTTAGAATGTTGCAATCTCCCACCAACTCTCAAAATGCCGTTTTTGTCCAAAAACGGATTTAATGTCAAAAGTGAGTCCTTTGATGAAATAGGTTTATTTTGCATCAGACGAGAAATAGTTTCGCTAAAATGGTGTGCCTGTACACTTTTAATTATAAGTTGTCGAGCCGCTCGTATTTCATTTGCAGTCAGGTGTTGGTATAATTCAATGTTATTGTTTCGCCGCGTGCGCTGTATGAAACGTGATATCCAACATATAATTCTTTCGACTCGCGTTATCTTGCTATTTTTATTTACTAATTCAATGATAATAGATGGCGAAATCAATTGAATTGCACACGATGCTTTTATGTTTTTGATTTCTACTTTTGGAGGATCGATTTTTGGACTTTCTTTTTGCATGTCATCCTTCAGCCAGGAGGGTCCATTCCACCACAACTTATAATCTAACAGCTGTGAGGGTTGGAGACCCCTAGTGGCGCAGTCAGCTGCGTTGTCATCTGACTTTACATGTCTCCATCGTGACGCCGGTAGTATGTCAATTATCTCACGGACCCGGTTAGCAACAAAGGCCTTCCACCGCGATTGGTCACCTTGAAGCCACCCTAGCACCACCATGGAATCAGTCCAACCAAACACTTCCACGGACACATCTTCAGGCACAGAAATCGTGATTTTGTTTATTAATTTTGTCAACAGGGCTGCCGAACAAAGCTCCAAACGCGGCAAGGTCACATGCTTTTTTGCTGGAGCGAGCTTTGTTTTAGCGGCTAGTAATGTCAATGTTATTTTTCCGCTGTCATCGGTAGTTTTCACGTATACAGAACAAGCCATCGCCTTTTCCGAAGCATCTGAAAACCCGTGAAGCTGTATAGTTTTTTCCGTAGTTCCAATCCACCTAGGTATGTTAACCTTGTCAATATTCTTCAAATCATCTCGTAATTTAATCCACTCTTGGTTAATGTCCTCGGGAATCTGGTCATCCCAACCTATCCCGGTATTCCAGGCTTTTTGAAACAAAAGTTTTGTCTTTATGGTAATAGGTGATAACCAACCTAAGGGATCGAATAACTTAGACATATCCGATAACATCATACGCTTTGTATATTTGTCATTAATGTTGTAATCTATTTTGTTCTCGAACTTAAATGAGTCGGATGTTGGTTGCCACTTAAGTCCGAGCGTTTTTGTCGACGTTGCACATTTGAAATCAATACCTGTTGTATTTAATTGCTCAGGAGATAAATGATCTAATAGCTCCGGCGTATTGCTGGACCATTTTCGTAAATTAATGCCCGCGCTTTTTAACATGTCAATTAATTGTATTTGCGTCTGTTTGGCTATGTCAGCATTATTATTTCCCGCCAATAAATCGTCGACATAAAGATTTTTCAATACGACTTTCGCCGCTAGAGGATATCTTTCTGCTTCATCTTCCGCTAATTTTTGCAAGGTTCGTATTGCCAAAAAGGGCGCCGCCTTGACCCCAAATGTCAGAGTACATAAACGAAATTCCTCAATTTTTGACCCATTTCTCCATACTATTTTCTGAAGATGCTGGTCATCTTCATGGACCATGATCATGCGATACATTTTCTCACAATCTGCAACATAAACATGTCTAAAAGTTCGCCAATTTATTAATAATCCTTGTATGTCATTATGCAATTTTGGCCCACACTCCATCAGGTCATTGAGACTATAACCTGACTTCGTTTTCGACGACGCATTAAACACCACACGTAATTTTGTCGTTGTGGAGTCTTCTTTGTGAATGTCATGGTGAGGCAAGAAACAATGAGGATTTTTGCTTGCCACGCATTTCTTCATGTGATTAAGGGCTTGATACTCCTCCATGAATTTATGGTAACTGTCATGTAGTTTGTCATTCTTTGCTAACTTAGTTTCCAAGTGTTTCAACTGAGCTACAGCTTTTGGTTTGGATGCACCAAGATGAAGCTCAAAGTTTTCTATCATTGGCATGCGCACTTCATACCTCCCATTTGGCAATCTTTTTGTTGTAGAGATGTAAAAGTCTTCACACCACTGCTCTCTTTCTGTCAATGCATTCCTTTCAGACACTTCTTCCATCTCCCAGAATCTCGACATGTCCTCAACATTGTTTACCACCACGTGACAGTTAAAAGTTGAAGAATTTATGTTTCCAGACAAAATCCAACCTAACTTCGTCTGTTGAGCGATAGGTTGTTGAGCTGAGCCTCGCAATAATCCATTCATAATTATCTCTGAGTACACTTTCACGTCAAGTAATATGTCAATAGGTTTTGAAATATGATACTCAGGATCGGCCAATTGAATATTCTGTAGATGAGAATAATTTTTCTTTTCAAATGTCAAATTTGGAAGATTATTAATAACTTTTGTCATAATGAGCGCTTCAGTTGCAAACTCATAATCATCGTAAATTGATTTACAGTTCAATGACAACTTGCCCTTGCCCTTTTTAGGCGCGACGCCCACTCCACACACTGATGCATTGATGTGTTGCCGACGAAGGCCTAAAAGTTGCGCTGCGTTTTCCGTGATAAGGGTGATTTGAGACCCTTGGTCGAGTAAAGCACGGAATGTCATATAAGTGCCGTCTGCCGCTCTTACTTTAATCTGTACAGTTGTCAATAGCATTTCCTCATTTTCGCTGTCAACATGGTTTGCATTTTTATTTATCGGACGCGACGATAAATTATTGAAGTTCGCCGATGATGTCGATTGCTCGCCAAACGCCTCGTGTAGCAACGAATTATGCGCTTTGTTGCAAGTTTTGCAACGTTTGTTGGAATTACAAATACCTTTTTCATGTCGGTAAAGACAATTCTGACAAATATCATGTTTCGCAATAGAATTTAATTTCATATCCGGTGACATACTTGCAAATCGTTTGCATTGATGCAATGCATGATCAAAATTACACAATAGACATTTGTCACGTTTAAAATTTGTATAATATGCTCGCGAAAAATTATATTTTTGTGCTCCATTTTGATATTTTTTCTCATTTTTGTCATATTTTGTCAGATTTTTCGGAAACTTTTGTAATGTCAAATCTTCTCTTTTGCGAATAGGCTCTAACGCTGTAAATTTAAGCTCTAAAAATGTCAAAAGATCTTCAATTTTTGCCAATTCACGCGGATTTTTTCTTTGCTCTTGATAATCTCGAAAAGTCTCGGTATCCATTTTCTTAGATAAGAGGTGTACCAGCAGTGGACCCCATGTGGTTGTGTCCACCCCTAAATTCTGTATGGCATGCAAACATTCTTTACTCGTGTCATGTAATTTTCTTATCTCATAAGATGTTTGTTTCTGAATATTGGGCTGGTTAAGAAACACTTCTATCTGCTTGGTGAAAAGCAATTGTTTGTTATTATAGCGTTGACATAAAATATCCCATGCGGTGTCATAGTTGTCCGCCGAGATGTGGAGATGCTGTATGAGCCTTTCTGCTTCCCCTTTCAACTTACTTTTCAAGTGCTGCATTTTTTGGGACTTGGAAAGTGTAGGGTTCTGATGAATGGTTTCTTTATAAAGGTCAATAAATGTCGGCCACTCAGTATAGTTTCCTGTAAAAACAGGAATGTCCATTTTCGGGGTAGATTCCTTAAGATGAACCGTAGAAGACAACTTTCGATTTAACCTTCTCTTGATCTCTCTATATCTCAGTTCATGCTCATTATACTCATCTTCGTAACCAGTGTCAGATTCCTCCAACAAGTTATCTATTTGCCAATGTAATTTGTCAATACACTCCCAACGTGACTGTATACTTCGAAGTTCATCTTCTATCTCCCACTTTTCCTCTATTCCGTCCACATCACAATAGTGTATTTGCCTTGCGAAGGCTTTAAAATTAGTTCGCTGTTGATTGATTAAGCTGTTAAGCTTTGATATATCTTTTGAAGATTCTCCAGCCTCTATAATATCAGCCGGTCTCGGCATCTTGAATGCTGCAATCAAGTCTCGAGTTACTTGATAATATCCCAGAGTTTGTTCATAAAAATTCTTTGTAAAATAGTCATGTGATTTGTCCTCAAATGTCAATAATTGGTCGTGATTAAACTGAAAATCTTCCCATAACTTGTCTAATCTCTCTAGCTTCCTTGCAATATATTCTGGGGTCTTCCTGCTAGAAGGATCCTTTTTAAAATTGCTATTCTCGCGTTCAAACCCCTTGATGATAGACTGCTGGTTATTTAAAATAGCCTCCATTTCTGTCAATTCTTAGTATAAAATAATGGAACAGTCTTACTTGGAAACTGCTGTCAAATACGATGTCAACTACAATGTCACCCTGGGATGAGAGGGATGATGTCAGCCCAGCGTTTTGCCGGCGTACCGCTTCTCTGTCAGGTTCGGTCGCGGTGATGAGGAAGCACGTCCGCACCGCCTCCGATGTCAGGTAACCACGCCAATGCCACGTGGTTATAATAAAGATGATTGCACAAAATGCTATACAAATAGTTCACAATCACTTTGTAAATTAATGTCACTATTTATTTTTGATGCAAATAATTGTCACTCTGTTTAATAAATTATTGTCACGAATGTCACTAATTAATATGCCACTAAATGCAAAATGTAGCAAATGCACTGCAATCCTGTCACTGGTAAATCTTTCCTAACCCACGCACACGAAACCGCAACCCGGAAACGCGAACCGATGGTCCTGGAAAGTTTCCTCGAAGGACCAAACTGTGCGAGCCCCTACTCGAGACTCTACACTGATGTCAATATGAGATGATGTCTATGTGAGGTGACTGACGTCACGGAAGGTGGTATACGCGCGGTGCTAATAAAATACGTCAGTACAAGTTGAATGCCTTTAATGCACTGTCCCAGTATTACAGAAATACTTATACGAATTTGTCGCATATGCAAAAGTACTTAGGTTGCGCAATATTCACGCGGTACTGTAAAATTATGAAAATAAGCAAATATTTAAAATGGCTTGTACAATATGTTCCACCCATTAGACGCATCACAGAATAGATATAAGTACTACCGTACGCAATATAAGATTGGACATTATAACATATATTTCAGTTTCGGCAAAATGTATACGGCCTTGGGGAAAGAAGGCGTTTTGGTGGCTAATTATTATCATTAAAAGTACCGACAATATTTTTTATATCGTTATTTGAATATTTTTTCTGAACACAGAAGTCAAAATTAGACTATATAGTTTTAAACGCCCTAATTGCCCTAATTTTGAACTGAAATTGTTATAATTTAACGTTGAACGTATTAAGTTGAAAATTTGCACGATCCTCGATCTGTCTTATTGGAAGCCAGTGGTGCCAGTGGTAAGTAAAATACTTAAGTAAGGATAGAGTGAAGAGGGGCCCTTAATGGCATAGCTAAATATTAATCAATTTGTGAGCTCAAATTGGGGCAATAGAGGCGTTTACAAATATAACCAATTTCCTGGTATCAATTTGGAATGCTATAAAAGGGCTTTATTGCAAATAAATTGACAGGAACTAGATATCATTGACAGTTTATTGTCCCAACAGCGGCTGTCATGATGAATTTGTGAAGGGAGTGGGTTTATCACTGGTTAAATAGGAAGAGAGAAGGTTACTTTGAAAAAAAAAACACATGAACCCTGAACACATACACTCTCTGTTTTATTGGGCAGTCGTGTAAAAAATTCACAGATCTCGTGCTCTACACGACTTGAAAGAGCATTAAAAATGATGATAAGAATGAATCAATTATAGATTATTAAAAAAAATATGTTTTTAATATATAAGTAGGGACGCGTAATTTTTCGAGCGATAATTTTAATTAAAAAAAAAATTTTTTTTTTTCAAACCCAACTTTTCTCAAATATTTTTACATCATCTTAAAGCCCTACGAATTCCGCTTTTTTGAGCTCTCATACGTCCTCGTGGCCGCACGCGAGCCGCCCGCCGCGTGATATCGCACGCACCTCGCGCCGCGCAAAACTCGCGGCTAATTAATTAATTTTTTCATATTTTTTAAATTCAGTCCCCTTCGTCGAGATATCGAAAATTTTCTGGGAAAATATACGATTTTCCGGTCGCAAAAATTCGGTTTTTTTTAGATTTCCGAAAAGTTTCTGACTTTTCCAAAATAATTTTTACATTTTCTTAAAGCCCTTTAAATTTCGCGTTTTTTGAGCCCTCATACGCTCGTGGTCCTAAACCTCAGGGTATCACGGGCGAGTCGCACTTTCAGCGATAATGAGGCCCTACTGGAGCGAACGAAAAAACATTTTCAATTTTTTCAAAAAATTCAAAATTCAATATAATTTATTCAGTCTAGGCTGTTACAAGCACTTGTGAATGTCATAGAAGTTACGCCATCGGTTCGCAAACCCTAAGCGGGAGACCTTGTAACGAGAAGAACCGGCAAGAAACTCGTCAAGGGCTGCTTTTTTCTCCCTGTATATTTCATACAGAGTCGTCAACATTGAAAAATGAGCTCCACGTTTAAAGTGAGGTCATTTTCCATCACAATAATTAACAAAAGTTTGCACACAATGGGTAGGTAGGTTAAAATTAAATATATCTACTACATTCAGATAGGTAAATGTGAGAGTAAATAACTTTCAACTAGTTGAGAATTTGAGAAATCACTCTGTCTGCTACTCGAACCAAAAAAACACTTGATGCAAGACATAAAAAGTAAAAACGCAATTCTTACAATTCAATATGCGTTAAGATAGGTACTCAGAAGCAGACCCATTCCCACTGGCAGCACTCGTTCACGAGCATGACGCATGGACCAGCCATCGCTTCGCTCAACCATATTTGAGGGAACGTAACGACCCGCCCCACACGACACCACCGCAGAAATGATTAAAGAGAACATGACATACTTAGGCTACCCATCCTAAGGCACCGAATTGAAAACATAATATATCCAAAAGCTTTTCATAGGCCTTTACTTACAAAACTATAGACGAAAAAATACGAAAAAATATTACGAAAGCAAAATTTTAATTTTAATTTTATTTTTAATTTCAATTTTTATTTTATTTTATTTTAATTTGACTACTTTTAATTTGATTTGACTATACCAAATGAATTTTAGTTTTTAGCTCATTTTAATTTAGAAATAATGAATGAAAAAAAATTTTATATTTATTTTAAAATGCCTTCAATTTAATTATATTTTTGATTTAATTTTTATTTTTGGTTAATTTATTATTGTTTAAATATTTCTATTCAAATGTATGGGTATCAAGCCTGAAATAAATTATTTTTATTTTATTTTTATTTATTTTTTATTTTAAAATAATCATTTTAGTCATTAGCAATAAAAAAAAAGTGAGAAATCAAAACAAGGATTAGTTATTAATTTTTCAATGTTAAAAACATTACTTTATCTGCAGTTCATTCTAATTAAAAAGCTGGTACCTCTCGTGGTAATTAAGTAACATCTGATTGGGTTTGTTAAAGTTTTAAAACGACATAATTAAAATGTTTTAAAAATATTGAAGTGGATATACGATCTAGTTTGAGTCTGCAATATAAAGCTAAGGACATTTTTCATTCGCAGTTTTTTACGACTCAGTTTTTGTTAAAAGGTTTATCCAATCTTTTTCAAGATTGAAACTAAAAACGTTGCTTATTTTTTTATCTTATACAGGCTGTATTTTTAGTTTGTATTTATTCATGAAACTGAAAAACAACAACAAAAAATTGACTACCCATAAAAGTCAAAGAGATCCACGTGATCAGTTTAGTAAAGGATGACCAATATTTTGTGGCGTATTTCGACACCATGTTTCTTAGAGAGTAAAGTTTCATGGACTGAACACATCCTTAAAATTTTGAGAGTGAATAAAAATACACCTGTATAATTTAAAAATTAAGAAGCTCGGTGGCGCAGTGGTTTAGCGCCTGGCCCTGCGATTGCGGAAGTTAAGCAACTTTCGCAAGGGTCGGTTATGGGATGGGTGATATTTTTTTTTATCTCGAGCTCCTTCGTGCTTCGGAAGGCATGTTAAGCCGTTGGTCCCGGCAGCAATTGCAGTCGTTAACACCCACCAATCCGCATTGGGCCCGCGTGGTGGGTTATGGCCCATCCTCCTTATCCAGCCATAAAGAAGGCCTGTGCAGTGGGAACATTAAAAATGGCTGATGGTCATAATTTAAAAAGTTCTACATTCAATAAATGCCACACATGATTCCTCAGTATTTTTATGAGGAACGCATTTCGGTCGGCGAAATTTCCGGAAGTATAAAATTCTTTCCTTAATACTTAAAGTATTCGAATAAGGCTTTTATGAAAACTTTTCTGTATGCCCACTGAATAAATATGAAAGCCTAAAACCACACTAATGGAACTTTATCCTCTTACTATGGAGATGTATGGGTTTGAAAATTTTTAGATGGTTTGTTCCTTTAATATTCTGAATTTCGATTTGATTAGTGTAGATCAAATCGAAGCAGTCGAGGTCGAAAATTTGTATAAATTGATTAAAATAACGAAAATATCATTTTATAAAAATAAAAAATTGCAAAAAAGCAAATATTTGTACGATAAAATGTTAGGTGGTAACAGATTAACCACTCTTTAAGATTACAATATTTGAAAAATACGCGTTCTATCTAACTATTGATAGAAATTAAGAGACTAGTTAAAAAATATTTCGTTCGTTTATCTATAGACAAGGGTAATTTTTTTACACTACATCTATTATGATGTGACGTCTTTTAGCTAACAAGATAATGGGCGCATTATGACGACGATATTGAGCGCGAACGTAGAGCGCTGTCCGTGAGGTTGAATATGATAGTCCAGGTTCGCCAGGTGTTCAGTTCCAGTTAAAATAACACTATTTCGAGCCTACTGCACCTCGTTTTACAACATGCAGCCTGTGGGTTAAACACACACGTCGAGCGCTAGAAACCCTTCGCGTTCAATATAATAACGCGTTTAGGGCGTTGTTGCGGCTGCCTCGCTTCTGTAGCGCGTCGGGAATGTTCGCCGAAGCGGGTGTAGATGGTTTTTTCGCCATCATGCGAAAAAGGGCGGCCTCGATGGCGCGGCGGACGCGCGACAGCGGCAACAGCCTCCTGCCCCCGTATTACCAGTTTTCTGAATGGCTGTCAATGCGTCTCTTTTATTTGCTATACAGCGAGAAAGAGATGTAACTATAGCAATTCATAAACTTGGCAAGTTTAAAGAGGTTGTAATATCCCCCCTGGCCGTGGTTGCAGGCCGCGCTGATGGTCACTTTATGGGGCACTGGCTATCCTTACATGGACCAGTGCCTCATATTGAAAGACAATTTTAATTTGATTTGTAGGTCATTTTTACTAACATAAGTTAAGTATACTAACACAATGTGAGCCCATGGTCGCTTGAATAAATGATTTAATTATTATTATTATTTTTAATAACACTACAGTAGTAGCAATCAGCCAAAACAGAGTTTTAGTCCTAATACTAACACAAAAGATACTGACCACTTTATTCACTATAGTGTTTGTGGATATTATTTATAGCACTTGGGATCGGTCTTTTGTCAGACCATTGCCTAATTAAGGGTAGTTGTTGACGAGTGACGTCACAATATGGCGACTTGTTAACTAATTACGATGTGGCGATCAGATTCTGTTAATTAATAACTAGGTGGACACATGCGTTGTTTTATTCCTGTTATAGCCTAACCACCTTAGTCCAAAACATTATAAAATAATAATTTCTACAATAGTTCTGAGAATAGAAACCAAAAAATGAATTTGAATTGGATATACAGGGTGTTCATAAATGAAGCAAAACGTTTCTTCGAAACATCAAACTGAACAACTTTTACTATGGGACCAACTCTGAAATCGCGAGAAAAACAGCATTCGTTATTATTTTTTGTATGAAACAGCAGATGTTTTACCGTGATTTCAGTTCAACAATTTGTTGGACCCAAGAAACGGTTTTCTCATTTGTGGTTCATTCATTAACACATTGTACCTATACTCTAACGGTACTACAGTACTTCCATAACATCTCCTAGCCCAAAAAAAACAAATATCAGGTAGTGTTATCGAGAGGTGATATTCTGGGTTCTGTCTAAATCAACATATCTACACAACCTCGTTATTAATTTAGATCCAGAGGTATGATTGTTTAATGAAACGTATACAATTTACCATATTCATAATACAAGCTCCTCAAAGGTGCTATTTGAAATATCCCGGAGGCTATTTTCTAAGCATTTCCTCTGTCAGTAACTTCCTGAAACATTGCTGGTTGGTGCATTACATTTACTACAAAAGGGTTAGATTCAGCCCTTGTTAGAATCGTTGCGTTATGTTACATGAAATGTTTTATAAGGTTATTTTATAAGGTACTGATTTTTACATAGTCCTACAAACATAACTTTTTAGGTAGACGATCACTTTTATTCCACATGCTACGATCCTAACATTAAGGCTGGTTTACATTATCTTAGTCTTTAGTAGAGTGCTTTAGGAGAGTAGAAGTTCATTACGTGGTGTGTTTGACGTTCTTTTAAAATCGACGAACATGCCAAGCAATGTATTTCTACTCGCTACTCGACTCGGTCGTCTACTTGACTAATGTAAACCAGGCCTTAGGTTCATATTTATTTCGCTTCATCTACTCTCGTCACAACTGAGAAATATTGTATTTTTGAAGTGGAAACTTCTTTAGCGGCGTTGTACGCTTTTTTGTAATGGGGAAAAAATTTTAAACTCGCGTCAGTAAGAATCACGTGACCCTGATCGAAAATTCGTAAGACGTATGTGACGGATGGAGAGTAGACAGCCGGCGGCGGCAGTATCCCCCTCTCTTTCTGCGGGGCGCGGTGAAAATAGCGGCGCGTCATTTCAAGACGTAAATACTTGTGTCACCATAGCAAGGCGCTAATTTTTTAATTCAATGTCAAAACTCTAGATTTTCTGTCATGCTATGGATACCTAAATTCAAAATAATTTATTCAGTCTAGGCTGCTACAAGCACTTGTGAATGTCATAGAAGCTACGCCATCGGTTCGCAAACCCTAAGCGGGAGACCTTGTAACGAGAAGAACCGGCAAGAAACTCCACATTTAAAGTGAGGTCATTTTCCATCACAATAATTATCAAAAGGTTACACACAATGGGTAGGTAGGTTAAAATTTAATATCTACTACATTTAGATAGGTAATCGTGAGAGTAAATAACTTTCAACTAGTTTAGAAATCACTCCGTCTGCTACTCTAACCAAAAAATACTTGATACAAGACATAAAAATAAAAACGCAATTCTTACAATTCAATATGCGTTAATACGTTCGTTGTCGTTCGTGTAATACCTTCGTACAATACTGTTCTGTATTCGTAAATTCAAATGCAGAGTAAATTCGTGAGACGGCAATTCGTGCAAAATTATTCCCTAACCATTCCAAAATATCAGAAATGCACAACGTTAATATTCAATTTTTCACTTCTGCCGGCACTCCCGGAGTGCAGCCCGAATTTTTTTTTTATCATCGATTGTGTAATTTGCGCTGATCTTAATATTGTACACTGGAAATTTTCTTTTTAACAATTTATTTATTGATACTAAATAATATACTAGAAAAAATACGACTCGCACCAGCCTTTCTATTGTCTAATTTAAAAATCTATCGCAATCGCTTTCAGGATGTAACACATTGAAGCTTCGTTTTGGGACAAATAAAAGCTTACCAAAGAAATGCAGCAATGTGTCACATCCATCTGTCAAACAAAAGCGATTGCGATAGATTTTTTGAATTAGACAATTAGCACCACTTGTACTATTAGTTATTCTGTGGTAACACATTGAAGCTTCTTTTTGGGACAAATAAAAACTTACCAAAGAAATGCAGCAATGTGTCACATCCATCTGTCAAACGAAAGCGATTGCGATAGATTTTTTGAATTCGACAATTAGCCCCCGGATCAATTCTCGGACGGGAATCGCTCGGTAGCTCAGCGGTCAGAGCATTGGACCGGACATCCAAAGATCTCGGGTTCGATTCCCGTCCGAGAATAGATCTGGTGCGCGTCGTATTTTTTCTACTGTATTATTTAGTATTGTATAAAAATAGCATTGTAAAAGCAAAAATCTCAACATTTAAAAATTCTTTATTGATGTTTTCTTTAAATGTAATCACAGAGCGTCTATAATAAAGTAGCTAAATACTGCGATATTAAAAATAAGAAAACAGCGGAAGCGAAATGTATCATTTATTTACAGTGTGTGTATTCATTATGTACAGTGGCTTAGTGCACTGACATACGACGATACTGAAAATTTACTTGTATTAATAACTTAATATGCATGTACTTATATAGCTAATACTGTATTAAAACGATTCTATTCTATATATATTATTTTATATGTTAATATGTTTTATATGAATGCCTATATAATTTTATTTTGTGTTATATCTATTTAAATCGACTAAAGGTTACCTCGATACAGTAGCCCAATCAATAAGAACTTATAGAGTGCGTGAGGAGGAACCTAAGCGATTTCTTCAGAAATGTATTCAGGGTGCTTAGGGAGAAAACATACTAAAAGTCCTGACGTCTAGGAGGGGAGGGGGACAAAGGTCCCAATTTTAGGTTTTTCACCAATATCTCAAAAATGAAGCGTTGTAGTGAAAAATGTTTAAAAATAAAATAAAAGCTTATCAAATTTCCTATAACTTTGCTTCTATTCACTTTTTCCTATTTCCCAATAATTGTTGAGCTACACTCTCCAGAAAAGTGAACTCTACAACTCCTTTTTAGACAAATATTGAGAGCCTTATAAACAAAGTCAAGTTATTTACACAACTGATAACTCAAGAACGGTTGCCCGGATTTAAATTAAATTTAGCATACATATAGTTCATAACCTAAATTAAAACATAGGATACTTCTTATTCTGATCAAAGGTTCCCTAGGGTCCACGTGGACGAAGACGCGTGCGGAAGCTAATTGACCTTTAACTCCAAAAATACTAACAACTGATATAAAGTTTGCTTACAGTAAATATTTGTCTAGAAAAGGCCTTTCAAATGATATATCATTTGTTGGTAGAGGGTGTGTAGAATAACTCTTTTGGCCATCTTGCCCATCATCCAAATTTTCACATTTCCTGAACGAGTAGCCCAAAAACGGTTGGAAATACGAACAAAGTGTATTTAACTAAAGTTATAGAGAATTTTATAAGCTTTCATTTCATTGAAAATTATTTTTTTCTACAACGCACTATTTTTGAGATATGGATGAAAAACCTAAAATTAGGAACTTTGTCCCCCCCTCCTCCCTCCGCCTCACCTCCTAGACGTCAGGACTTTTAGTATGTTTTCTCCCTAAGCATCTTGAATAAGTTTCTGAAGAAATCGCTGAGGTTCCCGCTCACGCACTCTATACCCTCTTTTGAGCAATTTGTTAATCGGACTACAGGCTTGCCTAGTGAGGAACCGGAAGATATTTCTGTTAGTATTTAAGCTTTGTCTGCAAAAGTGTCTTAATCTTGTATAAAACATGTTTAGTTTAGTTTATAAGCCTTTTGCTGAATTAAATATATTTTTCATTTTCATTTTCATTCAGATACATCACACTACATGCAATGTTAGTACAAAGTTAGCGAATTCGCATAAAACATCCCCATTTTGATCGAATTTATTCATGGGTTGTATTGAATGTTCCGTCTTGAATTATAGTTGAATAAGCCCCATTAATCCATCATTCTTTTCACTTTATGTGAAATTACTTAAGTGAATTACTTTAAGGTTTTTATTTTCTATGAGGATCGAGAGAAAAAGCTTTTATGTAGGATCTGAGTGCAAGGGTCAGGAAAAATACTTAGTTGATCAAAATATAACCACAATATGGGGCTTACAGAGATATTTTTTCAGTGGTTATTTAACTTAGTTACAGAGAAAAAGCTTGTATTCAAAACACTCAAAGTCTGTTTCAGAGCTTCCAAAAATAATATTTTCTGGATTAATTTAAGAAATCATAAATAAACATCCGCGCGGGACCTATATGAGAGAGTAAGTAACCTTATTCTTTTTACTTTCATTCAGTATTTTTATTCCGAATTTCAGCTTTTGCCACAGAATACATAATAAGTAGTACCTTCCGCAAGAAATAAAAATTGAAATACAAAAATAAACATTTTACTTCCGTTTGAAAATCCTACCAAGCCTTCATTATCAATTAATGCGGCTCTGGACAAACCAAGGGAGCAAAATATTTCACAAAGTGGACAAGCAAATGAACGAAATGCCCAAGAGGACAGCACTCGAGTCGAGGAAGACGTCGCAAGACAAACAAACGGGTATTGACACAAGTTGTTTTCAGTCGAGATGACAGAATGGGAGTATTCGACCGTCGACCGTCATTTGGCAGTAGGTTAATATTTGGAAATAGTCCATTTCAACCAAAAATTACCGCTCTGTCCGATCGATATCCCGATCCATCAGTGGATCGAACAGGGTTCACTGTGATCCACCATTGGTCTGGCTGGATCCTGTGATACTTGCATCTCTCTTTTTCAAAGAGTAACGAAATTGTCTTTTTAACCGACTTCAAAAATTTAAAATGAGGATCTTATCTATTCGTCTCGTATGCATTTTTTTTCTATGTATGTTTTTACATTAAATACTTCACTAGGCTTACTTATTTTAATTCTTCAAACATATTAAAAGTTTTTAAGTTAATTTTATATGCAGAAAATAAAAACTAGTGGGTCCGTGAGCTGTAGGTAGAGGATTCGATCCCAGGATCCCGAAAACCGGGATCCCGGGATTCCGACCCTTTTTCCATCCCGAAAATTTCGGGATTTAGTTTACATAATCCCGGGATTTTCGGAAATAGAAATAGAAATAGAAATATTTATTCTGCAAGTAACATGGTACACATACAAAGATCTTAAATAATAATTAATAACCGCTACACGTTACACCAGTGTCAGGCAAGCAGATTATGTAGGGAGATATGATGTCTCCTAAAAAACTAAATTATCATAAAATCAATTTACGTTTATATTAATCATGTCAAAAGTCTAATTCTAAATTATAATTTATTAGGTATGTTATGTCAAAAGGGATTCTTATGTCACAAGATAAAATAATAAATATAACTAATAATCAATAATTAATGTGATGTCAAATTATTATACATTAATACGTTTTACATTCAAAATATTCCTTGATTGAGTAGAAACACTTATCTGTTAACCACTTTTTTAGCCTTTTCATAAATAAAGTTGATGGTGACTCTCGTATAGCTTTAGGGATATGATTATATACTAATGATGACATCACATTTGAGTTTTTGCGACTTAACTTGGTTCTACAGTCAGGAACTTTAATCTTAGTCGGATCTCTACGCGAATACACACTAATAGACTGTGCAAACAAATGGGGATATTTATTTACAAAACAGCCTACCACCAAGATATATAGACAAGTCAGCGTTAGTATATTAAACTTTTTAAATAACGGTCTGCAACTATCAAGTGGTCTTGCACCACATATACCTCTCACGCACTTTTTTTGCGCTATGAAAGCCCTTTTTACCAAACAAGAATTCCCCCACAAAAGTAAACCATACCTCAGAATGGAAACAACATAGCCGTGATACGCCAAGAGTGCAGTGTCTTCTCCAGCAGTGCTTCTAATTACTTTCAATGCATACACAAATTTATTGATTTTCTTGCACAAGTTTTCAATGTGGGCCTTCCAATTGCAATTTGTGTCAAATGTTAACCCCAAGAAAACAGTTTCCGACGTTTGTTTTATTTCCTCGCCTTGGTAGGATAATGATAACATCGGCAGCCTTGTGTTATAACTAGCAAATTGAACAAACTTTGTTTTCGATAAGTTGGCGCTCAATTTATTTGATTCGGAATTGGTTAATTAATTTCAAAAAGATGAAAAATATAGTGCGTGAAGCTAAACGCTTAGTTCCAGTGCTATCAATATAATTGCACGCCTATCACTTTTAATATAAAATACAAGAAAATCCTGTATTTCATTCAAGCAGCATTCCAAGCAACCAACACAAATTAACCCAGCGGGTTTGAGATGGTTTCTTGAAATAAAACTTTTTTATTTTGAACTTAAATGATAGACAAGCAACTCTCACTGGGTAATCTAGTGATATACTTCAGTGTTACTGCTACTGAACAAAAATGTATGAACATTCTTCAAGATACGTTTTGAAATGAGACATTTTGTGACTCATGAATATTACTTATTTTAAATCAGTTTTTGCTAAAAAAAACTACTTTACTATCTAAATACTAACTAGGTTTTTACATGAAATTTGTATATTTGGTCGACGTTAAGAGAGGTTTTGTCAATTACCTTTATTTGCATAGTTTGTTAGATATTTCAATTTATTGATGTTTAAAGAGATCTTTATTCATTCTTAATTTTTATTTATATATAATAAGTGTCAAACTAACCAGACTTAAAGTCTGGTTAGACTTAATTTGACTCTAACTTTGATTAGTTAGTGATTAGATAAGCTAGGCATTGTAACGTAAAATATGTTGGTTTTTGTTAAAATTTTGATTAAGTACGTCGATTTTTGACCAAAACTTAATTACGTTTTTTTTTGTTATTTTCATTTGTTGATTATAGAGCCGATTTTTGTAAGATTTATATTTTTTTAGTCCCGAATTAATCCCGGGATCCCGGGATTGGCTAAGTGTAACCCCGAAATCCTGGGATCAGAAATAAGGGCCGGGATCGAATTCCCTAGCTGCAGGCCTCGCGCCTCGCGGTAAAAAGTAGCTCAAATTGTATGTTGATTAAAAATAATCTAAAAGGTGTCGCTACCCCTTTGTTTACGTTTTAAATGTTTTTTGAGCGCTGTCACGTTGTGATATTATGCTAATTTCTTATTCTGATTATTGAAAGTGATCTTGTTTTAACACATTCACTGCCCAAGATATAGAGAGATGCATTGCTGTTGCCCAAATATTTTTATTGTTTGTATAGATTATACTACTTATTCTTTGGATGTACTGATAATGACTTTAGTGATATAGATAAAAATTGAAAAAAAAACCTTCATCCACGGTGCCGTGTAGTTGGCACACCGGGTAGTGTGTGGCCAAATACACGGCGCTCTGTGACTAACAGAGTTGTCACGCTAAAAGTTTAGATTGTAGGTACACTACTAATGACTGATTCCAACAGTATGTATTATTTTTGAGGATAATAGAAATAATAAGTCTCGGTTTTATTTCAAATATTAAAAAAAATATTAAAATGCTTCCTGCGCCTCCACAGCGCCGTGTAATGTTCGTTCCGCGTTCATACTCATTTTTGCACTAAAAATTGTTATTTTGAATGATTAAACACTTAATTATAAGAAAAAAAATATCTAGTAAAATAAAAAACTGCATTCGATACTTAAAATCCAACAACAGATTATAAAACGTGTTTACGTCACGTGAGTCGACGTCATACTGCAGTATTAAAATGTTTATAAAGCCTTGTTTGTTAAAGTTCAATATTGTTCCTATGTGCCACGCGCGAACCGTGCCCGTGCCGCAAGTGCCCGCGTTGTATTGGGGCTTAGAAAATAATATCGGCGCAAACTACGGCACCGCGGGCAAGGCACCCCACCCCTCTACGGCGCCGTGTAATGGGCAGTGATCGAATAAAAGACGACATAAGTCATTACAAAACCTAGAAAAGTCAGAAATCCCGGTGGGTGAGTTAGTTCGTACGCGGTACCTATGATACCTTAAAATGGAAATTGTATGCTTTGATAAAATTTTATGAGCGTCCATAACTGAATGTGTTAGTGTTTTGCTACTAAACAAAGAATTATTAACACGTCTTATGACTTAAAACCAACGCATCTAAATCATATAGTAGGTATTTATTATTCTGTGATCATTCACAGAAGCTATTAACTTATGAAATGTCTATAGTCATCAGTCAAGTCAAGAGTCAAGGTTGAAATAAAATGATTTTTATTGCGTTCCCATAAAGTCTTAAGGTCATTACGCTGATTACATCATAAACCACAGAGCAAGTCAAGCGAAGTTATTCAAGGATCTCTTCATAAGGCTTTATGTATATGGCTCCGGAGCTCAACCGGAGCTCGACTGGAACTTGTTTGGAGCTGGACCTTACTCGGCGACAGTCGGGTTCTGGTCGTAGTCCTGTTGGGCTCTGATCGATCTTCGGCCCAATTCCTGTCCCCAGCTCCGATCCAGTTCCGGCCCAGCTCCATTTTTTTTAATGCACAACGTGGTAGAGCTTTGCCTTCACCTCACCTTATGTCAAGACGATAAGGCCGAAGGTGGAAGCGCACTACACCCGGAATCCTCATCACTGATGAACTGGCTATCTTACTTCTAACTGCCGGAACACAACAATTTTAAAATTTTTGTTATGGCGTCAGACTTAGGTAAGATGGTGTTAGCTAGCCAGGCGGACTTAATAAACCGAGTACAAATTGTACCCCCTCCTGGAAATCGAACACGGGACCCTTAGTCTTTACACGGGTGGGCGAACCACTGGACAACAGGAGGCGGTTGAAATCCATTGCAGATCCGATTAAACTCCGGTGCCATAGTCTATAGTCTACATCAAGGGTGGCCAACCTTTTCGACACTTGGGCCAAAATTCGGAAGTAGAATTTTACCCCGGGCCGCACTACCAAATTTTATGTATAGTGCGCGCCAGATAAGTCCGACATTAATAAAATGTGCTCGGCTCCGCGGGCCACAAGGTAACAGACGGCGGGCCGCATGTGGCCCGCGGGCCGTGGGTTGGCCACCCTTGGTCTACATGAAGCTTAAGGATTGTTGCGTTACGCAATGTAAAGAGGTCAACTCGCAATTTACATTCTTTTGGTGTCCACTTTGAAATCGAGTACAACTGACGAGTTAGGGAATTAGGGAAACTGACGACCTAAACATTTTCATGGAATTGACGAATAAGGAAATTGACCAATTTAAGAAACTGACGAATTAGGGAAACTGACGAGTGATAACCCGACCCGAACTTTGTAGCGTCATTACTCACTTTTCTAACTTTTTTTAAAAAAACTGACATAACGGCCGTTTTCATTACTTACATACATTTTTTATTGAGTGAACTCAAAGGCTGGCTATACTATTTCGTCTGCGTAGACAGTTATTTGATTATCTCTAGAGAACAGTACTTTTTTGGGATACAAAAATACCCTATGTCCTTCGCTGTACCTCTGACAACGTATATGCAAAATATCATGATCGGTTCAGTAGTTAAGACGTGAAAACAAACAGTCTTTCGCATTTATAATTGACCGAGCGAGCACGTAATGCGAGCGAAGCGTCTCTGCTTCAGCTTGGGCAAAAATTCTTTCGTATGTCCGGCTGTCTGTTCCAGACTAGAGGTCGCATTTCTCAACCGATTCTTGTGAAATTTTGTCAGCAGGTTCAAAAATTATATAGAATTTATATAGAATCTTTTTGTCGAGCCAGTTTTTTGAAATTTTTCAAAATGGCGGAGACATGTTAAAAAAACAGATTCCAGTCCGCTTTCCAGCTGTGCCTGTTTTCTTCTACAGATCGCATTTTCAACCAATTCTCGTGAAAATTTATAAGCTGGTTTAAAAATGATACTTTTGTTGTATCATGCCAGTTTTTTGAAATTTTTGAATATGGCAGAGATATCTTAAAACACCAGATTTCAGTCCGGTTTTCCAGCGCTGTCTGTTCTCCTGTACAGGTCGCATTTCTCAACCGATTCTCGTGAAATTTTGTGAGCAGGCTCTAAAATAATATATAATTTTTTTGTAACGCCAGTTTTTTGAAATTTTTCAAAATAACGGAGAAATGTTAAAAATACATATTTCAGTCCGGCTTTCCAATGCTGTCTGTTTTCCTCTACAGGTCGCATTTCTCAACCGATTCTGGTGAAATTTTGTGAGTAGGTTCGATAATTATATACCTATAACTGTTTAGTCAAGCCAATTTTTCCAAATTTATAAAAAGATATTCACCCATTTTGAAAAATGATCAAAATTAGAAGCACCATCTAGCTGCGAATACTCACGTACCTACTGTGTGTTTTGAAAACTTCATGGCGACATTTTATTTTATTTTATCGCGAGGTCTACAGCTCACTGAGTCACTATAGTATTAGTAAGGATGCTGTCTGTTAGTTTTTCACGTCTGAACCACAGAACTAATTGTGATGAATGATGTGCATATAGATTATTGTGCCACGTAGAAAAACATAGGCTACTTCCGTCGCCAAAATGAATATTGAACGGGGTGAAATTTGGACTTGGGGCAAAGACCGCTATAAAGAAATAAAACCATAAGAATTTCGCCTCATAAAGTGCCACCGATTATGCGACTAATCCACAAAGTCCTTCAGTATAAGCGTTGCAATTAAGCGTTGGTTCCTTCGGCAATTCGTCACGCGTCCGTCGGAACACGCCGCCAAATTACTCGGTCGCAGGTTTCTATTACCGGCATTTGTACGGCGAAATTTGGTATTCAAGGATATTTCCTTTGTAGCGGCTAAGTCACGTTTTGCACCCACACGGTAATGAAAAGGCACATTTTGGAATTTGAATATTTTTCTGTGTTGCGGTATGGTGGGAGTCTCTGAAAAATTTACTCCACGTTGCACGTTGTAACATTAAAGTTTATAGATTTATATTTATCTTAATATATAAAATCGTAAACTGAATGACTGAATGACTGACTGACTGTGTAATTAATCTACATTAAAATAATAAAATCCATATTTCTTCGATAGCTTTCATTTTTCTTTTATTGTCATGTCCTGTCATACATAGTTTAAAAACATATATTTCCAAAAAGGAGTTCTTAACATTTTCTCCCGCCACAGCTTAAAAAATAACTTAAAAGCACCTATCATTAACAAATTAATTTAAAATAACTAATGAACATTACAACAAGTAACAAAAATTTAAACAAAACTTATAAAAGGCATTGAAAAATCAGCCCTACGTCAACAATAATGGTACAAGTTTAGTCAATGGTCTTTTAAGGATGATGCCACCAGCCGTTCGAACATCCGCCACTCGCGCGACTCCATCGCGACCAGGATAAAGTTTTTCTACTATCCCCTTTGGCCATACATTGCGCGGTAATGCTGGGTCTACGACTATAGCTAATGACCCTTCCTTAAGGCTATTGTCCTTACCGCGACAACCTCTCGGTAATAGGGTAGGCAAGAATTCGCGTATCCATCTTTGCCAAAACAAATCGGCAAGTCTTTGCGCATTTCGCCAACTTTTCCTTGATACTGTGTCACACGGACCGAGCCACGGCACACCTGAACCACCTCCGAGCAAAAAATGATTGGGCGTTAATGCTTCAGGATCATCGGACGACACAGAGACATGTGTAAGAGGGCGAGAATTGATGGTGTGTTCGACTTCAGCCAATATGGTTATTAAAGTCTCTTCACTGGGTGCTTGCTCCCTCAGAACAACTTTAAGCGCGGTTTTTACTGACCGCACCAACCTCTCCCAACATCCTCCCATGTGTGGGGCAAGTGGTGGGTTGAATCGCCAATTTATCTGCCGGTTTGTCAAAAAGGTAGCGATTTCTTCGCTGTCAATCTCGCGAATTACTTTCCGAAGTTCTGTGTTCGCACCGTGAAAATTTGTGCCGTTGTCAGAATACATAACTGCGGGGCATCCTCTGCGGCTCATCATTCTCCTCATCGCCATAATTGTAGAATCAGCTGTCAAGCTACCGGCCAACTCAATGTGAATTGCCCGAGTAGTCATACATGTAAATAAAGCACCGTAGCGTTTTTCATGGCGCCGACCAATTGTGACTGTCATCGGACCAAAATAATCTAACCCGCAATGTGTGAATGGGCGCGCATGATGTGCGAGTCTAGCAAACGGTAAATCCCCAGTGGGCGGTACTAAAGGTTGAGCTTTACGAATTTTACAAAATTGACAGTTGTGCTCTACCGACCTCACTGTTGCACGTAGACATAATATCCAGTACTTTTGCCTTAAACTATTCACGACCGTCTCCGTACTGCCGTGATACATTTTCTCGTGGTAGTATTGAATTAGCAGTTTGGTATAATGATGTCTACCATCTAAAATAACAGGTTGTAACATATTTTGATCAATATCGTGTACAGCACTAGCTCTCCCTTTCAGGCGTAGTATATTGTTGTCCATAAATGGATTTAATTTTACCAATCGGCTATCCTTTGATAGAGGCAAATTAGATAATAATTTTGAAATATCTTTTGAGAAACTATCATGTTGACATTGTTCTATCCATAGTTGCTCAGCTCTTTTCATAAAACTGCTATCCAGTTTTACATGCCTTTTAGATTTCAATCGCTCAATAAATACCAAAACATTAGCCGTTGTTCTTATTAATCTCAACCATTTCGAAAATCGATTGATATCTGGTAGTGAAAAATCTGTCCGATCATTTGTGATTAACACCACATTTTCCTCTTCAACCGGCACAGGTGGTAATATTCTTGGCCATTTTTGCTTATCATAATGGAGAAACTCAGGACCCACTATCCAGTTAGACTCATAACGTCCTTTGGCTCTGGTAGCTTCATCTGCCACATTTAAATTTCCAGGCAACCAACGCCACTCTTTAGGACTAGTCAAGTCACGAATTTCTGACAGTCGATTATCTATAAATGAACTCTTGTGTTCGTTACTCTGAATCCAATGCCATACCGCGCGTGAGTCAGTCCAAAAAAACCGTCGATTTATCTGTAGATCATGTTCTTTCTCGACCATAGTACCGAGACGAGAACCCATCAGCGCCGCCTGTGATTCGAGACGAGGCACAGAGGTAGACTTTAAGGGCGCTACTCGACATTTCCCTATTACAAACGAAGTTTCGCCGTTGTCACGACGCAAATAAACAACAGCGGCATAAGCCTGCTCTGAAGCATCTACAAATACATGTAACTGAAACAAATCTAATTGACTGAAACTGTAGCACCTCGGAACACTAAACTGTTGGCACGCCTTTAAACTTCGTAGCCAGTCGAACCAAGTTTTAGCAAATCCGTCACCGACCTCTTCGTCCCACTGCACTCCACTACGCCATACTTCCTGTAACAAAATTTTACCACGAATTAAAAATGGACATAAGAACCCTAAGGGATCAAATATAGACATTGTTACCCTGAGCATATCTCTCTTAGTAGGTTTCTTAGTCCCATTGGCAACTTCAGGGTTAACTTTTTCAAACTTAAATCAAACCCTAGTAAATCAGCTTTCGGCCGCCATATCATACCTAAAGTGCGTTGTACAGTATCGTTTTGAAGCAATTTTACTGTTTCATTTTGCGACTCATCAGGTAAACAACTAGGCTTGTTCGACACAAATCCTCGAATCTCAAACCCTCCACTACGATGAATCATACATACATCCTCAACTAGCTGCTTCATTTCGTCTTCAGTGTCTACGGAATCCACGTAGTCGTCAACGTAATGTCTTTCTTTAATCGCTTTCACAGCTCTTGGGTGTGTCTGTGCAAATGTATCTGCATTCCTCCGCAAAATATATGTAGCAGTACATGGCGAGCATTTTGCTCCAAAGGTCATAGATGTCATTTTGTACGTACGTGGGGGTTTATCTCTCTCTAAATCACGCCATAAAAACATTTGAGAGTATTGATCTTCTTTAATTATCTTGACTCTTAAAAACATTTCTCTAATATCACCAGTTATTGCTACTGCACGTTCTCTAAATCGCAGCAGAACACCTACTAGTGAGTTCAATAAATCTGGACCTGGTAACAATTCAGTGTTCAATGAGATACCTTTGGTTTCTGATTTAGCATCAAAAACTAGTCGAAGCTTACCTGGTTTATTGGGATTACGGACACCAAAGTTTGGCAAATACTAAACTCTATCACCCGAAATAGCCTCTTTAACTTCTTCTGCATAGCAACGTTCGAGCATGGTATGTACCTGTTTGCTATAGTCAGCAGCAAAACTAGCATCTTTATCCATAATTCTTTCAATAATCTTCAATCGTTGCATAGCACTCATCTTATTATCAGGCATCTTCAAGTCGTCCGATCGCCATATTAATCCGGTTTCCCAGCAATTATCAAGCTTATTCGACTTTGTGTCCAGAATACGTAAGGCACGTTCCTCATCCACGGTAAGTTTGTTTTTATCCTTATTTTCATGTTATAAACCTATACTATCAATCCGAAAGTAACTCTTCACAAGTTCGTGTAAATCTTCCAAATTATTTTGATGCAGATGATAATTAAATTCAGGTATTGTATTTCTTGTAATGGAGGAGACAAATCCATGCAATACCCAACCCAACATAGTTCTTGACGCAACCGGCTCATTCTTACGACCTTGTCTTATCTCTCGGGTCACAATCAGATGCCAGTTATCTTGACCAATGAGCACAGTCGGTTGTCCGTCATATATCTCCACAGGAATATCCTGTAAATGTGAATACTGCTTTAAAGTGAGTACATCAAGTTTTTGAATAGGCAAAGACAAATCATTAATAGTACGAACTTTATCAAGTGTATGAACACCGTATGATGTGCGCAATGTAAGTGAGACAATACGGCTGCTCATTTTATTTTTACCGCCAACTGCTCCTTGTAGATTAAGTTCGACCGGTGGACCGTCGACACCAACTTTATCGACAATAGAATTGTCAACTAAACTAACGGTTGAACCTTCATCCAATAATGCGTAAGTATCGACAGATCCTACAGGCCCTTCTATTGTGACAGGCAAAACTTTTAAAAATACTCGCGTAGACTTTGCAGCGTTGGCCCATACATTAGCAGTAGTTTCACGTACACTCTCATCACTATTTTTGTCATCATTATTTTTATCATCATCTTTCACCCAATCGTACCTATGAAGTAATATATGATGTCCTCTATTACATACCTTGCACTGTTTTCTTGATCTGCACCGTTCACGTCTATGTGTCGGACTCAAACATTTGAAACATAATTTCTTATCGCACACCCAGGTCCATCGCTTACTTACGTTTTCTTCACTGAAAATTGCACACTTCACTAGTGTATGCCCATCTTTATCACAATACAGACAATGTATCTCTTGTTTTTGGCATTGAGCTGAAACAACGTTAGTAGTAATGTCATCTTCAGAATCGTTAATAGTTGTTAACACACTTCTTTTAGCTGAAAATTGAAATTGTTTATTAGTACTTTTCTGTGGTAGCTCTACTACCCCAGCCTTACAGACAAGTTCGGCCTCCCGCATTAAATAATCTGAGAGAGCGGATAATCGAGGGTGGTGGGCATCTTTATCATCAATGTAATCGATCCATCGGTAAACAAGATTTTCAGTAAATTTATTCACAATTTCAGAAACTAAATCGCTATTATACAAATAATTATCATTGGTTGCTCTAATAGCCGCTACACAGTTTGCAACTTTAGTTGCAAGTAAGACTAATTCTGACCTAGAACCTGTCAACTTAGGAAACTTTTTTATGTCATTAACTAATCTATTCAACACTAATTCTGGCCTACCGAATCTTAACTCTAAAGTCTTAATTATTTCACTGGATGACGTAACTGTGATTAATCGCGCAGCCACGGCCTCCCAAGCTTCTCCTTGCAAACACCTTTGCAGACGAGCGACATTTTCTTCGTCGGAGTATTGTCCTACTCTCGTCGTCATCTCAAACGCGTGCTTGAATCTCAGCCAATCCAGCGGATCTCCCGAAAATGGTGGTAAGTCTCTTGCCGACAATCGACCCAGCATCTTATCTCCCGAAGCCACATTCGCCGGTGCACTCGTCATCTTTAAAGCATCGGTGATAGCGCGTGTCAGGTTTGTTATGTCATTGCCGGTGTTATTCGTCGTTGAAACTTGATTATCGGTAGCGTTGACATTACCAGCGATGTTACTGTCGACCCAGTGTGGCACTACGGACTGCGTATTAGTCGACGCATCGTAGTCGTCGTCGTTCACTGCGGCGTCCAACCTCGCCGTCTCCTCCGCCAACCTGGCCTCGATCAGATTGCGTTCAGCCGCCTGTCGCTCCTCCTCAATTTGTCGCATACGATCAGCGCGTTGTTTATCTAACTCGGCTAACTCCCTTGCAGCGCGTGCTTCTGCTAATCGTTTCAGAGACGCTACACTTGATCGAGAATTATGAGTACGAGCTGACCTTAGAGATGACGGCGTTTTCACAGGTTTTTGTTGCGTATTATTTTCGGTGGCCATTTCAATACCTTGCTTTTTCTGTAGTCTTTCACTTCTCCGTAAGGTATCCTGATCCATTTCCGGCGATAAAAGGACCACACATGTAATTAATCTACATTAAAATAATAAAATCCATATTTCTTCGATAGCTTTAATTTTTCTTTTATTGTCATGTCCTGTCATACATAGTTTAAAAACATATATTTCCAAAAAGGAGTTCTTAACAGACTGACTGACTGACTGACTGATCTATCAACGCACAGCCCAAACCGCTGGACCTAGAGACTTGAAATTTTGCACACAGATACCTTATACAGTGTAGGCATCCACTAAGGAAGGATTTTTGAAAATTTTATCCCTAAGGGGATGAAATAAGGGATGAAAGTTTGTATGAAAATCACTCAGTTTTGGAGCTAGGATCGTCAAATTTTGTGTTTAGGCTGACAATTGAAAATTAATAAATACGGGTCTCAGCGTTTTTCAAAATTCTACCCCCGAAGGTGTCAAAAGGGGGATGAAGTTGTGTAATGAATAAAATACTTTATTTTAGAAGTCAAAATTACTAAATATATAATTTAGGCTTATGGATGGAAATCTAACGCAACGTATATTGTTATTGTTAGTATTTCAACTCCTACGGGGATGAAATGGGGGTGAAAAGGGGTAAATAAACCTAAAAATAGATATGGATGTCGTTATTGGGGTTTTCTAGGATGACGATTGCAAAAATGACATTTATTTTGAAGTCAAACACGGTGGACATGATTTGACCCCTCAAGGGGTGAAAATGGGGTTCGAATTTTGTATGGAAAAATAATATTAAATGGAAATTACAACTTTAAACTTCGAAGAGCACGTCTAAAAATAAATAAGCAAACATATATTTTGAGATTTTGAAAATAAACCCCTTAGGGGGTAAATGGGGTGAGTTAACCTAAAAATAGATACGGATGTCGTTATTGGAGTTTTCTGGGATGACGATTGCAAAAATGACATTTATTTTGAAGTCCAACATGGTGGACATGATTTAATCCTCAAGGGGTGAAAATGGGGTTCAAATCTTGTATGGAAAAAAATATTAAATGGCCATTACAACTTTAAACTTCGTAGGAGCATGTCTAAAAATAAATAAGCAAACATATATTTTGTGATTTTGAAAATCAACCCCTTAGGGGTAAATGGGGTGAGTAAACATAAAAATCGATGTGGAGGTCGTTCTTGAGGTTTTATGGGATGGTGATTACGAAAATGAGATTTATTTTAAAGTCCAACACGGTGGACATGATTTAACCCCTAAAGGGGTGAAAATGAGGTTCAAATGTATGGAAAAAGAATATAAAATAGACATTACAACTTTAAAAATTCGTAGGAGCATGTCTAAAAATAAATAGGCAAACACATATTTTGTTATTTTGAAAATCATCCCTTAGGGTGTAAATGGGGTAAGTAAACATGAAAATCGATGTGGATGTCGTTCTTGAGGTTTCATGGGATGGCAATTGCGAAAATGACATTTATTTTGAAGTCCAACACGGTGGACATGACACATCATGGACCTGTACCTGAACATCCAGGTAACGGGAACGAGAACGGGCACGGGTACGGGCACGGGCACGGGCACAGGAACAGGAACGGGAACGGGAACAGGACGAGAACGGGACGGGAACGGAACGAGCCGGAACGGGCCGGAACGGAAACGGAACGGGAAGTGAACGGGAATGAAACGGGAACGGAAAGGGAACGGAACGGTGACGGAACGGGAACGAAACGGGAACGGAACAGGAATGGAACGGGAAAGAGAAAGGGATAGGAACGGGACGGGAACGGTACCGGGAACGGGAACGGGAACCGGAAGGGGTACGGGACGGGTACGGAACGGGAACAAGAACGGAACGGGACGGAATGGGCACGGAACGGGAACGGGATGGGAACGGGAACGGAACGGGGATGAAACGGGAATGAAACGGAAACGGAACGGGACGAGAACGGTACGGGAACGGGAACGAGAACGGGACGGTAACGGGACGGGAACGGGAATGGCAACGGAAGGGGTACGAGAACGGGACAGAAAAGGGATGGGAACGGATGGGAACAGAACGGGAACGGAACCGAAACCGGAAACGTAAAAATGACTGGTCAGATCCTGGATGAAGGTTCTCTAAGGATTTTCTCTAACATCCACGCGGACGAAGTCGCGGGCAGAAGCTAGTAATTTATAAAATTAAGTAAGAACGAGTGCTAACAAATTATAGCGTTTTTGTTTTCATAATAGTAGCAATTCTGAGTATCCAAAGTAGGTCTATTGTTTAAACCTAAAAATTCATATTTTTTCTACTCGAAATTAATATATTTCACGTTTGAAAAGTTCGGACTAGAATTGTAAAAGAAAATTCACAAAACTGTTTCACCTTTTTGAAATCAGTTAATGAAACATTTTTGTCGGTCAATTTGGAGTGTGACTTAACTGAATAAACTTATATAATAGTTTCTATTTAACATATTTTTTTATTTAATACGGAATTCTTCGTTAACATTGCTTGCATCCAATATTTTTACATTTATCTTTATAGAAATGTTGTTTCTTGTGATTTGATTTTGTTGTACATAAAATGTAAGATTGAAACTTATATCCATTCTGTCAGCCTGGCAGCGAGAAGTCATTGCATATATATTATCGCTTCGGGAACTGGAATCTGGAAATAATTTTTGACCTGGAGTTTTTGACAGAATATTTATACCACAGAATAAATAATACCTAGTACAGCGTCTATACAATGATTGGAAATAATTACGGTTTGTATTTAGACATATTTTGAATGAAGTCATACCTTTACCTTTTAATGAACAAAAATTTGGCTTACCCCACAAATCCCCTAATTTGTGAATTAGCCCAATTAGGACGGATTTGTGGAATAAGCCAAAATATATTCTGTTTTAATATAAACTATTATAAATGTAGTTGCTGTAAGCCTACTTCATTAATAGTTACAATAATTGAATAGGTACAATCGGCAATAAATATAATATAAATGTTTTAGTACTTTATCATAGCAACTTCTTTGACATTGCGTCTCACAGTTTAAAGCATTAGTCAAAAAAGTTAATATGACACAGTCAGTGTTAAGCAACTTTCATTGTTGACCGTACCTAAATAATAATAATACATACACAAATAGTTAACTTCATTTAAATTTTCGATATTTTAAGAAACCGAATTTTAAAGGCAGAAGATTTTGATTTCGATTAAAAAAATATATGTATGACCTGCTAATTAGCGGGCACGATAAAAAAGTAATTTTATCACACATCCAAAATTTATAACAACAAAGAAATAAACAAATATTAAAGACCTCCAATTAATACATTAATTCTTGCATCACATTTACCAATCACTACCATGGGCAAAAGTCGGTTAAAATCGCTTGCACGCCGCGCCCGCTGTCACATACGTTTAGTTCGTGCAGGGGCGATACGCGCGCACACGAATTTTGTCGCAAACTGGTTAAGCGACGCTGTTGCCCATAGTACCGTAGCTAGAACATCTAATGAGAAAAACGCGAGTAAAAATCTATAGATCAATTTTGTATGAGAATTTTACAGCTCCATCTACCGCCGAAAAGTGAAATCAAAGATGACTAAATAGCACATAGTATTTGTTGTATGGTCTGTCCTAAATGTTTTTTTTATGCTCAACGGGATATTGCTTGACCTTCACCTCACCTGATGTTAAGTGACGATAAGGCCGAAGGTGGAAGTCAAAGTCAAAAATAGCTTTATTCAAATAAACTCATTTATTAAGTACTTTTGAATCGTCTATATTTTCCTACCACCCGTTCCAGACTTTTTTAACTGACAAGAAGAACGGGCGCAAGAAACTTATCAGCTTTGGTGTACTACACCTGGAATCCTCATCACTGAGGAATTTGGCTATCTTACCTCTAAATGCTGGAACACAACAATTGTTGTTATGGCGTCAGACTTAAATAAGATGGTGGTAGCTAGCCAGGCAGACTTGAATTAAAAAAAATAAGCCCTACTACCAACCAAACCGAGTACAAATTGTACCCCCCTGGGAATCGAACCCGGGACCCCTGCATCTTACACGGGTGGGCGAGGCAAACCACTAGATCACAGAGGCGGTTAAAGTGAAATACTGCGAAATGAAAGCACTTTAATCGAGCACTTTAACGCGCGTTTTTTTTCTTGATAGGTATAATATGTTTGTTCTAGGGACAAAATCCAGGTGGTTGGAACGAGCGGTAATTACTTCATTATCGTAAAGAACATAAACATAAAAAGGCCCGGTTCGAGTTTTAATTATGAAAGTAAACATCAACATCAAATGGTGCGTGAATGTTAGGTACGTATTTAAAAAAACGGTTAGAGTTCCGTATTAAAATAATTAGAATTTGTATCTTAGATAATATTCAGGTTCATTCTTGGACAGAGTTTATTACATAATCAAGAACAATCAATTGACTTTTCAGTTTTTGCCTTAGAGAAACGCGGCTTCCGTCCGAAAGCCCGTGTTGCTTTTATCTTATGTTTTTGCAAACTGTTCAGGGCCGGATTTAAGAACTATGGACCCCTAGGCTCATTCTGTGGTGCAAGCCCCCCCTCTAGTAGTAAAGCGTAGTTGTAGAGCAGTGTCAACGCACACACGGCATAGGCGTATCCAAGATTTAAATTTGGAGGGGGGAGGGGGCTCGGAGCCACGGGCCTAGGGTTACCAATACCATCTATGTATGGGATCGGAGGATGCTTGTCGAGGATGCAGGTTTTTTAGTCAGTTTCCTCCACTTATCTTGTGATCTTGCCTATCGATTTTAAAAAAATGCCCGCGTACCGCGATTTTCAGTCAGTTTCATCCACTAGTTTTGTTATCTATGGGTTCATCCGCGTAATTAAAAAAAAATGTGGTGCGGGCCCCCTTGTGCTGCGGGCCTCTAGGCTGCAGCCTATGTAGCCTATGCTTAAATCCGGTAGTGAAACTGTTTACTTACTTCGCTCATAATGTAACAAAGTGCGGAATCAGATTTTTTAACTTAGATTTTAGCGTCATATTGAAACACACATACGAGTAGTAAGTAAGTAAAATGCATATTAAGAGTTCATAAACTTAAAACAAATTCGTGTTTTACAATTAACAACTAAAGGTACATATTACATACATACATTGTTATTTAATTAGGCATTTTGTTCTAATGAGTATGATTTGTTCATTCAGTTCATTTCATATGAAAAGAAAATTATTATGACCTAAGTCTATATATACAGAACCCATAATTTAAATGAAGTGGCCACTCCTAGCTCATTTATTGGGTCCAACAGCTGCCAATAAAGGGTGGCTTTGTTTATTGAGCCATGGCGACCCGCTGTTAACTAAACGACGAATTAACTGCCAGTTAATAAGACGATTGACTAGTTTTTATAATTATATCTCTAGCTTTACCCTTTACTTTGGATTTTTAAAAGTCTTTTATACATGACAGATTTTAAAGTACTTAGTTAATATAAGGCCCTTCTCACACGAAGCTACTCAAACCGAACTTCAAAATCTAAATAAATCTAAAATAGTTTTCTATAAGTCTCTATGAAAAATTGGTGGATGTTCTTTTTTAAGTAAATAGTACTTACTATTAAGTATTCTAAGGCATTAGCTATGATAACAAATTGCAAAAGTTTTCAGCCGTGTCATTAATTAGGCTGAAGCCATCTTGACAGAACAAACAATAAAAATTCGAAATTACAAAATGGCTACCTACTTTGTAAGTTTTACAAAAAAAAAGATCTCGAGAAAGACTGGCATTCTTTCGTGGTAATTATCGCTACTTTGCTAATTAGCACTTAACGAGTAATTTATCTTTGAACGGACCGTGGAAATGACAGAGCTGAAAAGATGACCGTTTCTAAGAGTAACCGTAGGTTTTGAATAAATCTTAAAAATAATTGCCTTTAAGATAATTTAGACTTTCGGAGAATCTAAATTGCACTTCATTGTAAATTAAATTGAAATATTATTTTTCAACACACTTGCTCGTAAAGTGAGCCCTAATACATCGCTTTTAGGGCCATAAACCGAGATATAACAAATGGGTGCAATATATATAAAATACAAGATATATAATATATAATAAATTAGTACCTTACTGCAAGTTCTATGCGAGTAAATCGAGCATTCCTAATTTGACCGGGTAATACAGTTTTTTTTTTAGTGACTACAAAGAGGTTTTATGCCGCTGAAAATTCATATTCATTTTTGAAATAAATATATGTGTAAGTCCTTAATTAGGTCAAACAAATATTTATTATTATCAAATTATTCGTAATTCATACTATTTTGATACAAAATATTAAAATATTTGCATTTTATCACTTCAAATTATAATTTTGAAGTAGGCTGTATGCTCACTCACCCCTTTGCAAAATATTCTAGCATTTGGCTTGTGAAAAAAACAAAAAAAAACCTACGCACTTTTTCTCATAATTGTCATATTTCGTTTTTGTCGTATTTGTTGCTGTGTGGTAAATTACTTTGTATTTTCCTCGCAAATGTGTTGAAAAACCTCGTATGAAACTCGTGAGCTTTTGCTCATTGCACACTCGGCTGAGTTACGCCCTCGCCTGCGGCTCGGGCTGCAACCACAGCCGTGTGTGGAATGAGCAACCTAAGCTAACTTGTCTCATAATGTACTATTATAAAACTTGTTACAAAAACATCTAATGCCGAATATGGTCGATAGATAGAGACTTTTACTATGGGATCCAACTCTGAAATCGCAAAAAGACAGCTGTTTCATACAAATAAAAATATCAAAATGTATGAAATGAAACAGCTGATTTTTTTCTTGATTCCAGAGTTGGTCCTATAGTAAAAGTTTTCCAGTTTGACGGTCCTTATCTACCATATTCAGCATTAGGGATTTTTGTAGCACGTCGTGTATAATTACCATAATAACGACAGTGAATACTATGCAAGGCTTTATCGCTGAAAGGCAGCAGCCAACCATTCATTGAAGTGGATAAAGAAATATACTAAAAAGTTTACAGTTAGGCTGCGTACACACCGACTGGTGGCTTGTTTAGCGCCTCATCATATCAGCCGCACGACACCCACTGCTGGGTATAGGCCTCCCCCAAGGATTTCCACGACGATCGGTCCTGCGCTTCCCACATCCAGTGGCTTCCGGCAACCTTCACCAGATCGTCGGTCCACCTTGTCGGGGGCCTACCCACGGAGCGTCGTCCGGTGCGCGGTCGCCATTCAAGAACCTTTCCGCCCCAACGGCCATCGCTTCTTCTCGCTATGTGTCCAGCCCACTGCCATTTTAACTGAGCAATCCTTCGAGCAATGTCGGTTACTTTAGTTCGCCTGCGGATCTCCTCATTTCTGATTCGATCACGCAGGGAAACGCCGAGCATGGCTCTCTCCATTGCGCGCTGGGTGACCTTGAGCCTCCTTATGAGACCCATAGTTAGCGACCACGTTTCACTGCCGTAAGTCATCACTGGCAACACACACTGGTCATAGACTTTCGTCTGTTTAGCGCCTAGCGCCTAGATATTGTATCAAAGTGAATGGAACGTTCACGAATGTTCCCATCCGACCGCTTTGTGGCGCCTCGCTAGGTTAGCCACCTACTGGATTCGTTGTGGACAAAAAAGGTTTACTATTTTACTCACGCGTTGCAGTAGATACCATACGAATCCCAAACAATAGTAACATGAACCAGTGGAGGCATCAATTAGATCCAACCGACTCCCATTGTCGATCACCCGCGCCCATACATCATGCCACATAATCGCAAGATAAATTAATCTGGAGCATTATTCGATTAGATCGAGGTTGCCATTACTCTCGTATATGTACTGGGGTCATGGTTCTAGTGCCTGACAAATGAATCGATAGAACAGAATATTTTGTCAGTTTTTTTTATCCAGACAATTACATAATTTAGTTCCAAACTGAGGAGCTTCAATGATTTGAGTAACTAATGGAATGAAATAGTTATAAAGGGATATCGCAAAGGAAGTTTTCTTAAATCATAAATATTTGAAGCGTAAGCATTTAATAGTAATATATGAAAATATATTTTCATTGTCTCAAAAAATTATAAAATTATACATATACGAAAGTAGACTATTGTGACTTCACAAATTCCGTAAAATTTTGTAGGAAAAATGTAAGTAATTAAATTTTAAACTGCTAGCTTAGTATTTTTTTTGTTTTTTTGTACTTAATATTAAAATATGTTTTACTGTTAAGTGAATATAATTATTTCAATTAAATTTTAGAATCACTAAAAATGGAAACTTCCTTATTATCAGGTATTTTCTATTTGTTTAATTTTTTAAAGGACTCTCTCTTTTGTATTAATCATCTTGTTTTGTTTTGTCCTACTAGCATTTGAGCTTCTTCCATTTAATTACTTAAATAAATAAGTAATATGTTTTAATCGAATCTATTAGATTTTTGCTTGACTTGATCAAAAACTTTTTTTTTAAAGCTGTGTAAGTTTATTGATAAAAGAAACGTTTTGTTGCTTGATCGTCGTCAGGTAAACTTTCGGGAAAATCTATTTTTCGCCACTACAAGTTTTTATTGATTATGAAATTTTTAATTTTTTTTATTTTATTTATTAACACAAACACAATATCATGACATGACATATCCCAATTCGATAAAGTGGTCCCTACAGCTTATAACATATAATATATAATGACACTTTGGCGAATTCACTCAAAGAGCACGAGAAAATATCAATACTTTTGGAAATTTCGTTGAATGTGCAGAGCGCGTGTGATCGGATCGAAATAAACATCAACAAAAATTCTATGGTTTCCAACATGAAACACCTTCTTATAATTCTGCCAGTGTTCTCGTAAAATACTAGGAGACTTTTCTTAACAGAAAAATATTAGTATTCGGTCTGATCGCTTAGATATGAGCGCCGCGCCGGCGCGCCGCCGCCGCCGACAATATCTCCGCGCCGCCGCCGCCGCTAAAATGCAACGGCGCGCCGAGCAAGAGGAAAGATTTCATGAATTTGTGTGTGAACGAGCTCGATGTTATGGAAAGACGCCTGCGTCAACTTGCGTCGTCGTCGTCAATAGAAGAAGTACCTAAATGTAGACGTTTTTAAAACGAAACTGATAAAATTACCGTGTCTTCGCTTTCATAAAACGGGCTCCTATTTCGCGCCGTGAACACCCGTGAAAGCCGTGAACCGCGAGTGTGGATGGATTTCGTGCCCGTTCACGCCTTGTTCCCCGTTCAGTGTCGGTATTTGCGCCCGCGTCAGAGGGTTCGCGGTGCGCGAACCTCCCGTAAATGCGAACGCATCCACACACGCGCGTGAAAACAATGCCGTGCCGTGAGGTTGTTTATTTATTTGCGGAGTACGGTGCATCAAAATGAGCGTCACTTGGACGAACGAGCAGGAACTTGTGTTGATTGAGTGTTATCATGCCGAACCCATTTTATGGGATGCTAAACAAAGATCTTATTCGTCTTCTTCTTCAGCTTTAAGTCACCCACTGCTGAGTGTAGGCCTCCTCGAATGCACGCCATCCCGTTCGGTCTTGTCCTTTTCTCATTCAGTTTTTCCCCGCTAACTTGGTGAAGTCGTCTGACCATTTAGATTTCTGGCGGCCAACGCTTCTGATACCGGTTCTTGGTCTCCGCTCCAGCACCTTTCTGCTCCACCGGTCATCGGTTCTGCGACTTATGTGACCAGCCTATCGCCACTTCCTTTGTGCAATGATGCGCCCCACGTCAGTTAGTTTAGTGCGACTCCGGATTACCGTGTTTCTAACTTTGTCGCGTAGAGTGATACCCAACATGGCGCGCTCCATCTTCCTTTGGGCTACCTGCAGCTTGTGGATATGTTGTTGTGTAAGGGTCCAAGTTTCTGCTCCGTAGACCATGACCGGCTGAACGCATTGCTCGTATGCCCTTCGTTTCAGAGAAAGGGGGACTTCCTTACACTTGAAAATTTCAGGTAGCTTACCAAACGCGCCCCAACTGAGTCCGATACGGCGTTGTACTTCTTTAGCCTGCCCGTCATTCCCAAGCGTTACCAGTTACCCCAAGTAGACGTATTCGTCAACCCGCTCTATCTTTTCGTCGTTACGTCTATTCTCGAGGCTTATCAGCTTACTACAAAAAAGATTATCATTGCTGATGAGCTTCCTGGCCCTCCGTTCAATGGATTCAAGGAGCTGGTAGCTCTGGAGCTGGTATTTGGTGCAGCCAACCCAAAGTTGTTGACCATTACGTATACCTAGGACAGACAGTCCAGTTAGGTAAATCCAACTTCAAGAAAGAGCTCTCTCGTTGAATCCAACTCGGGTGGGCAGCATTCGGGAAGCTTCGAAAAATCTTTACGTCCAATTTACCTCAGCGTCTCAAGACGAAAGTCTTTGACCAGTGTGTATTGCCTTAAGGCAGTAAAAAGTGGTCGCTAACTATGGGTCTCATAAGAAGGCTCAAGATCAACCAGCGTGCAATAGAAGGAGCAATGCTCAGCGTTTCCCTACGGGATCGAATCAGAAATGACGAGATCCGTAAGAGAACTAAAGTAACCGACATCGCTCGAAGAATTGCTTAGCTGAAGTGAAGTTGCAGTGGGCGGGACACATAGTGAGAAGAACCGATGGCCGTTGGGGTGAAAAGGTTCTTGAATGGCGACCGCGCACCGAACGGCGCTTCGTGGGTAGGCACCCACAAGGTGGACCGACGATCTGGTGAAGGTTGCGGGAACTCGCTTGATGCGGGCAGCGCAGGATCAATCGTTGTGGGAATCTTGGGAGAGGCTTATACCCAGCAGTGGGTGTCATGCAGCTGATAAATATGATGTGCGTTTTTAAAATTTTAATAAAAACAAGTATTTATGATCAATAAACTGTTTATTACTTCCTGTCAATAAATAAAAAAAAACTATTTAGAGGTCACGCCGCCGACGGCGCCGCCGCCGCCGGCCCAAAAAAGTCGGCGCGCCGCCGCCGACCTTTTACCCATCGGCGCTCATATCTAGCATTACCATCGACATATTGCGGCCTGAACGATCAGATTGGTTTTTGATAATTCTTCCGTAATCCAAGAAATAGGAACCAATAAGTGTTTCTCGCACTGTTTGTATGTATTAGGTAGCTATTATAAAGTCGCAATGCGAGAAACCAAAAACATTTTTTAAAACTTTAAATTACAAAAATAACGATTACGTACTTCGCTTTCGTAAGATTAAAAATGAAATTTTGGATTGAAAGATGTGTAGATTTACCTATTATGAAAATCTATGGTTACCGACAATTTATTTCAATCCCATAATCTTTCTATAACAGTGCAAGATTAGCGCTATTAAATAGATTGATACCGGCCAGCAACGCTTTGGACTATTATGTATTCTGTGGCTTTGGACTCTTTGGCATGGACGTACCGACGACGGGGGCAGGGAGGGGCAGCTACCCCCCTGGATTTTGTTTACCTCCAACTAAATATCAATTGGTATTGACAAAAGTTCTTATGGTGACTTTTACTAAAAGGAAACATATTCCTTTATTTAAAAACAAGTAAAACTTCATTCAAAGATTTTTAGTAGATCGCTTGTCTCAGTAGGGAAACTAACGATCTAAAATCCGAAAAAATAACAGTCTGTATTTTTATGATATAAATCGAAAGGGTCAACCTCTTCTAAATAAAATGGTTTTTTCAATAAAGCCGGACCCAAAAAAGACAAAATTTGGTTGATTATTAAAAAAAAATTGTTAATCATCTTAATTTTTTCAAAAATCTTTGTATGCCGCTTAAATTATTTTTAAATAAAAATAAAGAAATGTTTCTTTTCAGTAAAATTTTCTACCTGTATAGGCCAGATGCGTATAGATTTTGACTCATTGGTTTATATAGTTTTGTCCATCAGCCATTTAAATGTCCTCATTGCTGGGGCATCGGCCTTCCTTATAGGTGGATAAGGAGGACGGGCCATAACCCACCGCACGCGGGCCCAATGTGGATTGGTAGGTGTCAACGATTGCAAATGCAGCCGGGACCAACGGTGCCTTCCGAAGCACGGAGGAGCTCGAGATAAAAAATTTCTGGTCACCCATCCCATGACCGACCCTTGCGAACGTTGCTTAGCCTCCGCAAAGTCTGGGCCAGGCGCTTAACCACTGCGTCACCGAGCTCCTATATATAGTTTAGTTTGAATCAAAACACTAGACTAGAAGACTTAGTTTTTTCAGAGCTCTAAAGTTACAAAGACATAAAGTTAAAAAGCTACAATAAATTGGCTTATTTGGCGGAGACGTGATAAAAAAGACGTCCCATTTCTAGATCTTTAATGAAATTCTTCCACTGCAAAGGAATATCGTTGGGACAGAATCTTGAAATGTTCTCGGAATGTGACAGATTAAAAACGATTAATATTGTCTGATAATTTATTGTAAACTATTCACAATAATTACTTTAGTACGAAAAAAACATAATAAATTGACAATGGATACCCTTAAAACGATTTAGTGAAATCACAAGGTTGATTCACAAGTTACGGATAAGTTCCAACTAACTTACTTGCGACTGATAAGTTCATAGAAAATCAGTTGCATGTTTTAAACAATCCAGACGATAGTGCTATCTGAAACCCTTATGAAATAAATAAGAGGTCGTGACGACTTTATTTACTATTTGTAAATAAATAAGTACTTAAGTAGGTAAGTAGTTTCCATCCAACTTTGTCGTATAAATAGATAATTAATATATCCAGTTTCTACGTCGTGAATTCTCTCTGAAGATACAAACATCGGAGTCACTGTAATTAAATTTCTTCGAACTGTAGATGTATTTGAGGACATCCCGAGCAAACGGAATAGATTGACAGACAGACAAATGGCCGCATAATATAGCGATCGGAACTACAAACAAGACAACAACAGGGGGTCTAAAAAGGCAAGATTGTATGCTACATAATATAAATTGTTCATAATGATTCATTTCCCTAAAAATAATACAAAACATTTATCGGTCTCAAATAATTATTATGATTCCAACATAAAATTGAAACATCCTATGGTTTTTAAAGTATTTCTGCTACAAATCAGGGACCCTATTTTTGAATCGCTCGACTCCAGTCGAGCGCTCGTTTCTACTGATTTTCGTTCGACATCTCATTGTTTTGAGTCATATGTCGAACGAAAATCAGTCGAAAAGAGCGCTCGACGCCTGCCGAGCGATTCTAAAATAGGGCCCCTGTAAATGTTTAGTATCATCAAATGATTCATTTATAATATTGTCTTTTTAGACCCCAATAATTTGTTAAACATGAGTTTGTTTAGGCTACTTTAGCCTGCGAAGTTATCAAATATGGATATTGCAAATCTGAATTTGTAACATTTGCAATTTAAAATACAATAAGGAAAATTGATTTTCAGAAAAAAAAACCTCAAATCCTGAAAATACTACGCTGGCACATTAAATGTGTTGCAGTTTTAGGTGGCAAAAAACGGAACCATTATAGATTCGCCATGTCTGTCTGTCTGTCTGTATGTCACAGCCACTTTATTCCGAAACTATTAGGATTACATAGTTGAAACTTGGTAGGCAGATGTAATCTGTGAACCGCTTTACGATTTTTACACAAAAATAAAAAAAATAAGTGGTGTCTCCCCATACATGGCACAGAAACTGAAAAATGTGTTTTTCATCAAACCTATAAGTGCGGGGTGTCTATTATAGATAGGTCTTTAAAAATGACATTGAGGTTCTCAAAATATTTTTTTCTCAAAGTCATACACTTCCAAGTAGTAAAATGTGTGTCCCTTCCCTCTAACTTTTAAAATAAGAAAGTGAAAAATCTAAAAAAAAAATATATGCTGTAGATCTTAATAAACAATTATAACAGATTTTGATAAAAGAAATATATGTAGCTTACTTCCGCAAACAATATATGCAAGATGCACCGCCCGCCCGCCCGCAAAAATATGCACATGCACACCACAAAATATCAGTGCACAAACCTGCATTTAGCAAGACAGCAGCACACCTTGCACCTTCACCAATTAGGCTACTCTACACGTGTTTCGCCCCGACCCGGAGCATCCTTAGGAGTTAGATCGTGCGTAAACCAACACCGAATTCGGTGTTTGTGCACTGATATTTTGTGGTGTGCATGTGCATATTTTTGCGGGCGGGCGGGCGGTGCATCTTGCATGTATTGTTTGCGGAAGTAAGCTACATATATTTCTTTTTTCAAAATGGTTTGGGACTTCCGCCAAGTGACGCCTGATTCAATCAAATAATTATAACAGAAATTAGTTTGAATGAGAATATTTAGTAGTTTTAGAGAAATACAATATTTTTCAAAACCGCAAATTTAACTTTGTCATTAATACAAACTCTATGAAAAACAAAGTTATTTTTGCAGATGAAAAATGATAGTGGTATTAAATAAGGTATATGGTATCTACGGAACCCTACTGCACGTGGCCCGACATGCACTTGGCCAGTTTTTATTTTTAATGTTTATTAGTAACTGGACAGGCATTTGACCATCATCTTGCTTCATAAACTAGACCCTAGGAGTATCTACAATACAAGGTTATTTTTAGTTAATACAAAACCTCTCGTGGGGTTGATCAGACCATCAAACTGAACTACTTTCATTATGGGACCAACCTTCAAAACGCGAAAAAAAAATCAGCTGTTTCATACATTTCGATGGAGTAGGATTGTACTTTTGTATGGAACAGCTGATTTTTTTTTGTGATTTCGAAGTTGGTCCCATAAGTAATGAAAGTTGTTCAGTTTGATGGTCTGATCAACCCCACGAGAGGTTTTGTATTAACTAAAATTACCTTGTATAAGGGTGATATGCTAACCTACGTCTGGTACCCCGATGGTAGAAAGGGGCTAGAGGAACAACGTCGTGCATTTCCCTCGCACACTCTCCAAAGTGTATTTTATAAAACACCGATAAACATGCAACTCTGTGACGGTGACTGAGGCTCTGAAGTTCCGCAGTAGCCATGTTGAGTTTCCGATGAGCCTCCTGGCACGGTTTTCAATCGATTCCAGAAGAAGTTTGGTTAAGCTCATAATTTTTTTCTTTCAGCAACTTAAAACTTTGTTGTTTAATATGTCTACGTTAACGTCCATTACTATGGCTCATTTTTTTTCGATCCTCAAAAAAATGAATTCCAGAGTAAACATCCACTTATTTTAATACTATTTAATAAAATCCAAGTTCCTCAAGGAACAAAAAAGTATAATATTATAATAACCTCCGCGCGCCCGACTGGAAGCATCATTATTTTTTAATTACCGCCGCGATGACAGATGCTGATACACTGAGCTTAATTATAAAGCTCCCTGTACACGGTGCAGCGTAATTACACGATAAAGCCCCAAAGTCATGGCACTCGCCTCCTCTTTGTGTTTAAAAAAGCTTGGCTCTTTTTATGGCAGACGATACAAATTGATATGTAAAATGCTTGAAGATATGTGAATAGCAATTAAGAAATTAAATATTTCGACATCAGCCATTTTTAATGTCTCCACTGTTGGGGCACAGACCTTCCTTATAGGTGGATAAGGAGGATGGGCCATAACCCACCACGCGGGCCCAATGTGAATGGTGGGTGTTGATCCAATTAAATTAGTCATTTATCGTTGCATCAAATCAGGTATTTTTGGTTTTTCGATATATTGTTGGTAATGTGGAGGCAATGTTAAATCCAAGTTTTCGATCTCGGCAGACGACCGGGTCATTCTCAAAAACAAAAAAAAGGTACCTTTATTGAGTTTTTGACAATTTTGACCCGGAAGGACTAGTTTTTCATCAAGATTGTGTATAAAAGTTTTAAAGAAGGTTAAATTTGCAACCATTTGAAGGTAAAATGGTTTTGATATCACCGATAGTTTCGGAGACACAGCTTTTCAAAATTTAGCCAATTTTTAAAATACAAATTTTATTCACTTCCCAAGCTTACGCGCTCACTAGACATGAAATAAAACAATTTTTAACGGATACTAGCGCGGTTTTATTGAAAGCACTTTGGTAATTAGTTGGTATTTGGTTTGATTTTTGGTTTTCCCGACAAATTTTACCTAAATTTCATGTTATTCGGAAGTATTTATGTTTCTGAAGCTTTATTTCTAACTAACCTCCGCCCGCGACTTCGTCCGCGTGGACAGTAGAAAAACCCCCAGTAGGTATCCCTTTTTCCCTATCAAAGTTAGGATGGCCAAATTTTAAAAAGCTGTGTCTCTGAAACTATCGGTCGTATTAAAACCGTTTTACCCTCAAATTGTTGCAAATTTAACCTACTTTAAAACTTTTTTATACAATCTTGATGACAAACGAGGGTCAAAATCGACAAAAACTGAAAAAAGGTAAAATTTTTTTTTGAGAATGACCCGGTCGTCTGCCCAGGTCGAAAACTTGGATTTATTATTGCCTCCACATTACCAACAATATATCCAAAAACCAAAAATACCTGATTTGATGCAACCATTACCCCCTTTTCATGTCTTATTTTACTGGGTTATGTAACGAATGCCAATGTAGCCGCCGGGACTAATAACTTTACGTGCCTTCCGACGCACGGAAGAGCATAAGATAAAAAAAATTTAGTCACCCATCCCATGACCGATCTTTGCGAAAGTTGCTTATCCTCCGCAATCGCAGGACCAAGCGCTAAACCACTGTGACATATTAATGGTCAAAGTATAACGACGATAGTCGATATAGATTATTTAAAATAACTCCAAATCTTATTAGGTATAACAGCAAAATGATAATATCCTAAAGCCATTTCGTAAAATAAAAATCATGTGCGTTTTTAATTTCACATTTGCTATGAGTAGGTAGATTTTACTAAAAGTATTTTTCATGAAAGTTTTAAAGCTTATATAGACACTCATTATTAGGCAAAAGAAGAAATTAAACATCTAGAATTACGCCCTTGGTTTCAAAACTTCTAAATACCGGTAAAAGATGAAAGTTCATACATAATTGAGCAGTACAACGGAAGCTTTACAAGTTGATTTCTTGTAGTTTCAGTGACGCGTATTATTTTAAATATTTACGTATATTTTAAAAACAAGTTTATCGGCTTTTTAGTATGTGATGTATTTTTAAGTGGCAATTAAATTTTACGAGAGAAGAAAGCGATTGTTAACATGTAATATTAACCGCAGGTGGACTTGATTAAAATTATACTTTGCATCTGACGATCCATGGGAAAAGTAAGGCTTTGGGATTTTACAACGGAAACATAATTTTATGTTTGACGCCTATCGAAATAAATTCACTCAATCCATCTTGTTACCTACATTTTTTGTTTTAAATGGCGCTTTTATTTGAGACGCGTATTGAAACAAAACTTAATCAATCTTAATAACCTACTTTTTTATTTACAAAAAAATGATGTTTTTCTTCAAAGCGCCTTAAGTTTAGAATTACACCTAAATTATAATTCTGCGAAATGATTTTGATGCTCAATAAGAGGTTTAAATTTGTACCTTAGTTATACGGTAAGAGGTCAAAGTGTACATTTTATTTTATTTAAAGTTTACAGCAATCAAATTCAAATAAAGTTTGCAAATTTATTTTAAAAAATTGTACCAATAAGACTGTGTGAATGTCAATGGTCGATTTTGATCTTGATCTGATTATAGTATCATAAAATATGTCATGTAAATCAGGACGTACCTTTCTTATTAAAAAAACAAAATTAATGAAACTTTTTCATTAATGAAAGTACCAAAAATCAAGGTTTATAATATAAGGCGTTATAATGATTCACAAAAATACCTCTTCTCCTTTTTCATATTTATAAAGTTTATGTTTTTAATTAAAGGCTTTCGTTGTGTTTTACTGCACAGAGAGATAATTGGTGGCCGGCACACTCAGATATGCTTGGCGATATACTGCAGGGACACTTTAGAGTTCCTTGCGTGTTTCTAAACGCTCCTTCAGCCCAATACTCGTATGGCGTTGTGATAAAGGAGCTTTTGGACAGAAGAATTGTATAAACGAGTAATATAATAAGTCTATGTATAAACGTGTTTCCAAATGCTCTTTTAGTCAAACAGTTAACATTATGGCGTTCTGTAAAAAGAGCTTTCGGACAGAAGAATTGTAGATAGTTTCTTAGTCATTATATATTAGATATTATAAATAAAAATATTTCAGATTTTATAAATAAAAAAAGCGTTTTCACTTCGAATTTTTTACATTGACTAGCTTAGCTTCATATTAAGGCTGACCACGCTATAATAATAATTAAATCATTTATTCAAGCGACCATGGGCTCACAATGTGTTAGTATACTTAACTTATGTTAGTAAAAATTACCTACAAATTAAATTAAAATTGTCTTTCAATATGAGCCACTGGTCCATGTAAGGATAGCCAATGCTCCATAAAGTGACCATCCACGCGGCCTGCGACCACGGCCAGGAGGCTGTTGCCGCTGTCGCGCGTCCGCCGCGCCATCGAGGCCGCTCTTTTTCGCATGATGGCGAAAAAACCATCTACACCCGCTTCGGCGAACATTCCCGACGCGCTACAGATTCGAGGCAGCCGCATCAACGCCCTAAACGCGTTATTATATTGAACGCGAAGGGTTTCTAGCGCTCGACGTGTGTGTTTAATGTGCTATACATGCTGAACTAGGATTCGCTACGGGACTTGCGTGGTCACTACCATCACCTACTTATGGGGGCTGCACATGCACAGACCTGGCCTACAGGTAGGGTTGCCAGATCGAAAGTCCAAAATATATGGTGAAAATTTTAAAATGTCGGGATTTTGCGGTTGTTGTCGAGAGAAATAATTATTTAAAATAAAAATGAAACTTAAATGCCAGCATATAGTAAGAAAACGGCTGCGCAGCGCGATTTTTAGTCCGTTTCACCCATTTATCTTGTACTATTGCCTGTCTATAGTAAAAGAAAATGGTCGCGCAGTGCGATTTTTAGTCAGTTTTATCCACTAATCTTGTAATCTGTGGTTTCATCCGTGAAAATTATTGCTTTCTAGAGAACTTTCGGAACAGCTGATTTTCCGGGAGATTATTAGATTTTTCGGGAGTCGGGAGATCACTTGAAATTCCGAGGCTCTATCTTTCTCTCTCTCTCTCTCTCTCTCTCTGTGTGTGTGTGTGTTTGTTTGTTTGTAAGAGTGTGTGTGTGTGTGTGTGTGTGTGTTTCCAATTTAAACAACACTAGTGTCAATAAATTTCGGAACCCTTCATTTTAATTTCAGTGCGTGCTTTTCTGCTCCCGGTTCGGGAGACGGAACCAACGGCAACGGAACGAAAGAATGCGTAATAAGACAGCCTATAAATCTACCATTTAACAATCGTTATCACAGATTAAAGCAGAGCCGTGAATAATGAATCGACTACACACATTTCTTCATCACCATCAGATGAGATAATAACACCATTAAGATACTAACACTCCTAGTGAGTTCCCATGGTAATGATAAAACTTTTTAATTACCGTTTTAGGTTGGATTAAGATATTTTTTGAGATTATCTATTTTTTTAAATCTGGTACGCGTTTAGTATTCATTTAAAAGATTTTATAGCTATGATATTGAAAAGATTTGCATTAATGTGTTATCCTCTTAGTAAAGTTAGCTGTCGAGATAAAGTTCTAGATTTCTAGAAAGATTATGATTATTTTGGATTATTTACTTAACTAAAAATTGTCTACGGTCTTTGTCTTTTTAAAGATAAATAAAATATTATCTTATCTTAAAACTAAACTTTTTTAATTATCAACAGATGAAAAACAACAAATAGTAATATCGCTATAATAACAGTAAATTTTTTTATGTTTAATTATTTGTATGTTTTAATTAAAATAGAGAATGTTTACCTACTGTCGTTTGTTTTTCCAAAATACCTACTACCATTAAATACATAGGAACATATAGTACAGTAGCCCGTAGAACATTAAAATCACCAAAAAGGTTTCCGTTTGCCGTTGTGATATAGTTATTTATTACGAAATTATAGATACTTTAACCCATGTTTTACAGATCGCAACCCGCCGTAACCTATATTTGGGTATCTCTAAAAATTTTATTTTTTATTTTTCAAGGTTTACCACATGGTTTAGCTATTGTCGTGTTCTACAGCGTTGTTTGATTGCCACTAATAATAGTAAGCCTTTGGAAAGTGATCATACACAGATTTAAGACCAGATAAAGTCCAACCATTTTCATCGGGTCTTAAATCTGTGTATGGCTACTTTTTATAGTCTTACTTTTATTTGTGGCAATCAAACCAAGCTGTATAATACGACAATAGCTAAACTATGTGGTTAACCTCGAAAAATAAAAAAAATATAAATTTTGTAGATATACAAATATAGGTTACGGCGGGTTGCGATCTGTAAAACTTGGGTCAAAATATCTATAATTTCGTAATGAATAACTATATCACAACGGCAAACGGTAACCTTTTTGGTGATTTAAATATTCTACGGGCTACTGTACTAATAGGAACTTCTATCTTTTTAATGGCCATAAGAAATCTAACAATGTCTTTACTGTCAGCGGTCCAAAAAAACACACCTACATCAAAAATTATAAAAATAGTATAAAAATAAATTCTGATCAACAAAATACTTAAAAAATCAACATAACAAAAATGTGAGATGAATTTAAAAGAAATACGATTTCCCAACCTGTTTAATCTACTATCAAAATGTAAACAGCCTAGAGAACAAACGATTTCCCCTAATTTCCACGTGCTACACATTTTTCTCACAAAATGAACGGAATTATAGAAACGACCTCAGTTCAGTGGTATTCATTCAGTTTCGAATACCATAAAAATAGTCAGAGGGACAGTATATAACAATTTGTAACAAAAGTTGCTTCTGATCCTAATGGTTTCAAAAGTAGTCCATCTGCATATTCAAGAGGAATTTGCATACTTATCTTTTGTCGAAATCCTAGTTTTTATTATTTGGATATCCATAGTTTATTTTATTATTTGCTTTGTATATGTGTAAGTTTATTAGGTAATAATATTAGTAGGTTATTTTGTTAATTTGTATTATTTGAATGCGTATGTTGCTGGCACACCGCCCTTTACATATCTCTCCAGCTATCCTAAGTCTCAAAGATTGTCTTGAAGAGATCGCTCTGAGCGATTAGGCCGCCTTTGCTCACCATCGTTTTAAGTTTTATGTTACTGTACTATTTCCTGTGATGTGTGTGTGCAAAAAAGTGTTTATCTATCTATCTATCTCTATCTATCTGCATAGACCCCCAAGGGTCTACAATTAACGTTGTATTAGCTGGTTGGAGCTTTCGGAGAGATTTTGTCGAGCAGAAATTTTAAGCGTTTGTAAATTGATCCTTGATGGATATTGCTGAACTATGACAAAACTTGAGCCTAAGACAGACAGAAAGGGCAGGGGGACAACGTAATACAATACCTTGAGAGCCACTCCTCTAAACCTTAAACAGACGTCGAACTTTTTCGATTTAGTTCGATATTATCTTTACGATTAAGAGCTTCAAGCACTTTGTATCATTATTTTCTAAGACTAAGGACAAAGGAAGAAGGTAATAAAGATCTAAGGTTCTTTATTTTTTTTCTTGTCAACTAGAGTGGTAGAAAGATATTGAGTACTTATTCAAAATCACTTAACTTTTAAGTTTTATTTGAATAAAGATTATTTTGAATTTTGAAAATGGCTTTTGCCTTCGTTTTTTTAAAGATGAATATGAATGAATCCAGAAAAGTGTTTTTTTCTATGTCGTTTAAAAATCCTTATAATATGTCTGCCTGCTCATGTGTTCCCCGATAGCTACGAATAGTTACAACATTGGTCTCTTCAAGGCAGGAGTGAATAGGCAATTCCTGGGCAAGCGTGCTACACCTTAGACCACATCCTGTTTACCAATAAAGATCAAATACCTGTCCAGTTTACAATTTAAAAAAAATATCCACAAGCAATTAGGTTGCAGCATTAACAATTGCTGATTGATCGAGCAAGCGAGCGTAACGAGCATATTGTGCGCTTTATTTAAAAGGCCCTTAAAATAAAGTTAGATAACAAGTTTAAAATGTGAACTTTTTATGAGAAACTATAGCGGCTGCCCGCGACTTCGTCTGCGAGGAAAGTTTTATGTATGCTATGTATGCTTTTTAAACCACTACAGGGTAATAAACACTTTATTATTCCACCAGCCCCCCAAGACAAAGATACATTTGAAAATCTTTGCTTTTGCTTCGCTTGTCTTTCGGAAGTTCTGTTTGGGATCGACATAAGTTATCGCTTACCATGCGATTAAGCGATTAACTCAGTCGATCGAAAATTAAGTTAATAGAACGACAAAGTAAAATCTACCCCGCATAGAAAAAAAAACCGGGACAAGGGGTCAAGTCTGCTAATGTTAACGTCAAAATCGTGTTCGAATGGTAATGCTTTTTGACATAGTTCTTGTTTCATACCCCGGTCACTCACATGCGCGCAAAGGTTCGTACATTGTACGAATGTTTTCAATGATGTATGGAAAATCATTTGCGAATGTCTGCGAATATCAGTCCTACACTTGTGGGTTCGCGTACTTGCGTGAATGTAAGTGACCGGTATTAAACCCAAAACCGAAACACATTGTGTTTCTTAAACTCAAAACGGAAACAGATTGTGTCTCGATTTTTAGTTTCAGCAACAGGAACTGTATCAAAAAGTATTACCATTCAAACGCCATTGAAACACGATTTTGACGATTGGTCGAGTCACTAGACCTCAAAGTTTTGAACATCATATGTTTACTAGCCCTTAAACTATTTTGTAGATAACGAATCTTCTAGTTATACGATCGGTGCGATAGTAGCAAGTGTGTCATTGAACTACTTTCTAAACTTGCTTGTTTCATGGAAATCTATAGAGCACGCTTGCTGAGATATCGTAGCTGTTGTTTTTATCATTTTAATATCAGGCGATATTATCTTAACTGCAATAAGTTATCTAACGAGTTTCATAGCATAGATAAATTAAAAAAAATGAAAAATTAGAAAAAAATCTCAATTTCTTTGTAGTAGGTACATTATTTCCTTAGTTCATGTTAAGACGTATCGCTTAGTGTTAGTATTATTTTCTTTAACAGAACCCTGACCAATGTGAACTTTAATTTTACACCGAACATTTTATTTAATATTCAAATCAAATCAAATCAAATAATTTATTTACATGATTATGGGTTTATATTACAATAATGTGATGTAAAGAAAATTTTGTCTCTCCATATTCAACCTTACTGGGCGTGCAAAATTCGTTAATAATCCAATCCAATTACATTTTAATTAGTTACATTTCAACATTATTAATCATTAATTACATTAAAATAAATATCAACCATTTAAAACATTTATATCTTTTTAACTTAATAATAATAATTATCATCATAATTCATAAAATATATAATTGCAAGTATAATGTCGAAATAAATTAATATAAATTCATGTCTTCATACCATAGTCAAATGTCAACAATTATATGTCAAATGGCTAACTAATGGTATCATCATTAAGAAATTCATTTACAGAGTAGTAGGTCTTATCCAGTAAAATTTGCTTTAGTTTATATTTAAGTTTATATAATATTGTTATTATAATGTAATTTCAATAAAACTAAACGTGGAATTTTTAAGACCCATAGTCTAGTATTTTTAGGAGGTACGAGTAAGTATCATTACATTTCCTCTTATAGTCATTTCTAGAAGTGCAGAAGAGCGCCACCTATGAGATGCACCTTAGGTTTATTGAATGTCATTCTCAGGTCTATCTATTGTGGCGTTTATGTAATTATTATTAAAGTTCTTTATTTCAAGCAGAGCCCATATTAGTGTTAATAACAATTATCATTAAAAACTAAGGTTAGTAAATTACAATAAATATTCATAAAATTACTTTCAATTCAAATTCATACCAATATAACATTCGCCATGTAAGCCTACGTTTACATACCCACATACAGTGCGAGCGAATTTATTTTTACCTGCTGTTTCTATTTATGAAGGAGGCAAACACGCATGCACAAACACACACAAACATACACACATACACAAGCACACATTCACACACACCTATCATGAGACAATATCATAAATTAAACTTAATATTCGTTTGAAATCATTCTTTTTGTAACCATTTATATATTTTGTTTACAAAGTGTTGTTTCCGCAATTGGCTTGTGTACTGTATTTATACCTGCGTAAATGGTCTGTAAATGCTGTGTTAACAATATTCAATAAATAAAATAAAATAAAAAATAAATAGAACAATATTATTATTCATTACTAAATTAAGGATCATTTAAATTTTAATATTGTGTGACACTGTACCCGTTGGCATATCCCCACCTATCAATAAATACGTGGATGCTATTAGTGCTGCTACGCAAACGATTCAGCGCACAGAGGTGCACGTTTCCTCATTATCGCACTAAAGCTGTCGATCCGAGCTTCCGCAAACATATTGGAAGCGTTGCATCGCCACGGCAGCCCCAAAAGCACTCTCAATGCGTTGTTATATTGAATGAATGAATGAAAAAAATCTTTATTCAAATAAACTCACATAATGAGCGTTTTTAAATCGTCAAATAATTTTCTTGCCCTACCACCCATTATGACGTCTTTTAGCTGACAAGAAAAACGGGCGCAAAAAACTTACCAGCTTTATCAAATGGAACGATATTTACAAATTGTTATTATTTAATTATTGTACTTTTAGGTCGTTGAATGCTCGCTGCGTGTAACCCACAGATTACACGTATAAAATGATTGGCAGTACGTTTTAAAAAGCGTTAATTTAACTGGCCTAGTACAACGCGCGAACCTGCGGGCCAGCATATTGTAGCGAACAGCCAACGACCTTCTCTCTCTGTCAATATCCAAGTTATCCTCGGAGTCCTTAGTAAACCAGTGGCCATAGTACCTAAAACTATGAACCCGCTTCAGAGGCTTTCCACAAAGTGTGATTTCAGAAAGATTAGTATAATGAAGTATACCTGACTTAAACAGAATCCACTTTTACTGGTGTTATACTTAAGCCCATGAGCCACCGCGTAACCTGCACAAATAGACAAGAGTCTCCATTGTCCGCCGATAGATGGACTCAACAAGACCATATCATCGGCGTAGCTTATGTTATTCATGCAAATGCCGTCTATGTAACAGCCTAACAGCCAACATTGGCACTGTTGAGTTCACCTATCAGTTGGTTCACATAAAGGTTTAACAGGCGAGGACTTAACCCACCTTGTCTCACGCCACATTGTAAACCAAACTCAAGAATGATAACCTGCCCATTTAACAGTATTCTTCTGGTTACTATACGAACTTAATAGGTAACACAAAATAATAAATCTCATTTCAAACTTAATGAGACATTTTCTTGAAATCCGTAAAATTACAGTACATTTTTTAATGCTGAAAAAAAAGTAAGATGCCTGTTTTTTTTTAATTAAACAAATTAACTACCTACCTAATAAAAAAGGTTAGTATAAAACAGTAACCAAATAAAACGTTTACATTTCTGCACCCTCCCCCATTTTGTAAATTACAAGCTAATGCCTCTTAGTTAACTTTATTAGATTGTCACCCAATTCTTGGTGACAAACGTACCAAGATAATATACGTATAGTTAACATAATCCCGTGTACTACTCAGTTCCTCAATAGCGGCGAACAAGGCAGCATTGCGTTGCGAGAGCGTTAACAATCACACGCAGATTGAGACACGATCCGCCCGCCCACTCAGTGCTACGTTAAGGAGACCAATCGCGCTAATTTACAACGATAAAACCAAAACCAAATCGTTACCGCTTGAGTTTTGTTTACAGAAAAATAATCGCTTTAATTATGTTAAAATTGTACAAAGCTGTGCCTAAGGAGCCTAGAATGACAATCTCGGACAATTTAAATGAAAATTCTTAAGCTAAACCAAAGATTTTTAGGTAAATATAACCTCAATGACAACGTAACGGTTTTGGTTTTATCGTTCAGAATTAGTGCGATTGGGCCCAAGGTGTTGTCACACGCAACGTATTGGTTACGTACGCCCAATATAAGGTGTAACAATATTATGTGACTATACTGAAACAGTTTTGGTAAAACCAAACAACTTTCTCGAAGGAACATAGGTTGAAAAAAGAAAAAAACGTACTCCCATACAAAATGTATAGGTCAGCTGACACAAGTAAGACGGGAAAAAATCGCTTTTCAACCTATAATAAGTTCGTTGGAGAAAGTTGTTTAGTTTTAGCAACACTATGACATGTTTTAGTAATAGTCAAATATTTTTTTAGCCGTGAATCAGCGTCGTCAACCATCAAGTAGTATTACTCATACAGATATTATACAAAGAAGAATCAATAATGATGATTTTTCAAATTTGAGATTTTTGCATTTACAATGCTATTTTTAAACAATACTAAATAATATACTAGAAAAAATACGACTCGCACCAGATCAATACTCAGACGGGAATCGAACCCGCGACCTTTGGATATCCGGTCCAATGCTCTGACCGCTGAGCTACCGAGTCACTAGTGACATCGTCGAATTTTTCCTAGTATATCCTAAACTCTTACGCTGTAAGCCAGCGTTATTTCACCAATGTGAGGAATTACCTCGACATTCAATTGAAATATCTTTCCAGATATTTTAACAATTGATTAAGATGAAATAGCTATATAATTTTTTAAATTTGAGATTTTTGCATTTACAATGCTATTTTTAAACAATACTAAATAATATACTAGAAAAAATACGACTCGCACCAGATCAATACTCAGACGGGAATCGAACCCGCGACCTTTGGATATCCGGTCCAATGCTCTGACCGCTGAGCTACCGAGTCACTAGTGACATCGTCGAATTTTTCCTAGTATATCCTAAACTCTTACGCTGTAAGCCAGCGTTATTTCACCAATGTGAGGAATTACCTCGACATTCAATTGAAATATCTTTCCAGATATTTTAACAATTGATTAAGATGAAATAGCTATATAATTTTTTAAATTTGAGATTTTTGCATTTACAATGCTATTTTTAAACAATACTAAATAATATACTAGAAAAAATACGTCTGAGTATTGATCTGGTGCGAGTTGTATTTTTTCTAGTATATTATTTAGTATTGTTTAAAAATAGCATTGTAAATGCAAAAATCTCAAATTTAAAAAAATTATATAGCTATTTCATCTTAATCAATTGTTAAAATATCTGGAAAGATATTTCAATTGAATGTCGAGGTAATTCCTCACATTGGTGAAATAACGCTGGCTTACAGCGTAAGAGTTTAGGATATACTAGGAAAAATTCGACGATGTCACTAGTGACTCGGTAGCTCAGCGGTCAGAGCATTGGACCGGATATCCAAAGGTCGCGGGTTCGATTCCCGTCTGAGTATTGATCTGGTGCGAGTCGTATTTTTTCTAGTATATTATTTAGTATTGTTTAAAAATAGCATTGTAAATGCAAAAATCTCAAATTTAAAAAATTATATAGCTATTTCATCTTAATCAATTGTTAAAATATCTGGAAAGATATTTCAATTGAATGTCGAGGTAATTCCTCACATTGGTGAAATAACGCTGGCTTACAGCGTAAGAGTTTAGGATATACTAGGAAAAATTCGACGATGTCACTAGTGACTCGGTAGCTCAGCGGTCAGAGCATTGGACCGGATATCCAAAGGTCGCGGGTTCGATTCCCGTCTGAGTATTGATCTGGTGCGAGTCGTATTTTTTCTAGTATATTATTTAGTATTTAGTACAATAATGATGAGTTGCGATACGTAATCATAACTTAAAAATAAAACAATTCATCCGTCTATTTGCGTCATCCCAATTCAAATTTAACTAGGATATGTTTACAAACTGATGTTTATTACATAAATTCAGTTTCTATCACTACATTACGTACTCGTAGAATGTTATAATAATATTACCACGATAAATTGTTGATCGTTGATGATTGAACTTTCTCCGATAGTTTATAAGTTATTCGCTAAATTGAAACAATAAACGTAGAGAAATTTTATTATTATTATTTTTTTTTTCTCCTACCTCGAAGGATATTAATAACAACGATCTACTGAAATCACCATGAGATCACCAAAATAAAAATTACTGACGTATAACGTAAATGGCGAATCGTGTGCAAGGGCATTTATTGTCAGTCGCAATTATATCATGATAGCATCGAGCATGCCTTTTGAAGCATTAGCACCACTGATCTGATTATCTTTGAGGGCTATCTATATTTGAACTGTTAATGTGAAATATGTCGTCGAAATTAGCTCTAATTGCGTTTCAAATTCAACTGGGTTTATTTAGTTTATTCACCGATAAAAAGCACAACGCGAGCACTATTTGGATTAGTTAAGACTAAATCCAGCCGGTACCTACCTACGGCGTAAAGTGTTTGCGGGAAGCACGTGCATTGTTGTGGGCGGGCGGTGCACAGATTTCTTGCAAATTTGGCTATTTATTGTGTGAAAGTTATTGATAAATATTGTTTTTGCATCCATTATAATGGACTTAAGGTAACGCTTAAGAACTATGTATTAAACAAACAAAAAATACCTAAACTTTTTTGAGACACAAACATTGACCTTTCATAATAACCTTCTGTAGATATTTTTTATAAAAGGTAAAATAATTATACTTACCAACTTAAAACATGGCAAGAGATCCCTACCTTCAAATTATTTATTTTTATCATAGTCGTCTCTAATTAAAAATATTTAAATTCAATTTACCATTATTGACAGTCATGAATCAAGAACAGTACAGGTGTCAACACATATCGAATGTCACCGCGTAATTTGTTGACGGCATGTTAACGAACTGTTTATTGTGATTCTAATTATATGCGCACGTGGGCGGACTGGGTGAGAAATGTCGGACGGTATTGGATGAAGTTAGGCTGGAGGTACACTACAGGCAGCAAATAGTAGTTTATGATACAAGGTTGGTAAGTTGGTAAGTATCGTCACGAGTTTTAAAAAACCTTAACAACCGTGTGCCATACTACGTTTTTCAATACATTTGCGAGAAAACATTATAGGTACTACTGAAATTATAATCTATACATATAATAAAACAGTGAATTCTAATTATTTGTGCGCGAATCACGCAAAAACCGCTAAATTAATTTTGATGGATTTTTCACAATTTAGTAGATTGAGGTCCAACTTAAAATCTAAGCTATGTTTCATCAAATTCAGGTGGGTGGAACCAGGGAAATAGCTTGAACTCTCCGTAGTACTAGCTTTCATATACTAAAGGGGTCATTTTAAACTGGTTGTTATATTTTTCTACTGTCCACGAGGATGAAGTCGCGGGCGGAAGCTAGTAGAAATTAAAAAAAACGTTCGTAAACAAAAACGCACGGTGCCGGCGTGCGGTAAAATCAACTTTCCGCACGCTGTACTAATCCGTAAACAAAAACGCACGGCGTGCGGTAAAATCAACTTACCGCACGCTCGACTGTCATCGTAAACTTACATTTTCGAGCAACTGTATTGAAAATTGTATTTTACTGGCTTCCGTCTACGGTTATGTCCGCGTGGAGTTGATTTTTCTGTGATAATTTCGTGCCTTTCTGTTTCAGTTTTTTTTTTCAGCCCGCTTAGCGATGATGAATCAATCTGGAAATATTATTTTATAATACAACCTATATTAAGTAAAGGTCGTCCGATGCACGCAGTGTTTCTTTGAGGTACTATTCCGAGGGGACGGTGCCCCCCCGGAGCAGCCTTAGTGCCCCCCGGAGAAAAATGTGTTGTGTGTAGGTAGACGGGCAAACTAATGTAGTGATCGACGGACGAGCTCCCCCGAACCTCTCAATTGCCCCTCGGAGAATTTTGTCTGAAAGAAACACTGAATCGTCGCCGTTCCAGAGCCATATCGCCCCAACGGCCCTATTGGTTCTTCTCGCTTTGTGTCCCACCCACTGCCACTTCAACTAAACAATCCTTCGAAAGTTTTCCAAACAAAAAAACACCCAGATACAATAAAAAATACTAGTATTAGTTTAAGTATTAAGTAGATAAGTGTTCAGCTAAGTGGCTGGGAAAGGTTATCCCCCAACAATCGCAAAATCATATTTGTAGAAAAAATTAGATGTAATAAAAACAAAGTATAACGCAGTTAGTGCTAAATACAACGTGGCCAATACTTGAGTGTACGCGAACCTTTATGTGCGTTGGATATTTATAACTGTAATTTTGAGCCTACACACAAGAAAATCAATATGCTACCGCAGTTTTTTTATTGTAATACGTACTTATATTGTCTACGATTCAATACCGTCTTCAATAATTAAGAGTATCGTTATAAATATACACCGTAAATTTTTAAGTATATCTAAAAATGAAATGGGGATTCCAGACCACGTGAATGAACAACTTTTACTATGGGGCCAACCACGGAATCTCGAAAAAAAATCAGCTGTTCCATAGAAAAGTTCAACATCGACTCGACTCGACTATAATGTATGGAACAGCTGATTTTTTTCGCGATTCCGTGGTTGCCCTATAGTAAAAGTTAAGTGGTATGAAATTCCCTTTTCATTTTTAAATATACTTAAAAATTTACGATGTATTTGATAGTTGACCGAGCGAGCGCGAAGCGTCGCCGTTTTAGCTTGGGCAAAAATGCTTTCGTATGTCCGTTCGTCTGTTCTTCTTTACGTCACAATTCTGAACTGATTCTCGTGAAATTTTGTGCACAGGTTCGATAGTTAAAAGATATTCTTGTCGATTCCGTTATTTTGAAAATTGTTCAGAAATGAAACAAACGCTAGGTCTACTCTGACAGAGCCACTAGTAGGGGTACTAAAGTAAAGTTTTGTGATTGGGAGGCCAACTACTTAAGCATTAATCATTAACGCTCGTATAATATCTACATTGTAAGATAATATAGTCAAAGTCAAAAGTCAAAGTCAAAGTACAATTACCTTGCACAGCACTGCGAGCACATTATTTAAAACACCAGTCATCAGTTTAATAGCAGTTTAGCGGTTAGTTTAATAAACAAAGTAATATACTTAAACCTACGAACAAACTTAAACAGAGGCGGTGCGTCTTAATAATATAAAATAAATCAGGTTTCCCCTACAATGTCCTCCAATTACTAAACAAAGTACCTACTACAAGATATCGGCAAGCTTCAAATGTAAGGGAATATCAGTTTGATTCCGTTTGACAAGTTCAACTGATTAACACTGTATACTTATCTACCAATAAGACCACACCAGTACTATGCCAATAACACGAGCCAATCAAAATTAATACCTTTTGCAAGAAAACATAAAGTCTTAAATCCTATAACAAACATTCACAATGCAACTGCAAAGAGTTTATATCACTACTTTACAAAAGGTAACGATAATCCGCACATGGTGTCACATCTGTCTAATGGAAATTGCACTTAAATGTTTTCGATTACGGTTCACAATGCGATGGGGGATTCTTAATAAATTCAAGAATGAAATGTATTAAGTTTCCGACGCCAGACGGAGATTTTAATCGGAAAGCGATAAAAGGAGTGGGCTGACGGGGAAGAGACTGATTTAAATACGAGTTTAGTGTCGACAGGACTTTTGTGATGGCTGGAAGTTAGCGATTGATCAAACGAAAATGAATGAATAGGTTTCCTCTAGGCAAGCACGTTTCATGATGAAATGCGCTTGCCTTAAGCCTACGATGAAACTTTCAACTTAGATCGCATCATCGCTTATACACCATTAATTTTTAAGTTTATCTAAAAATGAAATGGGGATTTCTGACCACGTAAATGAACAACTTTCACAATGGGGCCAACCACGAAATCGCGAAAAAAAATCAGCTGTTCCAAACATTATAGTCGATGTTGTACTTTTCTATGGAACAGCTGTATTTTTTTTTTTCGCGGTTTCGTGGTTTGCCCCATAATAAAAGTGGTCCATTTACGTGGTCTGAAATCCTTATTTCATTTTTAGATATACTTAAAAATTTACCGTGTATACACTATACTTATATACTTATACAGGGTTATTTGTAAAACACCAACAACCTCGCAGGAGTAGATTACTAACATCAAAACAACAACATTTGTTCTATGACTTTTCCAAAAACAAACAAAAAAAAATTCGACTCTCCATACAAAATGTCCGAACAGCAGATCAAGTTTTGTATGAAAAGTCGATTTTTTTTGTCAGTTTTTGGAAAAGTCGTAAAACAAATGTTGTTGTATATAATGTTACTAAACTACTCCTACGAGGTTGTTGGTGTTTTACAAATAACCCTGTATACTATACTAAGAGCTGGCCCCGGAAATAGGTGATCAATTTACAGAGCGACGAAATCCCTCTAGATAGTTTTTCATACTATCATTATTAACAGATCCGGGCACCTGGCAGATATTCAGTGGTGGGGGTGGAAGTGGTTGAGCAGCAAAGGGGCTGAAAAAGGGCACACTAACAAGAGGGATTTCGTCACTCTGTAAATTATCCACCTATTTCCGGCAGGGTTGCCACCCGTCCCGATTTTGCCGGGACAGTTCCGATTTCGATGAAATTGTCCCACGTCCCGACGATCCATCAGTTTTGTCCTCAAAATCATTGTTGATAAAAAAATGGGTCGAAATATTTAAAAGCATAAAGGACAGTAAGTTAAATGCCTTATTTTGCTTTGTATCTCGTTAAGTATATAGACATATAAAGCTTACATTATCTAACTTCAGAAATCGTTGCTCTGTAGATTTAATGAAAGCTGAAAGATCCCCCCAGCTCCCTTGTCCTGACTTTTATGTTCCTAAAGGTGGCAACCCTGATTTCCGGGGCTAGCTCTTAGTCCATTACCATCAGGCGTGATAGCGGGCAAGCGCTTGCCTATCTATCATTTAAAAAAAAATCAGTAATTTCCGAAGGTTAATTCATCAAAAGGAAAATGGGCAACTTTAAAAAACCAGAAGACAATGTGTAGCGGTAGTTTTAGGTTTTCTGTAAGCTTTTATGCTCCAAATACAAGCGTAAAACTTTTTGTAAAGATTTAGTAAAGTTTCATTATAACATTTTCATTTCACGGACTTTATATCAGTAACGACATTTTAATGATTCGTCGTGATTCGGGGCTCTATTCTGTAATACAAACTCGAATCCGAGATCAATTCGACACAAAACATAATTGATTCCCCGGCGAGACAAGCTATTTATCAAAAATCTTTGAATGTAGTTTTACTCATATAAAAAAATAAAGGAATGTAGTTTTACTTATTTAAAAAAAATAAAGGAATGGTTTGTTTTAGCATTTGCCATTATCAATATTTAGGGTACTTTTCCTCCAACTACCGTCTTTTATTTCCACGCTGTATATCGATACAGTTGCACCAGCGAACTAGAATCTATGGAAGTGTAATTGCATACAAATTTTGCTTAAAAATGGCACCACGGGTCCGAAAAAGTACAAACCACTTTAGTTGAGCCAGCCACGCACCCGGTGACTAACGTTAACGTTCTTTACAATAATTTGCATTATACAGAGAAAGAGAAAGTTTATTAAAAAAAAACCGGCCAAGTGCGAGTCGGACTCGCGCACGAAGGGTTCCGTACCCAAAAACGGCCAAAAAAATACGTTTGTTGTATGGGAGCCCCCCTTAAATATTAATTTTATTCCTTTTTTAGTATTTGTTGTCATAGCGGCATTAAAAATACATCATTTGTGAAAATTTCAACTGTCTACCTGCTGTCGTTATTAATATCGAGCAAAAAACGGCAAAAAAAAAACATGTTTGGTGTATGGGAGCCCCCCTTGAATATTAATATTATTCTGTTTTTAGTATTTGTTGTTATAGCGGCAACAGAAATACATCATCTGTGAAAATTTCAACTTTCTAGATATCACGGTTCATGAGATACAGCCTGGTGACAGACAAACAGACAGACGGACAGCGGAGTCTTAGTAATAGGGTCCCGTTTTTACCCTTTGGGTACGGAACCCTAATTACGTCCTGTCGTCAAATGGTGTAAAACAGGCAGTAAAAATATGCAGAAATAACGTATCATATTTTTTCATTTAAGTATAGAAAATATGAGTAAACAAATTATGGTCGCTAATAAGCAACCAGTGCTCAGACGCTTTGTGCTGCATAATTAAATGCCAACATTTTTAGCTCCATCCACTTAGTTGTACTTTTCGTGTGGTGCCATTTTTTGAGCGCAAAGCTCGTTCCATAGAGTTCGCTGAGTTGCACAATAATCGGACCAATGTATGCTAGTTTTTGTGATTCGCTCTAAGTCACCCACATCAAACACAATGGTTAAAAAACACGACTGCCCTGCTAAAAACAAACTAAAAAGTTAAATGACAAGTGTCATTGCAGTCGGGGAACCGTTTTGTGGAACAATTTTTAATCGAAGAGGACCCCCGTCTGCTATGACACTTGCTATTTAACTTTTTAGTTTGTCTTTAGCAGGGCAGTCGTGTTTTTTTTTTTCAAATTATTTATTTTTATTTCACACATTTTAGTGACAAATTATATATTTTTGAAGTATGCTCATATTTCAAAAATATAAAATTTGTCACAAAAATGTGAAAAAAAAAATTTTTTTCTTCAATTATTACAATATGGGCATCAAATGAGCCTTTCATTTGATGCCCATATTGTAATAATTGAAGAAAAAAAATTTTTTTTCACATTTGAAAATGGCGTCATACAGTCGCCATATAAATTTTTTTCAAAAAAATATAGCCAGTGTCACTCGGAATGATGTAAGGATTCTAACAATGCCCCATACATCCAAATCCGTTGATCCATTTGGAAGTTTGGTGGAAAGAAACTCACATACCCACAAACATACATGAACCCTGAACACATATACACTCTTTTTGCTTTGGGCAGTCGTGTAAAAAACTTGTTTTTTTTTTCAATCACACACAACATTTTGATAGCGCAATTTTGCGCTTTTGCCACTCGACAAATTCAAATGGATAGTCGAGGAATTTTCCAGAACTGCGCTCGTTCGACATGAGTCGAACATTTTAGAATATCCTCAAGTTACCTGTCCCCTCGCATCGATCATTAGATGATTACAAAACAAACTTCGGAGTTTACATTCATAGATTAACCGTTCACGTGTCACGATTATGATCTCATGGTTAGGCGGCTGTTTTTTGTTCCTACTAATGTAGTTCAGATGTTTGTTTTTTAGATGAATGCGTGTATATCAGAATTATCAGAGGCTGGTTCCAACGCCGCCGAGGTTTGATGCAGCCATTGCCGAGTTCTTTCTGGCTTCTGAATTTGTATGTATGTTCGAAATAAAGTTTCTTGAAAAGTGGGAGTGGAACTTAAAGCCACAGCATAGTCTGTTTTAATTAATTTAAGAAAGAGCAATAGGCTTGCTAGAGTTCCTAATACTCTTGAGTTGAAACCCTTGTAGTGATAGAAAATATTTTTAGTAACAATTACTTCTTGAAGTGAAAACTTCTTTAGCGGCGTTGTACGCTTTTTTGTAATGGGGAAAAAATCTTAAACTCGCGTCAGTCAGTCAGGATCACGTGACCCTGATCGAAAATTCGTAAGACGGCTGTGACGGATGGAGAGTAGACAGCCGGCGGCGGAAGTATCCCCCTCTCTTTCTACGGGGCGTGGTGACAATGGCGGCGCGTTATTTCAAGACGTAAACACTTGTGTCACCATAGCAACGCGCAAATTTTTTAATTCTATGTCAAAACTCTAGATTTTCTGTCAAGCTATGGATAAGACTTTCGTACAATACTGTTCTATATTCGTAAATTCAAATGCAGAGTAAATTCGTAAGGGTGGGTACTCACTTAGGTTCGCGAACCTCCGCGCTCCGCGAACCTAGAACAGTGATCCATAGCAAAAACAAATATTTTTACTTTGGCTACAGTGTGTGCCTGTGCGAACCAGCTTCGCATACGAGTTCCCTCACGTACACACCTCGGCGCCCTGTTTCAGCAGAGGATAAACGATATTTTCGGTGCAGGTTCGCGGAGCGCGGAGGTTCGCGAACCTAAGTGGGTACCCACCCTAAGACGGCAATTCGTGCAAAATTATTCCCTAACCATTCCGAAATATAAAAAAAATTGTTTTAAAAAACAAAAAACTGACTTCAAAACCCCACTCTACCTCTAAAAAAGCAAGAAATAATATTCAAATCACTAGATACGCATTAACATTGTAATAAAACACGTCTATTGAAGTCGGGTGGGGCTGGAGGACAACTTTTTTTTATTCTAACAGCCTCACCCGACTTCAATAGACGTATTTTATTTCAATGATAATGCGTATCTAGTGGTTTGAATATTATTTCTTGCTTTTTTAGAGGTAGAGTGGGGTTTTGAAGTCGGTTTTTTGTTTTTTAACCTCGAAAACACCGCGGGTTCCCCCGGGAACCCGCGCGTCATTTAAAACATTTTTTTCTTTTTAGTGTAAGTACCTTCTGTATTAGATACTTTATCTAGGTAGAAAAATCGGTTTGGCCAAACGTGAGATAATCGCGGACAAACATGCATAGGGGTCAAACTGAGAAGTGAACCTCCTTTTTTGAAGTTGGTTAAAATACAAATACCTTCTCCTAAGTGTAACAAATACTTTTCTGAAAACCGCATCAAAATTGGTTCAGCTAAACGAGAGATAATCGCGGACAATCATACATACATACGAGTCAAACTCAGAACCTTCTTTTTTTCAAGTTGGTTAAAACACTAAAACCTTCTCCTAAGTGTGACATACTTTTCTGAAAACCGTATCGACATCGGTTCAGCCAAACACGAGATAATCGTGGGCAAACATACATACTTACATACGAGTCAAACTCAGAACCTTCTTTTTTTTGAAGTCGGTTAAAATATTAAAACCTTCTCCTAAGTGTAACAAATACTTTTCTGAAAACCGCATCAAAATTGGTTCAGCTAAACGAGAGATAATCGCGGACAATCATACATACATACGAGTCAAACTCAAAACCTTCTTTTTTTCAAGTTGGTTAAAACACTAAAACCTTCTACTAAGTGTAACAAATACTTTTCTGAAAACCGTATCGACATCGGTTCAGCCAAACGCGAGATAATCGTGGGCAAACATACATACTTACTTACGAGTCAAACTCAGAACCTTCTTTTTTGAAGTCGGTTAAAATATTAAAACCTAAACCTAAGTGTAACAGATACTTTACTGAAAACCGCATCAAAATCGGTTCAGCCAAACGCGAGATAATCTACATACATACAGGTCAACTAAGAACCTCCTTTTTTTAGGGTTCCGTACCCAAAGGATAAAAACGGGACCCTATTACTAAGACTCCGCTGTCCGTCTGTCTGTCTGTCTGTCTGTCTGTCTGTCTGTCACCAGGCTGTATCTCATGAACCGTGATAGCTAGAAACTTGAAATTTTCACAGATGATGTATTTCTGTTGCCGCTATAACAACAAATACTAAAAACAGAATAAAATTATTATTTAAGGGGGCTCCCATACAATAAACGTGATTTTTTTGCCGTTTTTTGCTCCATATTAATAACGACAACAGGTAGACAGTTGAAATTTTCACAGATGATGTATTTTTATTGCCGCTATAACAACAAATACTAAAAACAGAATAAAATTAATATTTAAGGGGGGCTCCCATACAACAAACGTATTTTTTTTTTGCCGTTTTTTGGTACGGAACCCTTCGTGCGCGAGTCCGCCTCGCACTTGGCCGGTTTATTTTTTTGAAGACAGTTAAAAATGCACAACGTTAATATTCAAGTTTTCACTTCTGCCGGCACTCCCGGATGAGTGCAGTGCAACCCGATTTTTTTTATTCGTGTACTTACCTATTCAGTTTTCAGTCTTGTAATATGTGATACTCACAGGAAACTTAAATCATAAATTATGTAAGTGTGCTAAAATATGTCCGATCATGGTTCGCTAATTAGTGTAACAAGTCCAATATTATTGATACGCCGCCGTCTCGGCGGTAGGGGGCGCCGGCGTCGTTGCGTTGATGAAGTTAAATGACAGAGCCCTTAATTCGCAGATTCCTGTGGTAATTAATAAGGAATTAGGACGCACGTGCTTTATTAATTACTCTACAACGGTGGTAAGTACAGGGTTAGAATTTAGAAATAAGTGTATGGAACTGCGATCATCGGATTACCATCAGCCTTTTTTAATGTCACTGTGGAGCACAATCCTACCTTATGGTTGCATAAGGTGGATGGGCTATAACCCACCACGCGGGACCAATGCGGATTGGTGGGTGTTAAAGACTACAAATGCACTCGGGACCAACTGCTTAACGTGCCTTCCGAAGCACGGAGGAGCTCAATATAATAAATTCTTGGTCACCCATCCCATTACCGAAAAGAAGTTAGGGCTTGCAGAGTTAGGGCGCGTAAAGTTAGAAGCTTGGGTCTACATGAGGTCTGATAACTTTTTGACAGTTCGAGGTCTTGGCAACATTATTCATGAAATGATTTTGGTGGGATTGTAATATTCTCCAGGTAAATCAATTTGGAATACATAAGTACTTAAGTATTTTTGTTTGTATCTATTGTTGGATTTTTGGTTTATGCATTTTGGTCTTTTTTAACTATTCTTAAAGCAAATATGGTATTTCCAACAACATTATATTTATTTTTTCCATTATTAAGACTCAAGACAAGGATGTAATAAATTGTCTTTATTATTTATCTTTTGTGTTAGACAAAAAAGTTTTTCATATTAAAAATGAAAAATGATGTTATTATTATGTCATTAGGGTGTGGATGATTACTAGTTGTGCGTACCGGTTTAATAAACTGTTTAAAACTAACAATAGTATGCGTCTCTAGTCTTAGATATATTTATAGCCAAACATCCATGTCTGTCTGTAACCTTTGCGGCCATCCATAAATTATATCACACGAATTTCATGATTTTTTATCAGTCACACTTCGTCGACCCCCTCCCTCCCCCTTAACGTGTGACGTAATTTATGGATGTTTTACGCTAGAACAACTGAACCTATTTTGATGAATTTGAGTAAAGAGTTATTGTACGATGGAAAAGGACATGAGCTACCAAATTGATGTAAAGATTTTTAAACTTGAAACAAAGATTTAAAAAACATGAACAGTAATTATCTTAATAATACTAAGTACCTAATCATTAAGTTTATAATGCAATAAAATAAATCTTACAAACAAACGACCAAATGATTAAAATATTAATATTTGAGTACTGTTCTTCGTTTTATAATAATGATTTTGGTGGACACTCAATTGTACTATTAGTTATTCTGTGATTCAAGTGGGAAACATTGTATTTTTATTTAAACAAGTGTAAGGAAGGGCAATCGATTAGAATCACAAAGGGTATCGATTCTATTTGAATAACCATCGAAAATCGTCGGTAAACATTTCCTATCGAGTAGGGTGGGACCCTAATTTAATGCTCGTTGTTAACCGGTAAGTTTTGTTATAAAATAATTCTTATGTAATAAGTTTTGAAGTTTATTTTTGATCGGAAGCAGATACTTGAGAGTAATCGTTATTAAGTCACTTTTAAAGTATGGAGAGCGTCTCCGCAAGTATTGAGAAGTAGTCGAGAATTATTAAGGATCCGTTTCATACATGAAATATTTTCTAGACATTCGCATACAGTTTCACAATATAACTTATTTTATTTAATAAATATCAAAATAACTTACCGACATTGGATCGAGTGCGACAAGGAAAATATATAAGTACATTATTTGATTTGTTCCGGATTCGTCATGTTCCTGACTCGTCGTATTCCAGATTCGCCGAATTCCTAATTCGCCGATTTCCTGATTTGTCGTAATACGTACAATCGATAACACTGGCGCTTTACTATTTTTATATAAGTTTAAAATTGCTTGCGAGCCGCGCCTTCGACACGTTGTGCATGTCAGAAAAGGTCTCACAATAAAATAAACTACTGAAATAGACAAATTATCAGTAAAATAAGTGTCAATTTTGTATTTGTTTTTTTTTTACGAACATGCTTCAGATTAATTCATATTTGAACTAAACTGTAATGTAAATTATGCTGTGTTTGTATCTTATAATTAAATAAATGCTTAAATAAATAAATTAAAAAAATGTCATTGACTGTATTCTGACGAATCTGGAATACGTCGAATCTGGAATACGGCGAATCTGGAATACGACGAATCAGGAACCTGACGAATCCGGAACAAATCCATTATTTGATTTAAAATGACATATTCGTAAAAGTGCTCATTTACATTGTTATTTTTAGTAATAAAACAATGTTAAAAAACCGGCCAAGTGCGAGTCGGACTCGCGCACGTAGGGTTCCGTACCAAAAACGGCAAAAAAATTACGTTTGTTGTATGGGAGCCCGCCTTGAATATTAATTTTATTCTGTTTTTAGTATTTGTTGTTATAGCGGCAACAAAAATACATCATCTGTGAAAATTTCAACTGTCTACCTGTTGTTGTTATTAATATCGAGCAAAAAACAGCAAAAAAATCACGTTTTTCTTTTTTATTTAAACTTTATCGCTAAGATTACAGCAAATGGCGGACTTAATGCCGCAAGGCATTCTCTAACAGTCAACCGGTAAGGGTGTTAGAACTATAAGGTAGGCAACAAAGCTAAAATCTATGTTCAAAAATGCAAATACATACCTATATTACTTATATAATTTAAGGATAAATATCAAACATTAAAACATTATAAATAATTTTATATGTATTATACATACATAAATACATACATATATACATAAAAATATTAAATATACTACCGTGTGTCAGATTCAAAGGGGCTAACGTAAAGAGCTAAGGTAATGTTTGTTGTATGGGAGCCCACCTTCAGTACTAATTTTATTCTGTTTTTAGTATTTGTTGTTATAGCGGCAATAGAAATACATCGTCTGTGAAAATTTCAACTTTCTAGCTATCACGGTTCCTGAGATACAGCCTGGTGACAGGCAGACAGACAGACAAACAGACAGACAGACAAACAGACCGACAGACAGACAGACGGACAGCGGAGTCTTAGTAATAGGGTCCCGTTTTTACCCTTTGGGTACGGAACCCTAAAAACAGTCCCATTCAAAAGAGAAACGTTTTGAAACTTATTATTTTATAAAAACTAATAGGTCTGAATGTTATGTAAAATATGCATTTAGTTTATAGATACGTCTTGCATTTGAACTCAAACTTTTTAAAATAATAGAAGTACTAATACAACGTACGAATAAACCCTGATGCCCGAATACAACTTTCACTAAGAAACCAACTCAGAAATCGCAAAGACAAATATGAGCCGTTTCATACATTTTGATATTTTCGTTATTAATTTTTGTATGAACCAGGAGATTTTTTTTCCCGATTTCAGACTTGGTCCCATAGTAAAGTTGTTCAGTTTAAAGGACCTTAGTCCTTATCTACCATATTCGGCATTAGGGGTTATTTTGTAATACGTCTACGTAGGTAGGTAACTAGGGACTCAACTATTGTCAAAATTAGCATATAGAAACGGTTCCATTCCGGAAACATGGCCGTAACTCGTCACACACGACGTTCCTGGCAAAAGCCAGTACAGTAATTATGAATAATTATACTACCCTCACAATTGGGCAATGCGCTTTCTGGGGCACATTTTGTGATCTTTATTTATGTTCTTTGTAGACTTGGGAATGTGTATTTAGCATACCGTTCATCACACATACAGGGTGTTTGGTAATAGCCTTATAATGCCGAATACGGTACAGATAGAGTAATATTATAATATACAATGTGGTACGAAACCGCTAAAGCCGAAAATGGTAGATAAGGGACCATCAAACTGAACAACTTTTACTATGGAACCAACTCTGAAATTCTCAAAAAAGTCCTCAAATGCAATGATATTAAAAAAGTATAGATACGTTACCCGCACTCCAAAATGGCAAGACGAAAGTCAGGTAATTGCCCGAGTTTCAATTAGTCAGGCACAGCCTCGCGACACGGAAACACACGCGGCTCTCGTCAGTCAGACGCGATAAAATTGTGAAATTCCATTAAAAAAATGTCTACTTGCGTCTTTAGACGATGTACAAATTATACAGCAACAGTCAGAGATCGGAAAAATCCTTAATTTCACACGTAAGTACTGTATTTAATAAAAATATGTATTTTTATTACTTTATTCGGCCATATTATACAAAGAGCGAGCTTCTGCTTTGCGTGTGTGACTGAAGGAGACAGCCGACGCGCTGTCAATTGGCGGCCAATGCGCATGCAGAGGTCAATGTGTGTATATAAAGTACCATTACGCTGTTACAAGTATCAATGATGTTGGCGTATAACTTATCTTTCTCAAATGTATGAAACAGCGGATTTTTTTCGATAATAATATTTTGATAAGAAAGATGGTTAACTTAATAATTAAACGCAGTTTTCTCGCAAGATACTGTTTCTACGGAAAAACAAAATAAGAGATATTTTCCGAAACCCCCTCCCCTCTCCCACTCGCACTGAACGTTTTGTTTCAAATTTTATGATCCGTACCGCTAGAGAGTGGAACTCCTTGCCTGAGTGTTTCCCGAAAGGTACAATCTGGGGGCCTTCGAATCGCGAGTATTTTCTAGGCAAGAGCGTTTTATCGTAGATTGCATCATCGCTTACCATCAGGCGTGATAGAGGACAAGCGGTTGCCTATCATAAACAAGAAATTCGGCATGACCTCCTCCCCTCCTAAATGCCTCACGTATTTGAATCAGGGAATGATAACGTTATTTTTAAATGTAACGTTATTTCTTACTTTTTTACCGTTAATTTTAACATTAACGTTCATTTCATTAATTTTCACGTTATTTTAACGAAATTAACGTTATTTCAGTAAATAACGTTAATTTTAACGTTATTTCTTACTTTTTGTAACCGTTACTTTAAAATTAACGTTATTCCAATGAATAACGTTAATTTTTTATCGATAATTTTACCGGTACTAAAGTTTAACGCTATATTTAATGGTAATTTTACCGGTACAATATTTTTAACGTTATTTTTACCGGTAAATTTACCGATAAAATGTTTTAACAGTATTTTGAACGTTATTTTTTTTGTATCGTTATTTTTTTAACGGTTTTTCAATCCCTGATTTTAATGGACGCCCCTTATTGGAGTTTTACAAATAACTTTATAAAACCTTCGTGGTATATTAAGCAAATGGCACACTCGTCCACTCACAAGTTAAAAGTATGTTCCAACAAACGTAATATCGATTGTGAAACTTTATCTTCAGTAGCGGCTCTCGATATTTGTTAATAACATTACGCGTTTTAAGTGCGGTATGCATAAACAGAAGAAAGGTTAATGTTCGATCGAAAGCTCTTGCGTACCATCGGCATAAAATAGTTGTGTATTCGCTTAACTCTAAAAAGTATGACACATTATTATTTTACTAGCGGCCGCCCGCGGTTTCACCGTAGTTCGCGTAGTTCTCGTTCCCGTGGGAATAACGGGATAAAAAGTATCCTATGTTTTTATCTAGGCTATCTACTATCTGTGTGCCAAATTTCATCCAAGTCCGTTCGGTAGTTTTTGCGTGATTCAGAAACAAACATCCAAACATCCAAACCCACAAACTTTCACATTTATAATATTAGTAGGATTAAAATTCAACATTCTGTATAAAGGCTGGTTTACATTATCTTCGTATTTAGTAGCGTGCTTAGTAGCGTGCGAGTAGATTCGAATGCGAGTGCTTTAGTAGTTTTGGTGCCTTTCCAGTGACCGTTTACACGCTTTCAGTAGAGTGTCATTTTTGCCATACCTAATACCTATTATTTAACTTAATTACACGTCACGCGTTCACCGGCAAATGCACTCTACTAAAGACGCTACTAAAATGTCGATTTACATGCTTCCAGTGCGAGTGCGAGCAAAATATCACGCGTGGGGTGAGCGGGCGCGCAGGGGGCGCTACTGGAAAGCGAGTAGAAAGGCTACTAGACTAGAACGTTACTCTCTTTAGTCATAAGACGACCGTTTACATGTTTCCACTAAAGCACTCTCCTAAAGCACTCTACTAAAGACTAAGATAATGTAAACCAGTCTTAAGTGCTAATATTAATGAACTTGACTGTACCACAACAACCATTCAAACTCGTGACATTTAAACCAATTTCAAGAATGTAATTTTTTCGTCATTAACAAGGAATAAAAAACCTAAAATTTCTAAGATAGTGTTCGACGATGACTTTGAAAAATTAAACTTTTAATGTTACTAAAAATTAAAAACTTTATCTTCTGTTGAATTTGTAAACCGTACCTGACAAGGTAAATATACATACGCAGGCACACTTGGCTGCATATTCTGCTATTAAATTTCTGTGTGTTCTATAGAAAAACTTGTAAAAAAATCAGCACAAAAGGTGATTGTGTCTTTGACAGCTCTTCAAACAACTATGAAGTGCAATCTTCGCTATTAACACGTATTGGTGTCGCATGTCAGTACTAGTATTGAATAAATAAATAACTAATTATATGCATTTAAAATTAGATTTTTTTTTATTTCTTTTAAAATATTTAAAACTATTTAAATCTGTGATGTAATGGTAGTTTGTTACACAAGGGACGTAAGTGAGCTATTACAGAACAAGATCCAATTTGGTGCCCGTGCGAGCGCAGCTCGCAAAGGGCGCTAATGGATCGAGAGTGCAATAGCTACTTACAACCGAGGTAAGCATACTACTTTACATCATTCATGCGAGGTAAATTAAATAAAAATAAAACATATACAAGGTTATTTTTAGTTCATTGAAAACTTCTCGAGGGATTGATCAGACCATTAAACTGAACCACTTTTATTATGGGCACAGAATAAATAATAGTACAAGTACAGAAGCAGCACGCCGCAAAGTCATTTAAATAAATAGCGACTTTTGCACCGACACAATAAAGTGCAATTCAGGTCGCGCAGCGCTAATGGCCTACAGTTATATTCACCTAGTAGTTGCCTCTCTTTCTATCGCGTGCTCTTACCTTTTCTGACGACGCAACGTTAGGGTTGACTTCTTTTAAATGAACTACATAGCATATATCATAATGTGAAAAACGACAATTGTTTATTGGTTTTTTGATTTAGACATCCGTACACGGCACAGTAATATCGATTCGACATTGTTACTATTATAAAGAGACAATACCCACGCAGGCAGTAAGATGCCGCGCGACTACACAGACGGGCGTGTGGCGGCCCGCTGCTCACTTGTGCCTCCGTAGGCACGGCTAGCGGTAGGTGCTTATCGCGCGACCTTGAGCGAGTGAAGGAGGCCTGTTATGGGACCAACCTCGACCAATCACGAAAAAAAATGAGATGTTCCATACAAAAGTACAATGCCTACTCCATCGAAATGTATGAAACAGATTTGTTTTCGCGATTTCAAAATGAATCTTATCATTTTATGAAAAAAAAAATGTTTGACCAAGGAGTTTTGCATAGCTGGAACTGAAATGAAATGCCATTTTAATTGTTTTTTTTCAGTAAAAAGTTTTGTCACTTTATAATATAAGAAAAGAGATTGATTCACTAAGGAGTTTTAAATGCTTGAATTGTAAAGTGTACTTAGTGATTATTTCCTCTATGAGTGTACTTTACAGTAAAAGCATTCACCATACTTGAATGCAATATGATGTAATAGTAGATTGTTATACAAGACGCTAAAATGACCCATTACATACGAGGTAGTTTTATTCCCAAGCTTTAGCGAGGGAATAATAGAAACCGACTTACAATGGGTTTTTAGCGTCGTGTGTTACACTCTACTTTTCACTACGATTGCGAGAAAATAAAATATAATAATAAATACCTAGTTTATACTTCCGTAAACTAATCCACTCGTTTTTCTATCCTCCACTTCATAAACTTTTCATACAATATGATTTGTGCTTGACGGCAAAAGATTAAAACTATTTCTTTCCTATTACAGTCACACAATTCAATCAGTTTGCAATTACTGAAAAATTCAAAAGATTTCGCGCCATGCTTTTTTAATGTCTACCGTAGCAGCTAAGAAACACAATGCACGCATTCTACGATTTAAACTTAAAGTCGCAGAGTATAAATAAGTCTATGATTTTACCGAAGAGATTTAGTTCCATTTTCAAAAAGTCGAGCGAGTCTTTATTCGTAATTATTCTATCTATGAATAAAAACTTTTTCGTTTTAGTAGGCTCATTGGTAATAGACAAACATTAAAAAAGAAAAAACTTTATCCCCTAGGGGTAATAGGCATGTTGACTATTTTTTTTATTTTATGTTACATAAATTACCCCTAAAAAAAAGAAACATTTGTATAAGAGTTATTACGCTAGCATGAAAACTGCCCGAGATATCACAGTTTGAAATGCACAAAATTGGACTCACCCGAAAACGCTCCATACTAACGGCTACCAAGTTATGACGTCACGCCTTTCTACGTTGTATGCAACGCGTAGGAAATTTGTTCGGCAGCTATATTAAATATTGTATTTATCAAAATGGTTTCTTTGACAAATTTGCTATAAATTTTACGGACTAATTAAATGTATTATTTATTTTAACAAATTTTATACTTTTTAATTGGACTTGTCCACCCAACTTTGAAGGGTCATAAAACAAATAATACGCAATATATAAAACCAAGAGGTATACAAGCTATTCCAAAAGTTTGATATGTTTACGATTTTTATTAGTATTTCGTTATTTTATTCATAAGTCAACATCCCTATTATGCTATTTTATCTCGACTTTTGTACGTTACAATGACGGACTTTTTGAGCAAGAGGAGTGAAAAAGTAATTAAAACATAAATGTCATGCAAAACAAATGAAAATCTGGAAAAATGTGCATAGCTTCAGAATTAAACGTCATGAAATTCCACGAAACTATCTGTCAGGTAGCTCAATTGAAACTTATCTGTCAAGTAACTTAATTGAAACTTATCTGGCAGCTGTAAAACTGGCCCTTATTATCGATTATTAGTTATAATAATTATTACCTACTAAGTATTATAAAATATGAGCAACCATTAAAGATTACCTTCTATGCAAGACACCTAAACTTTCACTTGATTACAAGAAAAAAAAAACATCTGATATAATAAAACATTCTTATTCAAATAACCGACCTGACAATTAACCGCGTATTAATAAAAATGGCTTCCACCTCCCATAAAAATACTATTTTGAATTTTAATTCTTACGAAACATTGTTTACGTTTGAAATGACCGAAGCAAGGTGGTTTTAACAGGCTGTTGTACAAGCAATTAACGACCAAAGCCACGGGCCATAACATTGTCGGAAGGGACATAGGAGTTAATGGGGTCTATGGAATTTCCATGTTTGTGTGGCTTGTTGATGGAGTAGAACGAAATTATGGTGTAAGGAAAGAATAATGTCTGTTAAACCGAGCTTAATGCATTCGTATGGACCAAAAATTTATTGTCTCGAGCTACTCCGTGCTACAGAAGGCACGGCGAGCTCCAATGGGGAATGTCCGAAAAAAATCAAATTGGCTGAATATTTTTCTATATGTAGGAATAAGCTCACTTAGTAATAGAAAAAAGTTTCAGAATTTTCGGTTGCGTGAAAAAATTTAAAAATGAAAGTCCCTTCGACTTCACAAATGTACGAAAGTAACAGCAGAATGGAAATTATACCTTTGCCACCACCTGTCACAATCACAACAAGCATTAAAAAAAAGTTTCTTCTTCTTCTTATTTTTGTTATGGCAATCTACTTTCCTCTTGGAAGTAATTTTTGCCAGTGTCATGTTTTGAATAGTTCAGTATTTCTAGATTTTTTAGTAGATTGTTTCAATTTACATTAAAATGCGGGTGCATCACATTCCAATGCTGCTTGGAGCATTTGGCAGCAAGTATATCAAGACAGTTTACTCGGTAAGTTCTGCCGAGGTAGCCACCACTACAATAAAAGTCTCAGCTTCACACAACCAAGATCGTGCCTATTTCCATTATCCCACATATTGTTCAGTTGCGTAGACACTTGTACCACAAAACTGCACCAATTTTAAGACACAATATCCACTATGAATCAATTTGCGAATAATTAAAATAGTCACCGAACTGAACTCGACAAAATCCCGCCAAAAACTCCAAAAAAAAAAAAGTTTAAATACAAAATGTCAAATCTTTTTTTTTTAAATACTTGTTGTGGTTGTGGTAGGTAGAGGCAAAGGTATAATTTCCATTCTGCTGTTACTTTCGTACAATTTGTGAAGTCGAAGAGACTTTCATTTTTTAATTTTTTTTCACGCAACTGAAAATTCTGAATTTTTTTTCTATTACTAAGGGAGCTTATTCCTACCTATAGAAAAATATTTGGCTAATTTGATTTTTTTCAGACATACCCCATTCCGCATTGGACCTGCGTGGTTGGTTAGCCCTACCTCCTTAACCATCCATAAATGGCCTAGATCATGATAAGTTAAGTATTAGCATAACTTCATATTTTTGAAGTGAAAACTTCTTTAGCGGCGTTGTACTTGTAATGGGGAAAAAATGCTAAACTCGCGTCAGTAAGAATCACGTGGCTTATCGAAAATGCGTAAGACGGATGGAGAGTAGACAGCTGGCGGCGGAAGTATCCCCCTCTCATCCTAAGGGGCGCGTTAAAAATGGCGGCGCGTCATTTTAAGACGTAAACACTTATGTCACCAGCAACGCGCTAATTTTGAAAATGGAACCAATAGCAGCGATCTCTTCGGTGAAATCATAGACTTATTTATACTCTGTGACTATAAGTTTAAATCGTAGAATGCGTGCATGTAGAAATTAAAAAGACTACTGGCGCGAAATCTTTAGAATTTTTCTCTAATACAAACTGATTGAATTATGTGTGTAAGAAATAATTTTAATCCTTTGCCGCTAATTTCAAAATATCAAAAATGCACAACGTTAATATTCAAGTTTTCACTTCTGCCGGCACTCCCGGAGTGCAACCCGATTTTTTTTAATGTAAGATAGGCAAGAAGTTACCTATTCACTCGCGACTTGAAAGCCCCTAGCTAGATTGTAACCAAGAAGCTTATAACCCCAATGGAGATTGCACGGCTAATGTCATACTGAAGATAGAAAAAATGTCCTTGAGTGACGTTACGGCTTATTGCTCTCTTTTTTAGGGTTCCGTAGCCTAAATGGCAAAAAACGGAACCCTTATAGATTCGTCATGTCTGTCTGTCTTCTGTCTGTCCGTATGTCACAGCCACTTTATTCCGAAAGTATTAAGACTACACAGTTGAAACTTGATAAGTAGATGTATTCTGTTAACCGCTTAACGAATTTAATACAAAAATAAGAAAAATAAAAGATTAAGGGGGGGGCTCTCCATACATGGAACTGAAACTGAAAAAAAAAAAATTTTCTTCAAACTAACACGTGTTGGGTGTCTATAGATAGGTCTTTAAAAATGATATTGAGGTTTCTAAGACCACTTTTTCTCAAAGTCAACCGTTTGAAAGATATTCACCGCCAAAGTGGTAAAATGTGTGTCCCCCCCCTTTAACTTTTGAAATAAGAGAGTGAAAAATCTAAAAAAAATATATGCTGTAGATCTTAATAAACAATTTCAACCGAAATTAGTTTGAACGAGATATAGTAATTAGTTTTTGAGATATAGCATATTTTCCAAAACCGCAAATATAACTTTGTCATTCATACCAACACTGTGAAAAACAAAGTTATTTTTGCAAACAAAAAATAGGTGGTATTAAATATGGTATGGTATAAGGTAACTACGGAACCCTATGGCGCGTGGCCCGACACGCACTTGGCCGGTTTTTTTTAGTGTTACAATACGTTTTCGTTTCTCACGAACGAACAAACGACGAACAACACGTATTGTCACACTAAAGAAAGAGATAGCAATAAGCCGTAACGTCATTCAAGGACATTTTTTCTATCTTCACTATGACACTAGCCGTGCAACCTCCAATTGTACCCATAAGAAAACACAGACTAGCAGGGAGTTCTACTCTCTAGCGGTTTATCATGCAAGCATATTGCCAGCCAATCGGTCACAGATAAATAATGTCTTGTGTTGCAATTGTAATAAATAAAACATAACTTTTTAAATGACTTCACTGAACCGTGTTGTTTGTCTAACCACAGTAAATTGTCCATAATTAAGAATGATGCAATCTCGGAATCTCTCGTTAGGGCCGTTAACTAGAAATGTTGTTGATTACCCTCGTCCCGCGTCGCTAATGGGACGTGTGAAGCGAAGAATGAGGACTGCTTAATCAGCTTTTAAAGAAGGATTACACAGCTTTTGTAAGAAGCTTTGATTTTACAGAGGAGTAGATCACTCACACTTGAGGAGTTAACAAAATTAGATGACATTTTTTGAATTTTTTAAAATACCTCTTCAAAACATCTTGTTTTTTGTGACAATGACAACTATTCATGAATATAAGGGCAATAATATACTTAGGTAGTGTGGGTTTTAACAAAGAAAAAATAAATAAATTAAAAAATATTAAAAACACGACTGCCCTATCAAAATCGAACTAAAAAGTTAAATAATAAGTGTCATTGCAGTCGGGGGACCGTTTGATGGAATAATTTTTGATCAAAGAGGTCCCCCGACTGCAATTATACTTGTTATTTAACTTTTTAGTTCGATGTTGGCAGGGCAGTCGTGTTTTTTATATTTTTTAATTTATTTATTTTTATTTCACATATTTTAGTGACAAATTATATAGTTTTGGAATGTGCTCATCAAAGCCTTTCATTTGATGCCCATATTGTAATAATAGAAGAAAAAAAAATTTTTTTGACATTTGAAAGTGGACTTTTTTTCAAAAAATATATAGTCAGTGTCACTCTTAATGATGTAAGGATTCTAACGATACCCCATACATCCAAATCATTTAAGGTATTTAGATGTTATGGTGGAATAAAGAAACTCACATACCCACAATCATACATGAACCTTAAACACATACAATCCTTTTTGGGCAGTCGTGTAAAAAAATTTACTCATCTTTTAAGAAATAGGTATAGTATTATAGTAAGTAAAACTTGTAAACTAAAAGCACTTTATTTTACGACAAAAATACAAAGACAGAATAATAAAAATATTATTATAGATAGCAACGATGTATTCTTCCAATATGGCAAGCAACTTTTATTAAAGCGAGGAGCAAGTTTCAAAACAAATTTTTATCATTCTAGAATTTCTAGATCCAAAGTTTGTTAGGTCGAAGAGGGATTAATGAGAACACCAGGGACTAAAGTCCACTAACATTATTTAACTTTTATCCTAAATTTATTTTTTTATCCTCAACGGATAAGGGAGGGACCTTATTTTTGATTCCCTATTTTTGAAGGCTGGTATTGAGCGAATGAGCGCTTGGCTCTTTAACTCTTTCTTTTTTAGACTTAGCCAATAGGTATCCGTATTTTTTAATCGCTCGTTGGCCAGTAGTTGTCAATGCAGTACAAATTCGAGTATCAATTGTGACATTACGTCGCATGTGACATGTCATGCGTCGCATCGCATATGACATGTCACATGAACGATTTCAACGAATGATTTAAAAATTTAAAAATATTAAAAACCCTCCTGCATAAAAAGACAAGTCAACTGAAAAGATGGAAACAAGATTAAATATTAAAGGCAACATTATAACATGCAGTCGGAGGCATGCATAAAGAAAGTGACATTATGAATGATTTGAGTTATAGGCCTCCGACTGCATGTTATAATGTTGCCTTTAATATTTAATCTTGTTTCCATCTTTTCAGTTGACTTGTCTTTTTATGCAGGAGGGTTTTTAATATTTTTAAATTTATTTTTTTATTTATTTCTTTTTAGTTATTATTTATTACAATCATGATATACCTTTTTGAAATTCTTTTAATGAGACCTTTAATTTGACACCCATATTGCAGTATTCTAAAAAAAAATTTTTTTTCCACTACCTATAATAGCACCGTGCAGCCGCCATGTTGGTTTTTTTATAACGCCACTTTCTTAAGAACACTTGGGATGGCAAGACAAATCTAACGATATGTTAATCATGGAAATCCGTTCAGTCGTTTAAAAGATATGAGGTAATAAAGAATATTACATACAAACATACTTACAAGATACGCGCGAAAAACATAACCCTCTTGCAGTCGGGTAAAAATAGAGCCCTCAATGCCCCTTTATCTCACCCTATGTTAAATTGTCGATAATTTTATTTTTTTTATTTTTTATTTTAAAGGTCATTGGGCATATTTGACCTGCTTGATGAAAGTGTACAATTTTTTTATGTGCCGACCGGCAGAAAAAAGTAATTTCACATTATGTGTGTGAGTATATGTTAAATGTTATCAAACTTTTGTTAATAAGACAGAAGTTTTTACTTTAAGCATTATGAAAATTTGTGGTACAATAATAATAAATGTTTGTATTGTCTTTATTTATGTATTTTATTTTATTTATTAATGTAATGCTGTGATATAATGATAAAAATTAAACCTGTCCTGCAAAAAAGTAACCCATACCACTGAGTAGCATATACATTTATCTACATAACTAGCCCTATTTTGTTTAAGCAGTAGGTCAAATGTCCGAACAAAATGCCCAATGACCTTTGAATTCTATTATTACAAATAGGCATTGCAATAAGTAAGTCAGTTGTACGTATTATCACAGTTTAATGATTGTTGAGCTGTGGTATTATACTGTCCTTTTACTACTTAAAAACACTAAAGATTTATCAAATTATACTAATCATATCATTAACGGACCTGCCTATCTGTTAAATTAATCAACACTTCACTAAACTAGCGGTCAGATAATCGGGACTAAGTATAAATGGGGACCGATAAGTAGGCGTAATCTGTAGTTAAATCTCGTTCAGTTACCATTAGTTAACTAACTGATACAATCGGGAATACCGTCACAATTAAATGTGCTAAGTGATGGAATTAATCACCGTTAAAAGTATGAGTGAACTCAACAGATGACAGTCAATTTTTGATGGGATGACCTACACTTTAAGAGGGCTCCACACTCGAGCCGCGAAAGCCCGCGAAGGCCGCGAACCGCGAGTGTGGAGGGTTTCGCGGCTTCGCGTATGGGCTTCGCGGCGTTCCCCGTCCGGTGGCGGTTTTTTGGTCCGCGTCAAAGAACTTGTGTGCCGAACTACGAGTAATGTTGCCGTGATTCGCGGCCGCGGTTCACGCGCGAGTCTGGACGGCTATATTTTTCGCACCGTTTTCATGCGCAAACCGCGCCCGTGATTCGCGGCCGCGGTTCGCGGCGCGAGTGTAGAGCTCTCTATATAATGGTGACTTCACTTTGTAAATCAACTATATAATAATAAAGATTTGACAACATCCCATCGGACCCGGGGCTTCGAGGTATGATGTGCAAGCCACTCGACAACGAAGGTCGTGAAAAAAATATGTATTTTGTTAAGAAAAATCTTCTTTAGATAAACATGAGGTTGGAAGTACCAATCTCATATTATTATTTATTTGTGGGACTGCCTAATAAGTTAGATACCTAACGTATACACGGTCAATTTTTAAGTATAGCTAAAAATGAAATGAGTGTATCTCTTCCCTATTCTAATCGAGTTAAAAGTTTCAATATTAAATAATTGGTAAAGATATTGAGGTTTGCTTGTGTCCCAAAATTTTAATGATTTCTGTATTTAGAGCTCATTTATAGAATTACATGCGCATAATCAAAAGAGGCGGTTCGCGTGCGGCCACGAAGACGTATGAGAGCTCAAAAGACGCCGAATTTGAAGGGCTTTAAGATGATGTAAAATATTTTAGAACAGTTGGTTTAGAAAAAATTTTTTACGAAAAAAAAATTTAAACTCTCGACCGAAATGTTTTTTTTTAATAATCTGTAAATAGGTAGATTCATTTTCAATGCCCTTTCAAGCTGTGTAGAGCACGAGATCTGTGATTTTTTTCGATATTTTCAAACTATTAATTTTTTACTTTTAATTGCACATTTATATTCAGAAACGTGGTCTGATATCCCCATTTAGTTTTTAGATTTACTTAAAAATTTACGGTTACAAGTACAATTAAGCATACAATCATATTTTACTGGGTTCTCGTATGCCCATTTAAATAAAACTGATTTATAAAGGAGATTTTATGTGGCACTTCCTTGATTGGTATATTGTTATGGGTTTCGGTATTCATATTTAAAATTATTATTAAAAGGGTTTTATTTCAAAAGGCGTTAAAATATTATGACAATTAACAGTCAGAATTTCTACCATGGAGGTCCCGGCGGGCGATTAAATGCCTTTCCTAAAAACATTCCATTTTAATCAACATCCATTTGATTTGTCTAAAGTAATTTAACAAGATGTTATCAGCTACAGTATCATTACTCAAACAAGCAGTCAATTATTATAAAGAATTACGTTAATAGATGCTATTATCAAGTTTGTTTAATCTATTAGTTAAATGGTATATCTATCAATTAGTTAATGTTATGGTGTTTCTATTAAACCGATCGACGTCAATCGATGTATTTTGGAAAGGGATTAGTGGACGTTGACATAGTAGAATTTGGTTCTACTATGACGTTGATGACAGATAGTATTTATTCAAAAGAATCAAGATGGATCTTCAATACATGTCAAAATGGTTAATCGTGATGGCTTGATGAATTGACCGACCGGTCTTCATAGATCAGCAAAAGATTCCAATTTGATCCATATGTATTCTGTGGCCAGGGCAAGGTGAATATGCACCAAACCTTACATTTTACATTGTTGACAGAAACACACGCACGCACGCACACAAGCACGCACGCACGCACACACACCTTTTTGTACTTTTTGAGTTTCAAATTTATCCTTTTGAGTTTCTATATACGTTATCTCCGCTCCTCCGCACCGTCGAGCTAGAGTAATCCCTGAAAAGCCCTTGTTCCTCGGAGATAACCACGGCCAGATAACTGGTTATCTCTGAAGAATTTTTTTCTTCTCATATAACCGGTTATCTCTTAGGAATATATTTTCCTGCGGGACTGAGCCTGTCCCGCGCGGGACATTCAATTTTGGGTTGAAAATCGGGACGTGTTGCACCGCTCGTGTCATTGCTACTTTTTATCTAAAAAATCTAACAATCTTTTTAAATAGGTATATTATTGAAATAAATAAAATAAAGTTGGATTTGTTTCAACGTTTATAACTCAAGCTGGACGGATTTGGATAAAATTTAGCACATTAAAAGCTAATAATCTGGATTAAAAAATAGAATACTTCTTGTCCTGTCAAAGGTTCCCTACGGTCAACGCGGATGAAGTAGCAGGTGGCTAGTTTCAAATAAATTTCAATTTTAAGAAAGGCAGAAATACTACTGGGCCTAAAAGCCTAACCAGAAATATCTATTCTCTCAGAGGAAAATCTCGATAACCCAAAGTTATGTCGTTGAGCTGGCGAGTTAACGGAATGTACACACTTTTCCTCATCACATAAAGTTCAATTTGGCCTGTGAGGTTGTCAGCGGCGGCTGCCGAAAGATAAAATCTCAATTTTATTGTACTTAGATATTCAGCTCTACGAGTCTTGTTGGAATGACTAGGATTCAAGGGATTGGTATAAAAAAGTTTATTATATAAATATTTTTTTGTTTTTTTATGCACAACGGGTAAGTAGCCTTCGGCTGCGTACAGACGATAACGCACGACCCAATCTCAACTCGAACTCAACTCAACCGAAAAATGTGTATGTAAGTGCTGTATTTCAAGGAGTGGGTCCTTGAAATACAGCACTTACATACACATTTTGAGTTTTATGTTGCATTAATAAGCTCCGTTATATTTTATCGATGCTACTGCACACGCCCACGCTCAACCCGAACTCAACTCAAATTCAACCCGAACACAACCCGAACTCAACTCAAAGTCAACCCGAACTCAAGCCGAACTTACCTCTAACTCACCTGAACATTACACATCCAAGAGAAAGGCGCCTAGTCCGGACGGTATCCCCGGCCGGGTATTACCTCTGGCACTTAAACACCTCGGGGAAGAAGTGAGACAGCTCTTTTCGGAGTGTCATAAGACTCAAAATTGTAAACGATGTATTTCAAGGTGGGCTGCGGTTGAGGTAAGTTTGAGTTAAGTTCGTGTTGAGGTCGGGTCGTGTGCTATCGTTTGAACGCAGCCTTCATCTCACTTGATGTTAAGTGACGATAAGGCCGAAGATGGAACTACACCCGGAATCCTCAACACTGTGGAAGATAGCCAGTATCTTAACTCTAATTGTCGGAACACAACAACTTTTAAATTGTTGTTTTTTTTTATTTTTGTGTAAAAATCGTAAAGCGGTTTACATAATTCTAATAGTTTCGGAATAAAGTGGCTGTGACTGTGACATACGGAAGGACGGACAGACAGACAGACAGATAGGCAAATAGATAGACAGACATGATGAATTTATAAGGGTTCCGTTTTTTACTATTATACTACGGAATCCTAAAAGTGCATTTAAATCAACATGCCTTTTGCCTTTTGGTATGTAATTTCATAGCTTTGCTCTTTTAAATGTAAATGAATGTTGTTTAACGCAAACAGCAGGATTTCATATATCACGAAGATGCCACGTCAATAAATCAGTGAATAAAAACATCAATTACGGTTTAGTAATCTCTGACCTCGCATTTAAAAATAATGGCGTCAAACTTTATGAATCAAACCAACAACGTAGTTGAGCGACAGTTCAGTATGACAACTTATTATTTATTATCGATTTTGCCAATGGTTGCTTAATGAAATTGAAATACCTTTGCATTTAAAGTTAAATGTGTTTAGAACAGTTTAGATATCCTACTTCCTTACTAATACTATAAATAAGAAAGTCCGTTTGTTTGTGTTACGCCTTCACGTCGAACCGATCATTATGAAATTTTACATACACGTTGTCAAGGGTAAGTCTTTCAAGGGTACAAAGATGGACATAGGTACCTTTTATTCGAAAAAAAAGTCTTGTTCCCGAGGAAAAGTAAAAAAAACTTTAGATAGCCGTTAATTGATAAACAAATAATAAAAAAAATCTAAATAATCACTGCTTTTTGTTGATATTTATATTTTTTTTATTTACTAACGTGGCAAAGTACGTATCAGAGGTTTTCCTTTATTTATTTTATTTTATATTTACATATTTATTTATAAAAGTGTTTATAAAAGTAAGTACATTTATAAAAGTAAACGACCCAAAAGTACTTAATTTTAATAATAATCATAAACTGACATTTCGTTCATCTAAGTCTGTCTCAAGTCTAGTTGTTTTTTTTATATTTTTTACTAGCGGCCACCGGTGACTTCGTCTGCGTGGACAGTTTTTTTGCTATCCCTCGGTAACTGTATGTTTTTTTCGGGATAAAAAGTACCCTATGTCTTTCTCTGTATCTCTGCCAACGTGTATGTAATTTTTTATGATGATCGGTTCAGTAGTTAAGACGTGAAGGCGTAACAAACAAACAAACATAAACAAACAAACGGACTTTCGCATTTATAATATTAGTACAGATAAAGTTGATAATAAAAGGTAAAGCTGACTTTTGATACTGATGTTTTAGTTGACTATGTCCGTAGATCAAAAATCGCATGATCGATGATTGTATGGTAATGCGGACGCGATTATTTCATCCGATACGTCACCGCAGCGGCCGGCGCCCACGCATCGAAACGTTTCACAAATGCCATTCAAATTGACCTTACATTTGCATACTGTCATTTTGGAGCGTTTTTCAAGTGAATGTAGAGTATGTTATCTCTTTCTGGCTTTATAACCTCGATGAATTTTTTTTTACACAGCGGGGTAGTGCTTGGCCTTCACCTCGCCTGATGTTAAGTGACGATAAGGCCGAAGGTGGAAGCGCACTACACCCGGAATCCTCACCATTGAGGAACTGGCTGTCTTACCTCTAACTGCCGGAACACAACAATTTTTGAAGTTGTTGTTATGGCGTCAGACTTAGGTAAGATGGTGGTAGCTAGCCAGGCGAACTTGAAATAAGCCCTACCACAAACCAAACCGAGTACAAATTGTACCCCACCTGGGAATCGAACCCGGGACCCCTGCATCTAACACGAGTGGGTGAACCACTAGACCACGAGGGGGTAAGTAGAAAATGGACAGCAGCGTTTTCTGACAAACAGTAGGTACCCGTAGCATCAACATCCGTCGAGAAAACACACGCGTAAAAACATCGATAGGGTAATTCTGTATGGGAAATTTGTACAGCGCCATCTACTGCCGAAAAGCGAAATGAGATTTTCCATAGAGACAAATCTTTACTAATATTATAAATGCGAAAGTCCGTTTGTTTGTTTGTTACGCCTTCACGTCCTAAATAATGAACCGATCATCGTGCAATTTTGCATACACGTTGTCAGGGGTACAGAGAATGGCATAGGGTACCTTTCATCCCGAAAAAAAGTATAGTTCCCGAGGGATAGCAAAAAACCTTTTCACGCAGACGAAGTCGCAGGCGGCCGTTAGTCTTTCATAATTTACGAAGCGCTAATGGCGGAACTTGAAAGACTGATCGTACTCACGTTTGTTTAGTAACGCTCGGTCCGGTCAGGTGTCGGATGGGTCACCGTCAAAGTGGCATTACAACTGAGCGCTTCCGTACTCCGGAGGGCACGTTAAACTGTTAAACCGTCGGTCCCGGCTGTTGTCATCTGATAACAGTCGTTGAGCCAAGTTAGAGGCCTTACAGGCGGCTTGATAAGCTCTAACACCAGAGGTGGCCACTAATCCTCATTCGATAAGAAGAAGAAGAAGAATAATTTACGCGAGTTTTTTTCTCTATAGATGTTCATGCTAGGGGTACTGAACTTCACCCCGCTTGCCAAGCGTGAAGATAATGCTGATATCCTCCCAGGGGGGATATTACAACCTCTTAAAACTTGCCAGGCTTATGAACTGCTATAGTTACATCTCTTTCTTGCTGTATAGCAAATGAAAGAGAAGCATTGATAGCCATTCAGAAAACTGGAAAGTTTTAAGAGGAAGGCAGGGTTAATGCAATGCAGAAGTACCTATTCATACTTATCTTACGATTTTACCAAAACTAAAGCAAAAAGTCGGAAATAATTTTGAAACCAAAATAACAGCGTTTTAGTTTTTATGTGTGTTTTCGGTTTCCGATCTTTCTCATAAATTTCAAGAAAAATCAAACAGTACTTACCACGGCAATCTGAGTACAGTTACATCTGATTTATTTCGAATTAACCTCGTGATAGTAACATGTAAATTGCGTAATTTTACAAAACGACCGGCAACTTACAAGCAATGCGGTCTGATTTACGTCAATACCAGGAATACTGGTGTTTTCAAGTCATTGAGATACTAAACCACATTCACGGTATTATTTTGCATAGTGATGAGTTTTTCAAGATGTAAATCTATACATATAAAACTATAAATTGATTGACTGATTGTTGGGATACGGCTAAAACCCTAACGCCTGAAAGGAGAGACCATTTTTGGAGGTAGGTGAGCACTAAGAAATGATTTTACAAAATTCACCCCCTAAGTGGATGAAATAGGGGATGAAAGTTTGTATGGGAATTTGTATAGGAAAATTGAAATTTGCGATTAGAGCCTTAGCGGGTGATAGACCTTTCATGGTGTAGGTGAGTACTAAGAAAGGTTTTGGAAAGGGAAAGGGGATGGGGAAGTTAAAGGGATAGAGATGAGGACGGGAACGGGAACGGGAACAGGAACGGGAACGATTTCTACCAGCATTTTAAAGATAGGTACTAATGATTTTCTAAAATGTCCACGCGAACGAAGTCGCGGGCAAAAGCTAGTTAGTCTTACAAATCTATAGCGTGAGTAGTGTGAAAATCTTTCTCTTTCAATTTAATGAAAAACGAAAGAATAAGAAAATGTTGAACAAGCTGTAGTGAAATTATTTCTGTACCTAAGTCACGTCAAGGTAGCTCTATTGGTGTATGAAGTTTTAAGATTTTTTCTCCGACTTCTAAACTATTCCTCTTTATCATATTGTAGATTTAATTACCATATATTTTTCATTATTATATATCAGACAGTTTAAAATTTGTCTGAATTATGCTAACTAGACATGCATTGATTTTTTTATACCAAGCCTCTAAGAAAACTCAAGCGTATAAGTTAATAGAAGATTTCTTTCGATTCAACAAAGTTCAAAATAAGACACACACAGCATGTAGGTATTAATAATTATCCTACGAGATACACAACACTGTATCAAAACGTCCATCCGTTTATGTGCATTAAGAGTAATTTGCGGGTAATCGCACGGCTGCAGCCAGCAGTTGTAAATCAGGGTTGGCACCCAGCAGAACTTAAGTTGACGAAAGTGGCGCTGCAGTGAATTTTATTTAATATTGTAATTCTAATACATAATTTTAATAAAACTTTACGTGGAATTTTTAGGGCCCATAGTCTAGTATTTTTAGACGGTATCATAACCTTCCCTCGTAGTCACTGCTAGAAATAGATAGCAAAACTGCTAAAAGCGGCCGTTTTTGACACATTTGTTATCTACTTCTACGAATGACTACGAGGGAATATAGTGATATCTTTTGAAAATACTAGACCATGGGCCCTAAAATTTGTACGTAAAGTTTTATTAACATCATTTTCTTTTAACTACTTATTAAATAAAAGTCTCTAAGGGCGCCACTTTCAGTGGTATAACCACTTTAATAAAATAATTCGTTCGATACCGAATACCTACGTTATTATCACACCAACAATTGTTTACATTTTTTTACATAGTTTATATTTATCTTTTCTAGAATTTTTGAGAATGTTTCATGATTTTTCTACAAAATTACCTTTTCAAAGTAAAAAGTTTAGTAATAGTTTCCTATTTATTTCTGAAGTAGACAAGGAAGATAATAATAAAGAAATTATTTGGGAGACTTGACATTCAAAATAAATACTAAGATGGACCTTTTACGGCTCGTCAATAATTTGTGTTGAATGCAAATGGTTTGCAATGCATATTCCATTGTCGCAGCGGGATTTCGAGGCTAGTTCACGATCAACGACAGCAATATGATGATTTATACAAAAAGGATAGCTTTTTTTATTGTTGTGACACAATAATCGGGTAGACTTTTTATAAATTATTCAGTACCCAAAAATACAATTAAAATGTATCAAACGTTAAATTTCTGGCGAAACGACAAATAACACTATGCAATAATCAACCATATTTTATAGAGATTGTGAAAGAATAGATTTCGTGAACTGCCTCGACTTAATTTAATTACCTTCTGCTGCCGGCAACCCTACATCACTACAATTATCACGATAGTAAAGGATGCCGTACCGAGTAGACAGCCGTTTTATCCTGTTGCGACAGCATAATGTTTCTGGTCGTTATAGCCACTGATCACTATCTATACCACCCATACCAACCATGGTCTATTACCACCCAGACAAACATGGATTACACGGGACAATATTTTTATATAATGTTACAAATATTTATGTACGACAGGAGTGTATAAATACAGAGGATGAGCACCCCGCGTACTTAATATTATGGACGAGTTGGATGCAGTAAAATTTTCAAGCCATAAAATTCTGTATCAGTATCATTCAGTCTCAATATCATTTTTTTCTACATTTTTTTTTCTTCTCTTTTTTTTCATTTTCTGCCTGTTTTACGTCAAAAAATAATCTTAAAAAAAAAAGTTTTTCCTTTTTACACGACTGCCCAAAGCAAAAAGACTGTTTATGTGTTCAAGGTTCATGTATATGTTTGTGGGTATGTGAGTTTCTTTATTCCACCATAGCTTCTAAATGCCTGAACTGATTTGGATAAATGGGGTATCGTTAGAATCCTTACAGCATCCCGAGTGACACTGGCTATAATTTTTTGGAAAAAAGACAACATGGCGACTGCACGACGCTATTTTCAAATGTGAAAAAGAAATGTTTCTCTTCAATTATTACAATATAGGCATCAAATGAAAGGCCTTTATGTGCACATTTCAAAACTATATAATGTATCACTAAAATGTGTGAAATAAAATGAAAAAAATGGGACCTCTTTGATTAAAAATTGTACCCAAAACGGTCCCCCGACTGCAATGACACTTGTTATTTAACCTTTTAGTTCGTTTTTGGCAGGACAGTCGTGTTTTTAATATTTTTTAAATTTTTTACACGACTGAAGAAGAAAAAAAAACAAAAACCAAGTTAAGATGTCTCAATCACGCCGAAACGGGTGAACGGATTTAGATGATAGTTTTTAGCCTGGATTAAAAACATAGGATACCTATTTTTTTATCCCGATTAAAGTTTCCCTAGGAATTTACCTTATGTTCACGCGGACGAAGTCGCAGGCGGAAGCTAGTATTTTCACAAGTGGCAGCCCTGCACGACTGTTTATCAGTGATAGTTAAGGATGCTGCGGCCGGGTAGATGGTTATCTATTCCTGTTGGGACAGCATAATGTTTGCTGGTGCTACGTAGCGACTGATCGCTATCTACCAGTATCATTAATACACAGACACATGCTAAATGCATGTATTTTTTTTCTTTTAAGTAAATAATAATAAAATAAATTTTATTTTTAAGCTACAACATTTTGGATTCATTTTAATTTAACCAAAAATATTAAGTAATGAAAGAAAATTGTAAGTACAATTTAAATTTTTAAATTAAACTGAATTTGAAATGTAGTAAATGATATAGTATAACAAGTGATTTTTAACAAGTTAATTTTGTACTTAGCTTCTAAATTAATAAAATAATTTTATGTAAAGAGTGTTGACTAATTACTTTGCGACTGATTTATTATCATTACATTATTCTATTAACTTAAACTTGTTTAGAATTTACTAAGTAAGGTAATTTTATGGAAAACCTCTAATTGGCTTTGCTAGTGGTTAGTATTAGTAATAAAAACAAATTGTAACGCTGTTGGTTTTCAAATGAAATAAAATACTAAAACAAACTTGTACGGGCCTCAAACAATTTTTTTTGGCCTAACGTAAAATATAAGACGACTTAATTTGCCTTGGAAACCAAAGCAAGAAGTTATCCGACCAACTTTAATCAGAGATCAAATTAACACTGTAACAAGTTTAACTTGGAAAGCCTAAATTGGTCCTCAACTATTAAGTTAGATAACTCAGTCTTAGTCTGGATTCAAATATGAATCGAAATTATCTCTGTATGATGTCTCGAAGGATTAATTTTAAAATAGAATATTTTATGATATCCTTAAAACCTTTCGTAACATAATGTACAATACCTACGCAAAATGTGCACCTGTGGAAGAATGTACTCATCATCATCATCAGCCTATCATCGTCCACTGCTGAACATAGGCCTCTCCGAGTGCACGCCACTGAGCATGATCCGCGGCTACATTCATCCAGTTTATGCCAGCCACCTTGCAAAGATCGTCGCTCCACCTTGTCTGAGGGCGTCCCACACTACGTTTGCCCACTACGCGGTCTCCACTCAAGAACTCGTCTGCCCCAGCGGCCATCGGTTCTACGGCTAATATGGCCGGCCCACTGCCAGTTCAGCTTGCTAATCCGGTGGGCTGTGTCGATGACTTTAGTTCTCTGTCGTGTCGGATCACCTCGTTCCGGACCCGATCTCTCAGAGAAACTCCTAGCATAGCCCTTTCCATAGCTCGCTGCGTGACTTTAAATTTGTGAACCAGCCCTTCAGTGAGTGTCCACGTTTCGGCTCCGTATGTCATGACAGGCAGGATGCACTGGTTGAAGACTTTCGTCTTTAGACTCTGTGGAATAGGCGACTCAAAGACTCGACGAAGTTTCCCATATGCTGCCCAGCCCAGCTGTATCCTTCTGTTGGCCTCTCCCTCGAAGTTGTTTCTACACTATTGCAATGTTTGCCCGAGGTAGACATATTTCGTAACAACTTCGAGAGGACTAGCTTGTACTGCAATCGGTCCTGGAAGTACATGTTCGTTGAACATAATCTTGGTTTTGTCCAAGTTCATCTGAAGACCGATGAGTAGAGAGGAATCGGCTAGGATGTTCAGCATGCTTTGTAGATCCTGCAATGTTTCGGCCACAATGACGGTGTGAAAAATGTACTGACAACCACAATTGACAACATTTAAAAAATTTTAGGTACGTGGTTTTATGGATATAATGAAAATTTATCGTTTTTTAGGCAACACGCTGCTGCTACTGGCACCACTGTTTTTTTTTAATAGAAGGCCAAAAGACTCAACTCAAACTCCCTATATGGACTGGATTTTAGATTTTTTAATTAACGTAAAAAATATTGATCTAAATATTCTGAAAAAAAAAAAAAATATGTGAGCTTAGAAAATTAAAATCTCGAAATGGTTTTCTAATTTTAGTACTTTCTCAAAATAAAATGTTGTCAATTGCAATGTAACTAATTACAGCATTATATACGTTGGAAGGAGCTCAATAGCGTAATGGTTTAGTCCCTGGCCCAGCGATTGTGGAGGTTAAGCAACTTTCGCAAGGGTCGGTCATAGGATGGGTGACCAAAATGTTTTTTATCTCGAGCTCTTCCGTGCTTCGGAAGCATTTGCAGTCGTTAACACCCACCAATCAGCATTGGGCCCGCGTGGTGGGTTATGGCCCATCCTCCTTATCCACCCATAAGGAAATGCCTGTGCCCCGGTGGGGTCATTAAAATGGCTGATGATCATATGTTTGTGGCTAGTATACGAATCATTATCTTCAGCCATACTGTTGTGGCATATTAGGCCTACTTTCTGGAGTATAGGCCATAACCCACCACAGCACTGTTTGAAGGAACTCCACTGATTGACACCTGCGGCTGAAGAGTGGCTGAGGAAACCATGATCAGAGGTTTGACTGACGCAGTCGGCCATACGCTATTATGAATTCATTACGGGTGCTTAATGCGAATTGGTGGGTGTTGACGACTGCAAATGCTACCGGGACCAAACGACTAAGTTTAAGTTAAGTAAGAAGTGTGCTTCGCAAAGCCCGAATTATGCTGGTGTTTGAGGTACTTGTTGGTGGTTTATCGGAGGTTTAACCTTGTCGGAGGGGTCTACACTATTCTAGTTTGAAAATAATTTTTATATTACCAGAGAATGTGGACCCCTTCGATACAGTTAAACCTCCGATAAAGTACCACAGAAACCGGGGGTTATTAAAATATGGTTAGATACCAACGTGATTGATCCTAGCTAAAGATGTGCCGAATGTGCTAAGCCACTGCAACAACCTTATAATAAGCATAAATAAAAGCGTAAATGCTCTTATATTCCAAATCGACTAATAGAAAAAATCTGATAGTACTCTTGAGTTACAAACTTCAGATATGTAACGCGCGCTTTTTACGTGGCTAAAAGCCGACAAAACCCTAAATCCTTCTTTTTTTATGCACAACGGGATAGCGCTTGGCCTTACGTCACCTGATTTTAAGTGACGATAAGGCTGAAGGTGGAAGCGCTCTACACCCGATATCCTCATCACTGAGGAACTGGCTATATCTTACCTCTCACAAAATTTTTTTTTAGAAGCGCACTGCACCTGGAGTCCTCAACACTGAGGAACTGGCTATCTTACTTCTAATTGCCGGAGCCCATTTTTTTTATTATTGTTATGGCGTCAGACATAAGTAAAATGGAGGTAGCAAGTAGCTAGCCAGGCAGACTTGATATAAGCCTTACCACAAACCAAACCGAGTACAAATTGTACCCCCCCCCCCCCTGGGAATCGAACCCGAGACCCCTGCGTCTTACACTGGTGGGCGAACCACTATAGACTACAGAAGCGGTTGAGGTTGGTTTCTCACCAAACTGTCTCAAAATCTATATAATATGCAACAATAGGTATCTTTCTTCGACTCTCTTTGACTCCATCGGGTTTCCCAAAGATAACTTAGTTGGCAAACACTGGGAGAGCTCTAATCCGCCCGCCCCCGGGAAATCAGCGCGCTCTACGCCCAACTTGATTACGAACAGTTGACAATGCCGCCAATTAATTAATTACTTAATATGTCAAATAAGTCGGTCTTTAGTGCGAATAACTTCACTCTTGCGTCTACGTTATTGTATTAGGAGGCAATTGTGTGATTAGTTATTTAATAATCCTCTAGGTGATTATGTTTTGTATTTTTAGTAATGGTTTTTTGAATCATCACTGTAATCAGAAACCATAGTATCGGCCAATCTAATGTTAAACTTAGTCCACCTTTTTCAAAAACGTGGTCAAATTCAAAACTTTTAAAAGTGTATTAGTTCCAAACTTGGTTTAAATTAAGTTTAATAATTAGAAAGAGAGAGAGGTCATCCCAGTTAAATAAGATAGAATGAAACGTTACATTGGAAACCCATCACAAAAATACGAATAATCTCGAAACTCGAAACCAAACTCGCAACTCACTTCGAAAGTCACCTCACTTCGCATGAGTTTGATTTTGATAATTAGTTAATTATTGTAGGTTACTTTATCAATTGAAAATTAAAATTAAGTAACTACAGAAGTAGCCTGATATCTCTTGTAATTCATAAATTAGTCTACTATTATCTAATTTCTAATATCAAACTCGTGCGAAGTAAGGTGACTTTCGAAGTGAGTTGCGAATTTCATTTCGAAATAGCACAGCTCAACTTACAAATATTTATAGAAGAATATTTTAAATGATTCAGTTTTCTTTTTCGTGTCTTCACAGAGCACCAGAGGGGATTAAAAATTTACGGTAGGTACTTTTATTTATTTCTGGAATGATTAAATTCCGTAATCAAACCACGCAAAGAACACTAATGAATAGAAGAAGCATATCTCGGAAAGATGCATCACCCCCAGGGGGCAATGTTACATCTTCTACGTTTGTACAAATATTACGGCAAAGATTAATATAAGTACATACATACAAGATTATTTGTAAAACAACAACAACCTTGGAGTAGATTACAAACATAACAAACAACGTTTCTTCTACGACTTTTCCGAAAAAAGGCGAAAAATCTTTTCATACGAATTCCGAACAGTTGATAGAGATTTCCATAAAAAACGACTTTTTTATTGTCTTTTTTCGGAAATATTATAGAACAAACGTTGTTGTTTATGATTTTATGTAATCAATTCCTGCGAGGTTTTTGGTGTTTTACAAATAACCCTGTATAACATTAAACTCGTTGTATAATCACGTACTTAGCTACATACTTCAAAAACTTTTTAACGAATGTTATGTACGCCACACAATACATCAGTGTTTTACTTATTTAACCCAGTAAAATAAGACATGAAAAGGGGGTAATGGTTGCATCAAATCAGGTATTTTTGGTTTTTGGATATATTGTTGGTAATGTGGAGGCAATAATAAATCCAAGTTTTCGACCTGGGCAGACGACCGGGTCATTCTCAAAAAAAAATTGTACCTTTTTTCAATTTTTGTCGATTTTGACCAAGAAGGGCTTGTTTGTCATCAAGATTGTGTATGAAAGTTTTAAAGTAGGTTAAATGTGCAACAATTTGAGGCTAAAACAGTTTTGATACGACCGATAGTTTCAGAGACACAGCTTTTAAAAATTTGGCCATCCTAACTTTAAAAATGAAGGACTTTCCAGGTACAATTTCATCCCTCTATTCACCCCTTCGATTGTGGAATTATGAAAAACGCTGACACACGTCAATATTTATTTTCAATCTTAGACCTAAATACAAAATTTGAAGAACCTAACTTCAACTTGGATTTAACATTGCCTCCACATTACCAACAATATATCCAAAAACCAAAAATACTTGATTTGATGCAACAATAAAAGACTAATTTAATTGGATCAATTGTAATCATATTGTAATCTATGCGATTGTGTTAACTTGTCATTAGTACTTAAGTCATCATAGTTACTTAATATTAAGTATTAACACCTTCAGTACCCATTTACGCTAAGGCATGCCGTCAAAAACTGTTTTAACAACGTTTTAATCAAAAAGCTATTTACTTGAGTCTCTTATTATTTTTGACAAAATATAAATAAACACCTGTCATTATTGAACTCTCAATGGAACATAAAGAGGACATTATCTTTTACATAATTTATACATTTTACGTTCAAAAAGCCTCTCGCAACACATACATCAGCTAAGATATATTACTTTATGAAGCTATAAATTTACCTTTTTCAAGATTGCTATCGTAGCGGCAAAAACGGTAGTCTTATCTCTATATTTAAATGTGTCTACATATAGATATCAATATACACTCGGAGGCAAAAGTATGGAATCATAGGCCTATTTTCATACAAACGAGGTAACTTTGAAGCCTTAGTTCACCGCTAAGGATTAACCTAGCTGTGATCTGATGATGGCCATCCAGGGAGTGAATAGAGGAGATTCAAATCTCTATACACACCCAACTGATGTGATCAGCATGCTGTGAGATATCAGGATATGTACAAAAAAACCGCGAAATTGTCATTAAAATGTATAAAAATCTTGAAACTGAGAACTCTGATCCTTATATCTCTTAGAATGCTGATCAGATCAGTTGGATGTGTATAGTGATCTGAATCTCCTCTATTCACTCCCTGGATGGCCATGATCAGATCACAGCTAGGTCAATCCTTAGCAGAGAACCAAGGCTTTAAAATTACCTCGTTTGTTTGAAAATAGGCCTATGATTCCATACTTTTGCTCGCGAGTGTATTTTTCACACATTTAACTGTTTGTGATAGAAATATCTACTGTCTGCTTGCTAAGTATGTCCCTTTAATCAGAGAGTCAAATTCGTTTATTTAGTCTAGGCTGTTACAAGCACTTGTGGACGTCAAAGAAGCTACGCCATGTTCGCGCGCCCACACCATGTAACGAGAAGAACCGACAACAAACTATAAACAATTGAATTGAACTACTCAAAATACAATTCTTTTAGAAATTGTTAGAGCAAAAAATTTACTCCTTAATTTCTAAACTCTCCTTCGTTGTGATAAATAGTGTTCATCTAAAACTATTAAGCGTGAAGTTATACAGTACGAGGCATATATCTTGAAATCGGGTGGGGATTGCGCGGAATGCGTATTTTGGGCATGTATAACGGTGAGGGGCGCGGGCGACGGGAGAGGGGCGCACGCTATTGGTCTATTTGGCGAGCACATGCGCGAGTTTATCCCCACTCCATCGAAAAAAATTCAAGATACATGCCTCGTACTGTACACGCAGGTTGTATGTCTATAAATATAATATGGGTATGTATAATATATGTTGGAAACCTGTGCAGTTTTCAATGGAACAGTTTATAGCCCTCCGCGTATTTACAATGTTCACTGCCAATTTCAAGGCACCTCTAAACATTTTATAGGACATTGTGATTGACACAAAACCAATGGAAAGTGTACAACCTACAGAAATAAAGGTAAGAAATGTTTAGTACTATCCTACTATTTTCTGTAGCTGAGTAGTCTCTATACATAATACGGTATACTTACGAGCCACAACTTTATTTTTATATTTTTACTGTCGAGTTTATAGTAAAGTACCTACCTAGGTACCTATTTATAGTTCCGTAGCCTTAATGGCAAAAAACGGAACATTGAGTTTTTTAAGACTATTATTTCTCAAAGGCAACCGTTTGAAAGATATACACTGCCAAATTGGTAAAATGTGTGTCCCCCCCTTTAACTTTTGAAATAAGAGAGTGAAAAATCTAAAAAAAATATATGCTCTAAATCTTAATAAACACTTTCAACAAAGATTAGTTTCAACGAGATATAGTTTTCAGTTTTCGAGATATAGACATTTTCCAAAACCGCAAATATAACTTTGCCATTCATACAAACACTGTGAAAAACAAAGTTATTTTTGCAGATGCAAAATTATAGTGGTATTAAATATGGTATTGGTATAAGGTAACTACGGAACCCTACTGCGCGTGGCCCGACACGCACTTGGCTGGTTTTTTTCTAATAGGATAGTCGTAAAATGTTAAGGCACGTCATTATTTGGTGAAAATCATAAGTGTCTCATATTAATTTAGTAGGTACAGTAATCATTCATTTATTTACCTCAAAATTATGAATATGAAAATACAAAAGTGATATCATAGCTTGTTTCAATCTATTTAGTATCTAGTACCAAATTGATAATTCGTTTACACATTACCTTTAAAGCGAAATAAATATATTTCAGATTTGATTATTTTGATTTAGAATAAAAATTTACGGAATCGATTCCTATCTAAAGCTACCGGATGTTTTTGGGTGTCAAATAAATACCACCTGTTCATAGCGGTGACCAGTTTTATAGTAATGTAGATAAGAAATACGCTCCCTCGTGTTACGTGGCGCTTCGATAGACTTACTTTAAATTAATAGCTCGTTGGGTTTTATGTCGTTTAGTGCGTAGCAGGTTCACAGCCGTAAACACTAGGGGCACTAAGAAATCACAGGAATCGTTCATGATAATGTTTCAATTATCTGATAGATAGTTAATTTGTATTCTTGTGTAAATTATTTCTGCTTGTCAAAAAAATAAAAAGGAAACATTTTTGAGCTAAACTCGCGTCAGTAAGAATCACGTGGCTGATCGAAAATGCGTAAGACGGATGTGACGGATGGAGATTAGACAGCTGGCGGCGGAAGTATCCCCCTCTCTTTCTACGGGGCGAGTTGAAAATGGCGGCGCGTCATTTCAAGACGTAAACACTTGTGTCACAAGCAACGCGCTAATTTTGAAAATGGAACTAATAGCAGCGATCTCTTCGGTGAAATCATAGACTTATTTATACTCTGTGACTATAAGTTTAAATCACAGAATGCGTGCATGTAAAAATTAAAAAGGCCACTGGCGCGAAATTTTTGGAATTTTTCTCTAATTACAAACTGATTGAATTGTGTGCCTGTATAGTAATAGGTACTGTAATTAAGTACATTTAGAATTGACTTGTAAAGTTAAAGGGCTTTTGTACCAAGTGAAACTGGAAGAAAATCAGCATAGTCCCTAGCGTCGAGTTACTTATTAATATCTTGACGACCTCCGAGTTGAGAGGATTGTACGCCGTTTTCAAGGTGTTGCCATCTGTGCGGTCCCAGGTTCGATCCCCAGCTGAGTCAATTTAGAAAGAAAAGGTACCAAGGCTACATAATTTGATCACGCAAATATCTCAAACTTTTCAGGAAAGTACTGTTCAAGAAGAGCTTCACTAAAAACTATTTTACCCTAATCCAATGATCCTTGTTACTTTAAACCTGCGGCCTTACTGCGGCATTTTAACACCCAAGTCTGTGGACCAATTACGGCTAAAATCAAAGTTTACGAGCAGCGGCGACTCGGCTCTCTGTCGGCTAAAGTCGGCTCATTTCTGAACAAAGGAGTGGGGGTGCGCCTGGGCATCGCTCGAGATGAAATGAAAGTTTACATTCCGATGTAAGTGACATTCATGATACTAAAGACTAGAGCTCAAGCAATCTTAAAAGGATCCGATAAATTGCAAAATGTATGGTGACAAAAAGATCACATTTATTTGAAGAGAAGAAGAAAGAAAACATTTATTGGCCTCGGCACACACAAAGACTGTATATAGAATATTAAGGTGGTTATACCACTGGAAGTCTCACCCTCAGAAGCTTTTATTTAATAAGTTGTTAATAGAAAAAGATTTTAATAAAATTTGCGTGGAATTTTTAGGGCCCATGGTCAAGTATTTTTAGAAGGTATCACTATATTCCCTCGTAAATCATTCGTAGATAGCAAATATATCAAAAAGACCACTTTTAGAGTTTAGCAGTGACTACGAGGGAATGTAATGATCACATGAGTAACGAAAAGGACCAGAGACAAAGCTCTTAAGAACGTCCAAAATTGTTACATATTTGAGCAGGGTTGTCACAATAGGTTATTACAAATTAAACAAAACATAAGTTCAATAGTTTTATTATTCGAAAATTATTATATACTATTTATTCATATTATTATTCAATTATTATTACCACAGATTACATAATACTATACCTCAGATACCTCATTCATACCATACTAAAGAAATGGTCCGTCGGTCGCAAGGCGACTATCGGGGCGATTTAAAATGTTTTCTTGTAAAATGCTAGATGGCACCGCTATCGTCGCAGCATGCTTAGCACAGATAGCAACAAACTTTACAAAATTTTCAAAGAATTCACAACAATTTTGCATTTGCTGATTATTTTAAGAAACAATTTAAAAGTTTGACTTCTTTATCTGTATTTGAATATTACAAAAACAAATCAAATCTGGTACCAGGTGCCATCTAGTGAGGTAATATTAAACTAATGTTGGAATTAGACACTAGATTGGTATGAATGACTAAGTTATATCTGCGGTTTTGGGAAATGTGCTATATCTCAAAAACTTCAAAATATATTTTACCACTTTGGCGGTGTATATCTTTCAAACGGCTGACTTTGAGAAATATTGTCTTAGAAACCTCAATGTCATTTTTAAAGACCTATCTATAGACACCTCACAGGTATTGGTTTGAAGAAAAATTTTTTTTTCAATATCAGGGCCTTCCTTACGGGTGGATTAGGAGGATCCCATCCCACCCATCCCATGACCGACCCTAGCAAAAGTTGCTTAACCTCCGCAATTGCTGGGCCAGGCACTAAACCACAGCGCCACTGAACTCCTCAATGAGCGTTAATGACGTTAAAATTTACAATTGCAAATGATCGTTACCGGAGCGCTCTACATGAGACGCTAGCGTTCATAAGATACCCCACTCGATTATAACAAGAAACAATTTTTAAGCGTTTATGATGTTGACCCCCCATAACGACCCCTTAATATTAGAATTTTGTAGGTATCCAAAACCAAGGCATTGGGTCATTATGCCACAAAACCGTTTAGCCCTGGGAGCTTGTGACAGACATACAGACGGACAGACACCGGGGTGAAGCCATAAATTTCTTTTTTTTCCGAAATCGGAATACGGAACATAAGGATCATGTAATAAAATAAAGGTACCTACTTAAAAAAAAAGGAAAATAATCAAATATATACTATCCGTATATATTTGATTATTTTATTTTAAGTACCTATCGTACTCCTTGGGATAGTTAAAGAATGATATATTTTTATTTTTTCTATTATTATTTATACACACAGTACAATAAACAACCATTTTTAATAAAAATAAAACACCACGTTTTTGTATTAAAATATTCAAACTTGCAAACAACGTGATCTGAGAAAGCCCTGAGATTGTCCACTGGCTGTCAGTTGACACAATAGGTTTTTTCTTTTTTTTCGCGTACGCGACAAGCGGCCAGACACGCACACATGCTCCGCGTACTTGTAGTAGTGCAACCGATTCGCGCGATTCTATGAAGCTTTATCTCTGGTCCTTTTCGTCACGAAAAGGCATCATTACCACATTACTTATGTGGTAATGATGCCGTCTAAAAATGCCCTAAAATCCATGTGGTTTTATTAAAATTGTCTATTACAATTACATCCAATATTAAATAATCACCACGGCGCCACTTTCGGTCATACAACCGCCTTAAAATTGACGTGACACAGATCATAACATAATTAAAGCAAATGTGCTGTGGCCTACAGACTTGTACTATTATGTATTTTGTGCCTTCAGGCTTATTTATCTTAAATATCAGCTTAATATTACTGGTAATCAATATCTTATGTAACGTTTCAGTGTAACATAAAACATTATAGGACCGTTGTAGCAAAGCTTTTACATACATATTTAAAGCTCCTTCGGCTGTGAAGAGATATAGCCATTAATGTAGTACATTCCTTCGGTTGGATATAGCTAATATCAGAGCAAAATATTAAAAGCGGTAGTTTTCAAAGTGTCAATTTATTATCATAAATAGATCCCCTTTTTAGGGTTCCGTAGCCTAAATGGCAAAAAACGGAATCCTTATAGATTCGTCATGTCTGTCTGTCTGTCTGTCTGTCCGTATGTCACAGCCACTTTATTCCGAAAGTATTAAGATTACACAGTTAAAACTTGGTAGGTAGATGTATTCTGTTAACCACTTAACGAATTTAACACAAAAATAAATAAGTAAAAAATTAAGGGGGGCTCCCCATACATACAACTGAAACTGAAAATTTTTTTTTCTTCAAACCAATACGTGCAGGGTGTCTGTAGATAGGTCTTTAAAAATGACATTGAGGTTTTTAAGACAATTTTAGCTCAACGTCAACTGTTTGAAAGATATACACCGCCAAAGTAGTAAAATGTGTGTCCCCCCCCCCCTTTAACTTTTGAAATAAGAGAGTGTAAAATCTAAAAAAATATATGCTGTAGATCTTAATAAACACTATCAACGAAAATTAGTTTGAACAAGATATAGTTATTAGTTTTTGAGATATAGCACATTTTCCAAAACAGCTAATATAACTTTGGCATTCATACCAACACTGTGAAAAGCAAAGTTATTTTTTTTAGACGAAAAATGATAGATGGTATTAAATATGGAATGGTATAAGCTAACTACGGAATCCTACGGCGCGTGGCCCGACACGCACATGGCCGGTTTTTTCCAGTCTATTACCACCTATTTTCTTTATAATTAGACATTCAATTTTTTTTTAGTAAACATGTTGAAAATTTTATTCAAATGAGCAAGTCAAAAGTAAGTCAGCTGATTTTCAACGTAAAAATACAATAGCATCCTTACTAACATGTCACAAAATAACCCCAATGTCCAATTTTACTATGGGACCAATTCTGAAATCGTGAAAAACAAATCAGCTATTTCGTACATTTTGATATTTTCGTTCCTTATTATTTTATTTACCCGACTGCAAGAGTGTTATGTTACTTTGTACTATTATGTATTCTGTGGTTATGTTTTTCGCGCGTATCTTGTAAGTATGTTTGTATGTAATATTCTTTATTACCTTATATCTTTTAAACGGCTGAACGGATTTCCATGATTAAAATATCGTTAGATTTGTCTTGCCAGCCCAAGTGTTCTTAAGAAAGTGGCGTTATAAAAAAACCAACATGGCGGCTGCACGGTGCTATTATAAGTAGTGGAAAAAAAAATTTTTTTTTAGAATACTGCAATATGGGTGTCAAATTAAAGGTCTCATTAAAAGGATTTCAAAAAGTTATATCATGATTGTAATAAATAATAACTAAAAAGAAATAAATAAAAAATTTAATTAAAAAAAATTAAAAACCCTCCTGCATAAAAAGACAAGTCAACTGAAAAGATGGAAACAAGATTAAATATTAAAGGCAACATTATAACATGCAGTCGGAGGCATATAACTCAAATCATTCATAATGTCACTTTCTTTATGCATGCCTCCGACTGCAAGTTATAATGTTGCCTTTAATATTTAATCTTGTTTCCATCTTTTCAGTTGACTTGTCTTTTTATGCAGGAGGGTTTTTAATTTTTTTTATATGAAACAGCTGATATTTTTTTCGCGATTTCAGTGTTGGTCCCATAGTAAAAGTTGTTCAGTTTGATGGTCCCTATCTACCATACAGTATTAGGGGCTATTTTGTAACACGTTGTATTTTATTTATTTATTTATTTTATTTTATTTTTATTTCTTATTACATTGTATAATATCCTTTCCTTACTTCCTTACCTATCCTTACTTATTAATATTATAAATGCGAAAGTCCGTTTGTTTGTTACGGCTTCACATCTTAACTACTGAACCGATCATCATAAAATTTTACATACACGTTGTCAGGAGCACAGAAGAACATAGGATACCTTTCATCCAGAAAAAAAGTATTGTTTCCGAGGTATAGATAAATAACTGACCACGCAGACGAAGTCGCAGGCGGTCGCTTGTACTATAATATTTTTGATTCGAAAGTAAGTTTGTTTTTTAACACGTTTTTATTAGGTTGCTTTCTCGTTTGTGTGTTTGTTTGTTTGTGTGTTCGTTCGTTCTTTTGTTTCTCCGCAAAGTTTGTGAACGTTTTTGTACTAGCTTCCCAATGAGCTAGAAACTTGAAACTTTGAACATAGGTCAGAACTGGAAGGCAATACAATATTATGGTGTCATTGAGCTGCTCTGATGATGGATCCGGAAGAAGGCCATAAGATCTCTATGATGAAACCATACAACCCCATTGTGTTTGGGCTCGTTACAATTGTCTTGACGAGTACTCTAATAGGAGACAAGATCCAGGGTCTGATGATGAAGCTGAAAGGCCATGCCATAGGAACTCAATATTGAAACCGTGCAACCCTATCAAATTTGCTTGTTTGAATCGTCTTGACGAGTTCTTTGTTGTATAAAATTAAAATTAAAAAAACCTAAAAACGTGGGGCGCGTTTTGTAAAATTTATGATCTTTATTGTCAATCTATATTCTACAGCATGCGCCCCACGTTTTTAGCTTTAAAATTTTTAGGTTTTTTATTTGTTTGTTTGTTTTTTACGCCTTCACGTCTTAACTAAGTAGTGAGTAAGTACTCAACCGATCATCATAAAATTATCTTTGGCATACACGTTGTCAGCGGCACAGAGTAGGACATAAGATTAGACCTTTCATTAAGTAGACATACCTATTCTTCTTATCAGCTAAAATACGTCTTGTGAAAGAATGACAATTCGAAAATTAACGAAACTTTGTTATTGTGAGCTAATACATTTCAAACACAACACAATTGTCTTTAATTAAATATCAACAAATTCTCTTTAATTTTGTAAGAAGTGAAGTATTTTACCAAAGCATACCTAAAATGTTTAAAATACTATGCAATGCACCAATTGTATTTTCGTTTTGTACAAATTCTAATCTAAACATTACGACATAAGGTTTATTTTAATTGAACAGGTATCTTTTAAACCAACTTTGAGAGTAACCGAATGTCAGTTAACAAGACGTTTAAGTAACTCATATCAATTCACGGGTTCCGTATGTGAGGCGGAACTAATGAGGGCGCGATTTAGGGTTCCGTAGGCACGTGTGGAAATTATGTAAATATTAAATTGTTCATTTTGAAATTCGGGGTTCTCGTTTTCATAGTGTCTCTCATAAAAATATCAAACTTGTTAAAATTTCGATGTTAGGTAAGTATATTTTTTTGTATTCTAATAAAAAAACTCGGATTTTCCTGATACTATTTGCTGTTTTTGGTGTCAAAGAGCAAGATTGTAGGTTACATTTAAAAATATTTTATATTTCACTAATACTAAAATGGTTAGCTATGCATATCACATTAACATTGAAACATTAAGATTTCAAAAGATTTACGGTGTTATTACAAAAGATTTTTAAACACCTGTTGAACTTAGACAAGACACTTTTTAATGGGGAATGTCTGAAAAAAATCAAATTGGCTAAATATTTTTTTATAGGTAGGAATAAGCTCTCTTAGTAATAGAAAAAAAACAGAATTTAACGGTTGCTTGAAAAAATTTAAAAAAATTAAAGTCACTTCGTCTTCACAAATATCGGAAAGTAACAGCAGGATGGAGATTATACCTTTGCCATCACCTGCAACAACCACAACATGGTATTAAAAAAAATTTCAACACAAAATGTCAAAACTTTTTGTTTTTAATTCTTGTTGTCATAGTGGCAGGTGTTGGCAAAGGTATAATTTCCATTCTGCTGTTACTTTCCTACATTTGTGAAGTCAGAGAGATTTTAATTGTTTTAAATTTTTTCACGCAACCGAAAATTCTGATTTTTTTTTCTATTACTAAGTGAGCTTATTCCTATCTATAAAAAATATTCAGCCAATTTGATTTTTTTCGGACATTCCCCATTGTTGTCTCTTTCAAACAATCATTGTTTAATTTAAGGATAATGATTTTAGAAAGGAAAAAAATATATTTATTTATTACAATCTTAAACAATCTTGCTAATTTTTCTTCAGCTTTTCTTTTAAGAAACTCGTCGTTTTTTACCTAACTAAATACGGAACTCTTAGCATACTAATCTCGCAATCAAACAGGCAGGTGTTTTGTCTGTCTGTTCGTCTATCTGTATAATGATTCGGTCAAATCACCGTTCCTAACGATGGTGTGTATGGGGTTTGTGATAATGTTATGGTGCAATGAATGGGATTAGAAACGATAGAATAAACAACATACACTTTGAATGTACCGAAACGAAAATGTTCTGTTTGTTTTTTTAATGATGGTGGAAAAAGTTCTCTTGATTGTAATTATTATGTTGTAATCATGCTGTCTGAAAAATGTTTCTAGTCGTCGTATTTTTCTTAAGAAATAATATAAAATGAGTTTTATAAGTATACGTTTGATAAAATAAGTTATTAACAAAACTTGTTAAGAGCTTGTCTACTTCATAGATTTCTTGGAAAGTATTAAAACTAGAAATTAGAAATTAATGAATTTGCCATTGAATAGGGTTCACTGAAGATCTTAATCTAGTTTAAAAGTTCGGCCCATTCAGCCATAAACAACAGCATGCTTATTTTTACCAATTATATTTCAAAATTCAATATTCACTTAATTTTACATTGTTTCTAAAAATAAATGCATAAATGTTATAATATTAATTAAAATAATTCACAGTATTTTGATTTCAGTAATAGATTAACAAAATTAATGTCACACAGAATTGTAAAATTACTAATAAAAAAAGAAATTTCAGTCACAAATATCGAATAACTTAAATGTCAACTACCATACCTGTTATGTATTCTATCTGCACAGACTAATGATAGCACTATCATTTCGATTTTAATAAATTTTGCAATGTTTTAATCAATCCGCATTTACATTTGATTACATACCTATAACAGAATATATAATTGAAGGGAAATTATGAAAACAAAATATTATAAGAACCAGGATAAGGTCTTTTTGATAATATGACCGCCGCCCCTAAAAACGAAGTGAAAACTCAGGGAATGCGCAAATAAAACCAAAAAAGCCTCAATGAACTTGAATCCAAAACAATAATTACTAAATTCCACGTTTTATCGAATTTCTCACTTCCTGTTACTTAATATTAATTAACACTAAATCCTAACTTCCTATTCAGATAAAGAATCCATTATGTGACATACTCAATGCCATGATCCAAGGCATTGCAGATTTAGAACTTGCTTACGTCACTATTCAGTTGCGAGACTTTATAGTAACAAGCAAAGAATGAAATATATTTTTCTGTCACAATCATTACAAAATTATTTAGTGCATTTTAATTGTGATTTGTTTCGCAGTAAACGAAACAATTCAAGTTAAAGATGAATGAAAATTTTCAATACCGATAACGATGTCGGAGATGACGTAAGCAACTTCCTAACGACTTCCTCTATCTCGGAATGCTATACATATTATTGTTGTACCATGCTCAATGCTATATCGATTCGCGATACGAGTCGTTACTCGCAGGATTATCGTCAACAATGACTTTAATTCGATACAATCGCGTGGTCACGCGACGGCTATCAATGGCGTTTTGTTGGCGTCGTTTGCTGTCATTAAGCTGACCTGACGAAATAGACAGCGACCTTACCATAAAATGGTCTGTCTTCACCAAATCGCTTCAACTTTTAATTCGTCTTGCGTCAAAAGCATGCAATATTGCCTCCAAATCCTGCGCTTTCTCTTTCAACTTTCAAACTTGCGTCAAAAGCATGCAATATGATTGCCTCCATTCCGTGCGCTTTCACGTCAAACTTTCTGCCATACTTTGACGTTTTTTTAAAGATAGGGTGCGCTGCTGCGTGTGCATACCTATATTGAAAGCGCAAGACGAAAGGGAAAGCGCATGATCAGCCTGCGCTTTTGAACTCGTTGAGGCATGCGCCAGCTGAAAGTGAAAGGGAACGAGAAAGCGACTATGTGAAGACACACCTTTACTTTACCAAAGTAAGGCCACAAAATATTAAGCCGTAGATTTCTGTAATAATTAAAAAATATATAGGACCAAAATAAATCTCTCTCAACTTTTAGCTTAAAATCGAAAGATATTACCAAATTAAAAAAAGTTTTTAAAACAGGTTTTTTAAAAGTCTTATTATGTAACGTTCAATTTCACTCTACTACTACATTATTTTAGTATCTACAAGTTGCATTCTCCGAAAAAAGCTTGGCAAATCGATCACAAAAGAGTTGTGATACAAAAGCTCTTCTAAAATCGAATCTAATAATAAGTTTTCCTAAATAAAGTAAAACCTACTTTGAAATCCCTATTTCCTTGAATCCCGTTCCAGAGTTTCGTTGTCCAAAACGAGGTTAATCTACCCAAAGATACCATCTTTCCCATCGATCATTTTCCAAATTGTAACGAAGAAAATTACTTCAAAGCATTTTCTATACTTTCCCATTTAAAACAAGGCTTGTTTTAGTTTGAATCGAGCTTGGATACGAAACAGACACGATACACGAATACATCAAAATGGGTCGATGTAAACACCGCTGTTGTTAACAATTTCAAGTATGTAACATTGTAATAAACAGGACGTGAATTAAATTTATGTCTCATAAAAGTTTTTTTTTAAGTTTCCTTTTATAATGTTCCAGTTAGAAAACTGTATATTATATAAAGAAATATAATATAAAGAATTATATTTCCGCACGCACAATTAATCTGTACCTTATTGGCTCCGTGCACGCTTTTAACGCCACCTAGCGTGTTTCAACTTTGTTGGCTCTGACCTGACCGTTTTGACGTTTTGATATGTAATGGCGGCATTGTGACAAAATGTTAAAAAATATAGTATTTTTTAACATATTGTGTTATTAATGTAAATTTCAAAATTACTTTGATTTGGGTGGACAAAGTGTTGTGAAATCATTTTTGGTCATTTAAATTAAATATGGCAAGTAAGATCTATTCAAAAAGAGTGTTTTATTTTGGTTATATCAGGGTTTGTTGACTTCTTTTTTAGTTGTAGATTTTGTAAAACAAGAAGATAAAGCTACTTTAATAATTTTACTAAGTGATAATAAACATATATAATTATTCCTGTATCGCTAGTAATAAATTAAATATCGTTTTCAAGCAGATTACAGAGCCTTCTTTATTTCTACTTTTTGCCACCATGAGCGCTGCGATCGATTATTATACCTTCGCACCCTCCCAATAGTAAACTTTTTGAACAAGAGTTATTATTCTAACAGCTCACAGCTCAATATAAAATTATAATGTAGACTCGGAAGAAAAAGTACCTAAGTAGTTTTAATACTTTACAAAACATACCACACTGAACAGAGAGCACTAGAATACTGTTAATGAAAAGTCAGGTAATTACCAGACGACAAATAAGTAGAAAAGTGATAAAAACGTTTGTAATTAACACGGTTTTATTTCATTACTTAGGAAATCAATAAGACGTAGTCCTGTGTACCTACTGTTATACCTAATGTCAATTTCCACATCCCACTTTTGAAGCTATATCCCTACCTCACTAATATCCTTTGTAAAACTTATTCTGAAAGAGTCATACTAAACTTCGTCAATGATTCAAGTGAAGATTTCCTGTAACAAAATAAAATAGTTAAACAAAAGAGTTATTCAAGTTTTATTTCAAAAAAATAATTTCCTTCTGATTCTGGCATTTAGTAACTCCATACCACAGATTATATATAACCCTCGAAGGCGACACTCGTGCCGGCAACGCGACACTGTCACTAAAACCCGCAAACATCCGTGAAATGCGTTTGCGCAGGTTTCAAGACGCATTCTCTGAGACGACGGTCGTGCAACCATAGAGTATCGCAAACACAAATGGTGAAGTGCTCTCTACATTTTAAACATTTGAATGGAAGCTTTATCTTTATTTTATTTATTTACTAGCGACTCGCCCTCACTTCGCTTCGGTGTAGTGTGGAATTTGACACCATCTATTAGACATATGAACCTTCCTCTTGACATGAAATAAATCACCTTCCTCTTGAAACACTTTATCTATTAAAAAAACCGCATCATCCTTTGCGTAGTTTTAAAGATCTAAGCATACATAGGGACAGACAGCGGGAAGCGACTTTGTTTTATAGTATGTAGTAACTTATACACATTTGTAAGCAATATGAAATAACTATTCTCGATAGTTTGATAAGATTCGTTTGTCTTCTTAAATGTCTAGTAGTTATCTTACAATTTCTACGAATATTAAATTTTAACTTTGACTAACAATTGACAACATTTCAAAATTTTTAGGTACATGTTTTTATGGATATAATGAAAATTTATCGTTTTTTAGGCAACACGTATTTTTTCTTTTCCATTTATTTTCATACATTACTGAGATATCAATAAATAAAAAACGGTTTATTCTAAAAGGACGTAAGTACAAGATATAGGTAAAATATAAGCGATGCCTTTGCCTTGCCTCTTAAAACATCAATTAAAAACAAAACTGTCTTTGATGCGAATTGTGATGTCCATAGAGATGTAGGCACGCTAGTATTTTATATCGATAATAATGATATTTTTGTTTCATGTTTCATAATAAATAAGAAACATAATAACAACTATAGAAATAAATAGAAGGCAAAGAGACTCAACTCAAACTCCCTATATGGACTAGATTTTAGATTTTTTTAATTTAAGTACAAAATACTGATCTAAAAATTCTGAAAAAAAATATATGAGCTTAGAACACTAAAATCTCGAAATGATTTTCTAATTTTAGTACTTTCTCAAAATGAAATGTTGTCAATTGTCACGTTATTGTAGAATTTGAAATAAATAAATAAACTTGGAAAAATATATTTTGTTGAAGCACACTGTTCATCAAAAAAAAAAAATTCAAAAAAGGCCAAACCGTATGTTTTTTAGAGTTTATTTAAATGATTACATTACCTACTACCTACCTGTTTTAGTATACGGAATGTTTCATAACAACCCGTAAAATTTTGTTTTTTATTTGTATGGAAAAACTGCAAAGTGACAACCCTAGACGCAAATAGAGTATTGTTTTCGATAATCGATCCCATTAATGGGCAAAAGCAAAACAAAATTTAGATCTAGGATTATCAATATGTAATTTATCATGAAGAGAAAAAAAATCAGAAACGTAGTTGTTTTCTGGGTTTATAATATTTTTCCGGGGTTGTATTAGGTACCCTATTTACCATATTCGGCTTTATTGGTTTTTTGTAACACGTTGTATAAGTAGTAATGATTGAATGCAAACAAAACTTAAGTGGGATTTACAAACATTTAGTACTCGTAGTAGGTCAAGTTATTCAAGTTAGTTTGCACAACATTAAACCACATCTTCATTTCATGTCCGGTTGGGTTATGACCAAAAGTTACTTACTTAGTCATCACTTTTAGTCACACCACAATTTAAGTAATAAGTACCTACTCAATTTTATTTGTGGAGCTTTATTAGTGGAGCTCGGTGGCGCAGTGGTTTAGCGCCTGGCCCAGCGATTGCGGAGGTTAAGCAACGTTCGCAAGGGTCGGTCATGGGATGGGTGACCAAAAATTTATTATCTCGAGCTCCTCCGTGCTTCGGAAGGCACGTTAAGCCGTTGGTCCCGGCTGCATTTGCAGTCGTTAACACCCACCAATCCGCATTGGGCCCGCGTGGTGGGTTATGGCCCGTCCTCCTTATCCACCCATAAGGAAGGCATGTGCCCCAGCAGTGGGGACATTAAAATGGCTGATGGACAGACGGACAATGGACAATTTTATTTTGCAATACGCAAGTTGCTTCATTACTATTTAGGTACCTCCTTAGTTCTGATATCATTTTGTAATTTTAAATGATGTTGGTGGTAAGCATAATTTTAATTATATTGAAATTAAAACATTTAATTCACTTACCACATTTGTCCCTCTATTCTATATTCTATGGTACGTAGAGCAAGAGAAGGCATAGGTACTGTTGACCTGCCGTGTGCCTGCAGACAATGGTGACACAAATTGAATTATTTTAGAGACTAAAGTTAACGAAATCAAAAACAACTTCCTTATGTCACACCACCACACATGAACGTGGGCCACTATACTATACAATTGTCAATGTTCCCACTGCTGGGCTGGGACACGCCTTATAGACATAAGTAAGATACCCAGGTCATAATCCACAACGCAGGTAATCCAAATGAATGACTCAAAGGGAAATTCATATTTGCTTAGGTATATTTTAACGTTTTTTTTCAACACACTTGCTCGTAAAGTGAGCCCTAATACATCGCTTTTAGGGCCATAAACCGAGCCATAACAAACGCGTGCAATAATATATAAAACACTAGTTGGTTATAGAATTATCCCTACAAAGTTAAATTAGTACCTTACTGCAAGTTCTATGCGAGTAAACAGACCATTCCCAATTTAACCGGGTTATACAGTTCTTTTTATAGTAACAACAAAGAGGTTTTATGCCGCTGAATATTCATATTACATTTTTGGAATAAATAAATGTGTAAGTCCTTAATTAAGTCAAAAAAAAATTATTATTATCAAATTATTCATAATTCACAATATTTTGATATAAAATATTAAAATATTAGCATTTAATCACTTAAAATTATAATTTTGAAGTGGGCTGTATGCTCACTCACCTCTTTGTTCGCAAAATACCCTTGCATTGGGCGTGTGAAAAAAACAAAAAAAAACCAGCGCGCCTTTTCCCATTATTATCATATTTTGTTTGTGTCGTATTTGTTGCTGTGTGGTAAATTACTTTGTTTTTCCTCGCAAATGTGTTGAAAAACATCGTATGAAACTCGTGAGCTCTTGCTTATTGCACACTCGGCTGAGTTACGCCCTCGCCTGCGGCTCGGGCTGCAACCCACAACCTTGTGTGCAATGAGCAACCTAAGCTAACTTGTCTCATAATGTACTATTAAATATTTTCTACGATGAACCACATTATTTTTTAGTTACCAGATGAGTTAAATAATAAAAAGTAATTTTGGACAGGAGTCTATAATATTGTCGGAAGTTCTTTAGTTTTTTTTTTTTTTATTTTTTACATTAAATGGGCTTACTCTTGGCCACATTCGAGAACCATAAGGCTAAGAAGAGGCCGAAGATGAAGCGAGCTTGCCCAGAAGAAGCCTATTCACTCGTGCCTTAAATATCGCTGGGTTATATTCTTTCGGGAATACAGACGCAGGCAGGGAATTCCACTCCTTGGCTGTGCGCATTAAGAAGGAAGATGAAAAACGCTTCGTGCGCATGCATGGAATGTCAACCAAATAGGGGTGAAACCCCGCCGTGCGTCTGGATGTCCGATGGTAGAACGGGGATGGCGGAATGAGCTCATGCAGCTCAAGAGCACACTCTCCGAAATATAGTCTGTAGAACACCGCCAGACAAGCTACTTCACGGCGGTGGGAAAGACTGTGAAGCTTGGTTTTTAATAGCGCACTATCCCCTATGAGTTTTCTGGCTCTGCGTTCAACCGAGTCGAGTGCGGCTAGCTGGTACTTTGCGGACCCATCCCACAGGTGGCAGCAATATTCCATGCACGACCGGACTTGCGCTTTGTAAAGAGTTAGAAGCTGTCCCTGCGTGAAATATCGCTTAACCTTGTTCAAGATGCCTAGTTTTTTGGCCGCAGTTTGAGCCTTCGACTCGATTGTGTCACCAAAGTTGAGATCGGAAGTCAACTTTATGCCAAGGAGATCGAGATTGTCGGTGACAGGTATAGTTACACCTCGGAAAGTAGGAGTCAAGTTCAGAGGACTCTTCTTTGCAGTGAATAGACATGCCTGCGTTTTGGTGGCGTTAAAAGTGACTAAATTGTTGTCGCCCCATTGGGAGACAAGACTCAAAGTCGTATTCGTCCGCTCCACCATGGCCTCTCTCAAGGAACCAATTTCTTCCTTGCTGGCCTTTGCATTGGACAAATACCTCTCCGCAACCGTGCTGTCGTCTGCATACCCAACAATTCCGGGCATGAGCAGATCGTTGATGTGCAGCAAAAAAAGCGTTGCGGAAAGAACGGATCTTTGAGGAACTCCAGCTTCTATAGCCATGAGGTCAGAGGAGCAGCCGTCAATAACCACTCTTATCGACCGTTTGCTCAAGAAATCCGAAATCCAGCTGCAAAAGTCAGCAGGTAAACCATACGCTGGAAGCTTGCTCAGCAAACTAGCGTGCCAGACCCGGTCAAAGGCTTTCGAGATATCAAGCGACACTGCAAGTGCTTCGCCATGATTCTCGATTGCTTCACCCCAGCAATGCGTAACGTACACTAGGAGATCCCCAGTTGAGCGTCCCCGGCGAAAACCAAAATTCCTTAATGGCGCTAAGCAAAAATATTAACTTTTTGATAAACGCGCCAATAATTATTTCTTAAATGTCAATATTTATTATTATTAATTGATAAGATTATTTTTTGATATTGTTATACTTCATTAATTCTTAAAATAATTTAAAAAGGAATACATTAGGCTCTAAATATTTCCGCAATATGGCGGTGGTGTCGCGCCGCTTGACATGGTTGTGGCGGCAAGCGCGCGACGTTCAATTGTTTTTGGTTCCTAATATATTATAAAAATTGATAATTATTCTGAATGGAAGCTACAATATCGTTGAGTAAAGGCGTAATACAAGGAAAATATAATTGTATGTTGTGATACGCTATCTCTGCCAGAGAGTAACACCGTTTAAGGTCAGGTACCAGTATTATTTTCAAAACTGTAAAATTTCGTACTAAAACTACTTTCCCATAATGTTGAGTAATTGTATGCTGTGGAGTTCTTACTTAAATATCGAAATCATTATGCATTGATGCAATAAATCAAGAATTTATAATTGTTCAAAATGTTTTATTTTAAATCCCTTTTACTTGTGTGCAATGAGCAACCTAAGCTAACTTGTCTCATAATTTACTATTTATCCACAACGTATAGTGTGTGGCCTTCACCTCACCTGATATTAATTAAGTGATGATAAGGCCGGGTGGAAGCGCACTACACCCGGAATCGTCGCCACTGAGGAACTGGCTATCTTACCTCTAACAGCCGGAAAACAACAAATTTTAAATTGTTGCTATGGCGTCAGACTTAGGTAAGATGGTGGTAGCTAGCCAGGCGGACTTGAAATAAGCCCTACCACCAACCAAACGAACGTCGAAATAATCTGCATTTTCCTGCGTAAATGAACTCCAATATTGATGAGGTCACATTTGTTTGAACATGTTAATGAAAATCTGTCAAAGAGCTGAAATCAGTTCGCTTGAAAAACACGTTATTAATATGTTAATGCGGTCCTACTTCATAAATGGCGATCTTTTAACGAGAAGTTTTAACCATATTATAAACTGCATAATTATTTTTAACTACATAGAAAAATAAAAAGACGAATTGCTGCAAATATCACCTCTTAAAGCCGGCGATGCTCTAAGCTTATACCCATTAACTTATTGACAATATTTTTAATATCGGTTTTCGAATAGTTGCCAATACTTACAATCCTTACTAATAGCGAACTAAAATCTATGGAAGTGTAATTGCAAACAAATATTGCTTAAAAAATGGCACCACGAGGCCGGAAAAGTACATCCCGCTCAGCTTTAGTCGGGCCAGCCACGCACCCGGTGACTAACGTTAACGTTCTTTACAATAATTGCAGTTTGTATTGTAGAGAAAAAAGAGAAAGAGAAAGTTTATAAGAAATGACGTCCTGTGTAGACAAATGGTGTAAAAGACGCAAAGAAGGCAGTAAAATATGCAGAAATAACGTATCATATTTTTTCGTTTAAGTATAGAAAATATCTATGAGTATACAAATTATGGTCGCTATCGCTAATAAGCAACCAGTGCTCAGACGCTTTGTGCTGCATAATTAAATGTCAGCATTTTTAGCTCCATCCACTTAGTTGTACTTTTTGTATTGTATTTTTTGAGCGCAATGATTGTTCCATAGATTTTATTTCGCTGCTTCTAATAATTATATGTTATGTAATGCAAAAGTCCGTTTGTTTGTTTGTTACGCTTTCACATCTTAACTACTGAACCGATCATCATGAAATTTTACATACACGTTGTCGGGGGTATAGAGAAGGACATAGGGTATCTTTCATCCCGAAAAAAAAGTATTTTTTCCGAGGGATAGCAAAAAAACTTTCCACGTAGACAAACTCGCGGGCGGCCGCTAGTTCTTTATAAACACTGTTTCAGATACAAAATCGACGTGTTTCTGAAACAGATTACTGTATTTCTGAAACATGTGAAACTGTTGCGGTATATAAATACTACGTTTTTTTAGCAATGTTTGTGTGCTCCCCGATGGTGGTGGAGAGCACCGAAACAAAACCAATTTCGCTACAGCTGTGTTTCAGTTCATTTTTAAATTAATAGAATTATTTGAAACGAAGCCGAAATTATGGAATTGCTCGATTACAGATTAACTGACTTGTGGGCTTAAACAACTGAGATGTGGACCGCCAAGTTCCCGAAACATTATTTCTGTAAACATCTACGTTTTATTTCAGAAACCTTGTATTTGAAAATATTTCTCAATGAATACATGGCTTTAATTTGCTGTTTGCTATACAAAACACAGTCATGTTGTAAAATTATATTTTAAAACGCTATACATCATACTCAAAGAGCATAAGTTTCTTGTTTCTTTTAGTCGGAAGCTTGAAACAGCTACACAATAACGCCAAGAACCTTTTCAGTTGCATTTTCTATTCTTAAATACATCTATTAATTCACAAAACTGACATTTACAGGCTCACAATTCAATCGGAACAGATGTGGCCCGCACCACATTGTAAAGCCCAGCTTACACATAACAAAACCATCATAAAAAGCTAAAAATATTTTCGCGTCCGATGCTGCCACGGGCAGCGGAATGCGCAGGAGTGTCGTAAATCATATCGTCAATTTGTCGGGAGCACATCGTGTGTTTGGCGCCTTGTTGCAGTTTTCAGAAGCGATTTTAATGGTGGTTATACACGGTGCTAGTTTAGTGAACAAAGTGAAGTGTAAGGTTACACTTCCTCATAGCAAAGGTTAGCGATCCTTCGGTCAAAGCGAACTTCCGAGTATGTGCTCTCTGTCAAGCGGCAAGCCATTGAACACGTTATTGTTGGTTCGGTTTGAACTTCACTTATTTAGGCTTTGAAATAGCTTGCATTCCACTGCTCGCTGCTGAATGCCCAAAGAATAAAAACGACGTAATTACACCAACTTATCATTAGAATACTGTTCATGTTCCACACAGTCAGATCTATACAATTTATGGCGTCATCAATCGCTCATAAAAAGACGAACAATTTATAACCACTTCCAAAACCCAACGGTTAAGTTTCTTTAATTAGGCGAACGTAATGCGGTAATGTTAATTTGGCCAATAAACTTGTACTACCAGTAATGTTTATTGATTTATATTTATTTTACTATCAAAGGGCACGATTGCATGGCACACTTTCTCTTCGTATCTAATCAATTCGTTAAAGTTTTACTTTGAATTTGAAACTAACTAGTTTGTCGTGATGTCTGTTTAAATTTTACTATCGGAATCTGGATATCTGAACCCAGAAGCTGTTTAATTAATGTTGATGTTAGATCACTGTCCCTTTTGGTTACATTTCAATATTTTAATCTAAAGAAGCAATTCATTTAAGTTGTACAACTGTTGATCTAAGCTCAATATCTGCGATTTTATTTCAATTCTGCCAATAATGTCTTTAGTTTTAACATCATCATCTCATCAGTCAGTGGCACGACACTGCTGGTGGACATAGGTAGTATTTTTTTTTTGTTGAATTTTTTTCATAAACGTGAGTGCTGTGCTTTAGCTTATTTCTTAGAACCGTTCGTAAGAACCAAGGAGTTGGGCGGTTCGATTCGTCGCTGGGTGTAGTTAGGTCACAAATCAGTCTCAGGCGCAGGAAGCATACGTCAAGACTACAAAAACTAACGCGCCTGTTTGCTTTCAGATATTGGACTTAGTACTTGTGTGAAAATAACACTGTCTGGCTGTCTTTTCACACCGGAACCACGGAACCAATTATTTTATACACCGTAAATTTTTGAGTTGAGTATATCTAAAAATGGAATGGGGATATCAGACCACGTTTCTTAATATGAACGTGCAGTTAAAAGTAAAAAATTTATAGTTTGAAAATATCGGAAATAATCTTGATTAATCGGCAAACTCACAAAAATTGCAAGACGCGTGCGTAGATTCATTATTTTCATTATTTACGTAGGTAAACAATGTCTCTTTTGATTACGCGCGTGTAATTCTATGAATGAGCTCTAAATCCAGAAATTAGTAAAATGGGACACAAATAAACTTCAATATTTAGAACAATTATTAAATATTGAAACTTTTAATAGTACGTACTCGATTAGAATAGAAGGGATACACTCATTTCATTTTTAGATATACTTAAAAAAATAACCGTGTATGTTATTTGGTGTAAATGGACCATTGGGAAGGACAGGCTACCTTTTGTCGCGTATATGAATAACAAAGGGAGTGAAATGGGGGATGAAAGTTCATATAGGGTATAGGGGTCTGGAATAATGTTTACCAGGACGAACACAACGGCCGCTAGTTTACAAATAAAGGCGACAGAATTATCAATTACTTATTTTGAATTGTTTAGGCTTACGTTTCCCACTAAGCTACAATGTTACCCACTTACTATTACTAAATGCGCTCTTCAAATCAAATTGATCTATATAGGCTCAATGTAGTACATGCTTCTCTCCCATTCTTTCCTGACACCGGTCAACTGAACATTCACTCTTCTAATTCATCATTTCGCTCTCATTCCATCCATCTTTTCTACGGACTTCCTCTCCATCCCAATTATTTGCACTTGGTCGGATTCTCATTTCGCCGTAGGACTTGGTAGGACAGTCAAAACGAAAAGTTTTTTAAATAAACTTGGTTAGTACCTACTTGAACAGATTTGGAAAAGATCGGATTCTCATCCAACAACGTTCATGCCATAACATTGTCCATACGTACTTTTATGGTAACGTTGCACTGGCAAACAACATCTTTAGGACAACGAAACACTTTATTAAAAAAGAAAAAAGAACAGTTTACACATAATTCGAAAATAAAGTCTCAAAGCACGTTTTTATGTTCACGGTTCAATCAATTGATCTAAGTTTCGTTGAAATTAAATAGAAAGTTAGCCCCTACTAAAGGTCAGCCATGACGGCCCTTGGTACTAAATGTTACTTCAAGTTACTTTTAAGTTAAAGTACAAATTGTGACATTTACTTTTTCGAGACTTCATATTTTTTTTGAACAAAATATTTATTTTTACAGTCATCTGTAATATCAAATATAATTTTAATTACTTTGAAATCCATTTCTTCCATAGACACTCGATTAACTTTGTTCAAGTTTAATAACAACTTCGGAAAGGCTAATTTCTTTTCTGTCGCCATCTTGATGTCCATTCGTCAAACTTTACTTCCTTTTAAACTTAGGGCAAAACTTTTCAAATATATCATTCTTGAATATTAATGAAAACTTACAATTCTGTGGTGTTTGGGAGAAACCTGATAAGTCCGAAAGGGACATTTTACAGTATGTGACTTGTCACGAATGTACGTACAAATACGAAATTGAACCATGTGTTTACCAGCTTAGTTCTTGTTAGAACATGTTATTCTACAAAATGTTAATTAATTAACGCAAAATGAGAAAACCGTTTCTTCGGACCATCAAACTGAACAACTTTTACTATGGGATCAAATCAATCTGAAATCGCGAAAAAAAATCAGTTGCTTCATACAATTTTATATTTTCGTAATTAATTTTTGTTTAAAACAGCAGATTTTTTTTCGCGACGTTGTATATAACGTGGACTAATCCTTACTAATATTATAAATGCGAAAGTCCGTTTGTTTGTTTGTTTGTTTGTTTGTTACGCCTTTACGTCTCAACTACTGAACCGATCGTCATGAAATTTTGCATACACGTTGTCAGGGGTACAAAGAAGGACACAGGGTACCATTCATCCCGAAAAAAGTATTATTCCCGAGGGATAGCAAAAAAATCTTTCCACGCAGACGAAGTCGCGGGCGGCAGCTAGTCAGTAATAAATCCTTACTAATATTATAAATGCGAAAGTTCGTTTGTTTGTTTGTTTGTTTGTTTGTTACGCCTTCACGTCTTAACTACTGAACCGATCATCATGAAATTTTGCATACACGTTGTCAGGAGTAAAGAGAAGGACATAGGGTACCTTTCATCCCGAAAAAAAGTTATGTTCCCGAGGGATAGCAAAAAAACTTTCCACGCAGACGAAGTCGCGGGCGAAAGCTAGTTAAAAATAAATATAAAAAATTTCAATAACATTGTATTACCCAACTAAAAAATTACAAAATTGGAGTTAACGGGTTTCCCCCAAACACCACGGAATTAAAATCTAAAAGTAAGAAAATATTTTAATTACATGTTATTTTTCATAAAAAATATTTATAATGTAACCATATCTACATATTTTTGACGTTTTTTTATCTCCTATTAATACAAGGTAAGGTATATATATATTCATCTACCTATAGGTACATCCCATCTCATTATAGTCGTAGGAACTATAGATCCAATATTACGCCAAATAAATGAGAGTATAAAGTAATCCTACTCACACATCAATGACTACACAATCTTTAACTTAATAACTTTATTCATATCCAAGTAATATCTTCTCTTCTACGTATTTCTCGAACATGGAAGGATAATCTTACTCATTAATTTTCTGTAAGTATATCGAAGGTGACATTCACATTCATCAGAGAAATATTAAGTAAATAATTATTATTATTATAATGTTACTGTAATACTCCAAACTTAGGTAAATTATCACCATTCACTTACTTCAGAGACACGGTAAATGCTATAAATGGTTTATTTTGAAAGTGTTTTACTTGATAGAAGGTGTTAATAAGTAAACTCGGACGAATAAGTAAACCGAATTATAACAATTTAACGAAGTATGACCATCAGCCATTTTGAATCTCCTCACTGCTGGAGCCCAAGCCTTCTTTATGGATAGATAATGAGAATGGGCCATAATCCACCACGAAGGCCCAATGCGGATTAGTGGGTGTTAACTACTACAAATGCAGCCAGGACCAACGGCTTAACGTGCCTTCCGAAGCACGGAGGAGCTCGAGATAATATATTTTTGGTCACCCATCCCATGACCGACCCTTGCGAAAGTTGCTTAACCTCGGCAATCACTGGGTCAGGCGCTAAACCACTGCGCCATCGAGCTCCTCGAACAAAGGTTTGACTGATGATTAATTTTATTGCGATGAAGGACCTAGAAGTACTCCTAAGATAAATAAAAATAATGATATTGAAGAGTGTCTCAAAATGATAATTACTGACAGGTTAATTATTGATACAAATGATTAATTTATATAAGCTAATTCACTGTTTTATAAAAAAAAACATTTAACAAACGTCATTGATTAAACCTAGCATGTACCAAAGCCTAATAGTAAAAGTCCAAAAGTTATCTCTTTTTTTAACCGACTTCAAAAAAAGGAGGAGGTTCTCAGTTCGTCGGAATCTTTTTTTTTATGTATGTTACTCGACTACTCGAAGACGGCTGGACCAATTTGAAAAATATTTTTTTGTTTGAAAGTATATACTTCTAAGTTGGTCCCATTGTCATGAAATCAGGATCTGATGATGGGATCCTGGAGAAATCGAGGGAACTCTTCAAATATTATAGGCACATCTATAGCGATTTTAGTATTTTCTTAAGTTATTTGTTCATTTGCTTTCGAAAAGTACCATTTCGGTGAAGTGGAACTGATGACAAAGACCAGCATTGGATCATCGGAACTATTTAATACTAAGTAGTTCACTGATACTAAACGGTGATGAGCCGTTGACATAAGGCTATTGTAACTTAGATAATATCATCACCAAATATACTTACCACAAAAAAGTTTAAAATAAAAAAGTTTTTAATAAAAACAAAACCTCCTTCAAAAACCTTGTAAATAATCTAACAAAAAACAGCTTCAAAAATAAATTAATGGCTCTAAAAAGCAAGAAATAAAATATTGAAATATGCATAATAACTAACTCGAAAATTTGTATGCATATCTTATATTAAACAACGTCTTATGAAGTCGGGTGGGGTTTAAACCCATGATTAAAGTTTAGATATATTAGTTTAAATAAAAAATATCCTTCGCCCCCCCCCCCCCCCCCCCCACCCGACTTCAAAAGACGTTGTTTAATATAAGATATGCATACAAATTTTCGAGTTAGTTATTATGCATATTTCAATATTTTATTTCTTGCTTTTTAGAGCCATTAATTTATTTTTGAAGCTGTTTTTTGTTAGATTATTTACAAGGTTTTTTTATAAAATCTTTACAATTACCAACTCATGTTGGAAAATCCTAAGATTTTTAGTAAAACCTAGGATTTACATACGGGCTTTTACAGTATTATAAATTATCTATACAATGTGTTAATGAACTAACGCAAAATGAGAAAACCGTTTCTTCGGACCATCAAACTGTACATCTTTTACTATGGGACCAACTCTGAAATCGCGAAAAAAAATCAGTTGCTTCATACATTTTTATATTTTCGTTATAAATTTTTGTATGAAACTGCTGATTTTTTTTCGCGATTTCAGAGTCGGTCCGATAGTAAAAGTTGTTCAGTTTGATGGTCCGAAGAAACGGTTTTCTCATTTTGCGTTAATTCATTAACACGTTGTATTGTGGACAACATCACAAAAAATTCTCCGATTTCAAAAGTAGTTAAAGCACTTGTGTTATAGAAATCAGAGACAACGGTGGAACTACTACTAAATTCATTTTCTAGATCGACCCAGCCCAAGATTGAACCCTGAACCTCAGAGACGGTTGTCCAATGGAAGAAGGAAGGTGGCGGAAGTTGTGCAATTCCACTGCACACTCGCCGAAATGTATCCGATAAAAATAATAAATTTAAAACATATTAAAAAAGTTAAATAACAAGTGTCATTGCAGTCGGGGGTGGTCGGGGGACCTCATTGATTAAAAATTGTTCCACAAAACAGTCCCCCGACTGCATTGACACTTGTTATTTAACTTTTTAGTTCGTTTTTGGCAGGGCAGTCGTGTTTTTAATATGTTTTAAATTTATTATCTTTATTTTACGCATTTTAGTGACTAATTATATAGTTTTTAAATGTGCTCATTAGGGCCTTTCATTTGATGCCTATATTGTAATAATTGAAGAAAAAAAATTGACACAGACATACATGAACACTGAATACATATACACTCCTTTTTGGGCAGTCGTGTAAAAAAACCGACAAGCTTGCAACCTTGCGTCTATGTTCCAGCTTTTGAGCTTACTACAGAAAAGATTATACCTAGTTGCCGATGAGCATCCTGGCCCTCCGCTCAATGGATTCAAGCGTCAGGAGCTGGTATTTGGCGGAGCCATCCCAGAAATGAGAACAGTACTCCAAACACGATCGAACTTGTACTTGGTATAGATTGAGCAGCTGTTCCAGCGTAAGTACTTTCTCACTTAGTTTTTTCTATGGGCCAAATAATTGGTAAAAAAATACCGGCCAAGTGCGAGTCGGACTCGCGCACGGAGGGTTCCGTACCAAAAAATGGCAAAAAAAAAATACGTTTGTTGTATGGGAGCCCCGCTTAAATATTTATTTTATTCTACTTTTAGTATTTGTTGTTGTAGCGGCAACAGAAATACATCATCTGCGAAAATTTCAACTTTCTAGCTATCACGGTTCATGAGATACAGCCTGGTGACAGACAGACAGACAGACAGCGGAGCCTTAGTAATAGGGTTTACCCTTTTGGTACGGAACCCTAAAAATTGAGATAAATGTCCTTAATTTCACATTTAATTTTAATAATTCCTCATTAGGTGCAAAATGAATGTAAAATTACCCTCCGGATTCTCACCTTTAACTAAGCAATTTCAAGAAAAATATATTCAAGAAATAAGCTAAAGCCGTCGCAGTCTTCAGAGAATGTAAAGCCCTAAATTGTAATATTATTCTTGATAATTCATGTTAAAAGGAAACAGGAAAAAATATGCAAATGAAAGATTATCTGGCTTTACCTGAATTACAGTCTGTATGCGAAGTAACTAAGTAATTCTCATTAGGAAACGGAAATTAAAAACGAAATTGAAATAAATATTTATTTCTGTACTTATTAATTTATTAGGTCTTAAACGTGTTTCTGAAGACATTTATTTTCTTTGTTTCCTTTTGTACTTGATATTCAAATAATTAAGAGCATACATCTTGCAATAAAACACCGGTTTTATTTTTTTTATTTTTATTTTGGAAATTAGTTGGTATTTGGTTTGATTTTTTATTTTCCCGACGTTTCGGCACAACAATTTTTATTGGTTTAAGTTATTGATATAATTTAATTTTGTGAATTAATTAGTGCTAAAAAGAGGGAGAATCTACTGAATGTACCACCAATTAAACCACGCTAGTATCCGTTAAAAGTGTTTTGCGCATGTAAGCTTGAGTACTTAGATTTTTTAATTTTAACTTTAAACGTAAGGTGCCTAGTGTCTTTATCTAGGTAGGGTAGGTACATACCAAAGGACTAATTTTGTACATCATAAAAAAATAAAAACTACTAATTCTAGTTTTACAAATATAAGTAGGTTCTACGTAATACAAAGTTCAATAGAACTAATAAACAACATTAATAATAAAAAAATATATATTAGTATATAAAACATAAACCAACTGCACCTCGCATATTTATAAATAATAAAGTTTAAAATTAAACTCGATGTTATAGTTTAAAAAAACAATTGTTTCGTTTTTGGCAAAGTCAGTGATCCTCAAAATGTGTATAAAAACCCCAACCGGATCTCCAGAACGCAGCAAATTACATGTAATTGAGAATCGCTATTCGCCTAATTGGTAGGTACTTACCTACCTTTAAGTTTTGAGGACACTAAAAGCTATAATAATAAAGTTGCTATCTAAAAAATAAAAGACCGCATTTTATAGAATAAGTCATGACTATGATCGCAACTACATCATAATTGAAGACACCAGTCGATTTTCATACAAACGAGGTAACTTTGAAGCCGTGGTTCTACGCCAAGGATTGACCTACCTGTGATCTGATGATTGCCATCTAGGGACTGAATGGAGGAGATTCAAATCGCTATACGCACCCAACACGTGCCTTGTCCCGTGTCCAGGAATTACACCTTACTGTCCCGGATTTCAAATACCTAGAGTAGAGTAATAAAGTTAACTTCTATTCCAAAAATATAAAGTAATTTGAAATCATTTGCTGTCAGGTGTCTTTAATTAAGTGACCGCACCACTATAACTCTAAACACACACTCATAACTCAAAACACTAAACACTCAGCAAAAATTCCGTATTGCTACTGCTTTTTGTGTACTCAAACCTTACTTGTTCATAGCTAGACATCAGAAGCAATATCCAGACAAGGTCATAATCATTTAGTATATCGCATACTTATAGTTAATCATGTAGTGCAATCACACCTTGTCGGAGACTAATTTGAGCAAAAAACCTCTTCAAGTTTTCCACTATACAACTGGGTGGGTTGTTAAAATTATAGGTATCTTTGAGGTTTTTTATAGGGGTTCCATAAGGTTAAGTGACTTGTTGTTGCCCTCAAGTAGCGCCGCCATCGCCATGCCAATACACTTATTTTCATTAATCTTAAACCGGTCAGTTAAAAAAACGGAAATTATGTTCGTTTGATTTGTCTTATGTCTTATTTATTGAAATACTTTTCATTCTTTCAAAACCTTACCATTCTTTCAAAACTACAGAATATGCACTATCCAAAACTGTGTTCAAGCTTTTGGTTTGACTAATGATATCTGATGACTAGACCACTGAAAGGGGGTTAAATATGCAAATGCATATGCAATAGGTATGCATTTGCATATAATCCGGTCCCTACTGATGACATTTTGTGATTTGATAACGGAACCTTAACGAAACTGAATTTATTTAATGCTGTGTATTTTTTCTTTTAAAAATAATAATAACTTTAAATATTCATTGAATTTAAATATTTGACAAAATCAATAATAACAAGCACTTTATTTCACACAAAAGGCGGCCTTATTGTTAAGTAGTTATTGTCTCTAAGCCTTTGTTTCTCAATGTTTATTAATTTCTGGGTATTTGTTAAAAGCTCTCTTCCATTATTTGTTTTCAATAAGCTTCGATTCGATACTAAAAGTTATTTATTTTAATTGGATATGATGAACGGCAATTTGGGTCGCATCCTGATACTTACCATGAACTTTTAACTAACAAACGAAATCAAAATGTATTATCTACATTATTGAAGTCTGTACAATTTTCTATAACTATTTAGAAGTATACAATAAAATAAGTGTATAAAACACGGTAATTAAATGAAGATTTAGTTTTCAAAAATACTTATGGACATTTGATTATATTTTAAGATTATAATATTATGTGTGTGTGTGTGTGTGTGTGTGTGTGTGTGTGTGTGTGTGTGTGTGTAAAAAAAAACATAACTTACGTCCATCGTTTGCGTTTTGTGAGACGTACCACAGATTACTACGTGCTTAAATAAACAATTTGAACAGTCTTTTAAATGCATTTTAAATGCAAATGCACCCTAGGTAAATAGTTTCTCTGTTTCCATGTTAAAAGTACCTAATAAGAATATAGCGCTCAATATTCCCGTTTAATTTTAGTGGTTTAGCAAGCTCAACACATTTTCTTTGTCATAAGTACAAGACGTAGGAACGAGGGTACTAAAAGTAAAAGCGGCCTTTTAAGTTCTGACTTTATACTTTAATCGAGCCCATAGCTTCTTTGTCAGGGAAATAGGGGCTGATAGGGTCCTTGAGATCTTAGTTTTAATTTTAACCTCCGAGGTCCTTGAGGGACTGTGACACAGTCAAATAATGTGAAGATAATTATGATTCTTTTAGATACCTAAATCGTTTTGTTTTTGTCACTAACTTATTGACTAAATACTTTTTTAAATATGATTTTTAGGGTTCCGTACCCAAAGGGTAAAAACGGGACCCTATAACTAAGACTCCGCTGTCCGTCTGTCTGTCTGTCTGTCTGTCACCAGGCTGTATCTCATGAACCGTAATAGCTAGACAGTTAAAATTTTCACAAATGATGTATTTCTGTTGCCGCTATAACAACAAATACTAAAAACAGAATAAAACAAAGGGCTCCCATACAACAAACGTGATTTTTTGTCGTTTTTTGCTCTATATTAATAATGACAACAGGTAGACAGTTAAAATTTTCACAGATGATGTATTTCTGTAGCCGCTAAAACAACAAATACTAAAAACAGAATAAAATTAATATTTAAGGGGGGCTCTCATATTTTCTGGTTGACCCGGACCATTACCCGCCTCTGTGGTCTAGTGGTTCGACCACCCGTGTAAGACGCACGAGTCCCGGGTTCGGTTCCGAGGGAGGGTACAATTTGTACTCAGTTTGGTTGGTGGTATGGCTTATATCAGGTCCGCCTGGCTAGCTACCACCATCTTACCTAAGTCTGACGCTATAATAACAATTTAAAAATTGTTGTCAGTCAGTCAAAATCAGCCAGTTCCTCAGTGGTGAGAATTCCGGGTGTAGTGCGCTTCCACCTTCGGCCTTATCGTCACTTAATATCAGGTGAGGTGAAGGCCAAGCACAGTGTATAAAAAAATCATCTAGAAATCAAAATAGCTACCTACTGGTTGACTCATAAATATATTAAGATAAAAATTGTATGTTTAGGATAACTTAGCTCTAAGTCTTTATCAAAAATCTCTCGGTTTTTTTCCCATTCTTCAAAATACACAAGATCCCCGATACAAAACGTTCATTGTATATTGTAACTGGCTTCAACGTAGCTCGTATAAAGTAATTTTCTTATAACAAGATCTCCGACTTGATTAAGTCTACAAAATAGACTATTCAAGACACAATGGCGAAATATATTTCACTTACAAGTTAAAGCAAAAAGATGTGTAAGAAAAGAGCTGATTATTTTATCATGATTAGGTTTTTTATTCTATGCTGGCGTCTTGATCATAAATGAATTAGTTATTAGAAAAATAAATAAAACTTACCACTTTTTTCACTCACTAGACACATTTTTACTTACTGGAAAATTGATAAGTAACTTACAGTGTTTCAGTTAAATAAAAAGTAAATGGTACATACTGGCATTCTTTTATAAAATGCATTTTCGTCTTTTAAACAGTCAATCACATTTTAACTCAATAATATTCAGTCCACAGTTGTTGTTTGACACGTGAAAATAAGTCAAGTCAAAGTGTCTTTATTTAAATAAACCTTTTTTAACTGACAAGAAGAACGGGCGCAAGAAACTTATCAGCTTTAACAGAAATAAGTAACGATATTAATTAATTTAATTTAACTTTATTAAAATTTATTAATTTCACCACACACACATTTCTACCACAATATGACAGAATAAGGTTGTTCTATATTTAAAAATTCCACGTTTTCTACAATACAAATATTCCAGAACCAATGAGACGTTCCTTTCATCACAACTGCATATTGTTCCTTTTTCGAATCGTCTCGTCTTGGTATTTTCTTCTTAACGGCGCGGAATAAAATTTTATCGTGGTATGCAAGACGATAATTTGGGGTGCTTCGACGAAATGCAATAAATCAGAAATTGTATGTTATAAGTTCACACTTTTATATAAACAGTAACTTAATTAATAAACTGAAGAATAACATTTTAACATTGAAAATGTTTGTGTGATCCAGTGTGTGTGCCCGCTGTTCAGCCAAAAGTACATGGCCGTAGATCGGTCAAAATTGGACCTCTATGAAATATCTCTATAAAGAGGTGTCGAAATGTGCAGGACTCGGAGATCTATCGTATTCGTATGGTGCTTGAATTTTGAAAATCGGTCGGGAATTGTTTGAGAATTTTTTATAAAATTGAAAAATAATGAAATTTTGTTCTGACTTGCTAGATAAAAATTAGAATAACTTTTGTGAGAGCCTTAATCAAAATTCTGAAAAAAAGCGTCTGTAGATTGAATTGGGCTACAAAATAAGTCCACTGAGTTGATGATCGGATGTCAGATGTGAGCTGCAGAGGTTCCCAAAAGTGGGAGTGGTTTGTAGTTCGGCCGCGTTGAGGCAGTCAATGGCAGGCTGTCGTGAGGTCTCAGTAAAATGTATTATTTAACTTAACGTATAAAATTGTTTTTTTTTTAAATAGAAGGTCCTGGTGATAATTATCTTTGTTTCAGATGACAGCTGTCAAACTTAAAACAACAATATCTTGGAAAGTACGCATCCCAGACTGATGGTGTCTTTGAAAAAATTAAAGATCTTAAGTAAGATCTGCTTTTCAGATAGTTGTCAAATTTAAAACAACAATATATCTCAGAAAGTACTCATCCTAGGCTGGTGTTAGCAGGTATTCAAGATAATCATTTGATAAATTATTTAATGAACACACAACATTATCGATCTCGATTACGATTCCAATATAAAATCAACTGCAGTTATTTCTCAAATTAATAAAACTATTTTAGGGTTTTCGAAGGATTTATGCTAGAAATCATGCAATGTTTCATCTACAATCTTACCTTTTTAGACCCAAGCCTTGACAAAATCTCTCAATCTATTACTTCTTCATTTCTTTTATTCTTTACATACCTATCAAAAACAATGTATTATGTTATAATGTGTAATAGTAGGTTATGATACGAGGTTGGTAAGGTGGTTTTTAAAACGAGTTGACGTTTTATAAGCCCGAGCCGCAGGCGAGGGTTTATAATCGTCACGAGTTTTAAAAAACCTTAACAACCGTGTGCCATACTACGTTTTTCAATACATTTGCGAGAAAACATTACTTATAGGTACCTACTACTAAAATTGTAATCTATACATATAATAAAACTGTAAATTCTAAATATTTGTGCGCGTATTACGCAAAAACCCAAAACCCATCAAAAAAGAATTTTGATGGGCTTTTCACAGTTTAGTTAATTAAGGTCCAACTCAAAATTTAAGCTATGTTTAATTAAATTCAGGTGGGTGGAACTAGGGAATCAGCTTGAACTCTCCGTAGTACCAGCTTTCATACACTAAAGAGGTCATTTTAAACTGGTTCTATATTTTTCTACTGTCCACGCAGACGAAGTCGCGGGCGAAAGCTAGTAGAAATTAAAAAAAAACGTACGTAAACAAAAACGCATGGCGCGGGCGTGCGGTAAAATCAACTTACCGCACGCTGTACTAAACCGTAAACAAAAACGCACGGCGTGCGGTAAAATCAACTTACCGCACGCTGGCCTGTCATCGTAAGCTCACATTTTCGAGCAAATGTATTGAAATAGTACATTATGATATAAGTGCGGTACGTTGAAAATTACAGCCGAGGCGATATTGCTAGCCCGAGCCGTAGGCGAGGGCTACAAGAAAGCAGAGGCTGTAATTATCAAAGCGCACGTATGTCATACGACGTTTTATAACATATTTGCGAGGAAATAAATAAAACTCGGACTTTGCACCTTTGCTTGTTTTCCATATGATTAAATTTTGATACGCTTGTAAGTATCTTATCAAATCTTATCGGTCAATTTTTCGGGCAAGAGGCTTAGAGTAGCCCTTTTCGCTGCCTCTGAGACTTCTGGCGGTGTTGAATTAATAAATTCATCAGTACTTGACGACATTTTCAAATAAAAACAATACAGCAAAAAAAAAAAATTAGCAATGCGCGCGCATCAGCGCTTTTTTTAAGGCAAAGGCATAAAAACAGCCAGTATTACTAATAAAGTAAATTAATATTTTTGTGTTTTTGTTATAAATAAATGGTTGTAATTTATTGTCAACATTAATTAAATTGAATAATTAAATGTTTATTTATTATATTTTATCTCCCAAAGTTAATTTTAACCATAAAATGTTGACTTCTTTTCTGACATAAAAACTCTTTGCTACGATTTAAAAAAGTACCGTTCGTTTTAGACGAAGTATGATAAACCGTGCGGTAATGTAAAGTAAAACGCACGGTTTATCAAGGAAACCGTGCGTTTTACTTTACATTACCGCACAAGTTCGTAATGAGATACAATACGATTTTGAAATTGATGTAATAAGAGACCCTTTACGAGCAAATATGTTATAAAATTAAGTTACTTATACCAACTCAGATTTTCTAACTAACAACGCTTATATTATCATAAAACGTTTTATTAAAACTCAGCGTGATACAAGCTGAACAAACTAAACTACCTATATTAAAGTTTACACAGATTTGTTTGTATCATAATATTCTAAACATAAGCGTTTAATAATAACGAAAAGCTAGACTATATTGCTTAAAGCGAGCGCGGAGTTAATAAAACACACTTCCATTGTAAACGCTACAAGGCAGCTTTGTAAAATGAATTCTATTATAATAAACTTGTCGACTACTTTCTAGGAAAAAATAGAAGCACTTTTTAACAAAGAAATTCTTTTTGAAAGAAATAATTTGATTGTTCAGAAAAAAATATCAACAAGTTACAGTATTAAATAAGACGCAGTCAAAATATCGAAATAACATTTTGGGACCATCTCACGAAATTAGTGTTTTTCCAATGAAGTTATCTAAAGAATAAAAGCATTATTATTGATGTAAACTTTAGTTTTAGGAAGCAAAATTCTGAATTAGTGCCGTATAGAGAGAAAAACACAATAAATTGTCAGGTATTTTAAAACGAAGACAATATGTTCAAGTGGAAACGAAAACGTTTCAGCTGTAACAAATAGGAATACGACTCATATTTATTTTTTTACTTATTGTTTGTATTGTCAAGGAGTTTCCTATAGAGAGAAAACTTTAAAAAATGCTTTTAATCACAGAGAAATAAAATATTAAAAAATGCTCAATTTGGTACACTTTGACATGTTTTTTTACTGGTATTTACAGAATCTAAAGTAATTTTTATTTTTTCTTAGGAATAATGAGGTATTTGTCTAATGTATTGCGTGTTTTGTATATACTTATATCTATTTAATAATTTGATAGGAATTTTCAAAGTTCGCTCTCATTACGGCTCGCGCAGAGTTGTTTTGATCCTTTGTATTGAAAATTTAAAAATAGAATGTGATGCGAGTCTACAGCCTTAACTGCAAGTTTTAAATAAAATATTATTTCCAAAAGATAGTAGGTATGTTAGTACACATAAAGTGTTCAACTTTTTTTTATAAAACTTCTTAGAACGATCTAAGTTCTAAGATCTAAGTATAGCAGGCATGCTCATGCACGACATGATTGACTTATAATCGGGAGGATGACGAATAATGAATAAAATAACGAAATACTTATAAAAATCGTAAACATATTAAACTTTTAGAGTAGCTTGTATACCTCTTGGTTTTATATACTGCGTTATTATTTGTTTTATGACCCTTCAAAGTTGGGTGTAAAAGTCCATTTAAAAAGTACCTATTAAATAATACCTTTAATTAGTTCGAAAAATGTATAGCAATGTCTAAGAAACCATTTTGATAAACACAGCATTTAATACAAGGTTAATTTTTAAGTATATCTAAAAATGAAATGGGGTGTTCAGACCACGTAATGAACAACTTTTACTATGGGTCCAACCTCGAAATCGCGAAAAAAAATATCAGCTGTTCCATAGAAAAGTACAACATCGACTCGACTATAATGTATGGAACAACTGATTTTTTTCGCGATTTCGTGGTTGGTTGGCCCCATGGTAAAAGTTGTTCATTTACGTGGTCTGAACACCCCATTTCATTTTTAGATATACTCAAAAATTAACCGTGTATAGTACAGATCGGTGAGTCTATTTGTGTGCATTTCAAACTGTGATATCTCCGGCAGTTTTCATGCTAGCGAAATAATTCTTTTACAAATGTAAATTTTTTTGAGACATAATTTATGTAAAATAAAAAAATTGTCATCATGCCAATTCTACCATTCTTTGTTCCTTACAAAGGGCGAATTGGTTGTCTTCAAATATATGAAGATTTTTTTTTAAATTCAGAGGCAAGTGATTGCGAGGCGAAAAGAGAGTCGGAAGGGTGGAATTAGGACGAATAAAAAATAAGGCTATTTCACAGGCTACGGGCGAAAGTTGGAGCACAAATTACGCTTTGTACCAATTTATCTATTTTTATTTCGTTCCAAATCTTCTCATTGTTCGGTACGCGGAGGAATCTACGTCTACACAGCTTTCAGTAATCATTTTTCAACCGACTTCAAAAAAGGAGAAGGTTCTCTGTTCATCTGTATGTATGTTTTTTTCATGTATGTCCACCGAGTACTCGGAGACGGCTGAACCGATTGCAATGATTCAAACGTTATTTTGTTTCGAAGTTGTAATTACATCAGGTTTGTTTCCAAGATGGTCCCATTTTTTTGAAATTTTGATTCAGTTTGCATTTAGAATTTGGATGCAACGCATTCCTATGTTTTCTTAATATTTGGCACCAATGAAATATGTATGGAAGGTATTGACATTTCAAAATTCATTGGTTAGCGAAAACATAGTGAGATAGCAAAATTCATGACAACTTTTGCAAATGTAACTTAGGCTAGGGGGTCTTCTGTATAAACTTGCAACACTAAACTACAATTTTATTAATGGCTGCCTAACTTAAAATCCTCCTACGGCTGGACAGATTTGGATGAAATTAGTTTGGTAGACAGATTAGGACCTAGATTATCATACCAAGGCATTTTTTTCCCCGGTCAAGGGTTGCATAATCTATATATTAATAATATACTATAACGCGCCAAAACGTCCCGAAGACTTTTAATATCGCGAATGTCAACAACCACCATTACCTCCATAGATCAAACATTTGCCCAGAGTATTGTCGATTCTCGCGCCATCTTGTCAACCATTGACTTCGCTCGCTCAAGTGATGTTCCATCTTTGTTGACTTCGCTCGCTCGACTTGGCAGATAAGCGTTTGACCACCGACAATGTTGACCGTCCGCCACGCTCTCTGACTATGCATACCGTAGCCTGTCATGGAATAATGGAGCGGAGAAAACATAAGGCTATTCAAATAATATTAATTAGACAACCATTTTTTCCTCGAATTGGGGTAATGGCACAGAATACAAGTACAATGGAAAAACCTATTAAAACGAGTTACTATCAGAATACCCACATTGTAAAATGACAATATAGCCCAAACGTCTTGATATTAAAACGCAATAGTTACTAAATAGACATGAACGCTAAACGCCTTCGTAGCAAAACGTCTGGATTTTAAAATGTCGTAATTCAAAATACGCTAGTTGCAAATAGTCTTTATATTAAAATGCCAAAGTTACTTAATAGACATGAGCGTTGAATGATATAGTAGCAAAACGTCTGGATATTTAAATGCCATAGTGACTTCTTTGAAGAACAAAAAAAGAGAAAAATATATTGCTTTTCACAGAAAATATAGGTTGAAAATCACAAAAGAACAAGAAAAATATATATATTATTTTTGAGTCTCTTTAATGCACGCAAGAGAGTCAAAGTCAAAGTCAAAGTCAAATAAGCTTTATTCAAATAAACTTAATAATTAAGTACTTTTGAATCGTCTATATTTTCCTACCACCCGTTCCAGACTTTTTTAGCTGACAAGAAGAACGGGCGCAAGAAACTTATCAGCTGTAACAGCCATAAGTAACGATATTTACAAACTTGAATATATCGTTACCAAATAATTACAACAGGGTGACAGGATTATTGGCAACAACATAGACTTATTACATTATATTACTTCAACAAAGTACTTATAGTAGCAAGTTATGTGTTACATCATTTCCACGCATTTTGATCTTTAAGATAATCATCTACTTTATAATAACCTTTACTCATGAGCGTTTTTTTAACATGGTTTTTAAATTCATGCAAAGGAAGATCAATCACTTGTTGCGGAACTTTATTAATAAAGGCTATGCTTTTCCCCATAAATGAACCTCTAGTTTTTGCAAGCCTAAATCTTGGAACGGCAAGTTTATCTTTATTTCTTGTATTAAACTGGTGAATATTTCTGTTTTTAGCAAATGAATCATAGTGTTTCCTTACATAAACTAAATCTATTTTATGTAGGAAGAGAGAAGCTATTTGGTATACTTTTTATCGCTTAAACAATATTTTCTAGCCTGTCGTTTAGTTTTATGAATATTTTTAGCTATCCCATTCTGTATTTTTGTAATCCAACTAATTTGACTTCCGTTTAATAAGGTATTAACTTTTGCAATTCCAGACGTTTTGCTACTAGCTCATTCTGCTTGTATGTCGTCCGGCTGAGTTGACTCTCTGCTGACTGGGTATTCTGCTTTTATGTCGTGTAGCTGAATTGTCTTTCGGCTATCTTGGTATCTTGCTTTTATGTCATCCAACGTAATTGGTCTTTCAGCGAAAAGGTCATACTGATAGAGAGGGGTCTGATTGTCTGTTTGTTATATTTTCACGCCTAAACTCCTGAACCAATTTTGATATTTTTTGGTGATTGATATGAGTATATATTGGACCTCGGAGAAGGATATAAACTTTTATTTTTTATCCCTGAAGATGCCGGAAAATCATCAATTTGGTATCTTGTAAATGAGTAACATTACATGGTGGCTGCGGTCCCCTTTTAAATTTATAAGCTGTGTTAGTAAGGTAGGGGGGTAAAGTTAATTAAAAACCATAATAACTATGGATCTCGAAGACGAAATCAATTACGAACCCTTTCTGCATACTGATTCTGACTACGTTATAATAAGGTCCTGCCTATCTTATCGTAACTAATTAAAAACAACAATACGCTTCCCTTTAATAATTTAATAATAACGTTAATCAGTACAAATGTATCCAAACATTCCAAAACAACTTCGAGTTAATTGAAAAACCTCAACGCATATGAATATTTTAATCAAGATCGGTAGTCAGACAACTCAGTATGAACGTTTTAATTTATTAAAATGCGCCTTTAATTGGTTCTGTCGATGCAGGGGCAGATTACGCCCGAATTAATTACCGCCCGCCCTACCGAACGCTATGTTATAATACAAAGTTTAGCCTCAAGGGCGCTTCATTTCAGGATCCGTAAGATATTAATTATGATTATTACCAACAAAAGTGATAGCACAAATAATGTGTGACTATAAAAGCATAGGCATATTGTGCAATGCGATTTAACATTGTAGGTACAAAAGAAATGACTAACTTCAGAGCGGTTGCGGTACAAAACAATGAAATTTTTGAAGCGTTGTACGCTTTTTGTAAAGGCGGAAAAATGCTAAACTCGCGTCAGTAAGAATCACGTGGCTGATCGAAAATGCGTAAGACGGATGTGACGGATGGAGAGTAGACAGCTGGTGGCGGCAGTATCCCCCTCTTTTTCTACGGGGAGCGTTGAAAATGGCGGCGCGTCATTTTAAGACGTAAACACTTGTGTCACCAGCAACGCGCTAATTTTGAAAATGGAACTAATAGCAGCGATCTCTTCGGTGAAATCATCGACTTATTTATACTGTGTGACTATAAGTTTAAATCGTAGAATGCGTGCATGTAGAAATTGAATCGTATTGTAGATCACATGATACACAAAAGAAGGATCACATACTGCCACGTCTGTCACGTTGCTACGTCATGATTTTAGTTAAAAAAACACAGGCGTAAAAAGGATATAGAGTATGCGCAGAATATCTTGGCGGCTCTGAACTTCGCGCGGAACGCTGCGAAGTAGGGCGTGCGCGGGGACGGTGCGCGGGTGGAAGCACTCGACGTGTACGGGTCACGAGCAATAAGATTAGAGGTGGTTAATATAGCATCTAGCGCCATATTATAGCGCGCTATTTGTACATAGCGCACATAGCGCGCTATGTAAGTAGACGCTATGGCGCTATGAATATCGCGCGTGGCAACAAGTAGCGTCGTCGTTGGCCGGACGGGGGCCGGCCATTCGTTATAGTTAAAAAACATCGCGTGCGCGCTTTTGCTACCGGACGCGTTACGCGCGGCGCGTTTCTCTCGCAACACGCTAGGTACGAGTATAATATAGCGCGCGACCTTATATTGTGTTAGTTCGATTAGGACTTTTATGACACAACTAGTCAATTAGTTAGTATTATGTAAAAGTTATTTAGCTAAGCTAAGTTAGTTGAACGAGAAATATGGTAAAAACAACCGAATTTCAAGGGTCAATAAGGTCGAAAATCGCTTGCACCTATTTTTTAACTAGAAAACATTGTCTAGTGGTCACTAGTTAAAAAAATGAATGCAAGCGATTTTCGACCTTATTGACATTTACCAAAATTACGGTTTTTAATGAAACATCAGAAGTAGTAAACGAGAATACGGCAAAAAACAACCGAATAGCAAACGTCAATAAGGTCGAAAATCGCTTGCACCTGTTTTTTTTTAAACTAGAAAACATATTCTAGTAATCACAAGTTAGAAAAATGAGTGCAAGCGATTTTCGACCTTATTGACATTTATCAAAATCACGGTTTTTATTGAAACATCAAAATTAGTAAACGAGAATACGGCAAAAAAACAACCGAATTGCAAACGTCAATAAGGTCTAAAATCGCTTGCACCTGTTTTTTTTTAACTAGGAAACATTGTCTAGTGACCACAAGTTAGAAAAATGAGTGCAAGCGATTTTCGACCTTATTACGAAACTTATTTTCGAACTTTAGACAGTTCTAAGCCCGAAAAGTATAAGATAAAGTTCATTAGTTTGCTGCTTTATTTTATTTAAGACTAAAATGTAACGTATTAATAAATAACGTTTTTATAAAGCGCGCGATCTGTCTAACGAACGACGTGTGAAGTAACGTGTTACGAAATCTAACGTGCTGCATCTAACGCGTTTGCCAGCCGCCCGCATGCTACCTGATAAATAGCGCGTTATAACATAGCGTATTTAATAGCGCGCTAGAAATCAATAGCATATAGTCTGTAGCGTGCTGTTGCTTTATAGGCGTTATGAACAACTCTAAATAAGATGTACGTACACACTTTAGAACTATGTCACATTCAACTCTCAGTGTGAAAATGTCATAGGTTGTTCAATAACGTAATATGACATAAGTTCTAAAGTGTGTGTATGTTACCGGCAATGTATGAAATGCAGGCATTGTATACAATGCCTAGGCATTGTATACAATGCCTGGCCCTTTTAGGCAATGTATGAAATATAATGAATATTGATATCTATTTCACACATTACCTAGGCAGTGTATACAATGACTAGGCATTGTATAGAATGCCTGCTGGTCCACCGGCAATGTGTATAATAAAAAGATTTTCGAGAATAGATTCGAGGGGGGATCGAGGGGGGCTTGGGGAAAGCTCGAGGGGGGGGGGGGCTTGAGGAAAGCTCGAGGGGGGGGGCTCGGGGAAAGCTCGAGGAGGGTTCGATGGGGGCTCGAGGGGGGCTCGAGGGGGGCTCGAGGGGGGCTCGAGGGGGGCTCGAGGGGGGCTCGAGGGGGGCTCGAGGGTGCTCGAGGGGGGCTCGAGGGGGCTCGAGGGGGGCTCGAGGGGGCTCGAGGGGGGCTCGAGGGGGGCTCGAGGGGGGCTCGAGGGGGGCTCGAGGGGGGGGCTCGGGGAAAGCTCGAGGAGGGTTCGATGGGGGGCTCAAGGGGGGCTCGAGGGGGCTCGAGGGGGGCTCGAGGGGGTCTCGAGGGGGCTCGAGGGGGTCTCGAGGGGGCTCGAGGGGGCTCGAGGGGGCTCGAGGGGGGCTCGAGGGGGCTCCAGGGGGCTCGAGGGGGGCTCGAGGGGGGCTCGAGAGGGGCTCGAGGGGGCTCGAGGGGGGCTCGAGGGGGGCTCGAGGGGGCCGAGGGGGGCTCGAGGGGGGCTCGAGGGGGCTCGAGGGGGCTCGAGGGGGGCTCGAGGGGGCTCGAGGGGGGCTCGAGGGGGGCTCGAGGGGGCTCGAGGGGGGCTCTTTGGAATCGAACCTGCTTCACTCCTGTAGGTCCCGCGTATAGGTTAGAAATTTAAGGCGAGCGCGGAGCGCAGCGGAGCGTGAGCCTTAAATTTCGAGGTTATTTTTTTATAACAGACAACAGAAATTTGAGTTTGTAATCGAACCTGCTTCACTCCTGTAGGTCCCGCGTATAGGTTAGAAATTTAAGGCGAGCACGAAGCGCAGTGGAGCGAGATCCTTAAATTTCGAGGTTTTTTTTTATAACAGACATACGAAATATACTTATTTTACACATTGCCGGTGGACCAGCAGGCATTGTATACAATGCCTAGGCAAAGTATAAAATGAATTATATTTCATACATTGCCTGATCGTTTCAGGCATTGTATACAATGCCTAGGCATTGTATACAATGCCGGATTATACACATTGCCGGTAACATGTACATCTTATTGCTCGTGACTGTACCCTGCGCGAAATATCACTTGCAGTTAACTTTCGAGCCACCAAGTTATTTTGCGCATATTGTACTTACGTTTGTTTTTTAGGGTTCCGTACCCAAAGGGTAAACGGGACCCTATTACTAAGACTCCGCTGTCCGTCTGTCTGTCTGTCTGTCACCAGGCTGTATCTCATGAACCGTGTCAAAGTCAAAGTCAAAGTCAAATAAGCTTTATTCAAATAAACTTAATTATTAAGTACTTTTGAATCGTCTATATTTTCCTACCACCCGTTCCAGACATTTTTAGCTGACAAGAAGAACGGGCGCAAGAAACTTATCAGCTGTAACAGCCATAAGTAACGATATTTACAAACTTTAATATATCGTTACCAAATAATTACAACAGGGTGACAGGATTATTGGCAACAACATAGACTTATTGTTATATTACTTCAACAAAGTACTTATAGTAGCAAGTTATGTGTTACATCATTTCCACGCATTTTGATCTTTAAGATAATCGTCTACTTTATAATAACCTTTACCCATGAGCGTTTTTTTAACATGGTTTTTAAATTCATGCAAAGGAAGATCAATCACTTGTTGTGGAACTTTATTAATAAAGGCTATGCCTTTCCCCATAAATGAACCTCTAGTTTTTGCAAGCCTTAAATCTTGGAACGGCAAGTTTATCTTTATTTCTTGTATTAAACTGGTGAATATTGCTGTTCTTAGCAAATGAATCATAGTGTTTCCTTACATAAACTAAATTTTCATAAATGTATTGGCCTGCCAAAGTTAAAATATTTATTTCTTTGAACAATTCTCTCAAGGTATCTCTTCGCCGTAGATTGTATATGGCGCGAACAGCTCTTTTTTGGAGTACAAAAATATTTTCAATACTGGCAGCTGAGCCCCACAATAGCAGTCCATATGACATTACACTATGAAAATAACTAAAGTATACTAACCTTGCCGTTTCAATATCAGTTAAAAGCCTTATATTCTTAACAGCGAATGCCGCTGAACTAAGTCTACTTGACAAGGCCTCAATATGTGGATCCCATTGCAGTCGAGAATCTAGTGTGATACCTAGAAATTTTGTACTCTCAATAAACTCGACTTCATCGTCATTCAAATTAATATTTAATTTTGTCTGCTCAACATTAGGTAATGAGAATTTAACACATTTAGTTTTTTTGGGGTTAAGTGCTAAATTATTACTATTAAACCAGTATGAAACTTTAGAGAGGGCACTATTTACTTCGTCCGAACAGTTATTACCTCTGTTTACTTTAAAAACTAAAGAAGTATCATCCGCAAATAGTACTGTCTCACATAAATTATTTGCGTAGTTGGGAAGGTCATTTATATAAATTAGAAACAACAATGGGCCCAATATTGATCCCTGTGGCACATCCATATTGATGGGGGCTCCGGTAGATTCAGTTCTATTAATCACTACTTTCTGAGTTCTATTGTACAAATACGATTTCATAAGACTAACTGATTTATCAGAGACACCATAATGTTCTAGCTTCTTTAATAGTGTTTGATGATCAACACAATCGAATGCCTTAGAAAGGTCACAGAAAATGCCAATTACATCTTGCTTTTCTTCCCAAGTGTCAAGAATATGTTTGAGAAGTGCAATTCCAGCATCAGTAGTACTTTTACCCTTGGAAAATCCAAACTGATTTTTATGAAGTAGATTATTGTATGTGAAGTAATCTAATAATTGGGAATATATAATTTTTTCAAATATTTTACTAAGTGCTGGTAGTATAGATATTGGCCTAAAGTTAGCTGGGTCACTTTTATCCCCAGATTTAAAAAGAGGAATCAATTTACTATTTTTCATTAGATCAGGAAAGACCCCTTCGTCAATACATTTGTTAAAAATAAAAGCCAAGTAAGGGGCTAGTATATCAATTATTGATTTAATAATGCTTGTTGACATGCCCCAAAGATCTTCTGTTTTTTTAACATTAATTGTTTTAAAAGCTTTAATGATATCTGCACTATTTATATATTTAAAGGAAAAACTTTCATTGCACTTATCAACACTAGACTCCAGAAGGGAGACAGCGATGTTGGGACAAGCACTAAGAGTACTGGTAGTTTCTGCAGGTATTCTAGCAAAGAAATCTTCAAAAACTTTAGCGACCTCATTGTCAGATTGCTAGAATAGTGATAGCTAGAAAGTTGAAATTTTCACAGATGATGTATTTCTGTTGCCGCTATAGTAACAAATACTAAAAACAGAATAAAATAAATATTTAAGGGGGGCTTCCATACAACTAACGTGATTTTTTTTGTACGGAACCCTTCGTGCGCTAGTCCGACTCGCACTTGACCGGTTTTTTTTCCTTCAGCCCCCCATATGACCATCGAAAATAATCGAAATAGGATAGTTAAATCACGTGATAATAGCGTTTTATCGACACTCAACTGTCAAAATCCATTATCTTTTGACAGCTGCACTATGTCCCGTATGAATAATTTCGTACAAATATAAATTTATAAAATTATAGTAAATGAAATAATATTAATTTAGCCTTAGATGTATTGACCCTTTGTTTATCTCACAATAAAGAATTAAATTGAATTTCCATCATACCTGTTATTTAATTTTGAACCCTTAGTAATGATAATTAATAGAGAACGGCTGTTTATATGTATCAGTTACATAATTATTCTTTGAAAATACAATATACACCAAACAAAACAACAGTTTGGCTTCTTTCATTAACATTAATTTGGTTTTTTGTGTTATTAAATACATTGTAACTAAATCTAGTATTCTGCTCAGTAACTATCTTCAGACGATGAATTTAGCAAAACGACAAGTTCATAAGCACTTAAGCTAAAATAACATTTAGGGCTCTTACACACGAAGAACGTCCTATTTAAGTTACAACAGCTAGTGAAAAAATGCAAGTGTGATCCACAAACAAAAACAAATAACTAAGTACGAGTGTAAGTCACAATGAGTGTGACCGATGACTAATTAGTGAGTGACAAAATTAAAATAAAAAGATATGAGATATTAAAGAATATTACATACAAACGTACATACAAGATACGCGCGAAAAACATAAACCTTTCCTTGCAGTCGGGTAAAAAAACACCTTTAAGGGAATTACAGAGGTCAGGCTGACAAAATTCGCTGTATTACGAGATATTTTTCTCAAAAAGTAAAAATGATTAATCCAAAAAACTTTTTTAACAAAAAAAAAACCTCCTTCAAAAAACCTGAAACAAAAACAGCTTCAAAATTAAATACCTCTAAAAAAGCGAGAAATAATATTCTAATCATTAGTTACGCATAACATTATTAATAAAACACGTCTATTGAAGTCGGGTGGGGCTGGAAGACAAGTATTTTTTTTTTTAATATTTCTGAAAGCCCCACCCGACTTCATTAGACGTGTTTTATTAATAATGTTATGCGTAACTAATGATTAGAATATTATTTCTCGCTTTTTTAGAGGTATTTAATTTTGAAGCTGTTTTTGTTTCAGGCTTTTTGAAGGAGGTTTTTTTTTTGTTAAAAAAGTTTTTTATTTTCAACTTTTTAGTGGCAGGTATGTAAGCATGTAAATATTTTTTAACTTTATAAAATATTTTCAATGGTAAAATGCCCACAACTCAAATTCCCAATTTACGCTGTTTGTTTTTGAGGAGTTCCATTGTGTCTTCGTAGTCCAAGTCTAGTCCAGAACCTTGCATTGCAGACCATGGTTTGGTTTGTTTTGGATTGTCATAAACCTACCAAAATCCAAATCACTTTACATATACTATTTGAATTTGAGGAGTTCCCTAGAGTATCTTCGAAGTTCAAAGTCCAATACCCATGAAATTAAAATGTGACCACTCTTGAAGTATACCCTTTCAAACAAAAAAGAATCATCTAAATCTTAATATATAAAATCGTAAACTGAATGACTGAATGACTGACTGACTGACTGACTGACTGACTGATCTATCAACGCACAGCCCAAACCGCTGGACCTAGAGACTTGAAATTTTGCACACAGATACCTCATACAGTGTAGGCATCCACTAAGGAAGGATTTTTAAAAATTCCATCCCTAAAGGGGTGAAATAAGGGATGAAAGTTTGTATGAAAGTCCCCTCAGTTTTGAAGCTAGGATTTTCAAATTTTGTGTTTAGGCTAAAGATTGAAAAATAATAAATACGGGTCTCAGCGTTTTTCAAAATTCTACCCCCGAAGGGGTGAAAAGGGGTATGAAGTTGTGTAATGAAGAAAATCCTTTATTTTCGAAGTCAAAATTGCTAAATATATAATTTAGGCTTATGGATGGAAATCTAACGCAACGTATATTGTTATTGTTAGTATTTCAACCCCTACGGGGATCAACCCCTACGGGGATGAAATGGGGGTGAAAAGGGGTAAATAAACCTAAAAATAGATATGGATGTCGTTATTGGGGTTTTCTGGGATGACGATTGCAAAAATGACATTTATTTTGAAGTCCAACATGGTGGATATGATATGACCCCTCAAGGGGTGAAAATGGGGTTCGAATTTTGTATGGAAAAATAATATTAAATGGACATTACAACTTTAAACTTCGTAGGAGCACGTCTAAAAATAAATAAGCAAACATAAATTTTGTGATTTTGAAAATAAACCCCTTAGGGGGTAAATGGGGTGAGTAAACCTAAAAATATATACGGATGTCGTTATTGGGGTTTTCTGGGATGACGATTGCAAAAATGACATTTATTTTGAAGTCCAACACGGTGAACATGATTTAATCCTCAAGGGGTGAAAATGGAGTTCAAATTTTGTATGGAAAAAAATATTAAATGGCCATTACAACTTTAAACTTCGTAGGAGCACGTCTTAAAATAAATAAGCAAACATATATTTTGTGATTTTGAAAATCAACCCCTTAGGGGGTAAATGGGGTGAGTAAACATAAAAATCGATGTGGAGGTCGTTCTTGAGGTTTTATGGGATGGTGATTACGAAAATGAGATTTATTTTGAAGTCCAACACGGTGGACATGATTTAACCCCTAAAAGGGTGAAAATGAGGTTCAAATGTATGGATAAAGAATATAAAATAGACATTACAACTTTAAAATTCGTAGGAGCATGTCTAAAAATAAATAGGCAAACACATATTTTGTTAATTTGAAAATCATCCCTTAGGGTGTAAATGGGGTAAGTAAACATGAAAATCGATGTGGATGTCGTTCTTGAGGTTTCATGGGATGGTGATTGCGAAAATGACATTTGTTTTGAAGTCCAATACGGTGGACAATACACATCATGGACCTGTACCTGGACATGCACATCCAGGTAACGGGAACGAGAACAGGCACGAGCACGGGCACGGGAACAGGAATGGGAACGGGAACAGGACGAGAATGGGACGGGAACGGAACGGGCCGGAACGGAAACGGAACGGGAAGGGAACAAGAATGAAACGTAAAGGGAATGGAATGGGAACGGTAACGGAACGGGAACGAAACGGGAACGGATCGGGAATGGAACGGGAAAGAGAAAGGGACAGGAATGTGACGGGAACGGTACCGGGAAAAGGAACGGAAGGAGTACGGGACGGGAACGGGATGCAAACGGGAACGGAAAGGGACGGAACGGAATGGGAATGGAACGGGAACGTAACGGGAACGATACAGGAAAGGAACGGGAATGAAAACGGGACGGGAACGGTAAAGGAACGGCACGTGAACGGGAATGGGACGGGTCCGGAACGGGAACCGGACGGGAACGGGAACGTGACGGGGCGGGGACGGGAACGGTACGGGACGGGAACGGGAACGGGAACCGGAATGGGTACGGGACGGGTACGGAACGGGAACAAGAACGGAACGGGACGGAATGGGAACGTAACGGGAACGGGATGGGAACGGGAACGGAACGGGCAGGAAACGGGAATAAAACGGGAACGGAACGGGACGAGAACGGTACGGGAACGGGAACGAGAACGGGACTGTAACGGGACGGGAACGGGAATGGCAACGGAAGGGGTACGAGAACGGGACAGGAAAGGGACGGGAACAGACGGGAACAGAACGGAAACGGGAACCGGAACCGGAAACGTAAAAATGACTGGTCAGATCCAGGTTGAAGGTTCTCTAAGGATTTTCTCTAACATCCACGCGGACGAAGTCGCGGGCAGAAGCTAGTCTGTACATAAACAAAGATGTTATGTTCGAAAATCCGTAAAAACACGTGTGATGGCAAGCTAAATAATTGTAATTTTTCAGGATTATGAAAAAACTACCAGCCAGATCTCTGTAATTTTTTTATGGGACCACACACAAACTATGTTCTTTAAGATAAAAAAAGAATTGTATAAATCGGTTAACAACTGACGAAGTTATGGTAAAACATACAAAAAAAAAAATACCGACGACTTGAGAACCTCCTCCTTTTTTTGAAGTCGGTTAAAAATATGTGTTATTGATATACCTTTTTCGAAGAAAGATTAGTAGTTAGTATCAAATTTTTTATTAAATTTTTAATGTACAAAAAATCTTTTTTCTAGAATATGCCTTATGAGCTGATTTTTTGATTAATAGTTTTGACTTATTGAATAGTGTAGAATAGCTATTGGAATAGTTCATAGCGGCCTCGCTTTTTTGAAAATTTGCTTAACTTTATAATTAAACCCAAAATTGCAGAGAAAGATTTTCATAAAATGCGCGAGGGACTTCTTTGGGGTCATGGATTGAACTACTGTACTAAACAAATGAAATTAAAAAGAAAATTATATTATCTCTTATATAGTTGAATAGTTCATAGCGGCCTCCGAATTTTGAAATTATGTATGGAATATGTGAAAAAAATCCCAATCAGAAACCATAAAACTACTAAAAACGCTCAGAATTAACTGTGAATTTCTCCTAGATACATAATTATTATTACGTAAAATTTATATCAAAATAATCTTTACTTCATAAGAAAATCAAATTTCATACATTTATTTGTTGTTTGTACTTGTTTTCTTTCTGTGTATGTTCAAAGTTGACTCTAAGAAATCGTTCACCAACTTTAATTTTCCTTTCTAACCCTTTAACTTTCCAGTGTATCATCATATTACTTTTTGTCGCGAACACATATAAATGTATTTAGAAGACCCAAAGGTTTCTCTAGGTTGTAGCGCTAAAATCCGTCAAAATCGAAATTTCGACGAAAAAATGTGATAGGGTCCTAAAGGCTCAGCTGAAAGATTGATATTACGTCGAACCGCAGCGAAAATTTTACTATGTCTATGCGTCGAACGTTTAGAATAATTACACCTAGAATCCGAGTCCTCGTATGCAAAGTGAGGCAACTAATACTGAGCCAAAATGGCTTAGTTTTCAGATTTATATCCTTCATACGGTACCTAACCTAATCGTAACTAAAATCCAATAATATAAAAAGTAATTTTCTAAAGGTAGGGAAATTGAAACTATTTTTTACTTATTAGGTATGAATATGTAATAGTGGATAATAAAAAAACTGAAAACGGCTCCATTAATGGCTGTTTACGTTGCCTTACTTTTGACAGTGCGCTTTGTAGGGAATTATCGTTCTAGGTGTTATTATTCTAAGGTCGAACGTTATAAACCTGCTAATTTTAGGAAATCCAAAATCCTTACTTATCCTTACTTAATATTATAAATGCGAAAGTCTGTTTATTTGTTTGTTTGTTACGCCTTCACGTCTTAACTACTGGTCCGATCATCATGAAATTTTGCATACACGTTCTCAGGGGTACAGAAAAGGACATAGAGTACTTTTCATTCCGAAAAACAGTATTGTTCCCGAGGGATAGCAAAAAACCTTTCCACGCAGACGAAGTCGCGGGCGGCCGCTATAATCAATAGGTACATGGTGTTATGGTGTATTTAAGTACATAGTACCTACCAACTTTTCTACAACCACATAAAGAAAGCATGAAATATTTATATCACTTCCAAAAACACGGCGAATACCCAATGTTTTACGTAGCGTACTCTTTGACGAATTAATTCGTCCAAGAGCGTACTATATTCATTGTTTCAAAAGCAATGTATATTTTTGAAAAGGCCTATTTTCACGTCGCTCTGATCCCGCCCTAACCCGACCTTGATCCCGGATTAAGTAGCTAAGCACTTGTGTAATGGAAATAAGAGAAAACATCCCAAAAACAACCGCCTGGACCACTTTGAAAAACAATTCGCGTCTTTGGGATTTACACAATCCCAAAAGGGTTAGAATTTAGAACGATTCTAATGACATGTGAAAATAAATAAAAAAGCATTAAGTCTAGCATACATAGGTCTAGCATACATATTTTAACAGTAATTTCAGTATCACTCTATTTATTTCAAAGGCAGTTTTGTTTTTATGGTTCCGTACCCAAAGGGTTAAAACGGGACCCTATTACTAAGACTCCGCTGTCCATCTGTCTGTCTGTCTGTCTGTCCGTCTGTCTGTCTGGCCGGTTTTTATTTAACTTTTTAGTGCATTTTTGGCAGGGCAGTCGTGTTTTTGAATATTTTTTTAAATTTATTGGTAATATGAATATAAGGTTCTTGGGTAGTATCATAGCATAGACTTAGAAAATTTTTCGCTATGCTCAAGTAGACGGACAAAGGTGCGAGTGAGAAACCGTTTCTTACGGCTTATGCGATGTGCGAGAAAGAGTTGAAAAAAAATGACAGCAGAACCTGGTTTGACTTCATTTATCATCGTTTATCATCTTGGTGAGAAGCGTCCACACGATTATTTTGTTATTTTGATCGCGTTCGGGTTGATTTTGCTCTTATAACAACAAAAATCAATAATGGTGTCGTGTTCTGTATTGAATTGTTATGATACGACAATAACCCAAAGAAATAAGTACTTATTTCACAGGTAAATATAGTTGAATATATTCCCAAACTAATATGATGCTATTTAACGCCTATTTCCTAAATAAAGGCTGATTTCTAAACATTATGTGTTAGATAAAAAAAAAGATACTATGTCCGTGAATTTGAGAAAATAAGGCGTAGATATTGATCAAAAATTATCGATATCCGATACTCATGTCGATTATTTCCAATATAACTTTGTTTGTCTTTGTGAACACTGATAGTTTTATTTAAAGCTGCTTGTAACCGACAGTTTTCAAATGGTAAATTATACCAATTTAAGTACTAATTTAACAATTATTTCCAGGTTTTCTGTAAATCCAGTGATTAAATTAAACTGGATAAATGTCATAAGCCTCCAAGGAGACCTTTAGAAATTATTTAAATAAAATTATTAAAAATCTTGTTTGTGTTTTTTTTACCCGACTGCAAGAGGGTTATGTTTTTCGCGCGTATCTTGTAAGTTTGTATGTAATATTCTTTATTACCTCATATCTTTCAAACGGCTGAACAGATTTCCATGATTAACATATCGTTAGATTTGTCTCGTCAGTCCAAGTGTTTTTAAGAAGGTGGCGTTATAAAAAAACCAACATGGCGGCTGTACGGTGCTATTATACGTGGCGGAAAAAAATTTTTTTTTTTTAGAATACTGCATTATGGCTGTCAAATTAAAGGGCTTATTATAAGGATTTCAAAAAGGTATATCATATAAATAATAACTAAAAATAAATAATTAAAAAAATAAATTAAAAAAAATAAAAAACCCGCCTGTCTAAAAAGACAAGTCAACTGAAAAGATGGAAACAAGATTAAATATTAAAGGCAACATTATAACATGCAGTCGGAGGCATATAACTCAAATCATTCATAATGTCACTTTCTTTATGCATGCCTCCGACTGCATGTTATAATGTTGCCTTTAATATTTAATCTTGTTTCCATCTTTTCAGTTGACTTGTCTTTTTAGGCAGGCGGGTTTTTAATTTTTTTTAAATTTATTTTATTAGAGCAATAATGCATTATGGTTATCGACAACCTAAAATGGACTTCAGTGCATCTCTGAAATTCACGCACACGTTTACAAATTTACAAACACAGGCTCATGTCACTTTTGGTTTCGCAGCCAAGCAAACTCTGTTCGTAGCCACTGTTTTAAGAAACGAATATAGGTAGTTACTTTACATTATTTTTATGCGTCAAGAGTGAGTCTGGCCTAGCCTAACCAATGTGAATCCAGATGCCCAGTCCTTTAGGTCATTAACTCTGGAGAGTCGTTACTTCAATTACCTCAGTAATTGTACACGAAGTAGTTTCTTTCGGAGTTTCTCGGTACTTAATTCTCGGTTTTTATATCAGCTGGGAATAGAAAGAGGGCGTAACAACGTATTTGAGAAAAATGAGAAGGGAACAATTGATGCTATTTTGTTAATTTGTTACTTAATGCTTTATGTGAGTGGGATATAATGGCTTAATTGACTTTTTCTGTCTAAGAATATATCTGAGGGCATGTCGTTTCACAGGTTCTTTAGTTAAGGTTATGTTCCAATTAACTTATTAGACCGATTATTTCAAACACTGAGGTTACACATGGGTTACACACACTGACATGAAAAAAATATTTTTTATTTAACTGGACTGGCTGTCTGTATGATTTGACAGCTAAGTTTTTGTGCCTATTTGAAACGCCACTAGCGTGCGTCTAAAGAACTAATTTTGACGTACAATATGAATATAGTTGCCGTGATGGTCTCTCCAGACTTCAAACTTTAGTACCATGTACGCACGCTATGCTCACGCTACGTGCTACAGCGCCAAAATGGCGGAAATCAAATAGGCACAAAAACAGTTTGACATAAGCCTGTCCAGTGTAAATATATGCAGGTCAGTGGTTACACACGAATTCTTTTCCAATTTTAATTGAAACCAGCAGATTGTGCTAACTGGAAAAATGTGTGAAATAAAACAATTTTTAACGGATACTAGCGCTGTTTTATTGAAAGTACTTTGGTAATTAGTTGGTATTTGGTTTGATTTTTGGTTTTCCCGACGTTTCGACAACTTTGCAGCTGCCGAGTTTCTTTTAGCACTAAATAATTCATAAAATTAAATTATAAATCAACATAAAACACTTAAAATTTTTTGTTAAATTTTAATTTTTTAACGTCTAAAAAAATTCATCGCTTGAGGGTAGGCTCACGGGTAGCTTCAGTCCCCCGTGACCACGGCAGCTGCAAAGTTGCCGAAACGTCGGGAAAACCAAAAATCAAACCAAATACCAACTAATTACCAAAGTGCTTTCAATAAAACCGCGCTAGTATCCGTTAAAAATTGTTTTATTTCATGTCTAGTGAGCGCGTAAGCTTGAGAAGTGAATATGGAAAAATGTGTTTTAAATAAACGAGATTTTATAAAATATCTACTAGCACACTTGGGAAAAGTTAACGTAGAAATAAATTAAGTATTATATTAAGGCAAAGGATAAAATAAAAGGTCATAAGTAATGATATCGATGGCAGTACTAAAAAACCGGCCAAGTGCGAGTCGGACTCGCGCACGAAGGGTTCCGTACCAAAAACGGCAAAAAAAATCACGTTTGTTTGTATGGGAGCCCCCTTAAATATTTATTTTATTCTGTTTTTAGTATTTGTTGTTATAGCGACAACAGAAATACATCATCTGTGAAAATTTTAACTATCTAGCTATCACGGTTCGTGAGATACAGCCTGGTGACAGACAGACAGACAGACAGACGGACAGACAGACAGACAGCGGAGTCTTAGTAATAGGGTCCCGTTTTTACCCTTTGGGTACGGAACCCTAAAAAACAATCTAAATTGATGTTTTTTTCTCACACACAGAGAACCTCATAACTTCTGTGATTTAAAATATTTATCAGTTGCTGGATATAACATCAAATTATGACCATAGCTCTATCAACTAACAGCATTAATTAAAGTCTATTTATTTTGTTTCTTAGCAGTCTTAGCAAAAAAAATACCTTGAAAGAGTCTTCTTTTTTGTTAGCGAAAATGACCACTTTATCCGTTGTGATTTAGCCTAAACTAATTTTCGTTTAAAGGACATCATCCATTTTGGTCCAAATGTGAAAGTGCCGGCCAAAAATCAAAAGTGCTTTATTCTGATATATTTTATCCACCTAGGCATTTCTTATTATAGCACCGAAGCTGAAGCACTGCTATATATTTGATTTTAAATAAGTTCAAGAAGCCTGTCTTTTCACACATTTTGGCACAAATATACTAAAGTTGGCCAAAAAGCAAATTTTGATAGATTTTGTCCGCCTAAGCATTTCTTATTATGGCACCGAAGCTGTAACACCGCTGTACTTGTTTTAATTGAGTTCAAAAAATCTGTCTTTTCATACATTTTGACACAAATGTGAAGCGGTGCTAAAGCTTCGGTGCCATAATAAAAAAATCTTAGATGGATAAAGTCTATCAGAATAAAGCACTTTTGTCTTTTGGCCGGCACTTTCATATTTGGACCAAAAATGTATGAAACGTGGATGATGTATTTAGCTTAATGTTCAAACATTAGTAGGTACATAAAAATATTGTTACAAAAGCGTTCATGGTAATAATATGCTATGCAGACCTCTTGAACGAGAAGAAAAAACCAGGTGAAATTAAATTAACGTAGGTACAACCTTTGATTTTTTCTAAGTTTATACTTATTTTATGCATGTTATGAGAAGGGATAAGAGACATGTTACTAGAAGAGTAATGGATATGGATGTTGAGGGCTGGAAAGTAAGAGGAAGACCGCAGAAAAGTTGGATGGATTGTGTGCGGAATGATATGAATGTGAAGGGAATGGATGAGGAGATGACGAGTGACAGGAAGGAATGGAAGAAAAGGACGCAATGCACCGACCCCAAATAAATTAGGATAAGGGTAGGAGGATGATGATACTTATTTTATGCCCAAGATATAAAAAGTTTCAATTACCTGTTAACGATGTTTTATTACTAATTAGGTATCGAAAGCCAACGTCCTGTGTGGCCAAAAATAGCCGGTTCTTATGTCGGACAAGTGTCGGGCACCTTTGTCTGTCGAACAACATCACTCGTCGGCTTAATTATAAGGGATCGTTTCACGGGCGAAGTCGGGTGAAAACACTTCGCATCATTATCACCATATTTCATCAAGAACAGAAAGGTGTAATCTTCTCAATACTTCGTTATTGGAGCAAAGTATACGTTGTGGTAGAAAATTGAATCGTAACTTTGTAATCAAGCACCCTGATTATCTAAAAAGAAACTATTTAGCGACCGGTTTCATTCCACTACTTTTCTTTGGTATGTTTTTTTTAATCCAAAAAGAAGTAGCAATGGATCACTATCATGTATGAACTGCAACCGGTCGCTAGGTGGTTTCTAATTAGATAATCAGCCCGAAGGTAACCTACTGAAGTTAACATAAAATAATGTACTTGGAATACTGCGTTAAGTTTTGTACAACACTGATAGAGAAGAAATTAAAAAAAAAAAACAATTTAAGGACGTGCGTACTAGAATCGGTACCATAGGGTTATTTATACGCTCTCTATTCCAGAAACTATTCCCTATCTTCCGTTTCTTATCAGTTCCTAATAAGAATCTCTATTTGTAATCTGTCAAAAAAGGTGTGTCTCGTAATTTGTCATTGCCGACTATACAGGATGTGAGGAAAGGAGAAACCAATAGAATGTGTAATATCCAATGAGTTTTATGAGGTGCCAATGCAATGAATTCAAAATAAATGTCGTTATAACTGTAAATATCCATCAAATCCATTTTATTTTATTTTTATTTATTAAAAAAATAAACAGTGCTATAATAGTACATTATGATATAAGTGCGGTAAGTTGAAAATTACAGCCGAGGCGATATTGCTAGCCCGAGCCGTAGGCGAGGGCTACAAGAAAGCAGAGGCTGTAATTATCAAAGCGCACGTATGTCATACGACGTTTTATAACATATTTGCGAGGAAATAAATAAAACTCGGACTTTGCACCTTTGCTTGTTTTTCATATGATTAAATTTTGATACGCTTGTAAGTATCTTATCGGTCAATTTTTCGGGCAAGAGGCTCAGAGTAGCCTTTTTCGCTGCCTCTGAGACTTCTGGCGGTGTTGAATTAATAAATTCATCACTACTTGACGACATTTTCAAATAAAAACAATACAGCAAAAAAAAATTAGCAATGCGCGCGCATCAGCGCTTTTTTTTAAGGCAAAGGCATAAAAAACAGCCAGTATTACTAATAAAGTAAATTAATATTTTTTTTGTTTTTGTTACAGATAAATGGTTGTAATTTATTGTCAACATTAATTAAATTAAATAATTAAATGTTTATTTATTATATTTTATCTCCCAAAGTTAATTTTATTCATAAAATGTTGACCTCTTTTCTGACATAAAAACTCTTTGCTATGATTTAAAAAAGTACCGTTCGTTTTAGACGAAGCATCTTGATAAACCGTGCGGTAATGTAAAGTAAAACGCACGGTTTATCAAGGAAACCGTGCGTTTTACTTTACATTACCGCACAAGTTCGTAATGAGATACAATATGATATTGAAATTGGTGTAATAAGAGACCCTTTACGAGCAAATCTATATATATAAAAGCGTAAATCACTCACTGACTCATCACGAAATCTCAGAAACTACAAGTGCTAGGAGTCTCAAATTTTGCATGGGGGTCCCTTTTAGGGTGTAGGTGCTCACTAAGACGGGATTTTGCGAAATTCAATCCCTAAGAGGGTGAAACAGGGTGGCAAAGTTTGTATGGGAGAACGCGATTCCTTGGCCCGATTGACTTGAAATTTGGCATAGACATTCTTTTACAAAATTAATTGAACACGTGTTTCGTATTTTTTTGAAATGTATCCCTTAACAGGGTTGAAAAGGGGTAGAAAGCTATTTTTAGGGTGGTTGACTTCGAAATCGGAATCAAAACTTCTTAGTGCATTTGAATGATTAAGAAAAATAAATGTCAGTTGTCACTGCACGGGCTGCCGTTTAATCTCTAATTTTCCCGATTTTCAAGACAAGCTTTGATTCTTATAATGTTGTATAAGATTTTATCCCTATTTTTACTACTTTACGAAATATTAGTCAAATAAAACGGCAACATCTGGCAAATATCAGATAACGTGACAAGGAATGTGGTATTTAGAGAAGTGTTTCGATGGAGAGCCTGATAATAATGCACAACATTAGTTGCACCCGGCATAAATCTTTGCCCGGCATGCGTTGCAATGTCACGTTTTTTTTAGCCAGAAACCTTTTCAGTAGTAAGCAGAACAATTCACCAAACATTCACCAAAGTTTCATCATAATCGGATGTGGATGAATGGTTTAGGAGTGCAAAGGAAACAAATACACATACATCGATTTTTATTTATAAAGAAGATAACTATTAAGCAAAGATATTAGAATTTTTAACTTTAAATGTAACATAATATTATTATACTTATTTTGTTATATTACCGCTAATAAATTTTATTAAGTACCTACCTAACTAATACAGAATCGTTAACAGGGCGTCGATTCTGTAACCAAACTCGAACCCCACTTCGAATCTCACTTCACTGCACGGGAATTTTAAATCATAAATAAGATAATGATAAGAAATTTTTTATATCACAAAAGAATTTAGATAGCTACGCAGGCTACCTAAATTTTTTGCAATCAGTAAAATAGGTCATTTAGTAAACAAATGTCTAATAACAAATTCACGCGAAGTGAAGTGAGATGCGAGTTTGGACTGTGCGGGTAAAACCGCGGGGTGCAGCTATTACCTATATAATCACAAAATTGTATAAATGTGAAAGTATTGATGTTTGGATGTTGTTCTGTTAGGTACCTACTCAATCATATCATACTCAATCACGTCTGAACGGGTGAACGGATTTAGGAGAAATTTGGCACAGATATAGATTAAGTCTGGAATACTTAACACAGGCTTCTTTTCATCCCGATCATTGGTTTCCAAGGGAAGACTTACAACGATTACCGACTGCCACGCGGGCGGAGCCACGGGCAAAAGCTATACATAGTATAAAACAAAGTCGCTTCCCGCCGTCTATACGCTTCTCTTAAACTGCATAAAAACCTCATTAAAATCGATCCATAAGTTTGGGAGCTAGGTTGGTTGCCTCAGACAGACAGACACACACACACGTCAGTTATATTATAACACCCCTTGCGTACGTCGTACAGGTATATGTCGTCCTCCTAGGTATTATGTATGCTGTAGTATAATCTAATAACTTTACACTGACACCACATTAGCACAGTTTTACATTTAGTAACTACATTGCACCCGTGCGAAGCCGGGGCGGGCCGCTAGTATGTTATAAAGACTATTATACTAATAGCACAGAATAGATATATGTAAGTACTACCGTACTAATAGGTAAAGCCAAGAACAGATTACCCTTTTAAACAATATTTCTTACAATTATAACCTGCCTTTCTATTGCCTAATTTCAAAATCTATCGCTTTCAAGATTATGTAATACACATTAATGCTACTTTTTGGTATTAATAAAAACTCGCCAAAGAAATGCAGCAATGTATCACATCCATCAATCAAATGAAAGCGATTGCGATAGATTTTGAAATTAGACAATTAGCCCCCTGTTTTAAAATTGTTTTGTAATAGGTGCCTCTTTTATACAATCTATGATTATACATTAACTTCTTTTGGTTGGTTTAATCTCTATAAATGGAACAGAATTTATATGAAATTATATTAATTTGTACTTGTACTTAATCCGACTTTGTGAAACAGAGGATCTATTACGAAAAGTTTAATGCGATACACGCAGCTGCGTCCGAGTTTCGTTTTGATTGTTTCCCATTACAAATCACTTTCGTATGCGATATTGCGAAGTGATTGCGTGAGTTTGACAGTTTCTCTCTAGCATATCCGACATCGTTCGTTCAGTAGTCTATGGGCTACGATAGCCAAATTCAAAATGTTTGTTATAACTACAAATAAAGAACTGCGGACGACTATCGTTGGCAAGTGACTGCGTTACGCAATTGCGTGCGTTATTTTTGTAATATGCCCCCAGGCCCTTAGTTTTCCCAAATACAAGTTCAGAAGTTATTATTTGTTATACAAGGTATAGTTATAAATAAATTACACACAAGAAAAATTACATTGCTCGTGTTGTGCGCGGAAGTTATAAAAAGTAGTAGAAGTGCTTAAATACAGAAAAGACATTTCCATACTTTTTGAAATAAGCAACACCATATAAAATGTTTTTTTCTCGAGCCGTTAGATACTAATCTAATTAACAGCCTGTAGTTTTATAACACCAATCAATAGGGTCAATTAGAATTATCAATTCTTACATACTTAACCATTTTCATCTGGCGGTTGTCAGTTTGAGTATAGTCAGTTTTAACAGTAACACCCTGTATCTTCCCCGCGGCAAATATATCAAAGACCATAGTGCCCATGGGTCGAGAGCAGCCATAACCGGCATTCATTATGGGAGCCAAAGCAAATAAAACAAGAATAATAAAATAAATAAAGCACGGAACAGATTACAGGGGCCGACGAAATGGGGATTACTATAATTTGAAGAATGACCCACTATCAAAATGTTTGTACTTATGGAAAAGTAATGTTCTTTTTTAAATTATATTTCTTTGGGTTCTCGGTTGCATTATAGAGCAGCCTCGTTCGACAAAACTTACCTCGCTATTAATCGAATTTACATCTCGGATCCTAGCGCGTATATTGGTTCATTCAGATGTTATTTAAGAACTATTTAGTGTTGATTTGTTAGTTTTTTGGGTTTCTGTGGACAGATATTTTTGTATCCCTCGGGAACAGTACTTTTTATCTTGATGAAAGGTACCCTGAATCTGTACCTCTGACAACGTGTAGGCAAAATTTCATGATGATCTATCGAGTAAATAAGACTTGAAAGCGTGACTTACTTTCACATTTATAATATTAGAGGAGCTCAATGGCGTCGTGGTTTAGCGCCTGGCCCAGCGATAGCGGATATTAAGCAACTTTCGCAAGGGTCGGTCATGGGATGGGTGACCAAAAATGTATTATCACGCGCTCCTCCGTGCTTCAGAAGGCACGTTAAGCCGTTAGTCCCGGGTGCATTTGTAGTCGTTAACACCCACCAATCCGCATTGGGCCCACGTGGTGGGTTATGATGGCCTATCCTCCTTATCCACCCATAAGGAAGGCCTGTGCCCCAGCAGTGGGGACATTAAAAATAAATAAATTTAAAAACCTCTTTGATTATAATTTTTTTTCCACAAAATGGTCCCCGACTGCAAAGACACCTGTTATTTAACTTTTTAGCTCGTTTTTGGCATGGCAGTCGTGTTTTGAATATTTATAAAATATATTTATTTTTATTTCTCAAATTTTAGTGACAAATTATATACTTTTGAAATATGCTGATTAAGGCCTTTTATTTCATTTGATGCCCATATTGTAAGAATTGAAGAAAACATTTTTTTTTTCACTTTTGAAAATGGCGTCGTACAGTGGGACATGCTACGAACAAAGATACTAAGGAAGTGTAATTCTGCTCAAAAAATAGCACCACGCAAACTACAACCGAGTGGGCGGGGCTAAAAAAGTACAACCGAAGCACTGTTTAGTCATATCTGTCACGCGCTCGGTGACAGTCGTTAGCGCAACGACAAAAAAATCATTAAAAAGTGGTAAAAAATGACGTCATGTGTGGTCAAGTGGTGTAAAAGACCAATAGAAGGCATCAAAACAAATACGGTCATATCATATCATTGGTAAGTAAAATATTTTTCGTTATTTAGAAATATCTATGAGCGTATACATGCAATCTATGGTTGCAATTATGCAACAAGTGTTCAGTCACTTTGTGGGGCAGAGTCAAATCTTCACGTTCACTGCTATCACAGATTTTTAAACAAGAATAAAACTCTCTCATGAAATTCAGTACAACAGAAAAAAAGGAAAATTGAAATCAAAATTTTGTAATGCTATAAAAATGGCGCGTCCTGCAATATACAATCCATAGAAAACGAGTAATCTGATGTAAACTCCTTGCTTTTTATCATTATACAGGATGTAACAAAAATTCTGTCCAATCCGTGAAGGGATGATTAGGTAGGTACCTATAAAGTTTCGATTCTATTCACACAATCCTCTTTGATTAACAAGTAAAAAAAATCCTTGGTTAAAATAAATTAAACGAAAAATGGGGAACTCACATTGCAACATCGAAGGCAGCGGCACCACAAGTAGTGACGTCATAAGGTCAAGACCGTCAGAACACAAAGTAATGACAATTTCCAGAAACTATGATTGTTATGCAGCTCTGAAAACAGCTTTTTAATATGGAGTTTGATTCGCGGATCGTTCTGCTGGAACCCCAATATGAGATCTGCTGCGAAGATGCTACTCCATATTTCCACCACCAATAGCAATACATGCCCAGCAACTGTGCACTAGATTGTCTCGAACACTTTGCAGCACACCTGTATTCAACTTAATAAGTACAAAAGTGGCTATTATTCGCAAACGCATTACGGCTTCACTCTCACAAATGTTTTTAAACATCAACTGTTAACATGACCTCACAAATAAAACTCAAGGTGTCAAATCTGGCGATCGCGCTAGCTACGGAGTTGATCCACCTCTTCCAATCCACCGTCTCACATATTGCTAGCTTAGGTATTCGCGCACCGGTCAATAAGCATATTAAAATAGTCTGCATTTGAAAAAGATTTTTGGCAAGAATAAATTTTGACTTGGTGGAATACGCTGCTATAAAAAAATGTATTCCGACGAACTGAGAACCTCCTCCTTTTTTGAAGTCGGTTAAAAAGATGTCGCTATACGAATTTTGTACTGCCAATTAAAACATGCTTTTTTATGTGAAAAATAAAAATAAAGCAACGTATTAATACGCAGTCACACCTCTAAAAGACGTATTGAGGCGTTGCTTTCGCCAATGTGATAATTATCCACATTATGTACTTACATGTTATGAAAAGAAATTTCTACATAATACATTCTCTTTTATTAAGCATACCTATTTTATTTCAATACCTTACCTAATTTTAGTCCTTCTTGAAATCAAGTGTCTTACCAATTAATATGATCATTATTCATCAACATCATCATTTTATAATTTTCATAAAATAAAATAACAATAAAATCATCACAGCCGAAAGACGTCCACTCCTGACATTATGTCTCTTTTAGTTTTCCAGAGCGACTAGTTGCAGACGACTTACATTCAGCGTATTCGAGCGATCTTTACCAAGTCGTCTGTCTACATAATAAAACAAACATTATATCTAACAAATAATAATGTACTAATTTCATAAAACAATTTTATGATGCCGCCCACCGCGCCGGGCCGTAGTGATCTTAGCAGGTTAGGTGTACTGACTGCATTCTACATTACACCGTCCTCGCTTCAATGACAAAGGCACGACAACGGCCCAATGAGTGACACGGCGCGAGCCAAATATCCAATCATGTTTGATCTGCGTTCAAACCCCAGCCAATAGAAAACGTGATATGCGTTAGAATACAACCTAATACCGATTATGCGTACATTGTAATAAGGTATGTTTTTACTAGTTCATTGTTGAGTTTGCGACCTTTTGGTTTTACAGAATATGCGAAGGTGCCATTTTTTAAGCAATATTTGTTAGGAGTTAGGCTTTCTTAGTTCTTATTTCGTTGGGGACATGCCATAGATAGGGTAATTTTCCAAAAAAAAATATAGCCAGTGTCACTCGGAATGATGTAAGGGTAAGGATTCTAACAATACTCATTTAGAAGTTATGGTGGAATAAACTCTCCTTTTTGGGCAGTTGTGTAAAAAATGGCTGATGGTGAATATATTATTGGATTCCTGTAAGGATTAGTAAGGATTTATTAAACATAGGTAGGTACTTACTTTTCATTTCTTTAGATATTTTGTTTTCGTTATTCCTTCTTTAACATTCGCCTACCAAAACTAATATTCAGTTCGTAAGTAAAAGGTACATCAGTATTCAAAAATTCGTTGAGCTAAGTGCACTTCCTGCTGAAAGAGTGAAATCAAACACGACTGCTCCGTTCCGTTCCGTGACGTCTGAAAATATCGGGCACCGAAAACTAGGCGAACTGGGGGTCTAAAAAGTCATGATGTAGATGAAACATATTTTTTACTTAAACAAAACAGTTAAGGTATGAATCCGATCTCGGCAGCAGCAGCAGTGCTGCCGCAGCAGTTTGAACTTGAACCGTAAAAAGAGCAAATTGAACCGTAATGTTATGAAAGGCGGCTCAATTTGAAGTGAGCGGAGAAGTACTGTGACAGTGCTGCGCGGCAGTGTCGCGCGACACTCGGAATGTAATCCTTACTAATCCTTACTAATATTATAAATGCGAAAGTCCGTTTGTTTGTTTATTTGTTTGTTTGTTACGCCTTCACGTCTTAACTACTCAACCGATCATATTGAAATTTTGCATACACGTTGTCAGGGGTACAGAGAAGGACATAGGGTAACTTTCATCCCGAAAAAAAGTATTGTTCCCGAGGGATGGCAAAAAAACCTTTCCACGCAGACGAAGTCGCGGGCGGCCGCTAGTAATATTATAAATGCGAAAGTCCGTTTGTTTGTTTGTTACGCCTTCACGTCTCAACTACTGAAGCGATCGTCATGAAATTTTGCATACACGATGTCAGGAGTACAGAGAAGGTGCGGCACTTGGGTAAAGGGTGCAGCCCTGTACCCAGTAATCCTCAGATAGTGTAAGGTAGGGGTTCTCAAATTAAAGAGGGAATTAGGCCCAATTTAATTTATTGCCAACACTAGTGGACGCGTCGTGCTAGACTAGTTGAGAAGGTAGGTTAAGGTAGTAACACTGGCCTGACACTGTAGCTGGTCTTCGAACTGCTGGTATTTCGTACTTCGCAGGTAGTATTCCCAATCGAATCTTCCGTAGACTTGTTGGAAGCAAATCTCGATAGGCGTGTAACTTCAGTAGGAGGGACTGAATCCATAAATAAATCCTGGAAGACCAGAATGGCAGCATAAGTGTTGTGTTTTGTAGAAACACCACATGGTCGTTTAGAGGTCACAGTGTTCGGGAGAAATGGAAGGTGGGATTTGCTAGCGTTAATCAACGTTTTTCATCTAGAGAGAACACCTTACACATTAGCACTTCCTATAAATACATAATAGAACTCACCCCAGCGGGATTTCCTTTAAAACGTAGTTATTTTAATGGACGTTCGCGGAGCGAGCGACACAGCCTCTGCGTACAACGTCTAAAATAGGTATGCAAAAGGGAATTCCGAGGATCACCGACGCGCGGCTAGTCGGGCTGGTTCGTGTGTTGCAATAGCATCCTATTGTTTTCTTTAGAGATGCGCGAGCGCAAATGCGTGAACCATTACGACCAACGTACTTGCTGATTCCGTATGCAGTTTTTATTTATTGTTAGTTTATAAGTAGCTTTAATTTTATGATATTAGTGTAAGTGTTTATTTATAAGTTTAGTAAATATAGATTTGTATTAGTATGTAAGTATTTTGAAGTTTAAATATAAATGTTTTTAATTTAATTGTTGTTATTAATTTTTTCTTAAGAGTATCTTTTAGACCAGTTGCTACAGTACCCCCGCACGAAGCGAAGGATTTTGCGTGCTTAGATGCAAAATCCGACTAATACTACTAAACCAGTCTTACTGTTTCTTTTTTTTTTCTTTCAGAATAACCTATCATACTTCACGCACACATTAATCAAAGAACATAGTGTCGTCAACTCATATTAATGATTTGAGACTATAACAAACAGAGAACAATTATATTAGCTGATAATTGTGCTCAAACAGCAAGAATTTGTGTATTAAAGTTATAGAATGAAAATTTAATACGCAAGGTTTTTACATAAGTAGATTTAAATAATCTATTTAATTAGCACTAGCTCAATTGAATTAACTAGCTTATAATATTATTATGTGACTTAGAATAAATTTTATACTTTATAGTTAGTGAGTTTAATATCTTTGATGTGATAGGATCCCAGCGGTTTTCCAGACGTATCAGCCAGATCATAAACAAGAGGTGATAGTTTACCAATGATTTTGCATTTTATAAATTTAGGAGCTAGTTTTTTACTGAAATATTTATCTTTATCGCTTTGGTAAAACGTCTTCCTCCAAACCACATCACCGACATTAAACTCAGCAGGTTTCCTACGCAAATTATATTGTTGACAATTCCTACTGTGAGCTTGCAATAAGGAAGCTTGAACTTTGTTAAAAATGTTAGACAATGTTCCGATGTTGTCAGCGTAGGAATCGCGCGGTTGAAAAACAACATGATCGTCGTTCTCAGTGTTGACATAGTAAGAGCCACAAGTAACCAGTTCGCGACCGTATACTAGAAAGGAAGGAGTATAACCTGTAACCTCATTTACAGAACTATTTATAGCGAATTGAATTTTGGGTAGTAGTAGATCCCAAATTCGTTGATCATTAGATATAAACGATGATATAGCAGTCATAATAGTTTTATTATATCTCTCGACCGTGTTAACGTGTGGAGAGTATTTAGGGGTGAAGTGTAGTTTTGGAACCTTGTATTTATCGAACATTTGTCTTAGGGTAGCACTAACAAATTGTTTACCGTTATCAAGAATTACCGTAGAAGGAATACCATGTATCAAGAATACATGTTCCTCTATGATTCTTGTGACAATTTCAGCGGTAGCGCGCTTGATTGGAAATAGTAAGCAATACTTACTAAAACAACAAGTGACTACTAGAATGTAGGAGTTTTGCTTCCTAGTAGGCGTTAGGGGTCCTACGAGATCAACGCTTATTGTTTCAAAGGGTTTAGAGCATTGTTTGGGTCTTCCCATTTCACCGAGAGGTGCATGGTTCTGATGTTTATGCGCAATGCAAGTATCGCATGAAGTTATAAATTTGACGACATCGGCATGCATTCCAGGCCAGTAGTATCTAAGACTTAGACGTTTAAAGGCCTTAAATATGCCAAAGTGACCAGCTGTAGGTTCTGAGTGGTTTTTAATAACTATTTCCTGTCTAGATTCTGAAGGAATCACTTCTTTCCACTCGAACTCTCTGTGCAAAGGATGTTTGGTTTGCATAAAGCGAAATAAGCGATTATTCTTAACAGCATAGTTAGGGAAAGATACAGGTGAATTTTGACATCCATGCCAAATGTTAAGATACCATTCGTCACTAGTAGAAGGTGGTGTAGAATTATTAGATGTAGTGGGTTCAGTGTCAATGGCGGATAAGGGGTAAGCACGGGATAGTGCATCAGGTATTACATTATCAACGCCACGACGGTGTTTTATGTCAAAATTAAAAGCAGATAGCCTTACACCCCAACGAGCTAGACGTCCAGTAGGATTGTTTAGATTCAAGAACCATTTGAGGGCAGCATGGTCAGTGTAGACGACGAATTTTTTACCATTATCCACATAGCATCTCCAGTGTTCTAATGTGAGTAAAACAGCAAGAGCCTCTCGTTCGGTAATGCCGTAGTTTCGTTCGGCTCCAGCCAAGGTTCGACTAAAGTAGGCTATAGGATGTTCGACGCCATCTATGGTCTGAGTTAGTAGACCTCCAACACCATAGTTGCTGGCGTCAGTGTGCACCTCGAATGGTAGTTCAAAATTAGGACACGAAAGAATAGGGGCAGACACTAGTAGTTCTTTTAGTTTAAGAAACGATTCGTCGGCTTCTGTAGACCAAACAAAAGGATTAGATTTTTTGTTGGTAGACGTTAGTTTATTTAGGGGACCAGTTATTGTACTAAATTGAGGGACAAATTTACGGTACCAAGAGGCTATTCCTAGAAATCTTTTAAGTTCTTTTTTATTAGATGGTGTAGGATAATTAACAATAGTTTCAATTTTAGATGGGTCGACATGCAGACCTTTAGAATTAATGACATAGCCTAAGTATTTAAGTTCTTTACGGAAAAAGACGGATTTTTCGAAATTTATAGTTAAATTAGCCAAAGATAGTTTTTTAAATACTTTTAGAAGAAGTGAAATGTGACTTTCAAAATCAGGACTAGCGATTACAATATCATCAACGTAAACCCATACAGAATTTTCAAATTCAGGCCCGGAAAACAGTGTATCAACCAGTCGTTGTTGGGTAGCGGGTGAATTTGTCAATCCGAAAGGCATAGTTACAAATCTGAAGGTTCCACGACGCGGAATATAGAAAGCAGTCTTGTTACGGTCATTTTCGGCAATAGGTATTTGCCAAAATGCTTTAGACAAGTCTATACTACTTAGGTATTTAGCATTCTTTAGGTTGTCCAAGATATCGGCTATATAAGGTAGCTTATATGCGTCTTTCTTAGTCACGGAGTTTAGTTTACGGCTATCTAGACAGAATCGAAGTTTGCCATCCTTTTTAGGTGTGAGTAGGACAGGTGAAGACCAGGGGCTTTCACATTCTTCAACTACTCCTAAAGTTAACATTTCGTCCAGTTGTTCAGATAGAATACGCTGTTTTTCAGGAGAGACACGATAATAGCGTTGTCTAATAGGTAAGGAATTTCCAGTATCAATGTGATGAGTAACTAAAGTTGTTCTACCTAGACCTCGTTTTTCAGTGGAAATATTATTAAATTGACCAATGACGTTGTCAGCTACTACCCGTTGAGTTTCAGTTAGTTCTTGGTAAGATTGTAAAAATTTTGAAGATTTTTCATCCAATGACAGCTCATTTATATCATCTAGATCAGTATGTAGGGAAATAGAATTACAAAATTTTGGAAACAGATTAAATTTTTTCCAAAAATCTACGCCTAGAATCAAGTTTGATTTTACAGCGGGTACTACGTATGTTTTTAGTATATGAAACTGATTTTCAAAGGAAATAGGCAGGTAAATATAACCAATAGCATGTAAGCGTTCACCTCCAGCAGCAGTAAATGTTATAGCAACATCCTTATGAAGAGTCAAGCCAAAAGAATTTAAATGTTCATGATAGTTATTACCTAAAATGGTGACTACAGAACCGGAATCTAACAAACCGCTAAGTTTAGTATCACACACACTAATAGTTGCATAAGGGCGTGCATCATGATCAAAATTTTTATTGTAGACTGTTGTAATGGAATAGCCAGAAAAGAATATTTTCAAGGTAGATAGCCAATTTTTCCAATCACTTTCATCAAAATTTTTAGAATTTTTTGTATAAGATTTAACAGTATTATCATTGCAACAGTCACTAATTAGTTTTTTTGGTTAGTATCTGAGTGACATTTAGTGCAATCAGGATATTTTACATTTTTTGTTCCACACTTAAAGCAAATGGGGAATCTAGCAGCTTTACATTGACTCAATGAGTGTTCAGAGTTACGGCAGCGTGGGCAATAAATCTTACTAGTATTAGTGTCTGTAAAATTAATTGCAGCCACATTAGTTTTAGTATCAGCATACCTCATGTTATAATTATTGTTATTATAACTTTTATAGTTTTTATAGTTATTAGGTTTATAATTATTAGAATTATATTTAGGGTAAGTGTAATTATTGTTATTAGGTTTAGGATATAATGAATTGTCATTAGGTTTGTAGTTATTATTATTGTATTTATACTGGTAATTAAATTTCGACTTACTAGTACTAGGTTCAGAAAACTTTGAAAACGCTAAGTCAGGAGCTAAAGTTTCAGATGAGACTCTTGGTGGTTCTTTAAATTGAGAAGTGAGGGATTGCATTTTCTCAAAGTTTCTACAGATATTTTTCAAGTTAGCAATACTATCAATAGGTGAAGAGTTAGAAGCCAATACACTTGCGTAATAAGGCCTGATATTATGCATTAGAATACTTAATTTTTCCTGTTCAGAAATTTTGTTAGTAAGTCTAGAAAATAACTCAGTCATTTTAGCAAAATAAATAGTAATATTCTCTGTATCGCCCTGCGTTCGGTTACGAATCTCCATTAGAAGTCGGTAGTCGTAGTCGAACTGACTAAAATCCTCAATTAGTAGGGTTATCAACTCATTCCAAGTATGAACTGTATCCTTAACACTACGGTACCAATGTAAGGCGTCGCCAGTAAATATTTCGGTAGCAAAAGATAATAATTTAGAAGAAGTTATGTTCCTAGCAGTGCTATACTCGTTCACTCTCTGTATAAAGGCGTGTGCACAAGATTTACCATCGAACTTGATTTTTTGTAAATCACTGATATGCGAGCGATCACAATTTACAGAAACATTGGGTAGGATATTAGATGTAGAAGGTGTTAGTTCACTTTCTGCAGCAGGCTCACAGCTAGAAATTGCCGATTTATTAATAACGTTTAGTTTATTCATTAAAATGTTTAGGTTCTTTGTTAAAAGTTTAACTTTTTCTGAAATTTTGGATCCGAACAATCTATTCGTTTTATACGATGAAATAAATGATTGCATAATGCCGTAGTACGATCAAATAAGTTAGGGTCATACTTTTCCTCTAATGACTTAATTCTATTCATGAGTTCACCAAATGATGTGCCAGCACTAGCAATATCCGCATCAGGTTCTATACCAGACTCACAAATATCAGATGTAGGTATTAATGGTGTTAGTTTATTTATTTGTTTACGGAGTTCAAGTACGGTAGACGCAGGTTCCTCGCCTCTAATAAGCACTTCGTAGGTCAATTCATTTTTGTTTAGCAAAAAGAATTTAATAGGGTGAGTTTCCATATTTATTAGAAGTGTATAAAAAAACAAACAATTTTTCCACTACTGAAAATTAATAAGGTTGTTGTAATTGATGTGGTGTTCTTTACAATCATACAAGCTAACCAGCACGTATAGGTGATATTAATAATTACTTTCTGCTTTTGAAAAGGAAAAGAAAGGAGAATGCGCAATTAATTTATAAAATGTGGGTAGGTAGTACGCAAATAAAAATAAAATCAAGACGGGAGATATGAAGGCATGCGAACTGTTACGTTTCACAGTAAAATGTTTAATTAGTTATGCTTTGTCTGACTTTAGGTATCTAATTAATTTATTAGGTATAAAAGTTTCACAATAAAAAACACAATAAGTTGACTTATTAAAATTATTTAGGCCCACAGTATTGTTCTATGTTATTTTAATTTAATTTTTAACTTTACGTAAAAATATGTTTGTAGACATTCATAGACTATTCATAGACAATCATTTAGAAACAAAGCACAATGAAATTACACAAAAAATACAGTAATAAGTACGTACCAGTTCACTGCGGTGTAGTAAAAACATCACCTTCACGTTCACATTCACAGCAATCTCAGCTACGTTGTAATGACAGCTAGACTTTAAGGAAAAATCTAGAACTAACGCGATTAGTCCACTAGAGAACACGTTGTAGGCGCCACTGCGGCACTTGGGTAAAGGGTGCAGCCCTGTACCCAGTAATCCTCAGATAGTGTAAGGTAGGGGTTCTCAAATTAAAGAGGGAATTAGGCCCAATACATTTAATTTATTGCCAACACTAGTGGACGCGTCGTGCTAGACTAGTTGAGAAGGTAGGTTAAGGTAGTAACACTGGCCTGACACTGTAGCTGGTCTTCGAACTGCTGGTATTTCGTACTTCGCAGGTAGTATTCCCAATCGAATCTTCCGTAGACTTGTTGGAAGCAAATCTCGATAGGCGTGTAACTTCAGTAGGAGGGACTGAATCCATAAATAAATCCTGGAAGACCAGAATGGCAGCATAAGTGTTGTGTTTTGTAGAAACACCACATGGTCGTTTAGAGGTCACAGTGTTCGGGAGAAATGGAAGGTGGGATTTGCTAGCGTTAATCAACGTTTTTCATCTAGAGAGAACACCTTACACATTAGCACTTCCTATAAATACATAATAGAACTCACCCCAGCGGGATTTCCTTTAAAACGTAGTTATTTTAATGGACGTTCGCGGAGCGAGCGACACAGCCTCTGCGTACAACGTCTAAAATAGGTATGCAAAAGGGAATTCCGAGGATCACCGACGCGCGGCTAGTCGGGCTGGTTCGTGTGTTGCAATAGCATCCTATTGTTTTCTTTAGAGATGCGCGAGCGCAAATGCGTGAACCATTACGACCAACGTACTTGCTGATTCCGTATGCAGTTTTTATTTATTGTTAGTTTATAAGTAGCTTTAATTTTATGATATTAGTGTAAGTGTTTATTTATAAGTTTAGTAAATATAGATTTGTATTAGTATGTAAGTATTTTGAAGTTTAAATATAAATGTTTTTAATTTAATTGTTGTTATTAATTTTTTCTTAAGAGTATCTTTTAGACCAGTTGCTACAAAGGACATAGGGTACCATTCATCCCGAAAAAAAGTATTGGTCCCGAGGGATAGCAAAAAACTTTCCACGCAGACGAAGTCGCGGGCGGCAGCTAGTCTCATATAAACCTATAGAGAATGTATGGGGACCAGTAGTGCTGCGGCAACACTGCTGCTGTATGCCGTTATAGGACTCATACCTTTACTGTAACCAGTGTGTATCAAAATAATTTTGTGCAACATAAGCACAAAATTACTTTGATGACTTGAGGGTCTATATATAGGGATAGAATGAAACACATACTGTCGATTTCAATAATATGTACACACGTTTGACAGTTCATCAACTTTATGCCTTTGTAATAAAAGTTAACACCTGTCAAAAGTGCTTACATATTTATGAACTCAACTCGACTTACACACTTACTGATATCATTAATTTATCTAACATCTGCAATACATTTAATATTTTAATCATTTTTGGCATCATAGTTTTGTTAATTTTATGATTATAAAGGGGAAGTATTTTTTGATCTGCCATTAATCTAATTAAATGTTTAGCAAAATCAGCAGTTTAATTATTTGGCCAGCAAACAAATATTTGGTTCGCAATAAATTAAAATCTGGTTATGAGGATACCTTTACTGCCCCAAAATTTGATAATAAAAGGGGGTAGACAAGAGTTGACAAGACAGCTTGGAGGGAAAAAAACACGAAAAAATTGCTACCAAAAAAACGCGTGAGCGGAGCGAGCGAGCGTGCCACGGCAGCAGCCGGAGAAGCGCCAGAAACTTGTTTTATATTTTCTTAAACGTGGCTGAACAAACTTTTATTTAACGTGGATCACTGAATGCAACTACTATTATATATTCTGTGAATGAACGAATGAATCAACACTTTATTGTTCACCATAATAAATACATACAAGGACAATACAAAAGTGGAACAATATTGGCGGCCTTATCGCTGAAAAGCAATTTCTTCCAGGCAACCATTTATTTACACAGAAATACAAAATACAAAAAAATGTGATGCAACTAATAAAAATTAGAGCAGTCTAATATGATGTTAATTTGCTGATTGAAATTGAATGAATTAGAAACTTGCTAGCCAGAAGTTGCTGACCAGCTAGCCATTTTGCTCACCAAAATACGAATATTTTACTAACCATTTTAAACCACACCCTTTATACAGTCATTTTAAGATATATGTAATCGGATCATATTATGAAACATACATAAAATGCTTTATTAGACACCGTCGCGTGAAAACAGCCATGTTTATTGCAGTTTGCTCTTTTCAGAAGATACATTTTACTTCGTCTTCTATATTGCATCGGAAATTTTCTGTAAGTAATTACAAGTTTTAGGTCATTACCAATGCCAAAGCTGATTAAAGTGGATTAAATTGACAACAGACAGTGATCCGCTGTAACTTCACTTGAAAATGTATGGCAAAAAGAAAACTTTACAGATTAAATAAAATACCAACTTACGTCGTTTTGCCGCAAGCGCTCTGAAGTTGCCGCAGTTCACTGTCTATTGTCAAAAATCACATTGTAAGTACAGTACTAGGCACGTATCTTGAAATTTTTTCGACGGCGTGGGGATAAGTTCGCGCATGTGCTCTTGTGAGCGACCAATAGCGCGCGCCCCTCTCCCGCCGCCCGCGCCCCTCACCGCTACGCATACCCAAAATACGCGTTTCGCGCAATCCCCACCCGATTTCAAGTTATATGCCTCGTACTGTACTTACTTATCTTCACTTTTAATCAATTTAAGGTTTTGTTAACAATAGCTTAAACACTTCACCTGCAGGAAATTCCAATCAAATACAAATCACTGTAATGTAAAACAGTCCTTCAACCTTTGAAGTAAAACTCAGTAACAGATCCTAACTCCCTTTTAAAATAAAACATCTGACAGTTAAAATGGAGATATCCCTTAAAGGAGACGTACACAATCAAACAATGATCAGAGAATCTAACGACCGAATTAACATTCCTCCTGTTGGGGCATTAATTCTTTGAATAGCTCCGATATTTCTCCGGACAGAGGTACTCAAACTTTTGTAATCACTTCGACTTTGTATCTATAAATGAGAGAATAATAACTCTCCTACAAGACTGGTTGTGTAATAATAATAATGTCTGTATCATATTGGTATAGAAATTAAAACAATGTAGATGTCGTGGGCTAATCGTTGAACTGTGCCGATCAAGATCAAGATCTGCCTGGTCAGATCACGATGTGCCGGCATTTCATGATCTGGCCAATAATTTCATGATGTGCCCAATCTTAGTTGAATCATCGTTGCAATCGGACGTGTTGATTAATTAATGTAATAAATTAAACAATCGTTGAAAAATTGTGCCCTAGTTTCTCACTACGCGGAAGAGATATTTATCTGTGTCATTCGTATAAGTGTTAAATGAATTGTTACTTGAAGTTTATAATGTTTTAGTGTAACTTAGTAATTTGGATTATGGAAAGCAGCCCCTTTAACCGGAGCGAGCTAATGGCCCGCAGCCCGCCGCCCACGCCCTCGCGCCGGCCTCCTGCGGCCACGCCGGCCCTACAGGAGGAAGAGCCTCCAGAACTTGTGTCCACTCCAGAGATCCAAAACTGGATGAAAACAATCGAGCAGTGTCTAAATGAGGTGTGTGCTATTTCATGCGAAGGCAAATTGAATACGGACCAAAAACTGCGGATTAATAATTTATGCCGAAAAGTTAGCCATGGGACATCTCAAATGGCCGTCCAATACCAGTCCCTAAAACAAAAAACTATTCAGGCTCACTTATCCATTAAAGACCACAAAGAAAAACATGACCTTTCGCAGCGACTTAAAGACCTCAAACTGAGCATTGAAGAGTCCTCAAAACCTGTCACCGGTTCAGTTTCATTCGCCGACATGGTAAAAAAAAGCCCTAACCACTTCATCCAGCCCAGTAACGTAAACTCCGTTGCCATATACCCCACTGACAAAATGAAGTCTAGCGAGGACACCAAAACACTCGTGCAAACAATTATAAGACCAGAAGAAATGAAGTTGCACGTGAGGAGTTTGCGAAAAACAAGGAACGGCGGTGTTATCATCAGCACCGATACCAAGGACGACATTCAGAAACTGAAGCAGACAGCACAACTGACGAACTCTGGCCTCACCGTTGATGAACCATACAAACGAAAACCGAGAATCGTAGTCATCGGAGTACCTGTGTGTATGCAGGATATGGAAGTTTACAGTTGCATTTTTCACCAAAACTTAGCTGATAAGCTTAATGGCCTAACACTCGAGAAGTTTTTGACATCGATTAGATTAAGTCATAAGTCGGGTAGGAAGGACGCTCAGACCTGTAACTATGTAATAGAAGTCACTGCAGATATTCGAAAGGCCTTAGTTACGAATGAGAGAGTATTTGTAAATTGGTCTTCGTGCCCTGTGAGAGATTTCACTCTTGTTACAAGGTGCTATAGGTGCCAGCAGTACGGTCATGCTGCCAAGACATGCAGAGAGGAGGCCAACACCTGCGGACACTGTGGCGAAAAAGATCACGCCTTCAAGGACTGTACGAAAAAAGCCGAGCCACCGAAATGTGCTACATGCCTGCACTATAAGAAGCCCTGCAATCATAAAACTGGTGATGCCGAATGTCCAGCTAAAAAAATCGCCGAACAAAGATACGTCAATTCGATAGATTATGTAGGGGCCTAAAAGTACCATATTTTACTCGTTTTAATTTCCAGTTAAGTAGTTTTAGTCTCGTTTTCAAATAATGTCACTTCTGTTTTTATTTCCGTTTTATAATAATTTATTTGTACACAAAAATGCATAATTTCTAATTTATTCTGTTCTATTAACCTTATTACTAATTTACTTTACCTAACAGTTTTAAATACGTGCGCAAAATGAATCACAATAAATATTATAAATAATTTGTTAATAAACTTGATGACTTTGACCTAGAATGGATTATGAAGACTGATTGCTCTTTCTGCAAAAAATATGTTATTTATTTTTTTCAACATTATTTTAATTGTACTTTATTGTTTAATAATTTAAAGTAGTTATGTAAGTACTTGTTTTGCCTGAAATACAGGTTAATCCTAGTTCAGGCAAATTGTATCTTTTTTCCCTATATGTACGTATGTTAAGAATAGTTGTAATAGTGTGATGTAAGATTATTTCAATAAAGATTTATTATTATTATTATTATAATCAAAAATTAGGCAGGTCGATAAAAGCAACCTATTCGTCGATTTGCCCTACTTGACCACATCGAGATATGGCTGGGCACATCGTAATATACTTCCGTTTTGCGAGGCTTGTGGCGCTGTAACGTTGTTTGCACTCTGTCAGCTGGGTTACGTTCAGAACATACGCTCCGAGTGCAAGTGCTCTTGTAAACCGACTAAGAACCAATGCCGTACCAAAAGGTCTGCCTGTTTTAAAAATAACTTACTCTGCACCTCTAAATGCCATCAAAATCTTTCGTGTATCAACAAATGATACAACTGCTTGTTTTTTTTCTAAGTATGTTTGTTTTACGCTGATTGCTGAGTATAATTGCTTATTATGTGCCATTTTTTGGCACGAATAACATTGCTTTGAACGATATGGCGGGTTTTGAAAAGGCGAATCAAGAAATGCCGGCGTATCGTGATCTGCCCAGGCAGATCTAGATCGGCCCAGTTCAACGATGGGCCCACGACATAGATATCATTAGTTGAAAGAGTGCATAAATAATAAGTTCAATACAATGCGATTAAAATAGACAAAGACAGTGATCCGCTGCAACTTCACTCGAGAATAACGGATCGTAATACGTCGTTTTGTACCGTAAGCGCTCCGAAGTTAGCCATTAAGTTGAACATTGTTAAATTAATAGCATTGTAATTTCAAGTGACTCTGTAAAAAAGTGTCTAGCTAAATTGGTTTTACTTTAAAAAAAAATATTCAATGAAAAGCAAAGGAGGAGAATTAATTTAAATTGCCAAATTAACACCGCTTAATGAACAACGACCACTTCTCATACAAGCGTTGACCTGTCAAATAGCTTTTTTTTAAAGTTGATGTGTACTACCTACCTTCCCATAATGATAATAAAAATATTTGTGTAGGAAATGAAGCGATCTTTTGTATGGAAACCGCAACATTAAATCCTCAGTCGACGAAACTTTGCAGGGATGTAATTTAGTATGAACGAAAACCTATGTACAAATATCCAAAAACAAAATTAATCGATTTGTATAATAAAAAAAATTGTTTCATTTATGATACTGTATCATACTGTAAAGTTTCGTCTACTGAGGATTTACTGTGGGGGTCCACTACCATCCTTTCTTACACCATATATTGTACATTTGAATACTTTGTTGCTATGACCGTAGAACAATAGCCACTTACGCGTCCGGGCGACAATAGTCAATTTTAATTTGGAAATCAGAAAAATGTGTAATGGTAAAATCAGTACGTTCTAGTTTAAGTATATTAACTAAGAAGTGGCATCGTTTTATTACAGAGTTCCAGTGGTCTTCTTCCGGCTCCATCATCAGACCCTGGACACTATTTCCCAACAAAGTACTCGTCAAAACGATTAAAACGAGCTCAAACTCGATGGGATTGCACGGTTCCAATATTAAGTTCCTATGGCAAGGCCTTCCAGCTTCATCATCAGACCCTGGACCTCGTCTCTGAGTCGTCTCCCATTATAGTAATCGTCAAGACCAAGAAGCTTATACCCGCAATGGAGGTTGCACGGCTAGTGTCATAGTGAAGATAGAAAAAATGTCCTTGAGGGACGTTACGGCTTATTGCTATCTCTTTCTTTAGTGTGACAATACGTGTTCGATGTTTGTCGTTCATTCGTTCGTGAGAAACGAAAACGTATTGTAACACTAAAAACAGAGATAGCAATAAGCCGTCACGTCACTCAAGGACATTTTTTTCAATCTTCACTATGACACTAGCCGTGCAATCTCCATTGGGGGTATAAGCTTCTTAGTCAAGACGATTCTAACGAGCCCAAACACGATGGGGTTGTATGGTTTCATCATAGAGTTCCTGTGGCCCTATACCGGCTTCATCATCAGATCAGCTCAATGACACCATAATATTGCATTGCCTTCCAGTTCTGGCCTATGATCAAAATTTCAAGTCTCTAGCTCATCGGAAAGCTAATATAAAATCGTTCGCAAACTTTGTGGAGTAAGAAACACACAAACAAACCCACAAACAGGGATTGAAATTAGAGGTGGTTAATATAGCATCTAGCGCCATATTATAGCGCGCTATCTGTACATAGCGCACATAGCGCGCTATGTAAGTAGACGCTATGGCGCTATGAATATCGCGCGTGGCAACAAGTAGCGTCGTCGTTGGCCGGACGGTGCGCGGGCATTCGTTATAGTTAAAAAATATCGCGTGCGCTTTGCTACCCGGACGCGTTACGCGCGTTTCTCTCGCAACACGCTAGGTACGAGTATAATATCGCGCGCGACCTTCTATTGTGTTAGTTCGATTAGGACTTTTATGACACAACTAGTCAATTAGTTCGTATTATGTAAAAACTATTTAGCTAAGCAAAGTTAGTTGAACGAGAAATATGGTAAAAACAACCGAATTTCAAAGGTCAATAAGGTCGAAAATCGCTTGCACCTGTTTTTTTTTAACTAGAAAACATTGTCTAGGGGTCACTAGTTAAAAAAATGAATGCAAGCGATTTTCAACCTTATTGACATTTACTAAAATCACTGTTTTTGAATGATACATCAGAATTAGTAAACGAGAATACGGCAAAAAACAACCGAATAGCAAACGTCAATAAGGTCGAAAATCGCTTGCACCTGTTTTTTTTAACTAGAAAACATTGTCTAGTAATCACAAGTTAGAAAAATGAATGCAAGCGATTTTCGACCTTATTACGAAACTTATTTTCGAACTTTAGACAGTTCTAAGCCCGAAAAGTATAAGATAAAGTTCATTAGTTTACATTACTGCTTTATTTTATTTAAGACTAAAATGTAACGAATTAATAAATAACGTTTTTGTAAAGCGCGCGATCTGTCTAACGAACGACGTGTGAAGTAACGTGTTACGAAATCTAACGTGCTGCATCTAACGCGCCAGCCAGCCGTCCGCATGCTACCTGATAAATAGCGCGTTATAACATAGCGTATTTAATAGCGCGCTAGAAATCAATAGCATATAGTCTGTAGCGTGCTGTTGCTTTATAGGCGTTATGAACAACTCTAATTGAAATACCGTTAAAAAAAGTAACGATATAAAAAAATACGTTAAAAATAACGTTAAAACATTTTATCGGTAAATTTACCGGTAAAAATAACGTTACAAATATTTTACCAGTAAAATTAACGTTAAATTAGTACTGGTAAAATTATCGGTATAAAATTAACGTTATTAATTGGAATAACGTTAATTTTAAAGTAACGGTAAAAAAAGGAAGAAATAACGTTAAAATTAACGTTTTTCAGTAAATAACGTTAAATTTAAAGTTTTTTCTCAAATTAACGTTAAAATTAACGTTATTTATTGACATATGTTAATGTTAAAATTAACGGTAAAAAAAGTAAGAAATAACTTTATAATAATATTCAAAAATAACGTTAACATAACCCTGCCCACAAACGAGAAAGCAACCTAGTAAAAAAATGTTAAAAAAAAACAAGGTCAGAAATGGGCATTCTTCTTTGGGAGCGTCTGCCTTTCCTGATGGACTCTCTTCCTTAGATCTTTCGATAACAGCGTCGTAATTTATACCAATCATTAGACATTTTAAATTCGACGGGGCCGTCTCCCGGCAGGGCAGTTAAGATTACGGCCCGCAAAATGTATCCTAAGTACAACATTAAAAAGTTACATAAACGCCACCGCCGACTTTTATGCAGTAATAAGTATGGGTAGTACGTGCTTTGATATTTATTGTAATTTCTGTTTGATAGCTAAAATGCTTTCCGAGTTGGGAAGTAAAGTACTTACACTGTTGTACTTGAATAGTACTTACCTAACTCTAATAAAATTATTCTCATCAGATAATCATAGTCGAAAATAAAAAATATTGTGAAACAAACAACTGAATAAATAAATTAATAAAACATTACGCATTTTCGGAGAGGAAAACCGACCTCCGTCTTTTATATTAATTTATTTATTTGCAAAAGGAACTAACTGTATCATTAGATCTAACAGTGTGTGTGAGGGGCTTAAGCTTGTGAATGATGGGGTCCCAAGCTGGTGGAATTTTCTAACCATCATCTCTATTGAAATTAGGGTATTTATTTATTTCGATAGCCTCGCGGAGCATTCTAGGAATAAATCTACGTTCCCTAGCAAGGATTTGGGGTTTGTCAAATCTAATATAATGGTTGGGCCCCTCAAAAGCGTGTTCACTCACTGCAGACTTGTTATCGCGCCTATGTTTCATGTCAGCTATATGCTATTTGACGCTGGTCCCTATGCTTCTCTTTGTTTGCCCGATGTAGGAGAGCCCACAGTCAGTCATCAACCAATTCTTACGACAACATAGGCGCGATAACGAGTCTGCAGTGAGTGAACACGCCTTTGAGGGGCCCAACCATTATATTAGATTTGACAAACCCCAAATCCTTGCTAGGGAACGTAGATTTATTCCTAGAATGCTCCGCGAGGCTATCGAAATAAATAAATACCCTAATTTCTATAGAGATGATGGTTGGAAAATTCCACCAGCTTGGGACCCTATCATTCACAAGCTTAAGCCCCTCACACATACTGTAAGATCTAATGATAAAGTTAGTTCCTTTTGCAAATAAATAAATTAATATAAAAGACGGAGGTCGGTTTTCCTCTCCAAGTTTTCTTTCGCTATTTCTTTTTTGGAGGGCCTCCCAATTTTATGACATGGTGGTAGCTTCAGTAGATTCTCTCTCTTTTTAGCACTAAATAATTCATAAAATTAAATTATAAATCAACATAAAACAATTAAAAATTTTGTTAAGTTTTAATTTCTGAACGTCTAAAAAAATTCATCGCTTGAGGGTAGACTCACGGGTAGCTTCAGTCCCCCGTGACCACGGCAGCAGGAAAGTTGCCGAAACGTCGGGAAAACCAAAAATCAAACCAAATACCAACTAATTACCAAAGTACTTTTAATAAAACCGCGCTAGTATCCGTTAAAAATTGTTTTATTTCATGGCATGCACATATTTATAACGTGTAACAAAAAAGAAGTTTTGTTTGGTTGCGAAAATGTTAAAATTATGTAGTAGTACTTATATAATGTACAATCAGTAAGTTTGTTGGAGTTTGGAGTAGAGTAGCATTCAGGAGATGCACCTGTACCTTAGGTACGTACTCAGTTCTTGACGAACATTCTTTCTGGTGGATAGATTATAAGAAACAACAATACAGCCATAAATTATAAAAGAACAATGTCAAATTACACTGTCGTTCGTTACACTTTGTAATAAATGTGTTATTATGACACATTGGGCTATAGCCCAATTAGTCTTATCTTCCAAATATTAGGAGGAATCAGCTCTACATTATAAGGGTTGCCTACTGGTTTAGTAACTATCTTAAATATTCAGAAAGTATTCGGAAAAAGAACCATAATGGAATTTGTGTTTGATAACCGTTTTTTTTTTACCGACTTCAAAAGGAGGGAGGTACTCAATTCGACCCGTTTTTTTTTTTTTTTGTTTTTTCTATGTACACCGATTACTCGAAGACGGCTGAACCGATTGAAATGATTCAAACGTTATTACATTAGGTAAACTCCCAAGTTGGTCCCATTTTTTTAAATTTTGGAATCGGTCCAGTACTTTTCAAGTAAACTTGAAAAAAAGCACGAAAAAAGTATGATTTTGTGTGAACTACTTCGACGATCAATCGTAAACTTCTTTGTTTATGAACTGAATAAGATAATTATTTTTTTGTTGGAAAAGGGATATCTTAAGTGTAGTTCTTTAACCGACTTAAAAAAGGAGGTTCTCAGTTTGACCCGCATGTATGTATGTTTCTCCGCGATTAACTCACGTTTGGCTGAGCCGATTTTTCTACCTAAATACTATACCTACACTACCTAATACAAAGGGTAACTACACTAAAAATTAAAAAAATAAAAATTGTTTAAAAAAACAAAAAACCGACTTCAAAAAACCTACCTCTAAAAAGCAAGAAATAATATTCGTAATAATAAAAATACGTCTATTGAAGTCGGGTGGGGCTGGGGTACAAATTCCTTGTTTTTTTATTCTAAAAGCCCCACGTTTTTACCTCTTACGTCATTATACACGCTGAAATTTTAATCATTTGGTTCCCGCAGTGGGATGGTTCCACACATGATTACAAGCAACTTTTACTATGGGGCCAACTCTGATATCGCGAAAAAAAACAGCTGTTCCATACAAAAGCGCTATAGCTACTCGACCTTATTGTATGGAATAGCAGATTTTTTTTCGCGATATCAGGGTTGGCCCCAGAATAAAAGTTGCTTGTAATCATGAGTGAAACCACCCCACTGCGGGAACCAAATGATTAAAATTTCACGATGTAGTGCGCCTATCTTGATATCAAGATATTATTATTATAACACTAAAATGACGTAACAGTGCCGTTAACATGATAAAAACGGTAATCAAGCGCAAATCCCATGACAATGAGAGCTTTTAAAAGATTGTCTAAAATCTGAGGGCGCGATAGATGGCTTTGACAAAAATGTATGCGTCAATGTGATATAACGCGACGCGTAAGCATCTGTGTTAATTCTTCCTTAGTAATTTGTCTTAATTTTTAGTAAAACGCAAAAGTTTAGTTTATAATTTGTATACGTTGTGTTGCTGGTAAAACAAGCTATCTGGTGGTGTGATTATTGTTTGAATCGATCCACAAACCTCGAAGATATAAAGCAAAATCTTTCAAATAATTAGTGCAACCGCATGTGGACCTGACCTACGACAACCCGTGCACCGCTCGCTTGCGTGAGTCATCTAGTTCGCGATCCGGTACGGCAGTGCGGCTTCGGTGTTGCATACTACAATGATGGCAGCGCGCATCGCTTGTGCAGGGTGCCGTAGTGCGGTAGGAGAAAATGATCCATTTATGCGCTGCTGGAAATTTAAGCAAGTTTTTGATATTTTATGTGCTAACCTAAAGGAAAATGCTTATCGCTTGCTAACACCAGATTTTAAACAATCTTGGATATGTGTAGAGTGTCGTAATAAGATACCTAAAAGCGATAATTCATGCACGCCTGTACGCTCTGCACATAGTTTACATAACAGGAGCGAGACGAGTGATAGTCCAAATATTTCGATGTACAGTGTCGATAATGATAATGTGACAGTACGAACCAAATCACGATACGAGCATAATGAGCAGTCAAATGTTTTAAATGAAAGCCTAGATGGCGTACTTGACTCATTACGAGTGTCAATTGTGCAGGAGATTAAAGTTACATTTTCTGAATTTGAACAGCAATTATTTAGTAGGATAACAAAAGTACTAGATGACCAATTGCAAGTATTTCGGAAAGAAATGGAAACAAAAATGAATAACCTAACTGAAAAGATGGTGGCATTGGAACGCAAGATAGATAATTCTTCCGTGGTTAACTTAAATTCAAAGGTGAAAGAGATTGTCATGCCATCTCCTAAAGGACCCATAAAAATGGTACAAGACCCTCCAATGGAAAGGAATAACAAGACTCCAAAAACTGCTGAGCCTGTTCTAGCGCAATCAGAGGTGTCTCACTTGTCACCGAAACAATACTGCGAAGATAAACAAGTACGCGAAAATACTCAATTAAGTGACGAGTGGACAGAAGTCAGAAAGAGACGGTCGGGGGCCTCAGCAGTGTTGCGTGGTACCGCTGCCCCAGGCAGTACTTCACTCGAAGCATCTGAGAGATGGAGATACCTACATTTATTCTATGTCAAGCAAGGCACTTCGGCTGATCAAGTTCTAGCACATCTTCAAAATATCTGTGAAGCAGAGGTGTGTACGGTGGAAGTACTTAAATCACGTGGCAACTATTCTTCTTTTAAGATCGGTACACCCTCAAAATATGCGGAAAATATTTTAGACCCCCAGAACTGGGCAAAAGACATATGCATCAAAGCATGGCGCCAGAACTTTCGGAAAGGCAATGAATTCGAGAAAACCGGTAAAAACTAAACAAGCTAAGAATATGCATATTTATTATCAGAACGTGAGGGGCTTACGATCAAAGACCGTTTTATTTAGCAATAATGTAAGTGTATGTGATTGCGATATGATAGCCCTAACAGAGACTTTTCTTACTGACTCTGTTAGTGATGGTGAGCTGTTTCTTTCTGGTTATACAGTGTTACGTAAGGACCGTAAGGAAAATGTTGGTTGGGGGGGAGTTCTTTTAGCTGTACGTGATGATTACACAGTGCGTAGAATCAATGAAGTTGACGGTATGACTTCAGATATGGAATTATTGGTGGTCCTAGTTACCTGGAAGAATGTAAATTTTGTCTGCATTGTGGTTTATCTACCACCGAAATGCAAAGACGAACATTATATTAAAGTATTAAATTGTATTGAGGATGTGATTTGTAATTTTTCTGACTTTGATGCTTTGGTCATGGGTGACTTTAATCTTAATTCCTGTAGTAATCATGTTAAGAATATGTTTGATTGTTTTATGAATTTCTGCCAGTTTCATCAGGCCAACACGGTTTTTAACAGGAAAGGAGGTATGCTCGACCTAGTTTTGCATAACCTAAGGGACGATTCAGTGACGGTTACAGTTGCTGCTGATGCATTAGTTCCTGAAGATGCATACCATCCTTCCTTGGAAGTAACGATATCTTGGCCGCGAAGAACTTGTTTAAAAAATGATGTCTTGAAATCTGAGTCAATGTCTGCATGCCCATTAAAATCAAACGGATCAATTAATCACTGGAATTTTCGTCGAGCTAATTTTACAGAACTATACAGTTCGTTGACAGAAATAGACTGGTCCACATTATACCTTGAACGGAGTGTTAATGATGCCGTTAACATACTATACACAAACCTTAATAAAGTTATAAGTAAGTATGTCCCAGGGAGTAAGAGAGCGCCTAATAAGCGTTACAGTTATCCATCTTGGTATACATCCGAGATTATAAATAAGATAGGTCAGAAATATTTCTATTGGCTACGGTCTAAAATGTATGGTATGGAGGTAGACCAAGAACTGTTTAAATATTATAGATGGCAGGTCAAAATTCTGGTAAAGGCAGCACATAATCAATACCGATTTGAAATGGAACGTAATATATTGAAGAATCCCTCAAAGTTTTGGGAATATGTAAAGAACCAGCGTAAAAGTAAGGCACCTAACTATGAGTTTTCTTATAAGGGTTCCCCTGTAGCAGGACAAGCAGCAGTTGATGCCTTCGCGGAGTACTTTAGTTCCGTTTTTCTTAAGGAGATTCCAGTCTTAGATCCTGAATCGGCCCAGCAGTCAGAGTCATATCTGGCAACTGGGGTTGCTGTCGAGAAAATAACGTTGGCTGACATTCGTAAAGTGGTTAAGGAACTCAAACCTACTACTTCATCTGGCCCTGATGGCATTCCTACCTTCCTGATAAAAGATTGCATTTGTGTATTGGAGGAGCCTCTTTTGCATTTATATAATGCGTCTCTTAGGCAATCTCAATATCCTGACAGATGGAAAATATCTAGGGTGACTCCCGTTCCGAAAGGCGATTCTAAGAAAGACGTTACTTCTCAAAGACCGATAGCAGTTCTATCTATTTTTGGTAAAATTTTTGAGACGATTCTCTGTAAACACATTGATAAGCAGATTTCACCTTGGTTATGTGACGCTCAGCATGGATTCCGTCATTCTAGATCTACCACAACTAACCATGTTAACCTTGTTGATGACGTTGCTTTAGCATTGGACACTGGCCGTCAAGTTGATGCTGCCTACTTTGATTTTAGGAAAGCGTTCGATGTAGTGGACAATGATATACTGCTCCAGAAGTGTTCTTCCATAGGTTTCACACCAAAGCTTTTGCAATTACTAGCTAGCTATTTGAGAAATCGGGGGCAATTTGTTCAATTTCAGGGCTTCACTTCCGATATATATTACACTAGATCTGGAGTTAGTCAGGGAAGTACATTAGGACCTACCCTCTTTTCTATAATGATCAACGACCTTCCGAGAGTCGTTGAAGTAGCTAAATGTTTAATGTTCGCGGATGATCTCAAGCTATATACACCTATAGCTGATGTTGAAGACACTAAAACACTACAGCGAGATATTAATTCTGTAGTCGAATGGGGGCTTCGAAATCGTCTTCTTTTCAACACCTTAAAGTGTAAGAGCATCACTTTTAGTAGATCAAGGACACCCATTGACGCGACTTACACTTTATCAAACGATCCCTTAGAGAAAGTTAGTGAAATAAGAGATCTTGGTCTACATCTAGATAGCAAACTAAACTTTAGGAGTCATATTAATGCTACTTGTAAGAGTGCTCACAAAGCACTGGGATTTGTAATGAGGACAGCAAAGCAATTTAGTGACGTGAGGGTAGCAGTATGTCTGTATAATGCTTATGTACGTAGTAAGCTAGAATTTGGTGCAATAGTATGGGATCCCTATGAAAAAAAATATACCCTACTTATTGAAAAAATTCAAAAGAAATTTGCCAGGTTTTTGTATAAGCGACTATATGGCTATTACCCGTTACTGTATCCATCTCTTTTTATTAATGGTATGGTTGATATGTATACTTTAGAACTTAGACGGAAATATTTAATCATAATGCATTATTATGGCTTGGTTCAGGGTAGGGTGGACAATCCTTTGACGCTGAGTAGGCTCGGCTTGTTAGTTCCAAAACGGTGTGCGGACATTGGTGAAGGTGCGATAGCCCCACGACGTCGTCCATTGCTTTTGCACCCTACTAGGACGCGCACCCGCTGTGCACAGAATTGTCCTACTGTACGAGCTGTAACACTTATCAATAATTTTTTAAAGCAAGTACCGCATGCAGATATTTTTGCAGATAAAGCATGTCAATTTTCAGATAAGGTGTTGTTATACTTGTCTTCATGAATTTATTGTTCTTTTGACTTGATTATGATTTTATTTTGTTTTCTCATAATCTTGTTTCTAATCTGATTTTATTTTAGAGCTTTGATATACATCGGTGTTATATTTTAATTATTGTTATTAATCATAAATTTATTTTCTACGTTTATCTATCGAATTGGTAATTTTATTCTAATTTTTGTTTCGTTTTATTGGAATCTTTATAATACTATTATACTCTTGGATGTGTTGGGTAATACTGTAAATCCAGAGTAAAACTTGTGCACAAATAAACAAATAAACAAATAAATGAATATAAATAAATAAATAAATGAATGTGATATTTTTTTACTAAGCTTCGAAGAGTATCTAGGTAGGCAGGCAGATATAACCATAAAATGTTTCTCTTTGGGCAGATGTCAGCCAGCGAGCGCTTACTTGCCTCTATGGTACATGCCGTTTATTTTTAAAAGCCATTTTTGACACTTCTCTTTCCATCAACGCCATCTAGTGAGCCAAATAGTAACTATTTTTATTTTTTTAATGTCACTTTGAAAAGCCCTCATTATTTTTCATTACAGACTCCAATTTTATTGAATCCACAAAGAAAATAGGTTTAATGATTTTTTTATTCCATATTTCCTAATGACATATTCCTTTGACCACAATGTTGACGACTATAACACTGAATAATTCACAGGATACGTATACTATAATTCCGTAAACACTCACAGTCACAGCCCTACCGTCTCTGAAGATGGGATCAGCACTTCATCATGAACGGTATCAAAGTAGCCGCTGGGCAGGGTCATCACTCACGCGAGATCGATGGCCGGCGGTCGCAGCCCTGACTGATGCCATTGTTTTCAATGCCGACTCGGGCAATGAAATATGGAACTAGTCTGTAGTTTAATTTAAAGGTAGCGGTGGTGAATAAACGATATTTGGTTGAAGCATAGGTATTTACACGGGTCGATTTTAGTCACCTGTGACGGTCGACTTTAGTCACCTAGCATAAGTCGCTTGCATAATTGAATCGCAGGCGCAGGTGACACATCGGTAATGGTGTCACTGTCATCTATGTACGATGGTGAACCTAGGTAACAATAATATACAGCGTCCATTTTTAATCATTTGGTTGCCGCAGTGGGGTGGTTCTACTCATGATTACAAGCAACTTTTACTATGGGCACAGAATATATACAAGTCTATGGGGCCAACTCTGAAATCGCGAAAAAAAATCAGCTGTTCCATACATTAGGGTTGAGTAGGTATTGCGCTTTTGTATGGAACAGCTGTTTTTTTTTCGCGATGTCAGAGTAGGCCCCGTAGTAAAATTTGCTTGTAATCATGAGTGGAACCACCTCACAGCGGGAACCAAATGATTAAAATTTCAGCGTGTATGTAATAACATTTAGTCCCAGTTTTGCGACCGGATCAGATAAGTATGTACTGTCTCCTGCGGCCTGAGCCTTTACACAGTCGATTTTCACCATGCGGCAAAAGCCGTGCGACTTTAGTCACCCGTATTATACCTACTGCCCGGCACGTAAGTTGGCAAGATAAAAAAACTTTAGTGTTTGTGGCTACTGCACTTCTTTGTCTCATCTTTCTCTTGCCAATTTATATGCCGGCATCTGTAAATAGGTACCATATAAACTTATGACTGACTCGAATGCAAAACAATATTAATTAATGGGGTATTTACATGGAGCTACTTGGCAGGTGACTTTAGTCAATTTGCGCTTTTTATCGACAATCGCATGTAAAATCTAATCGCAAACTTAACTTCAATGAGTAATTAAGTATTTATTTACTGAAAAGGTTGCTCCATAACTGATATTGTTAATGTACCCACCAGCTATCACAATTTTTTTTTTTTTATGAGGTGGCGATTCAATTTTTTGCGCTAATTGAGTAAAGTCGGCTGTCAAGTCGCTCCGTGTAAATACCCCATTAGACAGTTAAGGGTTAAAGCCCACAGACCATACAACAATACTATTAAGCCATCACAAAGACTTAAAAAATAATCACTCAAAAATATCATCTCAAGGAAATTGCAAAGAAAGCTAGATTTAAGATCAAGAAGAAGAAGATTAATATGAAGAATACTTTAGAATAATAACAAGCCGTGTCCTCAAATGCAAAGCGAGGCAACTAATACCAAGCCAGAATAGCTTAGTTTTCAAAATTATATCCTTCATACGTTAACTAATCGTAAATGAAACCCAATAATATAGTAACTAATCCTATAAATGTGGGAAAACTGAAATTGTTTTGTACTTAATCGGTATGATTAGGTAATGTAGAATAACAATCTGAAAACGGAGGCATTTTGGCTGTTTTAGTTGCCTCACTTTTGACAGTGCGCTTTGTAGAGAACTATCGTTCTAGGTGCTATTATTCTAAGAAGAAGACTAAAAAACCAGACACTGAGTTAAAATACAAGAAGCGTCATAAAGGAAAAATACTTGAAAAATAGGTACAAAAAAAACTTAAGGTTCGGGCATCAACAACGCGGAATGCGCCCGAAAAGTCACAATCGCAATCATAGACGCAGAAAAATTTTCGCTGCGTTTCTATGATCGCAATAAAGATTTTTTTTCTTGTGAAAATAAACTGAAACAAACTTGCTCTTAAACATAGCGTATAATTTAAACTACTTACTTAAAGGTCACTCTACACGGTGCGTTGAGCCGATTAAGATAACAAACGGAGCGGATGAATATCAATTTGTTTACACTCTTTAGCCGTTTAGCGCGATAGTGATCGCGAAAACCCGCCCGGTGGCCGTTCTAATCTGTAGGTGCGAACGGTGGGTTACTACCGGTGGTCAGTCCCCCTAGGCTAGATCATGGGTTCCCAACCAGTGGGGCGCGCCCCACTAGGAGGGGGGGGGGACAGCGTAGAGACTTCCAAGAGGTGGGGTGGGGGAATGGAATTACATAATAAGCCATGTAGGTGAGTAAAAGGTTGGGAACCCCTACAAATTCTATCGAAAAAACGCTCGTAATAAATTCGATAGAGTGATTTTGTATGGAAAAATATACAGAGCCATCTACCGCCCAAAAGCGAACTGACATTTGACATTTCCCATAGACAAAATTACGCTACATATAGAGTTATACATATTACGCACGTTTTTTTTCTCGATAGACTGATGTTCGTGCTACGGCTACTGAACTGATCAACCAATATTAGAGTTGCAATATTATTAATATTGAATATGCACACTTTTGACAAAAATAATCAGGGGGCTAAATGTCTAATTTTAAAAATCTATCGCAATCGCTTTCGTTTGACAGATGGATGTGACACATTGCTGCATTTCTTTGGTAAGTTTTTATTTATGCCAAAAAGAAACTTCAATGGATTACATCCTGAAAGCGATTGCGATAGATTTTGAAGTTAGACAATAGAAAGGCTGGTTAGATGCAAAATGAACTAAACGGAAAAAACACATAAAATTATTATTTAATTATCATTGACACTTGAATTAATAAAAATTTAAAGCATAGAATAGAGTTTAAAACTAAGCACTTCACTGACGTTTCGACAAGCACAAGAAAATCTTTTGTTTGCCATTTAATTGATGTTTTTAATAAGCTTAATGGAACTTCTATGAAACTGAGCGATAAGCTAATAAAAAATATCAATGAAAAGTAAGGGAAATTACTCAAATAATTGATTTGTTTTAGTCCTGCAGCAACTGCGGTTTACAACTAATTCTATTTCAACTAGTGCAGTTGTTGAGTTTAGAAACAATGCAATGCTATCTCCAAACCGAATTCCACAACCTAACCTTTATTATATAAAATAGTTGAGCTTTTAGAATCGTGCACAAGCTAATCGTACTAAGTATTCGGAATTCGGAAACTACACTCATTTTGCTCTAATGCGGGAGTTTGAATGTTAAATTCTACATCAGAAAATAGGTTTTGCTTTTAAAGCGGTGCTCAAACGGTTCGTGCCAAATGGGAAGTACCCGACTCCTGGTACTAATGCGGGCAGTTTCTGAGTCTATAAGCAATCCTATTAAAGATAACCGGATCCTTTGAAAGAGATCGGGTGTTGTAGGCGGATCTGGATATAATTAAGTGGGTCCGCTCGTGCGGAAATGATGGAGGAAATTAACTTTCCCTGTCACTTTGTTCTTAGTTGCAAACGGACTATAGATTCGGATTTTCTCTAATGGAGGATTCGGTTAGTTTAATCAATGTTAATATGTCAATGCTTACTTGCAGATTTTCTTATATTGTATTTCTTTTTAGGGTTCCGTAGCCTAAATGGCAAAAAACGGAACCCTTATAGATTCTTCATGTCTGTCTGTCTGTCTGTCTGTCTGTCTGTCTGTCTGTCTGTCTGTCTGTCTGTCCGTATGTCACAGCCACTTTATTCCGAAAGTATTAAGACTACACAGTTGAAACTTGGTAGGTAGATGTATTCTGTTAACCGCTTAACGAATTTAATACAAAAATAAGAAAAATAAAAGATTAAGGGGGGGCTCTCCATACATGGAACTGAAACTGAAAAAAATTTTTTTCTTCAAACCAACACGTGTTGGGTGTTTATAGATAGGTCTTTCAAAATGACATTAAGGTTCCTAAGACAACTTTTTCTCAAAGTCAACCGTTTGAAAGATATTCACCGCCAAAGTGGTAAAATGTGTGTCCCCCCCCTTTAACTTTTGAAATAAGAGAGTGAAAAATCTAAAAAAAAATATATGCTGTAGATCTTAATAAACACTTTCAACCAAAATTAGTTTGAACGAGATGTAGTAATTAGTTTTCGGAGATATAGCACATTTTCCAAAACCGCAAATATAACTTTGACATTCATACCAACACTGTGAAAAACAAAGTTATTTTTGCAGACGAAAAATGATAGGTGGTATTAAATATGGTATGGTATAAGGTAACTACGGAACCCTATGGCGCGTGGCCCGACACGCACTTGGCCGGTTTTTTTACATCAAAAAGGAATTTCAGGACCTCGGACTTGGTGATCAGATATATCTAAAGGTTAAAAGAGTACTTCATCCAGATCAAACACGTAACTGGTTATCTTATCTATTAGCTGCAGGAAAATGTTTTTTTACAGATTTAAGGAAGATTTTGATGTGGACCGACGAGTCAAATCTACACTCATTATTATCATCATCATATCAGCCGCACGACACCCACTGCTGAGTATAGGCCTCTCCCAAGGATTTCCACGACGATCGGTCGTGCGCTTCCCACATCCAGTGGCTTCGGGCAACCTTCACCAGATCGTCGGTCCACCTTGTCGAGGGCCTACCCACGGAGCGTCGTCCGGTGCGCGGTCGCCATTACATACTTACTTACTACACGCATAGTTATGTTCAAAAAGCTGGCACCACTCTTAAGTAATCGTTAGGAACTACTTACATGCTTTGGGTTTTCCACAGTCATAAACACCCAATTAGCAAAGTTTAACTTTATACCTAAACCTGTTAAGGACCTGCAAAACGTAGCATCAATGAAAACATATAAAGTTTTGTCGCATAGTTAGAAGAATCCACTCATTTTGAAAGGTAGAAAAAAATATTGTTGTATTTGACATATCCTGAATTAAAGACTTAGCTATAAATAATTTCAAGTAAAAGCTTAGTTAGTGAAAAAAAAATGTTTTTCTAAAAAGTTTTTTCGTCGCACAATACTCGAAATTTTCAGCGGTAACAAGTATATTTTTTTCAAATTACAAATCGAACATAAGGTGAATTAAAGACTTATCGAAAAAAAAAGAATGTAAATGTTATGGATCACTATTAAAATCAAAATAAACAGGTTTTTTAGCGCCTGAAAAATGTAAAGAGCAATGCACTTAGAAAAGTATTTGCTAGTTTTCGGCATACACTGAGAGATTTGGCGCGGGAGGGCGGGGTGAACGCCCGGGGCTTGCATTGGGTGATATCGAGAATGTGGCCGTACTTTTCATTTCATATCGTAGTGTGTCGGTCAAGTCGGTCTCGTCTTTTTCTTTTGGATTTTTGAAAGTTTTGTAAACTTTGTTTGTTTTAAGTAAATAAAAGAAAATCGGGTTGCACTCCGGGAGTGCCGGCAGAAGTGAAAACTTGAATATTAACGTTGTGCATTTTTGATATTTTGGAATGGTTAGAGAATAATTTTGCACGAATTGCCGTCTTACGGATTTACTCTGCATTTGAATTTACAAATACAGAACAGTATTGTACGAAAGTCTTATCCATAGCTTGACAGAAAATCTAGAGTTTTGACCAAAGAGAATGTAAAAAAAACCGGCCAAGTGCGTGTCGGGCCACGCGCCATAGGGTTCCGTAGTTACCTTATACCATACCATATTTAATACCACCTATCATTTTTCGTCTGCAAAAATAACTTTGTTTTTCACAGTGTTGGTATGAATGACAAAGTTATATTTACGGTTTTGGAAAATGTGCTATATCTCGAAAACTAATTACTACATCTCGTTCAAACCAATTTTGGTTGAAAGTGTTTATTAAGATCTACAGCATATATTTTTTTTAGGTTTTTCACTCTCTTATTTCAAAAGTTAAAGGGGGGAGGGACACACATTTTACCACTTTGGCGGTGAATATCTTTCAAACGGTTGACTTTGAGAAAAAGTTGTCTTAGGAACCTTAATGTCATTTTTAAAGACCTATCTATAGACACCCAACACGTGTTTGTTTGAAGAAAAAAATTTTTTTCAGTTTCAGTTCCATGTATGGAGAGCCCCCCTTAATCTTATATTTTTCTTATTTTTGTATTAAATTCGTTAAGCGGTTAACAGAATACATCTACCTACCAAGTTTCAACTGTGTAGTCTTAATACTTTCGGAATAAAGTGGCTGTGACATACGGACAGACAGACAGACAGACAGACAGACAGACAGACAGACAGACATGACGAATCTATAAGGGTTCCGTTTTTTGCCATTTAGGCTACGGAACCCTAAAAACTAGCCTTTTAGTTTGGCATTGAATTAAAAAATTAGCGCCTTGCTATGGTGACACAAGTGTTTACGGCTTGAAATGACGCGCCGCTATTTTCGCCGTGCCCCGTATAAAGAGAGGGGGGATACTTCCGCCGCCGGCTGTCTACTCTCCATCCGTCACATCCGTCTTACGAATTTTCGTTCAGGGTCACGTGATCCTGACTGACTGACGCGAGTTCGACATTTTTTCCCCATTACAAAAAAGCGTACAACGCCGCTAAAGAAGCTTTCACTTCAATAATTTTATTTAGTGCTTAGTAATAGTTTTAGGTGTTTGTTTTGTAGTTTTAGGTTTTAGTAATAAATTAAATAGTGTTAGTATTAGAAGCACTGTAGTAGGTAAACGCACGCCTCGTCGCGCTGCGTCTAGCAAGACTTGATGTTGATGATGACGCGTCGTCGTCGACATCATAGTCTTAGAGGTCACGGAATTTTTGGTAACGGTCGAGGAAAAGGTTAGATTCGTTTTTATAGGTTGTAGAGTGGTCCCCTAATGTGAATGATGTCGGTCTGCTTGATCTCCGTGGTTGCCACTTCCAGTAATAGCGCTTACAAGAGGCTTCATTGTTACGAGAAAGTAACGATCAGAGAAATTGTCAGTATTAATACCTATTTAAAGTATGGCGTCTCTCAGTGCTCAGTGGTTTCGTTTCAGAGCTATGACGCGCGCAAGTTACGACTACTTTTTTTGAATAGTATTTTTTTTAAATACTAATCGATAGAACTCTTTATTATAGAAGAAATTTCTTAAGATATTTTTGTCTAAAATGAATAGTTTGGTTTAAAAAAAAAATATGTTTTTTTTTGTATGGAGTGAGACATTCAATGTGCTCTTACGGCTAATTCCTAATATTTCCCGCCTCAAAACTAATTCTGCGTCAATATTTCACACGTTTACAATAATCCTATACTATTAACGCGCGACTTAAATTGTCCAATCCAATCAATACATATTTGATTTTGAAACAGTTTAAAATCGTAATTTTTAAGGAAGAACTAATTGTTTTGTGATTCTTTTTTACTTTCTCATCAATTTTAACAGAAGGAAAGCCAACAAAACTTTCAGTCACTATATTACTATGGATTTTTTTTTACCTAATGAATATAATGCAACCGAAATAAGAAAATGTAGCGGGACAAGGCCTATGGCTAAAGGCTAGTGCTCCTGTGTATCGATTTATACTAGTTTTTTTAGCAGAAAAATATTTTTTTTAGGTAAAATCATTTTTTCTTTCTACTCCACGAATGCTGTTACCGTTTTGCTTTGTCAGGGTTTCTAACAATGTTCACTCTTGGTATTATGCTAAATATAGAGATGCAGTAGCGTCGAAACATGAGTTATATCTTACTTGGGTTGATGCTCGATCCTATAAAGCTAGAAATACACGTGAAAAGAGGAAAGCCTTTAACAAAGCCGCCAAGTCCTGCATAGGGAAAACTTGCTTCTTGAAAAATTCTGGTATAATCTGTGGAGGTCATCTTCTGCCGTCCCTCAATGCGTCCTCTGCGGAAACCAGGCGGATCTTTGGCACATACTGTTTTGCCAATTTATTTGCCGAGTGTTCTCGTTTAGATTCTTTAGATCCTGGCAATGTTGTACCATCGGTCTTACCAAGTTGTGAGATTTAAATGTCGGAAATCCGCATCAGAGAGACCGAATTTAAAAAAAGCATTGCTTGATCTGGACGTGAATAAAGCCAGTAGTCTGGATAGTATACCAGCCATTGTTCTCAGGACTTGCGCCCCTGAGTTAGCCCTGGTATTAACACGGCTGTACCGATTGTCTATGGCAGTGTTTCCCAATCAGTGGTACGCGTACCCTAAAGGGTACGCGAGGTTGCATCAAAGGGGTACGCGGAGCAATCACTTACTGCTCACTAGTTCCAGTGGATATAGTTCCATGGAACTACTGATACTGATTATCATAAGATCAGTCATAAAACGCAACCATTCAAGTGTTAACATGACAAGACCGAGTTATCATATAATCAGACACACCTTTACAATATATTTACATGTAATTAACTATAATGTGTACACACAAAACATAGGTACCTACCGTGTAACTCCGGAAATCATAAAAACAACCAGATATGTATCTTTCAAGAATTTTAAATAGTACCATTGGGTAATTAGAGATAGTTGGTGCTACTTATGAGGTGATTTGTGTCGATTTATGGTGGTTAAGTGTACCCACCATAAATTTAGGTGCTATTAGATGGAAAGTTATTTTTAATTAAATTATAGCACTTGCTTTCTTTTGGAGGCAAGGTTCTTCTAAAATACTGCATGAAGAGTTATTTACTCTTGACACCCCGTAATAAAGCTGTGGTAATAATATGTACGAGGGCAGTTTGACAAGCAACTTTTATTATGGGGCCAACTCTCCTGCTCGCAAAAAAATCTGCTGTTCCATACAAAAGTGCAGTACCTACCTGATTTTTTTTGCGAGCAGGAGAGTTGGCCCCATAGTAAAAGTTGTTTGTAATCATGAGTGGAACTACCACACGGCGGGAACCAAATGATTAAAATTTCAGCGTGTATAAGTCCATGACTTTGTAAAGAAGAAATAATTTTCTTTTATATTTTTTTTTTGTATCTTAAAAAGAAACTCCTAAGGAATCTTAATACTATTTTTTCTCAAATTCACAAAAGATATTACCAACTTTATGGAAACAAAAATTTCAAGCGACTTCTAACTTTTCTTAATGCAGGCAGCACTCATGCATGACATCAAAACTATATAAATAAGTATGCCGAAAAATATGTTTCAACTTGGCAGGCGATTTTAGTCAATTAGCGCTTATTATCGACAATCGATTGTAAAATTGAATCGCTACCTCATTGAATTGGTTTGCGATTAGATTTCACAAAAGATTGTCGATAAAAAGCCCTAATTAATTAAAATCGCATGCCAAGATGCCTGTCAACGTCAAGTCGACTCCTGTATACATCACATTACTCGTTAATTTCGTTACGTTTGACTTCTCAAAGCTTCATATATTCCTAAACAAACTTTTTGTTTATTTTTCGTTTTGCAAGTTTTCCAAGTTTACTGCTTTCTAAGACCTGTGCTGTGTTAACTGTGTGGTGCTCAAAAGACCTCGAAAAAGTTTAAGAAGGTAGATATTGTTACCTCGCTCGTACACCCTACGGTTACTGTGAATGATAGACGTATTTGTCGGCAACTGTTTATTTATGGTACTTTACAATGAAATATAAAAAGGTATAAAGGTTTAGAAAAAAGGTTGGCTTGATCGCCAACAGTTACATTAAAATACTTAAGTACTTGAAAATACCAATTATGTATTTTTAAGTTAAAAGAGTAAGTAAGTTTTTTGAAACAAACTAAGCTCCAAAAGCTATTGTAATATCACTGAGTAAACCATGAGTAAACGATAACAAAAGTACGGTATTTCGCCATAGTCCAAACATTTTCTACCAATCAACTAAGTACCTACCTACTAGTTTATGTTTTTAACTAATGTTTCTTTCTTTCAATTTACAAATTGACACAACAAACGATTACACACATCAACTTTGTCTAGGGATACAGGTGCTATTTTCATACAAACGAGGTAGCTTTGAAGCCTTGGTTTCCTGCCAGGGATGTACTGTGCTGTGATCTGATGACGGCTATCCAGGGCAGGCCTCCTTCACTCGCTCAAGGTCGCGCGATAAGCACCTACCGCTAGCCGTTCGTTCGAACGAACAAGTGAGCAGCGGGCCGCCACACGCCCGCCTGCGTAGTTGCGCGGCATCTTATTCCCTGCGTAGATATTTTTTTTTGTTTTGTTTGGTTATCCACAATCAGTTGGCCACTATAAGTAAATGCGTTGTCAGTCTCTAATAATTGCGAAGAGTGTGCCCTCCATTGAGAGCACTACTCCATGTGCTACCCAAGTAACAAAAGTTTCTATAACCAAGGGGTTTTATCACCAAACAGTGATATAGTAGGCCTTAAATGGTAACCGTTGTGACTGCTTGCGCTATAAAGGTTTTCCACAAAGCGTTTTGGTTCTATAATATTTAAGAGCATTTAAGTTCTATGGTACAGCTCTTAGAACACTTACAGGACATACAAAAGAATCTCTAAAGTGTGGCACTGTAATAGATATGAAAAAAGCGATTATAGTACTATTTAGTACTATAGACGACTTTACTGTCACTTTTATGTATCTATTCTGCACTAATATTGCGTCAAAATAACTTTTACAGTACTTGTATTGTAGCAGTATCGAAAACACTATTACAGAATCAATCTGCACTATAAAAGTACCTTGCACAACCATTATGTCACGGTTTAGCTTCTTAAATGCTCCCTCAACATCACTATGGGGCTAGTTCTGTAAAAGTCATGAAAACTCTTCTATGGTACTAAATAGTATCATAGCGACTTCTGGTGCAGTTGCTAAATAACTAAACTTTTTGTGCTACTGCTACCTGACTAAAGCGTGAGATAAAAGCACTAAAATGAATAATTAATGGACTATAATCCGTTTTCGGTGAAAATATGGCTGCTGTTTATGCCATGATAGCACATTAGTAGCACGGCTGGAGCCAATGTGTACTATAGCAGCCATAGTCGGGACGAGTCCTTATTTTATTAATTTAAATTTAATTAAATCACGAAAATTATGAGGGCGCATTGTCAAATTTGAAATCAGCATAGTCATTTTATCGATACAATTATTTTCGCAAGTGCAAGTTACGGTGGAGTTACGGTCAATAGTCGATCAAAGGTGATGTTTTGTAGAATGTCCTTTGTATTACAAATTGTAATAGCGAATGACATTTTGTTTTCTTGGGGAACACTCACGATGACATACGAGCACAACACGAACAAAATGGCGAACAATAGTGTGATAAAAAGGTCAAAATAGCACTATAAACATGTTTTGGTTTTCAAGTATAGAGCTGATTTATTACCGTGAGAGGCTTTATGTAATGTTTATAGAATTAATCAGTGATAAAACTAGGGCCTATTTGGGGTACTGTAAAGGTTTACAATACCATTATAGTGCTTATAATGAAACTAATTAGCACGTCCTAAAACGTTCTCAGGACTTTTATAGTACCAAATTTTGTTACTTGGGTACATCCAGGAGCTACATACGCTCCGGCAGTGACGAGATATTATGCCAGATATTATGATTTAAGCCGGTTACAGTAGGATTGTCTTGTAAGTGCGACTGGTAGCTCGTTGGGATGCTGAGCAAGTCGTTTCTGATATCTTGTAGATGTAGCCCGGATTTCTTCCTTTACTGTGCTCATTTGTAGGTTCTCATGGATCTCGTTGTTTGTTACAAACCAGGGCACATTCGATATGGTTCGCAAGATAACTTTCTGCAGTCTTTGTATTATGCTTATGTTGGAGTTACTCGCGCTGCCCCACAGCTGAATGCCATACATCCACACGGGCTTAAGGAGGGCTTTGTTAATTAGTAGTTTGTTATCTACAGAGAGTTTACTGTTCCGTCCAAGTAACCAGAGTATATTTCTGTATTTCAGGTTAAGTTCCTCACGCTTCGCCTTTATGTGATTTTTAACCGACTTCAAAAAAAGGAGGAGGTTCTCAATTCGATTGTATGTTTTTTTTTGTTTTTTTTTATCGTTGTTCGCGCATATCTTCGTCATCTATGAATAGATTTTGAAAACATCTTTTTTGTTTGTTTGAGTTTTGTTGCGAGATGGTCCCATTTAATTTTTCTTTCAGATCGGTTCAGTAGTTTTCACGTAATCCTGAAAGTACTATGATTTTGCATTAACTATCTTGACGACTTTTTTATCGTTGTTCGCGCATATCTTCGTTATTTATGGACCGATTTTGATGATTCTTTCTTGGTTTGATTAATTTTTTTTGCTCAATGGTCCTATTTGATTTTTTTTCAGATCGGTTCAATAGTTTTCAAGTAATCCTGAAAATACTATGATTTTGCATTAATTACCTTGACGACTTTGTTATTTATGAACCGAATTAGCTGATTTTTTGTTGTAAAAGAGATACCTTAAGTGTAGTTCTTTTAATTTCATTGACATTAAACCTTGGACCTCGAACATATCCAAGGGAACTCCTCAAACTCAAATAGGATATGTACCTAATTGTGATTGAGATATTGGTAGGCCTATGAAAATCCAAAACCAACGGAGGTATGGTCTGTATGCTACGTTCTGGACTATTCTTGGACTAAGAAGGCACAACGGAACTCCTTTGGAAATTGAGTAATAGGCATTTTGAAAACATATAAAGTTAAAGAATATTACACGCTTACTACCACAAAAAAGTTGAAAATAAAAAAAGTTATCAAAAAAAAGAAAAACCGCCTTCAAAAACCTAAAAATAAAAACAAAAACAGATTCAAAATTAAAAAGCACTAAAAAGCAATAAATAATATTCAAATCACCAATACGCATATCAATTTTAATAAAAACCGTCTAATGAAGTCGGGTGGGGCTGGAGGACAACTTTTTTTTAATTCTAAAAGCCCCACCCGACTTCATTAGACGGTTTTTATTAAAATTGATATGCGTATTGGTGATTTGAATATTATTTATTGCTTTTTAGTGCTTTTTAATTTTGAATCTGTTTTTGTTTTTTTTTTTAGGTTTTTGAAGGCGGTTTTTCTTTTTTTTAAAATGCTTTTTTTTCCATGTCAGCCTGCGGTCGAGATGTAATCCAAGGTATTTCACATTTTGTTTGTGGGGTAAAATGTTGTCTTCTAGAGATACAGGTGGACAATCCCCTTTTTTGAGGGCAAAAGTTATGTGTACCGACTTAGTTACACTTGCTATAATCCTCCATTTCTTTAATCAGGTACTTATTTCATCTAGCCCCTTTTGGAGAATATTAGATGCCACGATCGAACATTTATTGCTAGCTAATATGGCAGTGTCATCGGCAAAGGTTGCTGTAGTTACGCCTGTTATTGTTGGCAAGTCTGCAGTAAATATTGTGTATAACACTGGTCCCAGTACAGACCCCTGGGGTACACCTGCTTTAATTTCAAAGAATTTTGAGGTTTCAGTAGATTCTTTCACTTGAGATATTCTGTCTGCTATGTATGATTGAAATAGAGGATGATAACTGCGAGGGTGGCAGTTTTTTAATTTACATAGTAGACCCTCGTGCCACACTTTATCAAATGCCTGTTGAATATCCAAGAATGCGGAAGAACAAAACTCCTTATTTTCCAGCGCCTTTCTGATCTCCTCTGTTACTCGATGCACCTGTTCTACAGTAGAGTGGTTTTGTCTAAAACCAAATTGATGATCTGGTATTGTTCTATTTTCCTTGAGAATGGGAAGTATTCTTTTTAAAATGATTCTTTCGCATACTTTTGACAGTATTGGTAGAAGGCTGATGGGTCTATAGGATGAAACATCGTTCGGCGGCTTGCCGACCTTAGGAATCATAATAATTTGGAATACCTTTCACATAGTGGGAAAATGTTGTGTTTTTTTTTTTTAATTATAATGGGTTTGCTCTTGACCCTAGTCTAGCCCGAAAGTATAGACGGGGTCTACGATGGAGCGAGCTTACCCAGAAGGTGCCTATTCACTCTGGCCTTGGAAAGAGTCAGGTTGTATGTGCTCAGAAACACAGACGCCGGCAGGGAATTCCATTCCTTGGCTGTGCGCATTATAAACGATGATGAGTAGCGTTTAGTACGCATAGGAGGTATATCAACCAAGAACGGATGGTAGCCTGCAGTGCGTCTGGATGTCCGATGGAAGAAAGGAGAAGGTGGAATGAGCTCATGCAGCTCTTGAGCACACTCGCCGAAGTACAATCTATAAAAGACCGATAGGCAAGCAACGTTACGGCGGTGAGCCAAGCTGTGAAGCTTAGCTGATACCAGTTTTCCGTCGCCTATTAATCTCTTGGCTCTGCGTTCCACCGAGTCTGGTGCAGCAAGTTGATATTTCGCCGAGCCGTCCCAAAGGTGGCTGCAGTACTCCATGCAAGATCGGACTTGAGCTTTATAAAGAGTTAAAAGCTGCCCAGGCGTAAAGTACCGCTTGACTTTATTTAGGACGCTCAGCTTCTTAGCTGCAGTTTGAGCCTTAGACTCGATAGAGGTGCCGAAGTTAAGGTTAGAAGATAACTCCATGCCAAGAAGCTGGAGAGTGTCAGTTGCTTGGATAGATAGTGTTCTGAATATGCCGTTATATAGAGTGGTGAGGAATACTACAGCTCTTTTGGGTAACTTGGTCAATATTTCTTTTGTAATAAGATCGAAACCAGGAGCCTTTCGATCATTTAAGGTTTTTATTGTTGCCCACACCTCTTTAACAGAAACTGGTAACGACATCTGGTAAGGTTGATCTAAAACATTATTCACATATGTGCTCGATTCTTGGTCATTTGTAGCGTTTGGTGAGAAAACACGTAGATATTGCTTCTTTATAATAGTAACAATGTCGAATCAACATTACTGTGCCGTGTACGGATATCAAAATCAAAAAACCAATAAACAATTGTCGTTTATCACATTATGATATATGCTACGCAGTTCATTTAAAAGAAGTCAACCCTAACGTTGCGTCGTCAGAAAAGGTAAGAGCACGCGATAGAAAGAGAGGCCACTACTAGGTGAACTGCGCGACCTGAATTGCACTTTATCGTGTCGGAGATAAAGTCGCTATTTATTTAAATGACTTTGCCGAGTGCTGCTTCTGTACTTGTATTATTAGTTATTCTGTGTCCAGGGAGTGAATGGAGTAGATTCAGATCGCTGTACACACCCAACTGATCTGACCAGCATTCTAAAAACGTAATGGACATGTTTAAAAAAATCGCGAAAATAGCATGAATATGTATGGAAATCCTCAAACTGAGAACTTTGACCCATTAATCTTTTAGAATGCTTATCAGGATCAGTTGGGTGTGTATAGCGATCTGAATCTACTCCATTCACTCCCTGGATGACCATCATCAGATCACAGCACAGTACATTCCTGGCAGGAAACCAAGGCTTCAAAGTTACCTCGTTTGTATGAAAATAGCACCTGTATCCTTTGACAAAGTTGATGTGTATACTTAAAATACCTACTTGATGATGGATGAATTTATAAACTATATTGGAATTTAAATTGCATGTTTAATGACAACCCTAATGACGACTGTAAATAGAACCCCACTGTGTCGAAAATCGATATCGATGTTACTTGATCAAAAACACCAGCCAATTTTAATGTCCGCACTGCTGGGGCACATCAGTTCCTTATAGGTGGATAAGGAGAATGGGCTATAATTCACCACGCAGGCCCAATGCGGATTATGGTGGCTGGCAAAGGCTTAACGTGCCTTCCGAAGCACAGAGGAACTCGAGATAATAAATTTTTGGTCACCCATCCCATGACTTTGATGATTTTTTTCTTTTATGATAAACTGCTTATAGCCTATAGGCTATTGGGGACATTATAGGACTGATTATTGAAAAAAAATGTCTATATGCATCCAGGGTTGTCACTTTGCAGTTTTTCATACAAATAAAAAAAAATCAGCCATGTTGTGGTTTTCAGGGTTTTAATAATTTTTAGGGGTTGTCGGTATGCATTATACGATACAGGGTGCATTTGAAATCACTCTCCAAATTTTAAGGATGTGTTCAGTCCATGATAATGAACAACTTTCTCTAAGAAACATAGGGTCAAATATGTAAAAAAAATACTTTTCATACAAAACAAAGAGATCACGTGATCAGTTTAGTATGGGATGACCAAAATTTTTTGGTGTATTTCAACACATGTTTCATGGAGAAAGTTGTTCAGTTTCATGGACTGAACACATCCTTAAAATTTGGAGAGTGATTACAAATGCACCCTGTATATATCATTTTCAGCTTTTTAACCCTATTATACCTGTACTAAATACTAAATAATATACTAGAAAAAATACGACTCGCACCAGATCAATACTCAGACGGGAATCGAACCCGCGACTTTTGGATATCCGGTCCAATGCTCTGACCGCTGAGCTACCGAGTCACTAGTGACATCGTCGAATTTTTCCTAGTATATCCTAAACTCTTACGCTGTAAGCCAGCGTTATTTCACCAATGTGAGGAATTACCTCGACATTCAATTGAAATATCTTTCAAGATATTTTAACAATTGATTAAGATGAAATAGCTATATAATTTTTAAATTTGAGATTTTTGCATTTACAATGCTATTTTTATACTGCCTGGCATTTATATTGGCATAAAAAGATGAGACAAAAGATGCGCAGTAGCCATAACTTAGTGTTTATGTTTTAATTGTTATGAACTCTAAAGGTTTCTATTAAATGTGGTGCACGCCGTCAAAAAGGACAAGACACGTAAAATATTACAACTGTGTATCATCCCCACAGTTTTCTGTCAGAAAAAAATCTGGATTATCACATCACTAGTACTAGAATTGACCAAAGGAACCGCTCTCGAACAATGATACAAATTGACCAATTCATAGAAACGTCCCGCAGGCTGATTATCTAATTACAAACCACCTAGCGACTGGTTGCAATTCATAGATGACAGATCCATTGCTACTTCTTTTTGGATTAAAAAAAAACATACCAAATAAAAGTAGCAATGTATGTGGAATGAAACCGGTCGCTAAATAGTTTCTTTTTAGATACTTAATCAGGGTGCCGGATTTACACGTTGCGAACCTAATGATACCAAGTTTTACTTATGACAACTGCAAACTTACATTAATGTATGCCCTTTAAGATTTACTGAGAATTTGTAGCTTCATCATGATTTACAAGTGTAAAGAAATATATTTTATTTGTTAATTTATGATTGCCTATGATCAAAGGTTATTTTTATGGTATTACATTCATAACTTTTGATTTTATAATTTTCAAACTAAGATCTAGGCTGGGCTCCCTGTATTTTTATTTAAAACTGGGGGGCCCAAGTTTGCTATATTGCTAATGTCATAATCGTGTTTCAATTGTGTTTGAATTGTTGCTTTTTGACACAGTTCTTGTTTCTTAAACCCAAAACAGAAACATAATTGAAACATAACTGATTTCTTGTAGGTACACACATACACAACACAACTTCCCACTTGTTAAGAATACAATGATAAACTTTGTAACTCCCGAAACATATTTGGTCCCGGCTTCTTTTCTCATTGATCCCGCCGTGATGTGATCCGATCCGACCGATCCGACACATTAATAATTAATGAGTGGCCATTACAACGCGATTGGGAATAATGGGGAGTCCATCTTTTTGGAATTACTGCGGATAAATTACAAAAAACAGGCATAACTTTTTTTTCTTATAAAGCTTCATCTTCAGTGTTTAATTACATGACTGCAAAGGGTTGCATATTAGAAAATCAAAACCTTGTCGAGCAAATTTTTAAAGAACAACGAACAAAACAACAAAGTTGAATAGACCAAAAGTTTTATTTAGAAAAAAATATAATCCCAATGTATGCGACATCAAATGAACGACTGATCAAAAGTTGCTAGATGTATTTTTAAAATAGCAAATCATTCTAATCTAATTACATAATTACAAATGAATCTGTGGCGGTGTCTTTGGGCTTCGCCTAAAATGCTTTATAATATAAAGTTTATAGCAAACTAGCGGCCATCCGCGACTTCGTCTACGTGGAAAGATTTTTTGCTATCCCTCGGGAACAATACATTATTTCGGGATGAAAGGTATCTTATGTCCTTCTCTGTACCCCTAAGAACGTGTATGCAAAATTTCATGATGATCGGCTTAGTAGTTAAAACGTGAAGGCGTAACAAACAAACAAACAAATAGACTTTGGCATTTATAATATTAGTAGGGATTTAGCAGCCGGAAATGAGTCTAAACTAGTCTACTGGGACTTAGAAACTGTAGACCGTGGGTCACGAGATAGGTGCGGAGCGTAGTGACGAGCATTTTAGGTTGACATGAACCCAGCGCGCGAGCCGAGCGAGCGAAGCGAGAGTGCGGGGCAGCGGCCGGCGAAGCATCAGAAAAAAAATTACAGGCGCTATTCGCTAATATTAATATTATTTTTACCTTTTTCAGCTAATCCATTTGATAATTAATAATTTATCCGATAATCCTTTTGACCTTAGTACGATTTGGTCAATAGTGTAATAAATAATTTAAACATATTGATATTCCAGACTTTGGTCAGTTGAACTTTTGGTCAAATGACCATTGTTATTTTAAACTTTGTTGTTTTCTTCGTTGTTCTTTAAAAATTTGCTCGACAAAGTTTTGATTTTCTAATAATAATATGTAATTCTGCAAAGAAAGTATATTTGTATGTTTTTAAGTAACATTCTTAATTAATTATGTACCTCATATCTATCAAATAGATTTCTATAAGTAGATACCTAATTAAGATATCGTTAGATTAGTCTTGACAGCCCAAGTGTTCTTAAGTAAGTGTTAGAAATTGTATAAGCCCTACATGAACGCAGCTATATTGTTTTGAATGACGTTTTACAAGCTGTCATCTGTCACTCTGAATTACTTGCACTTCCTGCTCGCGGCTCTCAGCCATTTGTGTGTGTTTTTGTGTCGTCCCAATAAACAATAATTAATCCTAATTCATCGTTATCAATCTGATATAAATAATGTAATTCAAGATTTTATATTGAGAAAAAAACTCTGGATATTACATAAAAGGTGTTTATTTGGTTGATCACGCCGAGCACGCCATTCCATTGCCACATTGAAACGTCTGTTTGAACAGGTTTTGGACCCAGTAATTATTGAAAAGAGAATCAAAAGGCGTGCAACGAGGGATCGACGTGTAATCGCCGTTGTAAGTATCACCAAATTTCACTGTCGACCAGATTCATTGTCATAAATGCCTACATTGCCTACGCAATCAGAAAATATGTCTACGCAACCAGCGATACACATCACAAATCAAGTGGAGAAGCTGAGTGGAATCTCATCTTATCAAAACTGGAAGTTTTCGTTGAAAATGTTACTCACTTTAGAAGGTTTGTGGGACTGCGTGATCGGCACTGATACTGACGCCGTGCGTGATAGCCGCGCCTTGGCGCGTATTTGCCTGGCACTACAACCCAACTTGTACCAAATAGTTCGATCAGCATCAAAAGCTAAAGAAGCATGGGAGATGCTAGCTCATACATTCGAGGACAAAGGTCTATATCGCCGTGTTCTGCTACTTAGACAGTTACATCGAGTTGACTACAGTAAGTTTAGCAGCATGACTGAATACATAGAAAATGTCACCGGATTAGTCCAGCAGCTCTCTGACATTGGAAAAGTTATAGACGACGGTGAGGTGGCTGAAATTCTACTTAGTGGCTTACCGCAGGAGTTTGATACACTAGTCTCCGGTCTTGAAACTGCAAATTTAACAAGCTCGCTGACTTCTGAACTGGTGAGAACAAGATTACTTCAAGAAGAACACAGAAGAAATGGAAAATATGATAATGATGCTTCAGCTTTTCATGTAAAGAAAAATAAACTTTTCAAGTGTGATTATTGCCGTAAACCAGGACATACAGCGAAGCGATGCTTTAAGAAAAAGAGGGATGAGAAGAAGAAAGAAGAACATCACTCCCTATATGCATCTGCTTATGTTGCTCACCACAATGATGTCATCATCGACAGCGGAGCCTCGGCTCACATGATCAATGATGCTAGGTTAGTAAGAAATTTTAAAAGTTGTAAAAATAACTCAATTTCTATAGCAAATGGTGGTCAATTAGAAATGTCTGGCATTGGCAATTTAGTTTTGTCTACTGACAAAAATAATATCACTTTAGAAAATGTTTTAGTTGTTCCCAATCTGTCAACAAATTTATTGTCTGTAAGTAAAATGTGTGACAATGGTTTTACAGTAGTTTTTGATAAAAATGGGTGTCATGTTTATAATGAGATAAATTCTTTAACTGGCAACCAAATTTTAGCTGCTACAAATGTGAACGGTTTGTATAAGATACAGCAGTGCAAGCCACATGTGTTGGGGCATTCCATGCTGGTGCATCCTAGGCAGCAGCCAGAGAGTGTCAATACTGCATTGGTGTCTGCGACAGTCTGGCATAAACGTTTAGGTCATATCGGCAAGAAAGGTATGAATAGTCTAAGGGGTGGTGGTATATGTTCTGGTGTTGTTTTTCAGGATGACAACTCGCCAAACAAGTGTATTCCCTGCTTAACTGGAAAGATGCATACAAAGCCTTATCCGAAGCTTGTGGGAGCCCAATCTACCGTGCCACTCCAGCTTGTGCATTCCGATGTCTGCGGACCCATTCAAGTCAGCAGTTGGGGCGGTGCCCGTTATATTTTGACTTTGACGGATGATTTCACTAGAAAAACCTTCGGTTATCTAATGAAGACAAAATCCGAGGTGAGTTCACATATTGTTAACTTTAAAAATATGGTTGAAAAACAAACAGGCTTGCAGCTTAAAATTTTAAGAACTGATAACGGTACTGAATACTGTAATAAAACGTTGACTGATTTTCTTAAAAGGGAAGGGATAATACATCAAACATCGGTGCCTTATTGTCCACAACAGAATGGAGTTGCGGAACGCGTTAATAGGACGATTTTTGAGAAAGCTAGGGCCATGTTACATGACGCGGGTCTGTCTGAACGTTTCTGGGGAGAAGCAGTAATGACTGCTATATATCTGAAGAATAGGTCTCCTACCAGCGCGTTGTCAGATGACATTCCAGAGAGTAAGTGGACTGGACAGCCAGTCGATCTCAGTCATTTGCGCGTATTTGGCTGTGTAGCATTTTCTCACATTCCTGATGTAAAACGTCGTAAACTTGACGCTAAAGCTAAACCGTATATCTTTGTTGGCTATGGTGAGACTTTGAAGGGCTACCGTCTCCTTGATCCATGTAAACCTAAAAAGATTATGTATTCGCGAAATGTTACTTTTTTAGAAGATGAATTTATTGGAGGACTTCACTTTAAAACACAAAGCAGGAATAATGATTTTATCTCACATGAATGCATTATAAATAATAATAGTTTTAAAAATATTGATTATGAAATTTTAAATATTGACTGTGATAATGATAATGCAAATAAAATGAATGATAAAATTATTAATAATGTCTGTTGTTGTAATCTTTTTGTCACGTATGACATTGAGTATAAGAAAAAGAATGTATGTTTTGGCATGGCTCATATTTGATTGATTTTGTTTCTGTGTCAACTTATTATTATAATGTTTCGAACTGGAAAATAGCTACTTTTATTTAATGTTATAGAGTTTTCAGTTTTATTGTGGCGACCGCTTTTTATTTACGAACTGCAATGGATCGGTGTAAAGCAGAACGGAAAATTTTAAGGCGCCTGTTCACTATTTGCGCCCAAGAGTTGGAAGCAGCAATGGACGCCGATGATGAAAGAAATCTTATATCGGCTCTCTACGAAAAATTAAGTAAACATCATACCGATTTGGAGCGTATTGATAATAATATCTTGACCCTATGGCTCGACAACGAAAATCGGGATGAGGCCATCATGGACAGCGATATTGAAGGTGCTGACGCATACAATAAAAGGTGGTACGTAGTACGTCAGCGGGTGATGTCTTTTATTAATCCGTGTCGTCCTGACTCTCCCGGTGTCAAATCTAGCGAAACGGTCAGGAGAGTTGGAGAAGCCTCATGTTCAGGTGGGTCGGCATCTAAGCCACATCATAGATTCTTGAAGTTACCGAAATTTGAACTACCAACCTTTGACGGTCAAATTAAAAATTGGCTTGGGTTTTGGGCGCAATTTCGAAAAATACATGAAGAAGAACAGGAGTTAAACAATGATGACAAAATGCATTTTCTACTACAAGCTATGGAACGGGGCTCGCCAGCTAGAGAGTTAGTACAAAGTTTCCCACCCTGTGGTGAGAATTATGAGAAGGCCATCGGTCAATTACGCGAAAGATTTGCAAGGGATGATGTGATTATAGATTACTACGTTCGAGAACTGCTCCAATTAGTTATTACGAAAGGTGCGTCTAAGATGTCGACAAGATCTTTATATGACAAGCTGATGACGCAGATTTTAGCTCTTGAGTCTCTTGGATTAACGGAGAATCGGTATGCAGCTTTATTATACCCTATGGTTGAATCAGCTCTACCGGATGAAACGCTGCGAGCCTGGAATCGTTCCAATTTCCAAGATAAAATTAGTCATAAATCTACTACGGAATCACCTATTTCAGGATCTGAGAGTGACCTAACACCTCCCGTGTGGTCTCCCTTGTCGGACCTGCTCTACTGTACTGGTGATGAAGATGATGGTTGTGATGGTGATGAGGATGATGTCTGTAAGGACACTGTGTCTTCTCTGCCTAATGCCACACTTCAAGGAGGAGGTGGTAATAACGGTGATGAGGATGATGTCTGTAAGGACGCTGTGTCTTCTCTGCCTGATGCCACACTTCGAGGAGGAGAGGTTGAACACGTGCAAAGTGTTGCTTCTGGCTCGCGTCCCGTACGTAGTAATAGAGGTAAAATTCCGCTTAAATATAATGATTATGATTTATCGGCTATGCTAATTGAGCAGAGTTTATCAAATGAGCCTAATACATACGAGCAAGCTACGAAGTCTACTGAGTGTGAGCAGTGGCTTCACGCCATGAAATGTGAGTATGATTCATTAATTAAGAACAATGTTTGGACATTAGTTGATCGACCAGCAGCTGAAAACATTGTAAAGTGCAAGTGGGTCTACAAAAGGAAACACGATGCCACAGGCAAACTAGATAAGTATAAAGCTAGATTGGTTGCCCGTGGGTTTAGTCAACAAGAAGGTATAGACTACAATGACACTTTTTCACCCGTTGTCAGACATTCCACCTTGAGAATCTTATTTTCCATTGCAACAGAAATGAATTTGCAGATGGACCACGTTGATGTTACCACAGCTTTCCTAAATAGTGATCTGGATGAGATTATATATATGGAGCAGCCAGAAGGTTTTTGTTCAGATAAAAGTAAAGTATGTAAGCTGAATAAAAGTATATATGGTCTCAAACAGGCTAGCCGCATGTGGAACTTAAAAATTAATAATGTTTTAATTCATAATGGATATACTCAAAGTAAATGTGAACCATGTGTATATATTAAGAAAAATTCTAAAGATTATATAATAATTGCTCTGTATGTCGATGACTGTTACATATTTCATAACGGATGTATTAAAAATGTTTTATCATTACTAAAAGAAAACTTTGAAATACGTCATCTTGGCCAATTAAAAAATTGTTTAGGCATGAATGTCACTAGATATAACAATACAATTGTGTTAGACCAGTCTAATTATATAAGATGTTTGCTAGCTAAATTTAATATGAGTGACTGCAAGCCAGTACTTACACCGTTACCTGTGAATTGTAAGTTACAAAAGTCTGATAGGAAATGTCTTGATGATGAGATATACAAATACAGACAACTGTTGGGATGTTTAATGTATTTGAGTGTGTGCTCACGCCCGGACATTTCATATGCTTGTAGTCAGCTTAGTCAATACAGTACATGTTTCGACATGAGTCATTGGCGCGCAGCAAAGCGAGTACTTCGTTATTTAGCAGGGACGATCAACTATGGTCTCCATTTTACAAAAGGTAATAATTTTAATATCAGTGCTTATGCAGATGCCGACTGGGCTAATGACTCATCAGACAGAAAGTCCTACACTGGATTTGTTGTAAAATTAGGTAACTGTTTGATCAATTGGGAAGCTAGAAAACAGCGTAGTATAGCTTTATCAAGTACGGAAGCAGAGTACTTAGCAATAAGTGACGTTTGCAAGGACATTTGTTTTGTGAAAAATTTCTTGTCTGAAATTATTAACAAAACTTTTGATGTAATTGTATACAACGATAATCAAAGTGCTCAAAGATTATTACTGGTAAAGGAATATTCGCATAAGAAAACGAAGCACATTGATTTGCGTTACCATTTCATAAAGGACTTAGTACAAAAAGGAAACATAACTGTAAGATATTTACCTACTACTGATATGCAAGCAGATGTATTGACAAAGCCACTATGTGCGCAGAAACATTGTAACTTTGTAAATTGTCTAAATGTGAGAGTTCGTGGAGCAAATGTTTAATGTTTTGTTGTGTACCTAATTTATAAATAATAATATTATTATATTGTGATGAATCATGTTATGTATAATTATGTAGAGTGGCTCTAAAGGTAGAGTAGGGAACTCTTGATTAATTATGTAGAGTTTTTCAAAACTAAATGTAGAGTCTTTTTAATTTTTGTTTAAAGTCACATTAGTTTTCTTTTTCTTTCATGTAGCGCTTAAGGAGGAGTGTTAGAAATTGTATAAGCCCTACATGAACGCAGCTATATTGTTTTGAATGACGTTTTACAAGCTGTCATCTGTCACCCTGAATTACTTGCACTTCCTGCTCGCGGCTCTCAGCCATTTGTGTGTGTTTTTGTGTCGTCCCAATAAACAATAATTAATCCTAATTCATCGTTATCAATCTGATATAAATAATGTAATTCAAGATTTTATATTGAGAATAAAACTCTGGATATTACATAAAAGGTGTTTATTTGGTTGATCACGCCGAACACGCCATTCCATTGCCACATTGAAACGTCTGTTTGAACAGTAAGTAAGTGACTATAAAAAAAACCAACAGCGCCTGTGAGGTGCTATTATTTAAGGTGAAAATATATTTTTTTAGAGTACCTACTGCAAAATGGATTTGACTAGGTTAGACTACCTAGGTTACCAAATGTAATAATTAGGAACAACTTTTCACATTAATCTTTGTAATGCCATGTTCACACAAGCTTAGCTACTAATGCTTAGTATTTGTCACTATTTACATGTAAACATACAGCCTCAGCAGCACTTGTTCAGCATGTTGCAAGGTATTAGTTACAAGTAACAGTAGGTACTAAGTATTATTAATAGCTAAGCTCGTGTAAACATGACATTACAAAGATAAATGTGAAAAGTTAGTCCTAATTATTTCATTGCATTTGGTCACCGAGTCTCCCTAAGGCACAGTGCGGGATCGAACCATCGAACCAATTACCCTGTTATTTATCTACATCACTCGACCATCAATAGCGCATTTCACAAGTAATTAATTATGAGAATTATAACAACAACGGAATGTAAGTAGGTGCCTACCTACAAAGAGAATGTAAAAATAACTAGCGTTATAAGAGACGAGAGTGTCATACAAAAAGCGTGAGTATGAAACGGAAGCGAATTCAACGTAAACAAACAAAAGAGAAACGTTAAACGGCATTGGCGGTAAAACGGTCAAAGATGAAGAATACTCTTTGATGGGGCGAAGTATAATACGCCTAAATTCGAATGTTGTCAATTATCTACTGCTTTGTGGATGGTCAACGTTCTTTCAAACTTAGACGGATTAAAAATTCGCTTCCGTTTCATAGATTTTTTTTTTTTTAAATATAATGGGTTTGGTCTTGACCCTAGTCTAGCCCGAAAGTATAGACGGGGTCTACGATGGAGCGAGCTTGCCCAGAAGGTGCCTATTCACTCTGGCCTTGAAAAGAGTCAGGTTGTATGTGCTCGGAAACACAGACGCCGGCAGGGAATTCCATTCCTTGGCTGTGCGCATTATAAACGATGATGAGTAGCGTTTAGTACGCATAGGAGGTATATCAACCAAGAACGGATGGTAGCCTGCAGTGCGTCTGGATGTCCGATGGAAGAAAGGAGAAGGTGGAATGAGCTCATGCAGCTCTTGAGCACACTCGCCGAAGTACAATCTATAGAAGACCGATAGGCAAGCAACGTTACGGCGGTGAGCCAAGCTGTGAAGCTTAGCTGATACCAGTTTTCCGTCGCCTATTAATCTCTTGGCTCTGCGTTCCACCGAGTCTAGTGCAGCAAGTTGATATTTCGCCGAGCCGTCCCAAAGGTGGCTGCAGTACTCCATGCAAGATCGGACTTGAGCTTTATAAAGGGTTAAAAGCTGCCCAGGCGTAAAGTACTGCTTGACTTTATTTAGGACGCTCAGCTTCTTAGCTGCAGTTTGAGCCTTAGACTCGATAGAGGTGCTGAAGTTAAGGTTAGAAGATAACTCCATGCCAAGAAGCTGGAGAGTGTCGGTTGCTTGGATAGATGTACCTCGGAAAGTAGGAGTTAAGTTGAATGGACTCCTTTTTGCAGTAAACAGACACGCCTGCGTTTTAGAAGCGTTGAAGCGTCAGGTTCAATCGCTCAACCATGGCCTCTCTCATTATTTTCACCTCATCACCACCGGCTCCCGCGCTGGACAGATACCTCTCCATGACAGTACTGTCGTCTGCATAGCCAACAATGCCCGGTGTTAGCAGGTCATTGATGTGCAGCAGGAAAAGCGTCGCAGAGAGCACCGACCCCTGAGGAACTCCGGCATCAATCGCCATGAGGTCAGAGGAGCATCCATCAATGACTACTCTGATTGACCGTTCACTTTTTTACTGAGAGAGTTGCGCCAGGCTGCCAACCTATCTTGTTGAGGAACAAATTTTCGAACCGGGTACCGCGGGCACAAATATTGTAAGTACCTAAGTAGGAAGCCGGGCCAGACTGTTGCAAACAAGCCCGAGGAGGGCTTGTTTGCAACGACTGTTGCAAACAAGCCCTCCTCATCGGTCTTCACCGGCGCTTTACAACAGTGTAAGCACTGGTTTGCAACCAAAATTCGTTTGACCTTCCACAACCTCTGTGGACGGGACGCCGTTTGTCACGACATCAACGAGTCGACAACACACTAAGGTGGGAGCCTTGTTGTAAACAGTGTGGAAACAAACACCAACCGTGGGCTCCACAAGCCTCCCACCAAGGTCACCCCTGTGGAAAGCTTGTTTGCAACAGTCTGGCCCGGGTTTAACTCCCGTAAAGTCAAGTAGGTACCTACGTAGAAAGTATTACAACTCGATGGAACTGCTTGCTTCCTATTCCTAGATCCTAGAAGGGTCTACCTTTGTGGTGTCTTTTTTTTTTATAGTAGGGGGAATGCGTTTATGCATCCCGAAGGTATGTGGGACTCGCCAAGGCCCTACCCACTAAACCCCCTACTGCTCCCCGCACCACCTAACACGCAAGACCTACGGGACCGTGAAATCACGCACCGTGTGACCTTTGTGGTGTCTATGATATGGTACCTACCTTAGAATAATAACACCTAGAAGCCGTGTCCGCGTATGCAAAATGAGGCAACTTATACCACAGAAATATATTGAGATAGAAGAAAAGAGCGCTTTCAAAATGTATGAGAACCTAGCGTGTCGAATTTTTTGTACCTACGATGACGTCACGAGCGAGATTTAGTGATGGGACATCAAAACCGCGCAGAACCGATTCAAAGGTGCAAACCCGATCTTAAGAACTGAATCGATAGTTATTCCTTTGTCAAACTCGACGGAGGAATAAGAATCGACTTTAAATTTTTAGAATACTTATGTGGGAAAATAAAGTGGGGTCCCACGGCCCGTCTGGAGACAGGCGGCGCGCGCCAAGACGCGCCGGCGCGTCAATGCCTGGCGCGGCCTGTGCGGAGTGTTCCCACGGCCCAGTAGCCATTCCAACATGGAAAGTATTCCAAAAACTATTCCAAAGCTTTGGTTCATTTTAGTACAAGTTTAAAAATCTAATGTTAATTGATTCGTCCACTCCATTATGACATGCGCCCGGGCAAGTGGCAGGCCCCGACAGGCGCCGTCGCGCCGCGCCGCGCATTTGAATTTACCGACTTAACGCACCTTTACACGCGGCTATCCGATCCCGACCTAACAACATCGCTTCCAAGGCAATCAAAAATAAGTCAAAGAACATAAAGGTCAATATTCATATAACAATTATAAATCCTAGCTATTTGCTCAGAAGGGTCAGATAATATTATTGACTGCACTGCCGTCACATATTAATAAACCGTGAGCACTGCCTCCGCGCCCCGTCCGGGCGTCGAGGCAGGCGGAAAGCAGTGAGTAAAAAGCACTTTTAAATACTATTTTGGTGTTTAAATTTAGAACACAATTCGACCTCCATCTCACTTACAATCTCCTTGCGCAAAAAATATTCTATTCAATCAGACGCCTTGTGCAAAGCATAGATAATAAACTATATAATTCAAAGTGCAAAGAATACTCGACATACAAACTTCTTATACAAATAATATTTTTGTTTTAATATTTATTTTTCTCGCAGGTATTCATGGTATAAAGTATAGCATGCAACTCTTGAATAAAACGGATTTATAATGTGCGGTTTTCAAAAAGCAGTTTAAGAAAAAATGTAGTACATAAAAAAGAACTAGATGTCGTTATTCAACTAAGTAAGTAGGTAGGTTTTTAAGAAAAAGACAAAGGATGAAACGTAATTACTTTTTTTATCATACGTTTGTTGAGAATGTGGTTTGTTGCGTTGTGCTTTGGTTGTCCGTTGGTGTGTTCCGAAGAACTTTTCTCTGACTCTTAGCACAGTTTAGTAGAAATATTTTTTTTAAAATCTACCTAGTAGAAGTAGCGCCATATATCGACATAAAATTATACTAAAATTATCAGCTGTCAGAAAATCGCTTATTATCGAAATTCATGAATCACTCGACACTTGAATCATTCCCTGCTGTCGTGATTCAATCGTTAGAATCCTTCACTTGCTCGTGATTCATCTATTAAATAAGATTCTACTGATACCTAACAAATTAAAAATTAATATATTTAAGGATAATACAATCTTTCACCTATTCAACTTTAGATTCAAGGAAAAACTTTGTTTATTGATCATAATCAACTTCATTCCTTTTTCGAAAATCGATTCATTTTTTGTTAGAATCGAGTCAAAAAAATCGAAACGTACAATACTATTCTCTCAATCGGACAGAGGAATGAGGAAATGCTCTTAACCTAGACGTTCAGTGGACACAATAGTATCGACAGCTGCGATTTTCATTGCGTGTTTACAAGGCATACCATCAAAATCATGTCATTCAAAACCCGCAATGAAAACTTACGCGTAGCTATACATTCACCATGTAATTATCATGTTAAAAGTGATACTGAATCTAAATTAATTCGTTTAAAAATTAAATCAGGGGTTATTTATGTTGAAAAGTACATATCCATGAAAGGAAATATCACCATTTTCTCAGCGAACTGTTTTTGACGAACTCTTGCAAGAAACTACTGCACAATTAATCATTTTCGTTTCTGAGTGACGCGTGTTTTCATGGCAATGGTCTCAAGCGGACTAACTTGAACAAAAGTTTGACCGTGGATCAAACTTTTTACACGCAAGGTAGGTACACTTTTACCGTCTATCTCGATATATGTCTGTGACTTATACCAAGCCAGAATGACTTAGTTTTCAAATTTATATTCTTCATACGTTAACTAATCGTAACTGAAACCCAATAATATAGTAACTAGTCCTATAAATGTGCGAAAATTTAAACTGTTTTGTACTTAATCGGTAAGATTATGTAATAATGTAGAATAACAATCTATTGCCTCACTTTTGACAGTGCGCTTTGTAGAGAACTATCGCTCTAGGTGTTATTATTCTAAGGTACCTACCTACATACGGTAGGCACTGTATTTAACTCTAAATTCACTCCAGTCGACTTGTGATGTTTGACTAAAACAGGGGCCGTACCGGCTAACTTACATGGCTATCGTAATCGCTTTCATTTGACAGATGGATGTGATACATTGCTACTTTTCTTTGGTAAGACTTTTTTTGTACCAAAAAGAAGTAGCAATGTATATTTATACCCAAAAGATGGATGTGACACATTGCTACCTTTTTTTGGTACAAAAAAATCTTACCAAAGTAAAGTAGCAATGTATCACATCCATCTGTCAAATGAAAGCGATTACGATAGCCATGTAAGTTAGCCGGTACGGCCCCAGAATCATCATTTACGTTCATTGATTCAGAATACAGACTAAAGACCACTGAAGAAATAATAATATAGTTTTACAGCCTCAAAATAACCAAGAACATAGGTTTTATTTTTATTTTGCAAAAGGTCGGGTACGATAAAACAATGAAAATTCCGACGGTTTTAAGTTTTCGTTAAATAAAGTTTAAAACTTGCATTTTACAGCAAAGTCGTCTTCTACAGAAATTAACTAGACTAAATAAGCTATAATTTATTACCTAATGTTGAGCAGACTAAATTAAATATTAATTTGAATGACGATGAAGTCGAGTTTCTTGAGAGTACAAAATTTCTAGGTATTACCTACACTAGATTCTCGACTACAATGGGATCCACATATTGAAGACTTGTCAAGTAGACTTAGTTCAGCGGCATTCGCTGTAAAGAAAATAAGACTTTTAATTGATACTGAAACGGCAAGGTTAGTATATTTTAGTTATTTTCATAGTGTATTGTCTTATGGACTGCTATTGTGGGGATCAGCGGCCAGTATTGAAATATTTTTGTACTCCAGAAAAGAGCTGTTCGCGCCATATACAATCTACGGCGGAGAGATACCTTGAGAGAATTGTTTAAAGAAATAAATACTTTAACTTTGGCAGGCCAATACATTTATGAAAATTTAGTTTATGTAAGAAAACGTTATGATTCATTTGCTAAGAACAGCTATAATCACCAGTTTAATACAAGAAATAAATATAAATTTGTTGTGGCAAGATTTAGGCTTGCAAAAACTAGAGGTTCATTTATGGGGTAAAGCCTTTATTAATAAAGTTCCACAACAAGTGATTGATCTAACCGCATGTTACCATGCCCATGTTAAATAAAATCGGTCAAGAGCGAGTCGGACTCACGCACCGAGGGTTCCGTACAATCATAAATATATTAGGATATGTTACTTTAGTACAGTCTTTAAAAAAGTAGGATAAACGACAGACAGGTGGAAGGGCGAACAGGCAGACAGTTAATTTACAAATCTTAACCACAGCTGCTTATGGTGACTGAAAAACGTTTCAGCCACTCCACATTGCAAACTGTTTATATTACTAAGTAGGAACTTAGTCTTCGTTTATTCGTACGGCAAATAGTAGGTAATTATATTAGAACCAGCCACCAATTATTATTGTAGTATTAGGTTGCGCCATCTCTTGACCGATAGTGGAACAATTTTTTTTTCTTAGGTCAGGTTCTTGGGGCATTCTTAGGACAGCGCCATCTGTTGACTGGTAGTGAAACTGAAGAACTTTTGTTTGTTTTTTGAATTTCTAAAAAAGTGTGTTATATTGAGACATCGTTTTATTTTTCCTGCAATCTTTACATAAATTACTATCACATAGAATTATTTCAGATTTTTCGCTTTGCAAACTTCGGAGATAAGGGAGAGGGGGAACGGTATTTTTTTTACATTTTTCATCATAAGTCGAAAACTATGCGGCCTAAGAAAAAAGAAAAAAATGTTTTAAAATGTGCAAACAGCGTTCTTTCATATGATACCCCACATGTTCTAGTCACCTAACTTCAAATTTTTAAGACCCCTTTTCAGTCCCTGATGTAAAAAAAAAATTTTTCTTATTTCTTTCTTATTTGCAAAATAGTTGGGTAAATGTCATCTTAAACTATTCCAAATTTCAAGTTGATACCATTAGTAGTTCTCGAGATATCCAGCTGTGACAGACAGACAGACAGACAGACAGACTGAGTCACACCATAAGGGTTCCTTTTTTACCATTTTGGTACGGAACCCAAAAAACGCTTATGGCTAAGGTTATTAGACGATTATCTTAAAGATCAAAATGCGTGGAAATGATGTAACATATACATACCTAGGTACCTACACTTTTTCATACAATCTTTTACTGGGATATAAGTACCTAATAGGTAAGTATGTAGGTAGGTACTATTTTTCCTAAAGAGATGAAAACTTAATACCTATAGGCTATTTAGCAATAGCCTTGGGAAGGCTAAACCTTCAAGCCGAATATTCGCACGAATATTAGCACAGACATGGACGAAATATTTCGTCCATGGCTATATTTCGTCCATGTCCATGGCACAGATTAACACGCACCGTGGCATGGACGAAATATATCGTCCATGACCGTGGGAAGGCACCTTTAAGCCGAATATGGTAGATAGATAGGATACCATGCATACAGCCCGGAGGCGGAAAATTATTATAAATTCTCAAAACCACCAGTCTTTTGAAAAAAAAAACTTGCATTTTTCCATACAAATAAAAAAACAAAATTTCTCAGCCATAATATGGCGGATTGCAAGGTTTATAATAATTTTCCAGGATTGTGTGTGTGCATGGTACCAACCCATCTACCATATCGACGCTTAAGAACCAAATACTGCTATCTACTTTTTTCGATACTTCATTGGTTTTTTGTTTAGATCTACTAACAAAATAATTGCTTCAGTACCCTTAGCACGAACAACTATCGAGAAAAAAAACGCGCGTAAAATTACTCGATAGTGAATTATCTATGAAAATTTTAATTTCGCTATTCGGCGATAGATGGCGTTGTACAAATTTCCAATACAAAATTGCACTATCGAATGGTTTCACGCGCGTTATTTTTCTCGATAGCTGTTCGTGCTAATAGTACGTTGTCAAAGACATAAAATATCGATAGGTAATGCATTACTTTTAACATTATCAAGATAAACCAATAACTGCTAAGTTCAATAAGCAATTGAAACGAATTATGAAAACATTTGTAGATAGCAGTATTTGGTTCTTAACCGTCGATATTCGGCTTTATAATAATAGCAAACAACCTGGGGGTCAAGTCTGCTAATGTTTTTGTCAAAATCGTAGTTTAATGGTGTTTGAATGATAATGCTTTTTGACACAGTTCTTGTTTCTTAGGCCTGGTTTACATTAGTCAAGTAGACGACCGAGTCGAGTAGCGAGTAGAAATACATTGCTTGGCATGTTCGTCGATTTTAAAAGAACGTCAAACACACCACGTAATGAACTTCTACTCTCCTAAAACACTCTACTAAAGACTAAGATAATGTAAACCAGCCTTTAAACCCAAAACTGAAACACATTGTGTTTCTTAAACCCAAAACGGAAACTATTATGTCTTGATTGTAGGTTTAAGAAACAAGAACTGTGTCAAAAAGCATTACCATTAGAACACCATTGAACTAAGATTTTGACGAAAACATTAGCAGACTTGACCTCCTGTAGAGTAGTCGAGTAGACTGTGCCTGTGCCCTATATGGTCTACTATGGCGAGTTTTTACTACTACTGCCATCTATTGATACTTATAAAAACTAAATTGAGTTGCTTTTAGCGTCATCTTTTGAATGCTTTGTGTAATAAACAAGTCACACGTGTTTTAAATGAAGTTATACCTATCAGTTACTTCAATAGATGACGCTAGCAATAGTGACATTGGCATTGGATTAGCGTTACTACCGCCATCTGTGGGTGCTGCGCTGAACAGTACAAACAGCCAATAAAATTTTAGTTTTATAATAATGTCACTTTCACCCACCAATAAAATCGCTTTATTTATTTTACGTCATCGTGTGAACTGACAGCACAGCAAATGCTCTATAGTCAGGGTTGCTAGCTTGGGTATTTTTCTCGCAATTCTGGGTAAAAATTTGGCTCTTGGAGATTTTTTTCGAAATGGAATGTTTGGATTGGAGCAATGTTTGGAGAAAAATATTTTATCATGGAGAATTTTGGGAAACAACATTTTCAGTTTTGGAAGTATTATTATTTAAATTTAAATGTATGAAACGAACAAAACAACAGCATGGTTTTGGTGCATATTATTTATAATCAAATATCAACCGTTAGGCCTCTTCAATCCCAAAGCAAAACCCAAAGCAAATTCCAATTTCTGTGTTTGACTAATGTATTTTTAGGCTAACTTATAAGTACCTATTTAAGTTTTTAAACAAACGTCAAAAGCTAAATAATCTGTTTCGGACTTTGCCTAGTAGGCAAGGCAGGCCTATTGCCTACACTATTCGAGTAGCGAGTAGAGTCTGGTCAACGAAAGATGAGATTGAAATGGCGGCGCCACTTTCCCCGTTAAATTAACGTTTCGAGGTTTAGTAATTAGAAACTGAACCTTAAAATAAGGCGCAAAATTAGTTCCATTTCCAACCGAGTCTCATCTTTCGTTTACTAAACTCTGATGAAAGACTATCAGGGGCCCTACCGGCTAACTTTTCGAACTTCGGCGGGTCTGTCAAGCTTCAACTTAAAACAGATAAATCGAAGTAACGAATTTCGTATTGTACTATTAGTTGAAGTTATTTGGAAGGGAAGATATTAATTAATGTTGGTGTGACATCGTGAACTGGGGTTTGCCATTTTGGCAGACTTGGGTCTCGATTCATCTGTTTCAATTTGAAACCCGGCAGACTTTCCGAAGTTTGATTCGTTAGCCGCTGGGGCCCTACCGCGCAAGTGTCGTCAACTTCGCCGTCGCTCGCTCGGCTTCATTTAACAGATGGATGAGATGTAATACATTGCTACTTCTTTTGGCACAAATAAAAACTCCTTTTTTGGCCTTTCGGTAAATCTACCAAAAAAACGTATCGTTTTGCAGAAAAATCATATCAAATTTGGGGAGAAAAGGATAATCGCATCAGGCAACCCAGCCTGGCTCCTCCACTCTTGCTTGCTATTATGTTCTGTGCTCTGCTGTCTAGTCTGCTTCTTTCTGCTGCAGTGTTGCCAACTTAGTGGATTTTCCACTAAAACTTGCGGATTGGACCCTCCCTTTAGTGGCGAAAAATTGCATTTAGTGGTTAGTGGATTTGTCTAGTGGAATTTGAGAATTTTAAAGCTTATATTTCTTAACTGGAACCACGACCATTAAATCGACTTACACATTTTAATCATGTTTTATCGAGTATAATTTTACTGTGCAGACTACACTATTCCATTTTCTAAGACGATAACACTCTATTCGCAGAGATTTCCCTAAAATATAATTGTTTTATTTTACGCTGAGTAAATTAAATTTGATGGGATCGAATCGGAAAAAAGTCAAACTTCAAAACACCCGCTAATAATTCGAATCAACTGGTATGATTCAAAATTACGATTCAAATTCGACAAATCCATTTATTTCAATTAAAAAAAAGGTTGAAAAGTTTATAGCCAAGTGTAAATTATACCTAACCTACAACAAAACCATGCCTACATTTTTATTTTTGTACACAATTTTTTGAAGAACGTTAAAAATCAAAGAGAGTTTGATTCAAATCAACATAAAAATCTTATTCGAACACAGAATACGTAATAGTACAAGATAGAGCTCCCCAAAAGTAAATTTAGTGCTAAATTTATCGGATTTTAGCGATTTTGAAAGTTAACGCGAATTTTTTAGTGGTTTTCTGGTGGTTAGGAGTTGATTATGGTGGAGAGCTTGTCAAGTCGTTGGCAACACTGTTCTGCTGCTCACACTTCATTGCCCGTCGCAATCGCAATGCAACGCAACGCAAAAGCGAAGCAAGCAATGAATTGAAATGATCTTTGCCTCATTAATCGTACAAAAGTCGAAAATATTTTGGGAACATTGTCGTATTTGTCGTGTCTCTGTCTGTCTACTGAGCAACTTATCGATAACAAAGTGTATTTTAAGTGCAGTGCATTGTAAAATGGCATGAATAATTGTGATAAGTGAGACTTTTTTGTGGTGCATACGTAAACAAGTTCAAAAAAACATCGTGGATAGCGATATGATACTCTCCTTAGCAGTGTCCTAAGATTGTGGTCATATCGTTGAGTTTCATAATAGTGTCGTCGTTTGGATGAAAATTGGTGATGGCTTCTAAACCAGCTAACCAAAAACGAAGGTAAGCTTATGACAAATATTTTGATCAGGTGATAGTACAGTACACTGTCTAAAAATGATGCAATTTCGTTTGTTTGTAGGTACTGTTGTAAGCTTTCTCTTTATAATTAACTACATGAATTCTTTATTGATATAATTTGCCGGAATGAGGAACAAACGCTTTATCATATCAGCGAGTAATTTGTGGTAAACAAGGTCATTTGGTACTCTATGTATGAAATCCTTGGAGGAGATTATTTAGGGCAGTTTTTACTTTTATTTTATGGGTTTAATAAATATTTGTGCCCATCAATATCATGGATTTATAACATTACAACATTGTATATCAGAAACCATCAGAGGTCAATGAAAAAGGAGGGTAATAAACCCTGGGCCCTATGTAATAACATGACAATTTGTCAATTGTCATGACAGTTTGGTTTACGTTGCAGTGTAGCTATGCTATGAGTAATTTGCTCTATTTTCAAAATGGTTGACGCAATATGGATATAAAACGGTCATGACAGGTGAAAAATTGACACATTTATTAAATAGGTGCCGGCATGAATCGTGAACAGAGAGAGAAATTGGAGGGGATTGCTGCACATGTTTGCAGTAGCCCTGCACCACATCCCCTGCCAATGAAACCTAAAAATGACTTCTCGCTGCGCATTAACTGTCACCGCTCTAGATCCGTGCCGAGGCCTGTATGTGCATTACAAACTGCATATTATATTAGACCTATCTCTCTCAAAAAGACTAAATGTTGGACCCACATACGCCTAGCAAAAGGACCAGTCTGTATCGGGAGAAACCTTACCGAGATACATAAAAATTATATTCCAGAAACGTCACATCGATCATTTAGTCCCAAATTTAGCAAAGCATTCATACTTTATAGCAGGGGTCACCAAATGGCGGATCGCAGTCCGCATCCGGACCGCCGACCCATTTTGTACAGACCGTGAGTACACAGGTACTTACAAAATTACCTACTTTAAGTACCTAATAATTACATTTCTGTAATAAATATTGTTTTCTATAAAATGTTGTGCGGACCGCAATGGTCATTTCATTTCTTAAAACGTACCCCGAACAAAATAATTGGTGACCCGTGCTTTATAGTAACTAAAAAAGATAGAGAAAATTATTAAAATTAATAATATTAAGTATCATAATTTGGGAACGAATGCAGAATGCTACAAATAATTTTATTATGCCTACCAGGTTCCGAACCTGGGGTTTAACTTTTACTCAAGATCTAGAATCACTGATATTGTGCCTAGTCACTAGTGATTGGTTAACTAATTTTTAATTTTATGCCTAATTTGCAGTCACTAGCTTGTGTAGTAATTATAATAATAATAATAATAATAATCATCTTTATTCATGCCAAAATTACAAAGTCACAACAGAAATAGCTATAGCTATAGTAAAAGTAGCAAGTACAGATTTAAGGCAAAAAGAAAATATTATAATAAAGTCTTAGCTGACCCTACTAGGTTATGGAATAACCAGTAATTAGGGATTCAGCCCCTACCCCATGTTGAGAATAACTATTACATTTTATTTTAAATTTTATCTTACTTTTAACGTAACATAACGTGTTTTGTGGGTGTGAGTGTGTGTATATGTACCAGTTTGCACGTGTACAATTATAATAATACCGAACCCTTACACTTAGGATACCACTACCAACAAACTTTCCGACTCGTCGTACGATTGACCAAGGAGCCAGTCAAAGATAGCTTTCTTACATTGTGTTGATGGTAGTTGATGGTGGGAAATGAGTTTATTAATTTTATTATATAAGTATGGTCCGAGAAAAATTAAAAATCTTTTTGTAAATGTGAAGTTGGTTATAGGAGTAAGACAAACTTCGTGTTTTCTTCTCTTATCGGAGTGTATAAAGATAGATAGATAGATAGATAAATTGTTTATTTGTTGCAATACACATAGAAACATCTGGTAGGTACAAGAATAACATTATACGAAGAAGAAAAAACTTAACTAACAGTGGTGCGGATGTGCCTATGTGCAGTAGCAAACAGGGTCTAGGCTCGGTGTAATATATTCGCCTGTGGGGTAGGCGAAACACCGATTTTCAGCCTTCACCCTAACTAACCTAAAAGGTGGACGGGAAATATAAACGAAAAACACAAGGATACATTTGAAAAGTTTGAATAAATAAAGTCAAAATATTAATGGAAGGGAAAAGGAATGCATTATAATATATATAAGTACCTTAATGAAATCAAAAACAAAATATATAAATAAAAAGGGGGATGTCGTAATCAGGATTGTCCTAACTTTTGGAGCTCTAGCAAATGAGAACGTAATTTACTTTTAAAGGTAACTATGGACTTTAGAGCTCTAAAGGGTGTTCGGGCATGCATATATAGAAGGCCATGCATTATAAATAGTTGGCGTATAGATAGGACTTTACATTGTAAGTAAAGTTCCTTGGTGGGGAAAGTAAAAGGACGAAATGTACTTACTTTTAGGACCGCTCTTTGTGCCCTTTCCAATTGCAATAGGTTGGTTTTTGCAGAACCACCCCATGCAGTGATGCAGTATGTAGCGATGGTCTGGCATAGAGCGAAGTAGGTGGTCCTAATAATAGTACTGGAAGCAACATAGCGAAGCCTTCGAAATATATATATTAGCTTCCTGACCCGAGATGTAAGGGCTTCAATGTGACGTTTGAAGTTGAGATTCCGGTCAACAATAATTCCGAGGTATTTTATGTAGGGAACAGACGCAATTGGGGGACAAGAGCAATTATTGAGGTTCGGGGTAGGACAGGTATGAGCTATAAGGGTTGGTGAAGGTGTAGGTTGGGAGTAATTGATTTGTTGGTAATGGTATATTGGCTTTTTTTAATTTTTGCTGCATAATTTATAAACCCAGTAAAAAACATCTGCACCCTTATGAGAAAAATGTGAGTAAAAAGATTTTTGAGTGTCATAATTTAAATTTAAGATAAATTAAGTTTTTTGTGACAGATAGGCAAGCTTATTATATGTTTTAGAGCAAAACGGGTCTTTGATACATCGCTAGCTTCCGCCTCACTAGCTTAGCTTCTGCTGCGACTTCGTTCACATGAACATTCGGAAATCCCTAGGGAACCTTTGACTGGGATAAAAGTATCCTGTGTTTTAATCCAGGCTATAAACTGTGTGCCAAATTTTATCCAAATCTGTTTATCCGTTTATGCATGACTGAGTAACGTCCACATTTGCTAGTACACCTAATGGTGCCACACCATGGTGTACTAGTGAGATACGGGCCCTAATTTACAGAGGTGGCGAATATATAATGTTACAATTAATGTTTTTTTTGAACACACCCTTCAAAACAGGCCATCCTTCCATATATTATTCTGCCTGTGCCACAGAATAGAATAAGATCGACATCCTGTGCCATGATATTAAAGAAAAACATGACCCGTCCTTGAAACCTGACAATGTTTTCCTTTATTGTTATTTCTAGGTCCCTAAAAGATGATGAGCATTCTGGTATAACCCGGTAGAGTTAACTCGGCACATGAAGCGCGATAGACCCCCTTCGTTTTCTCCTTGCCTCACGTCACTGCCGTCATGCCAGTAGCATGTATTCTGTGCCAGTAGCGTTAGTACATTTGTTAGCGATAATTCATCGAAAACTTTCAAAAAATTTACGACGGTGGTGGAAAGGAGAAAACGAAAGGGGTCTAGCGCGCTTCAGGTGCAGAGTTAACTCAACCGGGTTGTACCGTTCCTCTAGCAATAAGTGTTACATCATTGGAAAGGTCTTTAAAGGAACATTTTATTGTACCAGCGGCTCTGTGAGCTGTAGAACTCGCGTTTGTGAGATTTTAGACCATTTTTTGAAATTTCTGAAATATGTTTTTTTTAATTTTGCAAAACTGAATCGACGAAAAATATTCACAAATTACTTGCTCATAAAATTTCATGAGAATTTGTTGAGAAATGCGGAACAAATTCTCATATGGTACAAGAGAACAGATGGACAGCTGGACAGACATACGAAAATATTTTTGCCCAAGCTGAAACAGAGAGACTTCACTAGCTCAGTCAATAAGTATCTTTCTTGTATCTTTAGAGCTGAGTTATATTTATAAAACATTTTGAAGTCAAAAATTTTACAACTATAATGAATGACCAAAAACTCAATTGATGTAAAGTGTGTTTATCTTAAGGTGAATTTTATTTAATATTATTATTCTAATACACAATTTTAATCATGTTTTACATGGAATTTTTAAGGCCTACACAGTCTAGTATTTTTTGGTGATACCTTCTAAAAATACTAGACCATGGGCCCTTAAAACCCCACGTAAAACATTATTAAAATCTTTTTTCATTAATAACTTATTAAATAAAAACCTTTGTGGGTGTCACTTTCGGTCATACAACCGCCTTAAGAAGACCTTTCTAATTATTATCACTCATGTCTAGAGGGGGGGTAAATCAACATAGTCAAAAACAATTTTATAATTTTAATGACCTTTGACTGCGAAAATACTCATAATTGATGTATAGTCTGTCAGCAACAAATATTTTGTCTTAAAAAGACCTTTCCAATGATATATATCACTCATTGCTAGAAGGGGGCTAGACTAGACACTACCTTGTCCCTTGCCCATCATCCTTTATATCCTGTCTGGATTATTAGGTGTCACAAAAACATTAATTCTCAGAAGTTTATTATGATATGACTTTATATCCAGTCACACAATTTTCCTTATTAGGCCTTAAGCCCAGCTTTAATTTTAGACTTAACTTTAAAATTAATACTAACAAAACTGTCGTCATAAGTTAAAATAAAAAATGAATTAACGGGTAATTAACGACTTTGCTTGTTCCTAAAATAACATTATCACGGGCTGTTTCTTCCGAATTCTCAGTAACTGACGATGTAATGTAAAATGAATGGAATCAATCCACAGGATTAAAGTAAATCCCAAAACCCAAGTAGCGTTTCTAACAGTTTTCCTTTGCGGTTACTTGGCCATTAAATCGAAATGACTGTAATGATAAACGAAACAATTTGTATATACATAGTAAGGAGAAATGCTGTTGGTGTGCGGTGTGGAATGAGCTTGGTTGGGATTGTGTCTACACAACGCTCACTAGTACTGGTTTATCCTAGCGATCTAGGATAAACTAAACTAAAGAGGTGACTAGGGAAAATGAATCTCCAGTCACACATTACAGAGTAGAATATTATTAATTGTCGTACCGTGCGTGATCATCTTGGTTCATTGTTGTTTGCATGCGATGTTTTTCTTTAGGAGGCGTCTATGAATGAGGCGTTTAAGGGGGGGGGGGGTCGAACCGTAAGCATAAGAATAAATAAATTTATTCTTATACCGTAACTAAATACAACGGAAGTAAGCACAGATTAATGTGTTTGTTTACACTATTTTACACTAAAAATGTACGCATTTTGCGGTCTTGGATAAACTAAAGAGGTGACTAGGGAAAATGAATCTCCAGTCACACTTTACAGACTGCTTGTTGTGGTAGAATATTATTAATTGTCGTAGGTACCGTGCGTGATAATCTTGGTTCATTGTTGTTTGCATGCGATGTTTTTTAGGGGGCGTCCATGAATAAGGCGTTTAAGGGGGGGGGGGGGGGTCGAACCGTTACTAAATACAACGGAAGTAAGCACAGATTAATGTGTTTACACTATTTTACACTAAAAATGTACGCATTTTGAACAATAAATAAAGCGTGTAAACAATTAATTTAAAAACAAATGAAAAAAATATTAGAAACACGACTGCCCTGACAAAAATGAACTAAAAAGATAATTAACAAGGTGTCATTGCAGTCGGGGGACCTCTTTAATTGAAAATTGTTCCACAAAACGGTCCCCCGACTCCAATGACACCTTGTTATTTATCTTTTTAGTTCATTTTTGTCAGGGCAGTCGTGTTTTTGATATTTCTTAAATTTATTTATTTTATACAGAAAATTTGTTGATCGTAACTCTTGTATAAGTTACGACACGTGTATGTTAATTCGTATTATTTACTGCGCGCAGTAATTTGAATAATTTAACAAACCGGTTTTCAACTATTTTTTTTTTGTAGGTGGGTAGGTACATGTTGTATTGTATTGTTTACGTATGACAGGTGATAGATCATTTTCGGTTTGACGCCACTGAATATTGTATTATTCTCGAATAATTTTATCAAACTTTCTTTCAAACTTTCTTTTACTTCCTATTTTTGTTTGGTCTATGTAATGTAAAGACGACAGCACATCAAAGTGTACTTGATGACTTTGAGGCCGTCTATAAGTTCTACTCAGCTGTTTTAGCAGTAACTATTGACCTACTGTCATGTGTACTATACTTACTACAAAAATACAAAAGGAGAAGTGGCACAAGCCATAGAAAAAACGCTTAACTGTATAGGTACAATGGGGAAGGCAACTGTCAAAATGGCGCTGCGTACGCTTGTTCCACGAGAGCTATGAAAACAAAGGACTTTTACTTAAAATACCTAATCGTTTTTTAGCTTTAAAATAATTAAATTCTGTGTAACTGTAATAGGCTTTAAAAATGTTGGCACTTACAAATTTCCGAAAAATCTGGATATGGAAAAAATGGATAAATTCTGTAAGAATAAAAACGTCTTAATTTGGCTTTCAATTCCGTCCGTCAACGGGTCTTTTTCGGTAAAAAAAAACACAAAATAAATACCTACTTTCCCATACATTTTGTTCTGAACGTCTACTGTCTTAGGAACAAGCGTACGCAGCGACATCTACAATTAGCTTTGCCTTGCCAAGTTTTAAAATAAAGCCAATAAAATTTGCTACATTGATCAAGCTCTCTTATTTTTAGCGCATGTAGAAAAAAAATTATGAATATTTTTTGAAATGAAAACACTACAGAAACAAACAACGAGCCATTGAAAAACGTTCCGTTATCCACATTCAATTTTCAAAGGGCAGAAAAGTCACTAGGTATGAACTGTTTCATGTATTGTGTAAGGTTAAAAAAAATCTTCTGATTTTCCTGGGAAAATATACCTTACTAGCTATCTACCTACATCGCGATAGACTATATTACGATTTGAAATGACGCAAGAGAAAAAACCGGCCAAGTGCGAGTTGAACTCGCGCACGTAGGGTTCCGTACCAAAAAACGGCAAAAAAAAAAACACGTTTGTTGTATGGGAGCCCCCTTTAAATATTTAGTTTATTCTTTTTTTAGTATTTGTTGTTATAGCGGCAACAGAAATACATCATCTGTGAACGTTTCAACTGTCTAGCCATCACGGTTCATGAGTTACAGCCTGGTGACAGACAGACGGACAGCGGAGTCTTAGTAATAGGGTCCCGTTTTTACCCTTTGGGTAGGGAACCCTAAAAATGATTTTTGGAAAAAGTTATATTACAAACCTTGTCCTGATAATAACAAACACAACAAAAAAGAAAAATTAGTGCAGACCAAAGACATAGAAAAATTTTCGCTGCGCTCAAGAAGATCAACAAAGCGTGGAAAAGAGAAGTTAATATCATATGGACACGGTCTATGTAAAAAAGAGACAAAGGAGCAAGTGACATGTGCCAACATTTTTTACAGTAAGAGTAGCGTCCCGCTTAGCAAATCAGCAATCACAGTTTGTTTAAAATATTTCTCAATCTTAATTAGAATTCAAAATAAAGGTATTGTGGAGCCATTGTGTCTTGTGCTCTAAGTAATTGTGATGTAACAAAAAGAAACAATCCAAGTAATCACACTTTTCACAGGTAAATAAGATATTGCCACACATTTCTTTAAAACCAAATTTCGCTACATTTATTCGTTTATCGACGAAGAAAACAGTATGGAACATAGTTTATTAATTTCCTTTTCCATATATAGTCATATTTTATGATTCTAAGTCATATTTTATGTATCCCATATAAAATGTATGCATTCGTTTTTGGATCACCTGTTTATTGACTTTGTTGTTCTTTGACATTCTATTTCTATGGTGCAGACGTTCTAAAGTTATGCATTTTTATTTATATAGATGTCAAATACCTACCCTAAACTAGGTCGTGTGACGTAGGTAGACGTGTACGTAATAAAGTTTGTTTTTATTGACCCTTTTCTATTGCGTATTGCGTAAGCGTTGCCGCCCAAAAATACCTGCCCGCCTATAAACCGTCTCGGCTAACAAACCTTTTAAAACGACTGGTTAGGTATTAATTTTAACATTGAGAATGCTCAAAATTCTTCATTTAGTTTTTTTTTAAAACGACGCATTTTTACCACGTTTTTATTAGGTTGCTTTCTCGTTTGTGTGTTCGTTCGTTCGTTTGTTTCTCCGCAAAGTTTGTGAACGATTTTGTACTAGCTTCCCAATGAGCTAGAAACTTGAAACTTTGAACATAGGTCAGAACTAGAAGGCAATGCAATATTATGGTGTCATTGAGCTGATCTGATAATGGATCCCGAAGGAGGCCACAGGATCTCTATGATGAAACCATACAACCCCATCGTGTTTGGGCTCGTTACAATCGTCTTGACGAGTACTCTAATGGAAGACGAGATCCAGGGTCTGATGATGAAGCTGAAAGGCCATGCCATAGGAACTCAATATTGAAACCGTGCAACCCCATCAAATTTGGGCTCGTTTGAATCGTCTTGACGAGTGCGAGAGTAGGAGATGGTATATTTTTTTAGTCTTAGCTCGTTAACTAAAAAGCAGAAAATAATAATTTACTGAAAATAAAACTTTCTTAAAAACACGTTTTTAAAACGGACTAAATTATTACAAAAAAAAAATCGGACTAAAAACATTAAAACGGAGTAGTAAAAACAAACTAAAAAGTAAAAAATAAATTCTTCTGTAAATATTTATAACCCTAATACCCTATACCTACAGAAATTTTAAACCTAAAAATTTTAAACCTAAAGACGTGGGGTGCGTTTTGTAAAATTAATCATCTATATTGTCAATCTATACTTGTACTATTACGTATTCTGTGCATTTATTATTACCACCCCATCCATGCAGATGGAGTGGGATTCCTGCCTCCACCCGATTATAAGTAAAATTCATAATGATATGACTATAAATAACGACTAAACCAGATATGATTCATAATCGAAACTGTAAAATACTTGTATCAAGTGCAATTTTTTGACTGCATCACTATTGACGTATAAGATAACGAATATCGATGATTGAATTGATTGGTCAAATATAAATGATGTGATAAAAAGCGATAATACTGTTAATACTTACAGTCTTACAGCCTAAAAAGTATTTTTTTATTATGATGATCTTTTAAACATAGCATGGACGATAATTTCGTCCATGAACATAGTCAAAGTTCAAAATGACAACGACAATACAGGGAATTCAATGATGTAATGTTTAACATCTCCAAAAAATGATTAAAAGAGGAAAATAATCTTTATGTTGTACCCTTTGATGTAGCAGTAAATACGATGGATAATAACGAAAAAATACAAGCTGTTCTACGGAAATAGATATCAGTCCAGTGGGAGAGAATGTCACTGAAATGAGAATGGATGTCGTTTGTTTTCACAATACTGAAAATATAGATTATTGACGTTGAGAAATATATCAAGTGGGTTTTTACCTCCTTAGCTGATAAAAGCTATTCAACTTAGGTTAGATTTCCCCATAATGTTGTTTCAAAAAGCCACAAATATACGTTATAAGAAGCTACTTTATAAGCGTTCGTTGATATCCTACAGTTTCTACTAACACTACTGGTCCTTATTTAAACAGTCCTACCTAACAAAGGAGCCTTTAAAGGCTTATCACTTATCTACAGTAACTTGGTAGATAAATTAACTGGTGTTGTAAAAAATAACATCATGATTATGGATAGTTGTGGACATAAAACGTTCCAAATTATGTCGTTTAGCTCAAAATTACTTGTTTTCGTTACCATTGCGAGTACAATGTTATTTTTAAACATCGCTTTGCGTCATGTTTAGCACAATAAGGGATTTGTTACACACATTGCTTGGTTTTTATCGTAAAGGCTGTGCGTTTATTTCCGTATGTCCTTGTGTTATTGCTCTTAATGCTCTACATCCTTGTTTGCCTGCGGCGTCAAATCCCATGACTGCACCAAGTAATCTACGTTTAATATTTCGAAAGGAGAAAAGAAAACACTCGCATTTCAATTTCAAAATCAAAGGTGTTATGTCAATGTTACTTATCACACAGAAAGGCCAAGTTAACAAACGTTGGATGCATTATGAATTTGAAATAAGTCTGGATGTATTGAATTTGCAATCATGTGATCTAGGTATGTAGCATTTATCTGACTTATTTACCCTGCGTACTCAACGGTTAGTATTAGTGAGTGTGGCACAGGCAATAAATATGCATAATGACAAAAATTGACAAATGTGATCAAACTTTAAAATTCTAGAATGCGATGTGAATGTGGTTAGTACTATACTATATGGACTTATTTTATGGGGAAATAGCACTTTTATTTCGGGCTATATGTGGTACTGCACCTGATGAGCCATGCAGACCACTATTTAAATGTTCAAAAGTCTTACCACTGCCTTGCTTTTACATTTTTGAGATTGCAAAATTTGTAAAATTAAATTTGCAAAAAAATTATTTCTAACAAGCCAAAGACGTATACCCACGAAACACACGTAATGGTAGTAGACTGGTTTCGGCAGTTATTCCTAGTAACGCACTATTCCGAAAAAAATGTTATTGGATGTGTACGCAAATATACAATAAGTTACCTGAAAATATAAAACAGTTACATGTGAGTAAGTTCAAGACGGCTCTCTATAAATGGCTTAGCGATAAAATGTTCTATAGTGTAAAAGAATATCTGGACAATATCCATTGAACTTTGCCATTCCTTGGAATTTAAATTGGGTATTATTTTGACATTTCAATTAGGTATTATCTTGACATTATAATATGTTATTATTTCGAAAATTAAATTAGTTATTAGATTGACATTTAAATTAGACATTATTTTGACATTTAAACTAGGTATTAATTTGACTGACATTTTCTTTTATTTTATTTGTAATTTTAAAATTACTTGAATTTTATTATATTCTTTTGTGACATTACTTTGTGAATCTTTTACTGACATTAAAATATTGTGAATTATTTCATTTGATAATATAGTAATGTGCATTTATTTCAAGTAACAATGTAAATTTAAGTAAATATTTAATTTGTTAAAAATAATTGGTAAAAATTTGCATGCTGTTGTTATGGCTGAATGGGCCGAACTTTTAAACTAGATTAAGACCTTCAGTGTACCCTATTCAAAGGCAAATAAATTAATTTCTAATTCCTAATTTCTATGAAATTCTTGACTAGTTTCATTCACTGCAATTTTGTAGATGAGCGTGTCCTGTAATCTATTTCTATGTCCATTCATTTTTATTTTTCTATCAGAATTGTGAAATCAATCATAATTATATATCGATATTGCTCGTTTAGTAAATCAAGCTTAGTTGATTAGATTATACCTACATTGTTGCATTGACGAGATATTTGGGGATTTGGTAAATGGAGTGTTGCTAACTAAGTTGCTGATTAGATTCTAAATTTGTCTGTTTGCATTTAGAGAAGACTGGATCTTAATTTAATTGTATAAACTTACAAAATTATTACGATGTGGAGTATGACAGCAATTTCGTAGTGAGTCATGTAAAAACTTCTTATCGCAAAGAGAAATTAACTGTGGTTAAATGCCCATAAAATAAGATCCAAAATGCTATTTTAAATACTTAATATATGGCTTGCCACGTTAGCGAGTAGTGTTTGTTATCTATTAATTCGTTATTATATCAAGTTTTTGCTACCATACCAGTAATACTGGCGGAGATAAGAGCATCTGGTGCTATCAGTCGCTCGTCGATTACGCTCCCTGATGGACTGTTTCGTTTGTCTTGTTCTTCGAAACCACCGTTTCCAAAATGTTCGTGAGTGGTGAAAGGCTGGTGAATCAATGCCCAGTCTCATCAATGTCACGGTTTGAGGACACGGGCTGGGGATCGCAGTGCGCGGCGGTTGGACAATGGAACGTCCAACCGCCAGAAGTGTGTTTCAGTGGCTATAATCACAATTATACAGTGCCTTGCTACAGGAACGCTTACGAAAACCTATCGTATTACGATCAAACCCCATATCATCCTGAAGTCCAACACATTGCACCCCGCCAGCCTATAATTCCCAATCTCCCGTGCCACCAGCCGCAATGGAACTACAACACCATGTGCTACAACGTGGACGGCCAGCCTTGCCAGTACACGGGCGTCGTTGATTTGGAAGATTTTATGTGAGCCACATTGTTTTTATTTCGATCAAGTTTGATAAGAACAATGGTTTTAATCAGTAGTATAGTTTTAATCAGTTGTAGTTTAAAATTGACCTTTAAACTAAAGTTAACTTCGTCGACTGCTATGTTATCAAATCAGCTTAGCGTTTAAGCCCAGTTTTATCATAAGCTATTGCGCCCGTTCTTTTTGTCAGCTTAAAGACATCACGAATGTAGTAGAGAAAAGTTGGACAAAACATACTCCGTCGTCTAATTGAATAAAGTTTATTTTAATTTTGCTCGCTATTGCTAGCTTTAGTTAGGTTTCAATATCTTTAAAGTCGTTGTCGTTGCTCTTCATTTTAATCTTCATTTATTTTGGAGCTTTTGTCTCAGACAAGGCAGCTCCAGTCAACCTCGTGTCTAATCTTATATAGTCCATGTGATTTTTACTTCATAGGTCAGACAAAATTCGGTATTAATGATTACTACTTGAAAGTCATTTCAAAACCAATATCTTTTGTTTTGAATTACCTGTCTAGATTGTAATGTGTTCCGTATCTTATCTGAATCGTCAATGGCTTTCATCTATCTAGCGCCATAAAATATTGGATGGATACCATTGAAGACTTGCGTTGACTTTTCTTTATCCCTCTCGGTCAAAACAAAACCTCTATCAATATTTATTTGTATGTTGATGTCGGTTAACGTGTATTATTTTCAACTTTAAGTCCTACAGATAAAAGTTAATTTTCAACTGTATTTTTTGTACATGATATACAGGTACATGATATACAGGTACATGATATACATATACAGGCGATGCTGCGGGTGCTTCTAGTTAACACATTACGAAATCGACATTTTTTACACCTATTGGTGTGATGTGAGTAACGCATGGCGCAGTGCCAAGCAGTCTCGAGGATTATCAGCTGATCAAACAGTATCTTGTGACTCCAGTAGTTAGTAAGTGCGAGGGTGTGATGTGGTAAGGTAACAATCCTCGTTACATTATACTTATGCATATTTTGAATTCATTATGCTATTTTTGTAATTTCAAAATTACCTTACACGGATAGTTTTTGCTACTGATAGTCTAACAGTGACAGTTATTACTTTTTTGTTTGTTCGTTGAATTGAAAGTAGCTCATAAATTATACAAAATTGCAAACATATTCATTTTGTTTCAATTCAAGATAGGTATTTCCTTTTAAATAAAAAATATGTTTGTTCTTCACATCAGAAAATTCTTTTTGTTTTTTTCGGCAAGTTATCTCAGTCAATTTGGAACTGTTTTTTTTTTAATATAAGGTACAGTTTAATCTGAAAGTTATAAACACAAAGTGTTGACGGCAGAACGATTGTAAAATATGTAAATATAGTTAAGATAGTTTAAATTTTGATATTTTGTAGAATTACTTTGTTTTATCACATTATTTTCTCTTATTTGAACACTAAATTATGTTTATCTAGTATATTTTACATGTAGAAATTAAGATAGGAATTAAGACCTTTGATTTGTTATTTATCTTTCTTGTATAGATACTATTAGCGATTTTGTTTGCACCGTTAGAAAGAGATAGCACTATAATGTTGGAAAGAGACAGGAAAGATTGGTGCCGTGTGCAAAAATTAGTGCCGTGTGCAAACTGTATGCGTTGTAATTGGCTAATAGCTATATTGTAGAAAACTAACTAGCCACTAAGTGCGAGTAAACATTTTGTACTTAAATAAGGCTGTTTTGTATGAAAATTGTTCAGTTCAGTTCAGTTCAATAGATACCTACTATGGTTTGAAAATACAAATAGTAAAAAAAAGCTGGAGTTTTAATTCTTCTGCCCGACGTCGCTGAACCCCTGCACCTGCTAAGTTTACAAGTGGTCCTTCGAGTAGCCGGATACGCCGGGGACTTAGAAGATTTCGCTGCCAGCACCCAGGACTTAGAAAATTTGAAGAAAAATTCCCAAGACTTAGAATATTTTTGGATCATTCAGTCTGGGACTTGAAGAATTCCTGGGATACTTGAAGAAGCAACCATGTCGTACCCGACGAGGAGCAAGGCAAAGGAGAGAGGCGGAACGTCAACGGCCCAGAGCGATCCTGCACATACGGAACCCGCAGACTCCGGGGTAGCTACGTTCGTCCGCCCACTCCGATCGCCGTCGACGGTTAACCAAGGGATACCTGGTGAAATATACATCCCAGAGATTCCGTCTTCCGGCATTGGTGGAAGAGTGGTGGATTTCACGACCAGAGATCCAGATCATGAAGCAACGCCGACCGTGAGCACCGTACGAGCGCCCCGAAAAGCTCCAAGTGTCACGTCGTCCCGTTCCAGTCGCGCACACAGAGAAGCGACACGAAAGAGAATCGAATACGAAGCAGAACTTGAAATGTGCGCAGCACAACAGCGTCTCGCCGAGAAAAAGAAGGCAATGCAACTGGCGGAACTAGACGCAGAGGAGGAAGAAGAGGAAGAGGCCTTAGCGAGAATAGAACCACCTAAAGAAGAGTGGATCCAGAAGTCACCTTTTGAGCCCGCTCGTGAGAAGACCCCGCATTCTGGCCGAGATGGACGTGATTCATCAAGGGGACGTCGACAACCCGGGAAGGCGATTGAAGAGTTGGCCGAAACCCTACGAGACATGGCCAAACCACGCCCTATGCCACGAGCTTTCTACGAGTTGCCTAACTTCAGTGGGGATCCAGCTGACTGGCTTGCCTTTAAGAAGAAATATGAAGATTCCACTGCCCAGTACGAGTTCCGGCCATCAGAAAACCTTGCGAGACTACAATCAGCAATACATGGCAAGGCGAAGCAACTGGTTGAAGACCTTCTCCGCACCAGCTCCGATCCTGGCGAGATCCTGAGATGCTTAGAGCGCACCTACGGGGATCCAAACCTCCTATTGAAGAGCGCTATCGGGAAGATTCGAGCACTACCCAAGACCGCCGACAATGACAGCGATGGCCTTCGTGTCTTCAGTGCCACCGTCCGCTCCTGCATCTCCACACTCAGAAACATCAAGGCGGACGGCTTCATTAACAACCCACAACTTTTGAGTGAGCTGCTGGAGAAACTAACACCGACCCAGCGCCACGAGTACTCCAAGTTTGCACGGAGTCAAGCCATCGCCGGTGGAGTCGATCTGCGTGTGTCGCCAACCCTCATCATATTCGTGGACTTCTTGGAGGAACTCGCCGACACCGCAGCTTTCGTGCTTCCTGCCGACATCATCGGGAGCAGACCTGCGGCTACGCAAAGGCAGGTGACACCACGGAATCAAACTGTGAGTAACCGTGCCAGTGTGAAAAATGTGCATAAAGTAAACGTGCATAACAACAGTGAAATAAAGTGCGTGCTATGTGAAAGTGATCATCGGTTAGCTTCGTGTGACAGTTTTCGTGACAAAAGTGTAAATGAACGTTGGGACTTTGTTAAAGACAATAAGTTATGTTTTAAGTGTCTAAGTGGCAATCATAGTCGATTAAGGTGTAAATATAGGAAATGTGCTAAGTGTAATTATGGCCATCACACGCTCCTGCACGTGGATAAACCAGGTAACCAACCTTTTGATATTTCTACTCAGACTGAGCGTGTCACTAACCTCGGGGACAGACGTTGTGTGAAGTCACTCCTGAAGGTAGTGCCTGTACAAGTGAAAAACGGGGGTCGTCTGATTGACACTTACGCTCTGCTTGACGACGGTGCCACTATTTCGTTGATAGACGAGACTCTTGCCACGGAATTGCGAGGTCCGAGATCACCGATCCAGATCCTCAGTGCCGGCGGACACTCGATTGAAGATGACTCATCAAGGTTAGTAAGTGTGACTTTATGGGGACCAAATGAAGAACCCCGCATTCTGAAGATGAGGACCATCAGGGAGATGAACCTGCCGCCGCAGACTGTGCCAAAGAGTGTGATCGAAAATAGTGATCATTTGAAAGGATTGGGAATTGAAGAAATGAGAGACGCTGTCCCACTAGTCCTCATAGGACAAGACAATTGGGAAACAATAGTGGGCGGCGACATAAGGCGAGGGAAATCGGGAAAACCGGTGGCCTCCCTGACCAAGCTAGGTTGGGTAATTCATGGCCCGGTAAGTACAAAGAGCGACGAGCCCGACACCGTAAACTGCATGGCGGAGCTGAACGATCTCGTCAAACAGCAGTTTGACATTGAAAATATGGGGATCGTCGCCAAAAAGAGAGTGAACTTTGAAGAACAGAGAGCTGAGACCATACTCAATGAGACTGCGCGCCTTACCAATGAAGGTTGGGAGGTGGGACTACTCTGGAGAAAAGATAACGTCCAGCTGCCAGATAATTTTAACGACGCTGAGAAACGCCTAAGAGGAATCGAGCGCAAAATGGACAGAAACCCGGACTTCGCGATTGCCTACTGCGCCCAGATAAGCAGGTTGATTGAAAAAGGATACGCGAAACGTGTGGAAGAACCGATACCTTCCGAACACACTTGGTTTCTCCCGCATTTTGGCGTGACAAACGTCAATAAACCAGGAAAGTTGCGCTTGGTGTTCGATGCAGCTGCGACATATAAAGGGACGTCATTGAATGACCAGCTATTGAGCGGCCCAGATTTACTGAACTCCCTTTTAGGAATACTATTTAAGTTTCGCCAGAAGCCGATCGCAATCACCGCGGACATCGAGGATATGTTCCTTAGAGTAAAGATAAGGAAAGAAGACCAAGGAGCACAGCTGTTTCTGTGGAGAGGTGCGAACAAACATGAAGACCCTGAGATATATGTAATGGAATCGATGATATTTGGAGCAACATCTTCTCCAACATCGGCAATCTTCGTGCTAAACAGAAACGCTGAGAGGTTTAGAGAAGAGTTCCCAGAAGCGGTCGAGGCTATTAAGAAACGACACTATATGGACGATTACATAGATAGTGTAGAAAATGTGGAAGATGCCATCAAGATGATTAAAGAAATAAGTGACATTCACGCTCAAGGGAACTTCAACATCAGGGGGTGGACGACCAACCATCCTGAGTTGCGTGAAAAGCTCCCGTACGTGGCACCGCAAAGCGTGAATTTGTCAAAGCTTGGTGGAGAAACAGAACGAACGTTGGGTCTGGTATGGCAAACGAGTGATGACACCCTGAGTTTCGACGTGTCATTCAAGAAAATCAAGAAAGAAGTTGCGAGTGGCGAGGAAGTGCCCACAAAGAGAGAGTTCCTCAAACTCATAATGAGTCTGTTTGATCCACTAGGCTTGATATGCCCAGTGACAATCAGCTCAAGGATCTTAATGCAACGGATATGGAAGACCGGCGTCAAATGGGACGAGAAAATAAACGAAGAATGTCATGAAGAATGGAAAGAATGGATAAGAAGTCTTCATGTGCTTAGAGAACTGAAAATACCGAGACATTATGGGATCGAGGAAGAAGAAGTTGAACTTCATATCTTCGGCGATGCGAGCGAGCAAGCTTATGCCACCGTCGCGTACTTCGTTGACCAGAAAAGGGAAGTGGCGCTCGTCTCAGGAAAAGCCAAAGTGACACCCATGAAGATGGTCTCGATGCCACGGCTTGAACTGCAAGCAGCCGTGCTAGCCTGCCGCCTGGCAAACATGGTGGAGAAAGAACATAGCTTCAAGATAAAAAGAAGAGTATTTTGGACAGACTCCAAAACAGTTTTGCACTGGATTAGATCGGACCCGAGGGATTTCAAGCCGTTCGTGGCACATCGCTTAGCTGAAATAGATGAGAGATCCAGAAGCGATGAATGGAGATGGGTTCCGACAGCACAAAACCCAGCTGACGAAGCAACAAGAAAGGGTTGGACGCCAGAAAAGTCGATATGGTTCTCAGGCCCAGACTTTCTTAAGGAAAATGAGGATGAGTGGCCGAAAGAAGGCTTATCGAATGCCACCGATGAAGAGACCAGTGAACTACGCCCGAATCGAGTTCACACCATCACGGAAGCCCCGCCCACTATATTGGAAGTCCAGCGTTTTTCGTCCTGGATTCGGGCGGTGAGAACAATGGCTCGTGTGCTGGCCTACATCAAGCGCCTAAGGCTGAAAGAACGGCCCGAGGTCACTGGAGACTTGATCCGAGAAGCTGAGAAGATATTGATCCTTCAGTCTCAGAAAACTGCGTTTGAAGTAGACATAGAAAATATGAAAGCAGGCAAGGATTTACCGAAACAAAGTCGTCTGAAAGCTCTCGATCCAATGATAATGGAGGATGGACTTTTGAGAGTGAGAGGAAGGATCCAGACAGCCGATGTACCCTTTGAGGAACGACATCCTATTATCCTGGATGCAAAGGAACGACTGACTGAGTTGATAATTCTGCATTACCACCGATTAGCTCATCACGCTAATAATGAAGCAGTTGTGAACATGCTCCGCGAAAAGTACTGGATACTGAAGATAAGACCAGCTGTCAAGAAAGTCGCGAGAAGCTGTCCCATGTGTGTGATAAGAAAAACACTTCCGAAACCACCGAAGATGGGGGACTTGCCCTCCGCCAGATTAGCCCATCATCGTCGTGCATTCACTCACTGTGGAATTGATTATTTTGGACCCATGGAAGTGACCATTGGACGTCGTCATGAGAAACGCTGGGGAATCGTCTTGACCTGTTTGACGTCAAGAGCAATCCACCTGGAAGTCGCTTCCTCTCTTAGCGCTGATTCGGCCATCATGGCCCTCCGACGTTTCATTGCGCGCCGCGGTCAGCCTGAAACACTTTACAGCGACCAGGGCACGAATTTCATAGGAGCTGATAAAGAACTAAGGAACGCGTGGAAGAACCTGGAAATCCATCAGCTGGAAGATGCAGCTACCACACTTGGAATCAAATGGAAATTCATCTCGCCCGCCTCGCCACACATGGGAGGATGTTGGGAGCGTTTAGTACGCTCCACGAAGACCGCATTGAGAGTAACCCTGAATGCGAGAGCGCCGAAAGAAGAAGTGTTACTAACGCTGCTGGCTGAGGTGGAAGCTACGATCAATAGTAGACCACTGACCCACGTCTCTGTGGATCCGAACGACCCAGTAACGTTAACTCCGAACCATCTACTCTTGGGTACCGCGTCAACGACCACCAGACTTGGACATTTTTCGGAAGAAGACCTGACAACGAAGAAACAATGGAAAGCTGCGCAAGCATTGGCCGACATATTTTGGCGCCGCTGGGTGTCAGAGTATCTGCCGACACTTCAAAAGCGATCGAAGTGGACGAAGGATGTGGCACCGTTGAAAGTTGGGGACTTAGTGTTAATCGTCGACCCCACTCTGCCCAGAAACGTCTAGCCCCGAGGTGTGATAGTAAAGGTTTACCCTGGAGCGGATGGCCAAGTTAGGATAGTAGACATAAGGACTTGCCGTGGGACATTACGCCGCCCTGCAGTTAAAGTGGTAGTTCTGCCTACAGAGGCATGATGGTTGGGAGTAAATCCGCAACCGGGGGGTGGAATGTTGACGGCAGAACGATTGTAAAATATGTAAATATAGTTAAGATAGTTTAAATTTTGATATTTTGTAGAATTACTTTGTTTTATCACATTATTTTCTCTTATTTGAACACTAAATTATGTTTATCTAGTATATTTTACATGTAGAAATTAAGATAGGAATTAAGACCTTTGATTTGTTATTTATCTTTCTTGTATAGATACTATTAGCGATTTTGTTTGCACCGTTAGAAAGAGATAGCACTATAATGTTGGAAAGAGACAGGAAAGATTGGTGCCGTGTGCAAAAATTAGTGCCGTGTGCAAACTGTATGCGTTGTAATTGGCTAATAGCTATATTGTAGAAAACTAACTAGCCACTAAGTGCGAGTAAACATTTTGTACTTAAATAAGGCTGTTTTGTATGAAAATTGTTCAGTTCAGTTCAGTTCAATAGATACCTACTATGGTTTGAAAATACAAATAGTAAAAAAAAGCTGGAGTTTTAATTCTTCTGCCCGACGTCGCTGAACCCCTGCACCTGCTAAGTTTACACAAAGTCTTATTAATTCTTGTTATGACTAGTCACAATGATAACTCTGTTAGCAGCCGATCTCCCATGCTCATAATTTATATGTTCGATAACCTAAATACATGCGACCTGCTGATTAGGCACCTACGCAAGTCGATAACTTGCTGTTATGTTAATCGTTAGTTTTAATTACCTCTACTTTTGTCCAGTCGTGATGTACAGTCCCTTGTACACTGGATTGTTTCCTCTATGCTGGGCTTGGGTCTTTTCAAAACTAAGTCATTCCAAGAAATTCTTAGTTTTTCAAAAGAATCCTCATCATCATCATCATCGACTTATTGCACGATTGCCAATAAAAGAAGAGTGTAGGTATTGTGTTCAGGTTTATATTTGTATGTGTTAGTTTGTATGTATGTGAGTTTCTTTATTCCACCAGAACTTCTAAATGCCTGAACAGATTTGAATGTGTGAGGTATCATTAGAACCCTTACATTAACCCGAGTGATACTGGCTATAGATTTATTATATGATTTAACTCTATACCTAGTCCGATTTTGGCAGAACCATCGTGTTTTTAATATATTTTTTTTTTATTGTAGACAGGAACCGTGAATTGTGAATACTTTACCGTTCTCTTCACTGTTAATACAACGTGTAACAGAATCAATAGCTAAACTAGAGAAATTGGTAGATAGGGACAATAGATAGGATCAAACTGAACAACTTTAACTATGGGACCAACTCTAAAATCGCAAAAAAAACAGCTGTTTCATACAAAAATAATGATTTTTTTCGCGATTTCAGAGTTGGTCCCATAGTAAAAGTTGTTTGATGGCATCTATCTACTATTTTCTGGTTTAGCTATGAATTCTGTAACACGTTTTTTATTTCTGTGGTGTAGAATTAATTTCTATTTTTTTTTTGTATTCATTATAATGAACTTCCGCCAAGTAACGTCTGATTCTATGAAATATTTATATAAAACAAATTATGACTTATTTATTTGAATGACGTAAAACGTAATTATTTTCTCATCTATCCTTCATTAAATTGACAACATAATTATAACTACTAAGTAGTTTTATCTTGTTAGGTAGGTACTAGTTTTATTACGGTACACAAAATAAACTCCGGAGTATCTTATTATTACCTTCTCTTATATCCAAATACTTATTTCTAATTTATGCCCTTATTTAATATTAGACTATAAAAATAATGTAGGTAGATAAATGCATAACTGACTGACACAATATTTTTTTTAAAGTACCTAATTCACATGGATACAGGGTCTAAATTTTGAGGATATGTTCAGTCCATGAAACTGAACTACTTTCTCTAAGGAACACATGGCCAAATCTGTAAAAAAAATCGACTATCCATACAAATCAACGAGATCACGTGATCAATTTAGTATGGGATGACCAAAATTTTGTGGCGAAATTCGACACATGTTTCTTAGAGAAAGTAGTTTAGTTTCATGGACTGGACACATCCTTGAAATTTGGATGGTAAGTTTAGAATGACCCGATATTATCTAACTACCTACTTATATACTTTTTACTGACTAAGCAATAGGCATGTTGACAATTTTTTTATTTTATGTTACAAAATTACCCCTAAAAAAAAAGAAACATTTGTATAAGAATTATTACGCTAGCATGAAAACTGCCCGAGATATCACAGTTTGAAATGCACAAAATTGGACTCACCCGAAAACGCTCCATACTAACGGCTACCAAGTTCCTACGTTGTATGCAACGCGTAGGAAATTTGTTCGGCAGCTATATTAAATATTGTGTTTATCAAAATGGTTTCTTTAACAAATTTGCTATAAATTTTACGGACTAATTAAATATATTATTCATTTTAACAAATTTTATACTTTTTAAATGGACTTGTCCACCCAACTTTGAAGGGTCGTAAAACAAATAATACGCAATATATAAAACCAAGAGGTATACAAGCTACTCCAAAAGTTTGATATGTTTACGATTTTTATTAGTATTTCGTTATTTTATTCATAAGTCAACATCCCTATACTTTATCATTGGTGGGTGGACATTCGAACTTTCTTCCTTTTTACATCTCTTTCAATATTAATTTGCCCAATAAAACGTAGCCTATGCCTTTCCCCATTGTCCAATCAATTACCAAAATTCATCAACATTAGTTCGGTGGGTTAAGCTTGAAAAGGTCCATCAACAGAGTTAACAAGATCATTATGCTTAAAAATATAATAAGGTTATCCATATTGGATTAGAGTATGAATAGTCAGCTATGGATAATTACTTGTATGTGGAACTAATCTGTTGGAATCAGAGTCACATGCCATCACGTTGAGTCCTCATTTAATTTAATTGTTTATTAATAGAATTCTAATTGTTTAAAACAAAATACTTAACGATTGAGGAAAACTCCGAACTCCGTTTCAATGCTGTAAGTACTTGTTATAAACATGGTGTTTGTTTGTTAAAATAGACACAAGCATTGATATATCTTCTGATGAAGAGGTGTAGGAAACTATTCAATAAACTATTTTGTGCGGTGGAATGTGATGGGATATTTATAGTATGCGCCGCTGTTTTTGCTATACTGATTAGATTAGTTACTTGCATAAGATTTTGTATCAAGTATCACTATTTTAATATTGTATCGCTCAGTTTCTGATTTCATTGTGATTATTATTAGTTCTGCAAGATCCTTGCTTTTTTTCTGTCAAAGATACTGATTTTAACATATCCTGTATGCAGATATTTTATTCAGCTACATTGCCAACTTCTACTCATACCTCCAGATTTATTTGATTCTGGTTCACGTTATCTACCTTGTTTTACTTTACATCGCTTTGAAAAGCTCATCTTTACTTTCTTTTTTTATACATACTATCCAAAGGCGTCTATCTTTTCTTCCATCTTTTGGGTTTTTATTATGGTTCTCAGAAATTGGCTCCAGTCTATATTTTGTATGTCTGTGTATACTAATTAACACTCCGTTGCTTATTATCCTAATTGTCTACAATAGCTACTTGAAAAAATTTCGGAAAAGCTACTTAATTGCCTAATGCTATTTGTTCCGTGCTATAATATGAGTAGTTCATTATTTCTATTGACAACAATGTAGCTATACCAAACTTGATTACAGTAGATTGAAATTGTCCGCACGATGCGCGGGAGCAAGATGATCGACCGGCGGAACATACAGTTTCCATACGTAACGACTCAATTGAATGACACCGTTTATTTTTGCAATGAGAACCAATTGGCTTATTTTAACTTCAACCTTATTGTGACGATGAAAGCTTCCAAGTTCCAGCCAAGGAGAATGGACTTCAGGCAGGAGTGGGATTTTGTGAAAGCAATTGACGTTTTGTTTGATGGTTTCACTGGTCTCTTAGATTTGATACCGATGTTTAGGGAATGTTTGGATTTGTTCTAATGTATGCGAGTCATCAGTATCATTGCCAGTATATTAACCATTATCTGCCGTTGTGACAAATAGCGGAATTTACACTTGCAACAATAAGGATGTCAAGGATGTCACCACAAGTAATCCTTTTGAACTCCTGCCAATTATTTTGTTTGTATTTTACACACAAACACTCTAAAACTTTGTTTAAGGTTACTTTTTTTATCAAATTTTTGCCAAAAATAGGCAGTGCTCAAAGATTTCAAATAATCAATAGTTCCAGATTTGCGTCGTTGCTTACCGCGGAAATAAAGTAGCCCGTCTGTTTTCTTAGAGACTATGTAAAATCATGTTTACCTACTTCTATTTTACTAAAGCATCGTCGAGTTTACTTTGTGGCTCTAACGCCGTTTTATGTTTTTGACATCGGTCTGAAATGAAAAGTGTATAGTTATGTATACCGGTTCGTATTTTTTCTTAGAAACTAGTCGCTTAAAGACGAGGTGATAATTGACACCGTTATAAATTTGATGTTTTGAAACATCTTCGGTTCTTTGAGACAAATAATATATCTATGTAGATTTTACAAGTAAAATTATTTGCTGCTAAAGTAAAGTTTGGTAGATAAGGAGAAAAGTTACATTTAACTTTACATTGCGTTGATTCCAAGCTTGTGTTCATTTTTTTGTCGTTTAGTTACTAGTAGAACTGGTTTAGTCTAGCTGACCAATCAATCTCGTTAATCCAAACTTTGTTAGTTTTTAAGATAACCTGCCATCGACGTAGTTCAACTCGATCGTAAAACTTTTATTTCGGCGAATAAATTATTCTGTGAACTGATCCCATTTTCCACTGCAGTGTTATCCTCATGCTGTTTCACTCTTCAACGATGCCGTCTTTGTTGGCGCCCAAACTTGCTTAATCGATTCCCACTGTTTGTTTTAAACTTGTAATTATACGAGTATGTACTTTGCCCTGCTCTAGTTTGCTACTAATACGATTTGTCCGTCTATTCCCTAATTGAATAGATAATGTTTTTAATTCGAATAAGTGTTTCATAACTATTTAACCTGAAGATTTTATAACGCCCTCCTTCAATGGCCGCATGTTACTACAACCTTCAAAATAATCCTAAACAAAGAGTATAATGCAGTTTTATTGACGTTTAAATCCATGAAATTCCCATGGGATTTCCATTGATGTTTATTCAAGTCGTGTTTCGCTTTTGACTTTAAGTAATTCGGTTTATTTATTCCCATCACGTCCAGGTTATGTGCGTCAATACTTCTAATAGTCGCACGTTCATACTACATATTCTTTATCGGTGGTTTGGTTACTTTGCCGTCAATACAATAAAAAAACACATAGTATTACATATCGTGATTTCTTTATCTATCTTATCTAGCTTTTAAAATTCTTCCCAATGCAGTAGCAGTGTTTTAGGTTTGTGGCATTTAAAAATAAATGCATAGATATTGTTGATCTGTGTTCTGTATCTTTTTGTTGTAAATGAACGCAATGGTGCCATTACGTTGCGTGGCAAAGCTACCTCTACCTCTGTCTCAACTTTTTTTATCAACTCAAACATCAAATTTCACTTGGCCGATGACTGCATTCCCAAAACCTGTTTATCTTTCACTGCGATAAGATTGTACGTACAAAAGGATTTATCAGTTTTCCGATACTTTTTGTGTTGTGAAGGAATCCAGAGGCAGTGCATCAATATTTGTCTATTATTAATATGAGCTAAATTTAGTATCACTAACAATTAAGTTACTTCCAATGTTAGTTCGGCAACGCGTGTTGAACAGTTAAGACAACTGTTCAAAATGGATTTAGTGACGCCTTTTTAAATATATTTATTTTAAATTGGAGCGAGTGATTATCGTGCGTAATGAGAAATTAATTGGATAAAAATTTGACATCCACTTTAACGGTAGTAGGCTGTGTTGGTTCGAAGTGAATTACGTTAAAATTGTTATCGTTTTGTCAATTAAATAGTGAAATTATTGGTGAAACCTTATTTGTTGCCAAAATGTGTGTACCAGGAATTCCAAGTGTGTTCGACGAAGGAAGACTTAAACTGCATTCGATTTCGAAAAGGTAGCTTTGTCAAATACTTTGTACTCAAAGGCAAGCATTACGACACTCGATCCAGACCCACACAAAGATTGACAGAGATTGACTGTGTAAAGTGTTTGCTTGCGATCTGTATCAATCTTTGTCAATCTGGTGTGATCAGATCGTGCTGGATTGTCATTTCATTTCATTTCATTTATTGCATGTCACAAAGATTATAAAGATGTTACATGTAGATAGATACAGATCATGTGACGCCCTGGAAGGGCGCAGCAATAGAGAGAGCTTATTTATTAATTTTAAATTACTTAACTATCTCTTAAAAAAAAATCATTTAATTAAAATGCAAAAACAAAAATAGTCAACATTAATACAATACAAAACAAAAAAAAAAAATTCATGCATAAATAAAGTAATTTGACGAATAACTTTACGAAATTGGTACTTAAATTCTCATTAAAATAAAATACTATGATAAAAATTTAACAATTCATTATAAAATAACAAAACAAAAATACAAAATATAAAATCGAATTAATGTATAAATAAAACCATTTTTTATTTTACCAATTGATTTTACGAAATAAAATATATATAATTTATTTGTTTTTAAATCTATGTCAGTTGTCAATCTATGTCAGTCAGGCTTAACCTTTTATTCGAGGTAAAATAGTGGTTTTTTAAACATAGCAAAAAAACATAGTATTTTTGGGAAATGTATGATACAATATAGTCCATATTTATTTTTAACTAGGTTGACTAGGTTCCACTCGCGACTTCGTCCGCGTGGACATTCGAGAAATTCCTAGGGTACCTTTGACCGGGATGCATATAAGCAAAATCTAACTCCTGAGTTTTTTTTTATTGTGATCTCTGATTGGTCAAAAAAACTCTGTAGTTAAGCATCACCGGATAGTTCTGATACGATGTTCTCCGTTTCGGCACCTTCTGGCAAAGAGAATCTCCTCAAAACTGTCACATGACATAGCCATGTTGATCTTCTTTCTCTTCTTTTTTCTTTATGAACTATCCGTGTGTCAAATTAAATCCAAATCAGTTCAGCCTTAATAACAAATCGTATCGCAGTAGATTGTGGTAGGTTAGGTTGTCAATTTACCACAATCTACAGTAGTAGATTAACAATCTACCACAATCTACTGTCGTAGATTAGCAATCTACCACAATCTACCGTGGTTGATTAAAAATCTACCACAATCTACTGCGATCCGATATTTATTTTACAGGACAGCGTGCTAGACAACTGATATGCTACTTATATACTTTTTGAAATATATTCTTATTATTATACATAGTAAGTAACCCAGACCAGTCACAGAAATTAGAATTCATAATCCTATTTCTGCCCGGCCGGGAATCGACCCCGGGACCTCTTGAGTGGCAGACCGGCAATACCGGCATGTTGACCACTGCACTACTCAGTTCTACCACGATCTACAGTAGTAGATTGGCAATCTACCACAATCTACAGCTATCCCATTTTGATCAGATCACGTTGGATTGACCGCATCAAATTTCGTCAATATGCTGCCATCAGTCAGAGGTCTTAATCAGATTGACAGTCTGGAGCCGTACCGGCTAACTTATATGGCTATCGTAATCGCTTTCATTTAGCAGATGGATATGATACATTGCTAGTTTTCTATGGTAAGTTTTTATTTATACCACATAGAAGTAGCAATGCGTCTTATGCGTCACATCCATCTGTCAAATGAAAGCGATTACGATAGTCATGTAATGTAAGTTAGCCGGTACGGCCTCTGGATTCTGGATTGACTGTAATGGCCACCTTAAATTACGTCAAACGTTTTGCATTATTTTACATTTTTATGGTCCTACATAGTTATTTTTTGTATTACATTATTTTTACGTACCTAATTGTTTTTAATCCATATAATATAAATGGTTTAAAGTAAAATTAAATAGTAGTCGACACAGAAAGAGACAAAATGGCGGCGTATTTGAACTATTGAATACAAAATAAGTAAAGTTTCTCTTTGTGAAAATATTTTTATGATTCTTAAAACTTTTGACTGTTAACTGACTGACAAACAATAGGTATTTTTTATTGTGTCTGTCTCAAACAGCAAACTCAAATGAAGTTTAGAATAAAGATTTTTGTACCTATTAAATATACAATAAAAAATAAACTAGTATCTAAAACCTAAGGTGTTTTAACTAAAGCTTTGTCCAGACTAGTAAAATAGTGATGACTGTCATTTCTTAACTATTTTAATTGTCTCATTAGCGGGTATTAATTTAGGTTATTTCAACAGTTGCCATCATTTAAATCTGATTATACAATAAAAATACGCTAAGCGTTAAATAAACAAAAAGTCGATTTTCTCTTTATCAGAAACTAAACTAAAACAAAAACAACTAAAACAAATTATTTTTTAACACAATATTTTTTTACAAAAAGAAAGATAAGACGCCGGAGCCCACGGTAGTTTAAAACTGCTGCAGGCCCCGGATTCTCCCAGAGAATGGCACTATAACATTGTGTCTTTTTCATATAAAAGTAAAAAATAAAAAATAATAAAAATAAAAAATAAAAAGAGGTAGGTTTTTTTTTAACCTTACACTTATTAATAGTTCAGTGCGTTTGTGTATGTAAGGGTGAGTAGATGTGTGGACAAGTGTGTGTGAGTGAGTGAGTATGTGAATGAGATGTGTGCGTAAGTGTTAGTGATGTGTAGTGTAATTTATCATCGTATTTCTTCAAAAAGATTTTCAGTTTCATCATAATCCAAATTTAACAATTTATTCACCAACATGCACTTAAATTTATGGTTGCTGTACTTCATGACTGTTTTTATATCGTTTTTGTGTAATTTATTGTAAAGCATTGGGCCATAGTATTCATAGCTTTTCTTTGCAAATGCCGTTCTGCATCTAGGCAAGGGGATTTACGCCTGGCTTAATTATGGAATAATAATGTGGGGAAATAGTACAGAAGTCTCATCCTTATTCATACTGCAAAAAAAACTTATCAGAATATTAATCAATATAGATAATACAGAAAGCTGCAAGCCGTACTTCCAAAAGCATAAAATCCTTTCCCTGTCTTGTATTTATATATTTGAAATCTGCAAATTTGTCAGAAAGCACATAGAGTTATACACTAAACGAAAAGATGTCCAGTCAAAGTATTCATTACGGCATAAAAATAAGCTAAAAGTTCCAACAGCTCGCCTACATTTGTGCTCTTCCAGTGCATATAATATGTCTATAAGACTTTATAACAAATTGCCTGAAAAATTAATAGATGAAGAAAATAACAAATTGTTTAACAAAAGCCTAAAAGATATGTTATTAAATAAATGCTACTATAGTGTAAAAGAGTATTTGAATGATAAAATAAATGCCTAAAGATATACATACTTACTCAATATAAACTTAAATAATAGAATAATATTATACTAATATACTTAACGATACCATACTACTTATATCTATTGTGACTTTTATGTGACCATACACAATTCAAAACTATGTATTTTTGAAATACTAATAATTGTAATTTGTTTTTTAATAAGGCGTCCTCTCCTCCTTCAATTGCTATACCCTACTGGGTCCATAATGTTCTCTTTCTATAAAATTACCACCTATGTATTTACTTTATGGTATGCAATAAAATACTGAATACTGAATAATTCGGCACAATAAAAACAAGAACGTTTGTTCCACAACTTTTCCGAAAACAGACAAAAAATTGACTTATCCATGCCATACATAAATTACATATGTTCGAACAGCTGATCAGGTTTTGTATGAAAAGTATTTTTTTTTTTGTTTTTTCGCAAAGTCGTAGATTAGAATAGTAGTAAGTAGCACCAACAACCTCGCAGTAGTGGATTACTAACAAAAACGCTCTTATCTAGAGATAAGAGCGTTTTTGTTAGTAATCCACTACTGCGAGGTTGTTGGTGTTACACGTAAATAACTAAATAACCCTAATAAATTCAATAGTTTGTAGGCATATTTGTTAATTCTTTTTACGTCCTGTTGTACAGCTGATATGCTGATGATATAAAAAATACTATTTCCATTCCTAGAGAGTGTAGTGTGTAGGCTGCAGCGCAACCAATGCGCATACGCACGAATCGTTCCAATTGACATCCATCTGTCTCTTTCCCCAGGAATAATGAGAAGAGGAAAGAGAAATCGCGCGTCGCCGCACGCTGCAGGCGCACGAAAGAGATGCAGATATTCAACGAACTGACTGCAGCACTCCCCGCGAGGAAAGAGGATTTGGAACAGCTGGACAAGGCTTCCGTGATGCGCCTGGCCATCTCCTTCCTTCGCGTTCGTGATGTTAATTCCATGCGTGAGTATTGATGCTGTCATTATCAGTTAGAGGCCTTTAATCAGTATGAAGAAGTATGCAAGTGCGCACATTACAACGATTTGGTATCGGCCGATTCTTCATATTAAAAACGGTCCGACCCAATTATCGGCCGATAAAAAGTCTGTAGTTTGCGGAGACTCTTAGGAATCAATTTTTTTTATGCACAACGAGAATAACGCAACGGGAGAAGTCCTCACCTGATGTTTTAACTGAGTGATTTTAATTTTTATCTTTTTCTGTCGCTCAGGAACATTATTTACTAAAGCAAGAAAGATAACATGATGAGTTTTATATTATTTTTATTTAATTTAAAAAATAAAATAATACAAAATATTTTTTTAAATAATGGAAGTTAACCTTTTCCATATTTATGTGATCATGGTACTTTAAAATGTATCCGATCAGTTATTCTTATATGTTTTAAGAATGTAGGGAAAGATACATTTTGGGAAATGTACATTTTGGGAAAGATACTTTTTGGGAAGTGGACATTTCGGGAAATGTACCTTTTGAATCCGGTGTACATTATGGAAGTGTACATTTTGAACCTGAAGGATGCAAGCTATCTTTAGTTACTAGGGCTATATTTATAAACCGCTCTCAACGTTAAGAGCTATGAGATTCATACCTGGGATGCTGTTCCTATGAGTAGAGCATCTCAAGCATGATCTCAAGATAGCTCTCAAAGTTGAGAGCTGTTTATAAATGCGAGCCTTAGAGCATGAAAAAATGCGATTGCATGGTTTGGTTATTGAAGTAAAACAACTCTTTCCATCTAAATTGGCAAATGCGTATTGTGCTATGCTAGCCAGTATTAAATGCAGAATATCGCGATCCTCAGGACAGCAGTTAAGAACACAAACGCAGAATAAAAAGCACCTTGTTGACTATGATTGGAGTCTGTCTTTTAGCACTAATGAAATGGTGCAAGCCAGCACTAATATTTTGTGGTTGATAGACAAATGACATCAATCACTTTTTGTTTAACATTTTTTTACCATGCTTACTTTCGTATGAATTGTTCCTGATGAAGTAAAATAAGGTTATGTAGAATACACTTCAGAAAGCGATTAGACATTTACTATGTTTATAGGTACTTGTCTATGGAAATAATGCGCTTTAGTTTGTACACCTTTAGCCATTGCATTACAACACTTAAAATTAATCAAAATTACACAAGAACTGTGGAATTTCAAAGTTTACGCATGATTTCCCAGAAAAATAATATTTACTAGCCTTCATAAATGCTTGCTTGGCACTTTATACGCAATAATACGCATATTCTGTTGTTTAAATAATTTATTCTGATTTACGAAATAACTACCTACATGAAATTTACAATTTGTATATTATCAACTTAAATAAAACATTTGAGTTTTACTATTCTTAACTGTTTTCAAAATATTTCAAACATCAAACAAATCTATCTACCACCGTTATATTTCAAATTATTTACGTATTGTAATACATTCTGGTTGAATAAATAAGGGACATGAACGGAGAGTATAAATTTAAATTTTTCGCCTTATAAATATTGGATCAGCTGAGTACATTAATTATACATACACGACAGGACATTGCATTAACAAGTTTGCCCGTAAACATCTTCAAATTGACGGAAACATTATACACAAAATTGTTTCTATGTTTGCTGATCACAAAAGCGTTAAAAGATGATAAAAAAAATAAGCAGCCCCATGAAAAAAGTCATAGTAGTCTTAGGTTAGGTTGCGACCTCAGACCAAATAAAAAGGGAAGACGGAGTCTTCCAAGCAAGGGACTGAAGCCAATTTTTTCATGCATTAGTGTGTGAGCCGGTGTTGCCATAGTAATTCATATTACCCCAATGTTATAAAATAACGCGTTATGAAATAATAACGTTATTTATCACATATCAGAATCAAAACAAAAAACTGCCTGGATTCAAGAGATCATAATACGGTCCCAAGGGGGGTATTACAAGCTCTTAAGACTTGTCAGTTTTCTGAATGGCTATCAAAGCGTCTCTTTTATTTATTACTGATGAAAGAGACGCAGACTATGATAGGCATTCAGCTATTCTGACTCGGGTGTGAGGCGACGACTACACGCCTGGTACTGTGATCCATCAGTATTTAATCAGGGGCCTATTTCATAAAAGATTAGTGAATTTACTATAATAATTTACCACAGTTATTATTGGGGTAGAATTATGTTTCTTATTAATTATAAAACAATTCTATCCCAATAAACTATTACTATGGTAAATTATTGTACTTTTTTATTCTTTTATTAAATAGATCCCTGATAAATAATACTGATGGATCACAGTATTTACCACACGTGTAGCCGTCGCCTAGTGATAGATAGAAAAAGTGAGCTTCTCAAAGCCCTGCATGCAGGGCTGTGAGTAGCTCGCTTTAAAAGTAGTGGCGGAAGTAGGAAGGAAATAGGAAAAATGTAAAAAATAAAACTAACGAATACTAAAGTTTCGTGTATTTAAGGCAAGATGTTTGTTCTGACATGTTAGGCATCCATTACACGGTAGGTTTTGCTGTCAGTTTAACCACAGTCACGGGCTGTGACTGATGATTAACCTACCGTGTAATGTAGTGACTGATGGTTGCATGATGTGATTTGTTCTTTCCATCAGTCAATCAGTCAAACTCATAACATCCTTCCTTCAATATGTATGTATAGTACCCTACCTAAATTAATTTAAATTGGGAGATATTTTCGTAAAACCACTTATTTTACCTTTGTTAGGAATACCTATTTTTTTCACTTAATCCTTTAAGCCCGGAAAATGAGACACAATATTCCATTTCCATTAAAAATAACTATTTTAGGTGACGTAGGTTTTTTCAAAGTTTTAAATGTTGCTTTTCATTTTAATTTTTTTAAAGAATTCATACTTTATCTAGTTTTAAAAAAACCCGCCTGCATAAAAAGACAAGTCTACTGAAAAGATGGAAACAAGATAAATATTAAAGGCAACATAATAACATGCTGTCAGAGGCATGCATAAAGAAAGTGACATTATGAATTATTTGAATTATATACCTCCGACTGCATGTTATTATGTTACCTTTAATATTTAGTCTTGTTTCCATCTTTTCAGTTGACTTGTCTTTTTATTGTCTTTTCTGCGGCAGGCAGGGGTTTTTTAATTATATAATTTATTTTTTTATTTATATTTTTTTAGTTATCATATATTACAGTCATGATATACCTTTTCGAAATCTTCATAATAAGCCCTTTAATTTGATACCCATATAGCAGCATTCTAAAAAAAATTTTTTTTCCACTACGTATAATAGCACCGTATAGCCGCCATGTTGGTTTTTTAGAACGCCACCTTCTTAAGAAGTTTTTTAGAACGCCATCTTCTTAAGAACAATTGGGCTGACAAGACGAATCTAACGATATCTTAATCATAGAAATCTGTTCAGTCGTTTAAAAGATATGAGGTAATAAAGAATATTACATACATACAAGATAGAAGATACGCGCGAAAAACATAACCCTCTTGCAGTCAGGTAAAAACAGCATCTAAATCGGTCAAACCGTTATGGAGATAAATGAAAACATGATGCTGCAGCACTCCCTGGCGGCTAAATACTATAACACTTATCTAAGAAGCATCGCCGAAAACCATTACAGAAAGCCGTAGCGAAATCGGTTTAGTAATTTTTGAAAAACGACAAAAACTGCATTGAAATCGGCCCAGAAGGTAGTTTCCGAAGAAAATGGTAACAGACATAGACAAACAAACAAACAACCTCTGAGGCGACGGCTACACGCGTGGTAAATACTGAGATCATCAGTATTTAATCAGAGGTCTATTTCATAAAAGTATGAAAAAGTACAGTAATTTACCATTGTAGTAGTTTATTGGGGTAGAGATTATGTTTTATTATTATTAAGAAACAGTTCTACCCCAATAACAACAATGGTAAATTGTTATAGTAAAGTTACTAATATTTTATGAAATAGGCCCCTAATTAAATACTGATGGATCACAGTATTCTAACCCCAAACGCATATACCACCTCCATTCCGTTCCGTCCGTCGTGGGTAAAAACAGTCCAGAAACAGAAATAATTAACGCGTTATTTTTAACAAGAAACAAATAACGTTACGTTACTTTCCATGTTACCCAATAACAGGTTTAAAAAAGAACGTTTGGCATGGCAACACTTGTGTTGACGTTTTGTGTTTCAAGTAATACCTTAATGTTTATTTTGAATTAGTGAAAATATTAGTTTCCAATTTTACTTTCGTGTGAAATGTGACTCCATCCTGCTTTTTATGTGTCGAAAATTGGTTTTTACACCTTTTCACTACACAATTCGGCATTTTCTTTGGTGAAATTCATAATTTATTAGTACGTCCTGGTACGTCCGCTTCGCACGCTGGCTGTTAACAAAAGGCGTAGTTTCGTTACATGTGTGTGCGTGTAACTGTGTGTGTACACGCCAAGGCGTAGTTTTATTGGCTTCACTGCATTGTTCAGAGGACTACGTCTTCCCTTTTTTATTTGGTCTGAGGTTGCGACCAAAAACGCGTGTGCCGAGCGAGCGCCGGAGCGCAGCGTGCCGCGGCAGCGGCCGGCGAAGCGCCAGCAACGACGTTTAGTTATTGTAAGTACTATGCGCGCCAAATAAGAATAGTACTGTCAAACGGCAATCTTGATCTTTTTTCCTTTTCTTGCACATGCTACACCCCTAAAGTGGAAGTGAAACGCAAACAAAAATGCCCGTTTTGACAGTCCTATTCTTATTTGGCTCGCATAGTACGTGAAACTTCCCTGCTCTCGTCTATTACACTTATTGCCGGAGTATGTTAGGCCAAACGATATATGTATTTGACTAAACAATACTTGGTAAAATGAAAGTCAAAGTCAAAAATAGCTTTATTCCAATAAATTTAATTATTAAGTACTTTTGAATCGTCCTTCAAATCGTTCCTACCACCCGTTCAAGACCTTTGTACCTGATTACGTATTTGTTAAACAACAACTTGCCAAAAAGAGTTTTGCTATTGAATGTGGCGGTTAAAGAATTCCGTAAAAATATTTTCAATGGTAAAATGCCCACAACTTAATTTCCAAATTTACGCTGTTTGTTTTTGAGGAGTTCCGTTGTGTCTTTGTAGTCCAAGTCTAGTCCAGAACGTTGCATCGCAGACCATGGTTTGGTTTATTTTGGATTGTCATAAACCTACCAAAATCTAAATCACTTTACATATACTATTACCCCAGTAATCTTAAACATTCTAGGTCGCAAAAAATTGCAAGGTCCTGCATTTTTGGGATGTTGTTAGGATAGATACCAATAGTGTAAATCCAAATTTGCAACCCTGAAAGACCTGTGCTAACTTCGTAGTGCTCGAAAAACCTTGACGTTTTTCAGTTTTTGGCTCACAACTTCTAAAAAATGCATTTTACGGCAAAGTCGTCTATGACATCTTTAAAGAAGATAAAATTACCAACAATTTGAGTGCAATTTTAGCTCTGAGTGTCATATACATCTCGAGATACATACTTCAAAAACGTGCCATTTTTGACTAAATTTGTACTAAAGCTAGTCTTTCGAACAAAACAACGTCTAAAATACTCTTTCTACGAGGAAAGACGTAAGAAACAAAGTTGTAGAACAGCTATTTAGCTTCAATTGAGGATAAAAAAAACCTTTTTAGGACCAATAATTGTTATCTTGTTATCAGATAAAAAAAAAATTGGAATCTGATTTTTCAAAAAATTTAATCCTGACGAGCTGTAGGACTCTTTTAAAGGATAAAAAAGGTGATAATCAGCGGAAAACTGTATAACATGAAAAATAAAATTAAATACAATTAATGTTAACGTGTAATCACTTCACATTATAAAAAAAAGTTCTCCGCCGCATCTGTCTGTTTGTTCGCGATAAACTCAAAAACTACTGCACGGATTTTCATGCGGTTTTCATTAATAGATAAAGTGATTTATGAAGAAGGTTTAGGTATATAATTTATTAAGGTTTTATGTAAATTAGTTGAAATAAAACATTAGCCGAGCGATAACCCTCCTATAATTAACAGACTTTTGGCGCGAATGGAGGTGCCGATTGGAAGGTATTTGTTTCCTTTTTAGGGGTTATGGAAGGTGTAATTGGTAAAACAAGAGAAGAAATCAAAGCGTAGCCTGAGTAGGCTGCCAAATCTCAATAATGAAGTCACAGTGGCGAAATGATGGAGGAACCTCGAAATTTTTCGCCATCTTTCAGTTTTTGGCTTACAACTTCTAAAAAATGCATTCTACAGCAAAGTTTAAAAAAACATTTTGTAAGAAAATTAAATTACCAACGATTTGAGTGTAATTTTAGCTCTGTATGTCATATATATCTAGAGATACAACACCTCAAATTGGGTATTTTTTTCCAAAAAGTTTGATATTTATAGTGTGCTAGTGTTTTGATCAAAATACTGACTAAAATATTCATTCTACGAGGAAAAACACGAAAAAAAAGTTGCAGAACAGTTATTTAACTTTAATTCAAGACTAAGAAAAATGCTCTAGTACTAATAATAGTTCTCTTGTATCAGGTAAAAAAAAAAATAGAAAATTGGAAATTTCAAAAAAAGAAGCCTGATGAATTGTAGGACTCTTTTAAATGGTAAGAAAGACACCAATCAGCGTTAAATTGTTTATCCTATAAAATATAATCGAACACAATTAATATGAATGTGTTATTTTTTAATAATGTCACAGTGGCGAAGTGATGGAGGGACCTCAACTTACACCTGCGACAGAAACACGCAACACGTCAATTACCTACCATTTATTAATCAATTACAACAAAAAGGTGTATAAATCGATAATAAATTAACAATTTATAGATAACTGTGCAATGTTGATAACAATTTACATTCAAAGCTCAATTTCTTGAAAAATCTGATTTTCTAATATTTTTCTTTTACTTGATGACAAGAAAATAATTGGTCCTTAAGCGTTTTTATTACTCTTAAAGTAAAGCTAAATAACTGTTCTACAACTTTATTTCTTATGTCTTTCCTCGTAGAATGAGTATTTTAGATGATGTTTTGTTCGAAAGACTAGTTTTATTACAAGTTTATAATTTTTTGTCAAAAATGGCCCGTTTTTGAAGTGTTTATCTCAAGATATATATGACACTCAGAGCTGAATTTACACTCAAATTGTTGGTAATTTTATCTTCTTTAAAAGTGTCATAGACGACTTTGCCGTAGAATGCATTTTTTAGAAGTTGTTGGCCAAAAACTGAAAAAAGTTGAATTTTTTCGAGCACTACGAAGCTAGCACAGGCAACGAAATTTCGTAGAGCACAGGTCTTTCAGGGTTGCAAATTTGGATTTACACTATTCGTATGTATTCTAACAACATCCCAAAAGCACACAACTTTGCAAATTTTTGCGACCTAACGCGATTTTTGTGTCTAAGATGACTGGCGTATATTTGAATTTTAGGAGTTCCCTTGTGTATCTTCGAAGTTCAAAGTCCAATACCAATGAAATTAAAATATGACCATTGTTAAAGTATACCCTTTCAAACAAAAAAAGAATCATCTAAATCGGTTCTTAAACAAAGATGTTATGTCCTAAAATCCGTAAAAACACGTGTGATGGCAAGCTAAATAATTTATATTTTTCAGGATTATGAAAAACCTACCAGCCAGGGGCTCTATTTTTGAATCGCTCGGCAGGCGTCGCGTCGAGCGCTCGTTTCTACTGATTTTCGTTCGACATCTCATTGTTTTGAGTCATAAATGTCGAACGAAAATCAGTCCAAAAGAGCGCTTGACGCCAGCCGAGCGATTCTAAAATAGGTACCCTGATCTCTGAAATTACGTCTTATTTAATTGAAATACATAATAATATTAAAAAATATATTGAAGTATCAACCTAATTAAATATGTTTATTAAAAGATAACGTTCTATAAGAAATTCACGCAATTCAGATAAATGTTGACCTCAAGATCCCAGTAATTATTATAATTATAAAAGGCGTATGCATACGAATAAAGATTTTCCTGTTACTTTCTTTGCTACTGTATCTAAAATAACAGAAGTTACTGTTTGTTCTCGGTGGGCATGGATGTCAATATAATATTTGCCTACTATTTGTTCAGTGTCGCTATTTTAGATTAAAGTATTTACACAGCACACATGCGACAATATTACAATTACAAAATAATTATAAAATTTGATTACTCTTATTACTGTTGCGATGCCAATTGATGTACCTATTTTGTACATAAATTTTGCGTTGACATCATTTAAGGAAATTTCTAAAATCGCTCCTTCATTCTTAAATTTGTCGTTGTTTTGTATTGTGATCAATACTTCTGCGTAAATTGTGATGGACAGTTGAATAAGAGACTTTAGGTCAATATATTTTCAAAAAGAAAATGCAAATTCTATTATTGCAAACTTAAACCTGTTGTTTTAAATTTGAGATTTTTGCATTTACAATGCTATTTTTAAACAATACTAAATAATATACTAGAAAAAACACGACTCGCACCAGATCAATACTCAGACGGGAATCGAACCCGCGACCTTTGGATATCCGGTCCAATGCTCTGACCGCTGAGCTACCGAGTCACTAGTGACATCGTCGAATTTTTCCTAGTATATCCTAAACTCTTACGCTGTAAGCCAGCGTTATTTCACCAATGTGAGGAATTACCTCGACATTCAATTGAAATATCTTTCCAGATATTTTAACAATTGATTAAGATGAAATAGCTATATAATTTTTAAATTTGAGATTTTTGCATTTACAATGCTATTTTTAAACAATACTAAATAATATACTAGAAAAAACACGACTCGCACCAGATCAATACTCAGACGGGAATCGAACCCGCGACCTTTGGATATCCGGTCCAATGCTCTGACCGCTGAGCTACCGAGTCACTAGTGACATCGTCGAATTTTTCCTAGTATATCCTAAACTCTTACGCTGTAAGCCAGCGTTATTTCACCAATGTGAGGAATTACCTCGACATTCAATTGAAATATCTTTCCAGATATTTTAACAATTGATTAAGATGAAATAGCTATATAATTTTTAAATTTGAGATTTTTGCATTTACAATGCTATTTTTAAACAATACTAAATAATATACTAGAAAAAACACGACTCGCACCAGATCAATACTCAGACGGGAATCGAACCCGCGACCTTTGGATATCCGGTCCAATGCTCTGACCGCTGAGCTACCGAGTCACTAGTGACATCGTCGAATTTTTCCTAGTATATCCTAAACTCTTACGCTGTAAGCCAGCGTTATTTCACCAATGTGAGGAATTACCTCGACATTCAATTGAAATATCTTTCCAGATATTTTAACAATTGATTAAGATGAAATAGCTATATAATTTTTAAATTTGAGATTTTTGCATTTACAATGCTATTTTTAAACAATACTAAATAGGTTCCCTATGTATTTGCATAAAATTTTAAGGCATAATATGTCATAGCATAATATGATTTCGCCGAATGATGTTTACGCATAATATTATTTAGTCATAACAGCTTATGCATAATTTTTTTAAGCATAACTACTTTAAGCATAATCATGTTTAAGCATAATATTCTTTGGCATAAATTTAAACACGCATAATGTTATTTACGCATATTTTTATAAACAAAAAAATCACGACGTTTTAAATCACGAAAGAACATTTTACCTATAATACAAAATCCCGAAGCTTAAAAAACCGAAGGTTAATTGAGGGTTACATGCCAGCAGGTCGGTTCTGGCACTTCGCCGGCCGCTGCCGCGGCACGCTCGCTTCGCTCGCTCGGCTCGTGCGTTGTTGGTCGCAATGGAACCTTACCTCCTCCTCGCTCGCTACGCTCGCTCGTCGTCGCACCTAATGGACCTTAACAGATTTTCGGGATTTTTAACTATCGGCATTTTAACTTTTAGGGTTTCGAACTATCATCAGTCATTTAATAATCGATGTTTCAAGTTTCGGTCTATTGGATATGGATATTAAGGATTTTCGGTATTTTAAAAATAGGCGTTTTATGAGTCGATATTTAGGGCATTTTAATACAATACCTACCCCTATTGCATGGAAATAAATGAGTGCGTAAAACTATTTATTCTTATTGTTTTTGATTTTTATGTCTAAATAATATTAGGCGAACAGACGATATGCCTAATAACATTATGCGATAACAAATTAGTCTAAATGATAATTATGCTAATATAATTAGTATGCCAAAAAACACTTATACGAAAGTATTATTATGACAAAAAAGATTATGCCAAATCCGTTATGCCAAATCAAATTAGGTATAATACAATTATGCGAAAACAAGGGATCCCTACTAAATAATATACTAGAAAAAACACGACTCGCACCAGATCAATACTCAGACGGGAATCGAACCCGCGACCTTTGGATATCCGGTCCAATGCTCTGACCGCTGAGCTACCGAGTCACTAGTGACATCGTCGAATTTTTCCTAGTATATCCTAAACTCTTACGCTGTAAGCCAGCGTTATTTCACCAATGTGAGGAATTACCTCGACATTCAATTGAAATATCTTTCCAGATATTTTAACAATTGATTAAGATGAAATAGCTATATAATTTTTAAATTTGAGATTTTTGCATTTACAATGCTATTTTTAAACAATACTAAATAATATACTAGAAAATACGGATGGTGCGAGTCGTGTTTTTTGTAGTATATTATTTAGTATTGTTTAAAAATAGCATTGTAAATGCAAAAATCTCAAATTTAAAAATTATATAGCTATTTCATCTTAATCAATTGTTAAAATATCTGGAAAGATATTTCAATTGAATGTCGAGGTAATTCCTCACATTGGTGAAATAACGCTGGCTTACAGCGTAAGAGTTTAGGATATACTAGGAAAAATTCGACGATGTCACTAGTGACTCGGTAGCTCAGCGGTCAGAGCATTGGACTGGATATCCAAAGGTCGCGGGTTCGATTCCCGTCTGAGTATTGATCTGGTGCGAGTCGTGTTTTTTCTAGTATATTATTTAGTATTGTTTAAAAATAGCATTGTAAATGCAAAAATCTCAAATTTAAAAATTATATAGCTATTTCATCTTAATCAATTGTTAAAATATCTGGAAAGATATTTCAATTGAATGTCGAGGTAATTCCTCACATTGGTGAAATAACGCTGGCTTACAGCGTAAGAGTTTAGGATATACTAGGAAAAATTCGACGATGTCACTAGTGACTCGGTAGCTCAGCGGTCAGAGCATTGGACCGGATATCCAAAGGTCGCGGGTTCGATTCCCGTCTGAGTATTGATCTGGTGCGAGTCGTATTTTTTCTAGTATATTATTTAGTATTGTTTAAAAATAGCATTGTAAATGCAAAAATCTCAAATTTAAAAATTATATAGCTATTTCATCTTAATCAATTGTTAAAATATCTGGAAAGATATTTCAATTGAATGTCGAGGTAATTCCTCACATTGGTGAAATAACGCTGGCTTACAGCGTAAGAGTTTAGGATATACTAGGAAAAATTCGACGATGTCACTAGTGACTCGGTAGCTCAGCGGTCAGAGCATTGGACCGGATATCCAAAGGTCGCGGGTTCGATTCCCGTCTGAGTATTGATCTGGTGCGAGTCGTGTTTTTTCTAGTATATTATTTAGTATTGTTTAAAAATAGCATTGTAAATGCAAAAATCTCAAATTTAAAAATTATATAGCTATTTCATCTTAATCAATTGTTAAAATATCTGGAAAGATATTTCAATTGAATGTCGAGGTAATTCCTCACATTGGTGAAATAACGCTGGCTTACAGCGTAAGAGTTTAGGATATACTAGGAAAAATTCGACGATGTCACTAGTGACTCGGTAGCTCAGCGGTCAGAGCATTGGACCGGATATCCAAAGGTCGCGGGTTCGATTCCCGTCTGAGTATTGATCTGGTGCGAGTCGTGTTTTTTCTAGTATATTATTTAGTATTGTTTAAAAATAGCATTGTAAATGCAAAAATCTCAAATTTAAAAATTATATAGCTATTTCATCTTAATCAATTGTTAAAATATCTGGAAAGATATTTCAATTGAATGTCGAGGTAATTCCTCACATTGGTGAAATAACGCTGGCTTACAGCGTAAGAGTTTAGGATATACTAGGAAAAATTCGACGATGTCACTAGTGACTCGGTAGCTCAGCAGTCAGAGCATTGGACCGGATATCCAAAGGTCGCGGGTTCGATTCCCGTCTGAGTATTGATCTGGTGCGAGTCGTGTTTTTTCTAGTATATTATTTAGTATTGCTTAAACCTGTTGTTATAATACCTAGCAATAGGCGAAGACGTTAGGGAACTGAATATCATCCACATAGATTTAGATGTAAAGCGAGATAGCAATGACAAAACGACGCGCGCAGACGATTTGATAGATAAGGCGAAAAATCACGAAAGCAACAAGTTTATGGCTACTGCGCATCTTTTGTCTCATCTTTCTCTTGCCAATTTATATGCCGGACAGTATACAGTGTGGTATAGTTAACCATGAGTTAACCGCAGATTTCCGACTAGGCCGTCACGTCACGCCCGTCTGTCAAGCGCCCTGCCGAATGCAAACAAAACCACACATTGTCGTCACTGTCTGGATCATTGTAATGCAAATTCGTCGATGACATAATACGCAGGAAATAATATCATTTTATTGTGATAATGTCGCGTGCTTAATAGGTTATTTAAATCAAATGTATGATGTAAAATAAAAACTACCACAGGGTTGTGTGCTAAGACCTATATTTTTTGTTTGATATTGAATTAAAATTCCATGTTAGAATGTTTTTTTATATATTCATCGTAGCTTTTTGATGGCACATGAGTGACTAATAACCAAAAAGTACTATCAATTAGTGACCGACCGAAGTTTCGGTTTCGGTTTTGGCCAGTTTCGGCCAAAAAATCCAGTTTCGGCGACAGTTTCGACTTTCGGCTCTGCCGAAACTCGTTGTTCGTGAATTGTCGCGAGCCAATCGGCTAACTTCGGAGTTCGCCAGCCGGGTGTGAATGGGCGCGATCATGTTGAGTTGATGTCTTAGGCGTGAAATACACAGAAGAGATGCGGGGGAGATAAGGCGCGGATACGCCGGCGATACGGTGCCGATGTGAGTCTTTCGGATGTTTTCGGCCAATCAAATACACGTATCGCCGGCATCGCCGCCGTATCTCCGCCTTATCTCCGCCGCATCTCTTCTGTGTATTTCACGCCTTACGTGGTTTAATGTGTATACCTTCAGTTACTTGATTGATTTTAATTGTGAAAAAACATTAAAGTAATTCATGCATATGAATTATGAACTAACTATAACAACTAGTCATCTCGAAACTGTTCCTCTTACTGCGCGAGAGCGTCAAAAGCTTAGTTAATTCTAATGGGTATAAAACACAACAAATAACTAATCATACGACTATTGTTAAACAAGAAATAATCTTGATTATTACAGAGTGGACTTACAAGAGTAAGTTTAACATATTGACTATTTTGTCATCATGTTTTTTTTATTGTTAATTTAACGTAAAAAAGAACTATTTTTGTTACATACCTATTTTATGATTGTTTTCTATTTTGTTTCCTTATCGAACTGATAATTAGAAACACCAGCCGTTCTACACACAAACGATATAACTTTGTAGCCTTGATCCTCCGCCCGCCAAATATTGACCGAGCTGTGATCCAATGATTGCTATCCAAGGAACGAATAAAGGAGCTATTGTAAACTTATACAAATGGCTCTTAGAATGCTGATCAGATCTGTTGGGTGTGCATAGCGATCCGGATCCGCTCCATTCACTCCCTGGATAACTATCATCAGATCACAGCTCGATCAATCCGTAAGAGATCCGGAGAGCCAAGTTCAAAGTTACCTCGTTTGTATGAAAATCGACTGGTGTTTCTAATTTTATTATCCGTCCACCGTTAGCGGGCTTGAAACAAACCATACCACCAACCATGTATCTATATGTAAAAAACAACGTCCACTTAATGTGTGAAAATAAGTTTCGGTTTTGGCCGAAACTGGAACCAGGGCCGAAAGTTTGGTATCGGCCGAAACTGGAATTCCAGTTTCGATCGGACACTATTATTAATATTAAATCAGTTGATTTATTTCCAAGTCCAGCTTTAATCTCGGTATTTTTATATATCTCAGTAAAATAGTTCCTTATCATTGATATTGCACTATCTGAATAACATTGAAGATTTAACGTAATATTTTTCATGTCGTTTTTGTTTCCTTGAAACTTTAAGGAAAAGGTGTGTCTTGACACAGTCACTTTCACGTTCCTATTGCGCTTTTAACACAAGCACGCCTCATTGCATTTAAAAGCGTATGCCCTATCTTCTCAAAAAACGTGAGATACACATTATCAATTCATTTGAATTTATGAATACTAAATAATATTCTAGAAATAATTCGTCTCGCACCAGATCATATTCTCAGGCGGGAATCGAACCCGCGATCTTTGGTTGTTGCTCTTCCAACTGAGCAACCGAATTACTAGTGGCATCGTAGAAATTCTTCTAGTATATCCTACTCTTACGCTACACTATAATACAATCAACAAGCAGCAGAAAATTCGAAACTTGAACTACTGCCGCCTTTAAAAAACCATCCGTCTCCTTTATATGGCAAACAGTTGAAAGGAAGGCACGTTTTGGAGGCAATATTGAAAACGTCAAAATTGTATGTCAGAGTTTGGAGGCAATATTGCATTGCATGCGTCTGACGCAAGTTGAATTGAAAGTTGAAGCGCCTCGGTGAAGACAGACCAAAACGGTTATCTTTCGCAAGCTTATCTATTAGAACTAGGATATTATTTAATCTCGTAAACAGATTATTAAGCTGGGAACAAACAGTAAACAGAAGGAAGGCTAGAGTTTAATGGGATTTACTCACTGAATGAATATTCAAGGTTGTCATGTCTAGACAATTGTCTGGATTTATCGGTTAAAGTCCAAAGATATTGATATAACATTGAATAATATTTTTTATTTCTTGAATAGAAATAATTATTATCCCCGTCAAATGGTAATGCGCTGGAACCTTGTCAAATTAACCTAATGGTGACGTCACCCGCTACAGCTAGCAAAAAAAGTTGAAGTAAATAATAATTAATTTGATTTAATGATTTATTATTGTCAATAAGATAGGGTTAAGTGAAAATAAATAATTGTATGGATATTTTCAAAATAAATGAAAATGAAATATTCTTTATTTAAATAATAGGTCAGGCAAAGAGAGCTCAAAAAAATGTATAGAGGGAAATGCTTGGAACTTTGGAACACAATTTTTGACTTCGTAACTTTATTTGGACCTGTTAGGAGGTGAACATATCAAAATTCGCCGCCCGCAGCCCTTATGCCAGGGTGGAGGGGGGAGGTTTGAAGGCCCCATTTTTCGGTTTTTTCCATATATCTCAGAAACTATGCGTTCAAGCGACATAAGATAAGAAGACTACGTACAAAATAAAAGCTGATTAAATTTGCTACAAGTTTTATTTAGACAAGTTTTTCGATAACTTGTATAGTTTTCGAGATATCCGCTCTTGAATGTCTGTCAACTCGGTGGTAGCGATGTTCGAAATTGATTCGATTAAACGATTAATCCTTGCTAACTTATTGCGAATTGGTCGATTAATCTAAGAATTAAAATGATCGATCTAATTGTTAATTTTACGCCGATTTTTTTCAGAAAATAATCTACTAGCAAATTAAATGTTTCTAAATTTGTGAGACACGTTACTGCTAGATTATTTTGCGAAATAAATAAGTTGTTGCTAGGGTAATAAAAACAACACTCCATTCAGGTTTCTATAAATGTATATAAGTATAATATAACTCGATACCTTCAGATATCGAGTATTGTTCCGAACATTTTTGGTAAAGATACTTTTGACATTTTGCGTATCCCTAACTGCATTTGAACAAACATAAACCTAACGGGGATTTTCCGATGTGCAATTCGAATATTGCCAATATATACACGTAAGCTATTCAACCAAAATAATAGGTCTATCATTATTCCTTATTCATCCTTATTAATATTATGAATGCGAAAGTCCGTTTCTTTGTTTGTTTGTTACGCCTTCACGTCTTAACTACTGAACCGATCATCATGAAATTTTACATACACGTTGTCTGAGGTACTGTTTGAGGTACAAAAAAGACAAAGGGTACCTTTCATCCCGAAAAAAAGCACTTTAGCTTGTCATATATTTTTTTTTTGTGGCTACAACTTTACGTTTTCTATATAAAAAAAAATGGCCCGCGTAACCATGTTTTCCTATCATGGACCCTTAACTACTCAACCGATCATCATAAAAAATTGATACACGTTGTCACAGGTACAAAAAAGGACATAGGGTACCTTTTGTCCAAAAAAAACAGGAACTGATTCTGTTTTGTGTGCTCTTAATAAAGTAAAAGCTTCTGTATTGATAAATAAAGCCTTTTGAGGTTGGACATTTTTACAAGCAGGTGGAAACACAAAGTCAACCGAGATACTTCGAGTGGTCATAGATAATCAGAAGTGTGACCAACAGATTCCGACTCCTGACTCCTGAGGGATAGAAAAATAACTCTTCACGCATACGAAGTCGCGGACGGCCGCTAGTCTACGTACCATAAGAGCGTCCGCTGCGTTAAGCGGATCCGGATTCCGAATCCGAATCGGATGATTCATAATCATAATATTTATCTAATTAATATTTATATTAGGTTTGTGGTGAAACCATGTACTTTAGTGTTTTTTTTCTTGACATAGCAATATATAGCTTGACCATAAAGAGTTGACATAAATTGAGGGCGCCACTTTCTATGTAAATACGTCAAAATAACGAATAATTTGGCAACACTGACTACATTTAGTACTGAAAATTTTTAGTTACATTTTATTTAATTTCAACTCTTTATGGTGATACTACTTCATTTTGTGTTGTTTTGTTCTGGTAACACCATTGTTTACCTTTTTTCTAAGAAATTGATAATCGGACTTTACACATTTGAAATAATCTAACATCAAATAATCGATTATTTCGGCATCGATTTTCGATTATCATCCCTACTCGCCCGCCAGCCAGTTTTGCTAACGGTACTGAGTGTTCGATTTCACTACGTCATTTTGACGTCATCAACATGGCCGCCACGCGCATTACCATTTGACGGGGATAATATATTGATGATAATATATTTTTGCAAGTAATATTTTTTTTATCCAAATTATATTGTCTATACCTAGGGTGAAGCAAGATCGTGTACTGAAAAAAAAAAATTAATATTTCACTTCTAAACTCATTGAATTATGCATAAAGCGAACGTAAATGAATAATAATACTAATAAAACCGGCCAAGTGCGAGTCGGACTCGCGCACGAAGGGTTCCATACCAAAAACGGCAAAAAAAAATACGTTTGTTGTATGGGAGCCCCCCTTTAATAATAATTTTATTCTGTTTTTAGTATTTGTCTTTATAGCGGCAACAGAAATACATCATCTGTGAAAATTTCAACTTTCTAGCTATCACGGTTCATGAGATACAGCCTGGTGACAGACAGACAGACAGACTGACAGACGGACAGCGGAGTCTTAGTAATAGGGTCCCGTTTTTACCCGTTGGGTACGGAACCCTAAAAAAACATTTTAACTTATTACCTTAGCTCTGTCTGATCCCAAGAACGTTGGGCCAGCTACAATACGGAAACCGGAAAATTTTCGGAATCATAACTAAAAAAATAAAGATAATTTCCTTCTAAACATTTATTCGGGAATCGGGACTAGAGCTCAACCCCCCTAGCATGACTACCGAAACGCGGTATGATATAGCAAATTATCACGTTTAACAGTCAAAAGACAATGGATTTTGACTGTTGAGTGTCGATAAAACGCTATATCACGCGATATATATCGTGTTTAGGTGGTCATGCTAGGGGGGCTGAGTCGTGATACATTTTATCTGGGCATCGGGCCTAAAGCTTAAACTCGTGATCAAAAGTAACTTTAAAATCCACACATTCGCTGGTGCACTCCAAATCCATGGACTAAATAAATACTCAAACTAATGTTCCCCTCAACATTTTCCAGTGCCAATAGACGCGTCAGAGCAGCAGATACCCAACCCAAAGGGTCTGGAGGAAGTGTCTTCGGAGCTGTCGTACATGAAGGCGTTGGACGGCTTCGTGCTGGTCATCTCCCAGCAGGGGGACATCGTCTATTGCAGTGAGAACATCGCTGATCATCTTGGAGTGTCTCAGGTGACTATGTCCCAAATAATTAAGAACCACCTATACTCATCTTTTATTAATCTCTCCATTCCGCATATGAAAGGAATCGCTTGCAGAAATAGGCTACCGTTTAACACTGCAGTTTATTCCAATGATTGTATCTATCTAAGACCAAAGATCGTCAGTTAAACGTTTGATCAAACCAACTGACTGAATGTTAGATGTAGTCCAAAAAGGTTCATGTTTAATATTTCCAGATTTTTTATCGCTTTTCTCTTTAAGTATTTGTTGTTTGACATCGAAAAGTTGTCGAGGCTACATTATTTTGTTCGCTTTGAATTAATAGAGCTGGTCTAACTTCTTATTCTTCGTCCGTCCCTGTTCCCTTTATTTGGGTTCGGGTCTCCTCACACTTCTGCGCCAGGATAATCTATCTTGGGTTGTCGGCTCTGGTGATTGGGCTTCCTTGAGGTTTCTCTCTATCTTGGACCACCAGGTCAGAGGCGGGCGTCCGCTTCCTTTCTTATGTTCTGGCAATTTCAGTGCAATTTGAGTGAGAGCTGGTCTAACTTATTGGCTAAATATTAATTATACTGTTGTTTGACTAAACGACGTCCATGAAAAACCCATAAATTTTGGATTTGGTTTTTTAAGCAAGTATTGTATTTATGACGAAGTAACATCGCCTTAAAAGAAATGGCCAGTTTAATCTTGTCTTGTGAGATACTTGCATAAGTTAAATGTCAAAACGGTTAATTTACGTCACGAGCTTATTCATAACTCTCACGTCCAACTCCAACAATGATAATTATTTTTACTGCTTTTTTATGATTTTGGTTATCGTGTTAGAAATAGTTTATAGGAATCGAAACATGGGATCTAATTTAGATATCGCATTCGTTTGCATTTGAAATACTAACTACTGCCTAAATAAGTTCAGGGGTCGAAACTGGTTAGTAAAGTCAGTAAAAGTCAGTTTTTTTGGATTCGGTCAGTAAAAGTCAGTTTTTTCAAAAAATGGTCAATAAAATCAGTTTTTTAGCTACCTACGTTCATTTTTATACGCTTTTTTATTATTGCCGTTTGTTTTTACTGTAAACAGGCAAGAGTACAAGATTAGTGGATGAAACTCACTGAAAGTCGCGCTGCGCGGCCGTTTGTTTTTACTATAGACAGGCAAGAATACAAGATTACTTGAAGAAACTGACTAAAAATCTCGCTGCGTTGCTGTTTTTTTACTATAGACAGGCAGAAAGTGCAAGATAGTGGATGAAATTGCCGTTTTTTTTTTACAAAAGGCAAGCAAGATTACAAGATTAAGGGATAAAACTTGCTACTATTAGTTACTATACCAAAGAAAAAAAATCTTTTTTTTTTATACTGGCGATTTTCCGGGGTTGTGTGTTGTATGCATGGTATCTCATCTAACATATTCGGCTTTATAAGGCTATTTATCCCTGTTTGTATAAGACAACCATTTAATGGAAGGTCGATTTTTTCTAGTTCTATATAGAAATATAATATATATATAAAAATAACATTGTGAGTGAATGCTAACAATCTCAATAAAAAAAATTGTCAACTCTGTCAAACTCTGTCTCAAACTCCTCTTTTTATACTCACTACATATTTAAACATAGAAATTAAGTCAGTAATAGGTCAGTATTTTTGAGTCTTACAGTCAATAAAATCAGTATTTTTGACATTGCAAACAGTTTCGACCCCTGTAAGTTTGATCTGTTCATAAAATTTTCTGCTTTTATTTCAAATATGTTCTTGTTATAATTATATAAGCGTTACTTTAATTTTATAGATGAATAATTAAGAAGAAACTTTCATAGTTAATGCCTAGCTATGTCTAGATCGCGAATCACGAGGTGTTTCTGGGTCAATGATCTGAAGGTGATCTATTTTAGTTGGCGACAAAAACACTTGCGGAAAATCGCAAGGAATCTTAAAGTCTAGCTGGCATGGCATGGCATGGCTACATCTGATTCATGGAGCACTATCGTGTGGCAAGGTGACATTGTATCTGATATTAGTGACACATATCAATACTAATTTAGGTAGTATTTTCTGGAAAATCAGGGAAGGTATTCGTCTGTACTCTGCACTTTCTATGGTTCTTTTTGATTATTATTTTGTCCGGATGATATCTCCAAGTTTAATGCCTTTTTTACTACTTTTGGGTGTATTCTCTTCTTTGAGCTGTTGGAAAGATAGACAACTGCCATTTCAATGATTCTCGGTAGTATTCTGTCTGATTAGAAGTTTCTCGTCATGATATCACCAAACTTGATTTGTTTATTCAAAAAGAAGGTGTTCAATCTTATAACAAACAACATGTTTGAATATTGTCCCTATTACATTTAAAATGTCAAAACGAGAACTAATTAAGCAATAAACTTGATTAATTAATTCTTAAGGACAAAGATCAGGCAGTAAAGACGTCATGGTCAGCGACACAACTCCTTTATTAATCTCTAATTAAAAAAATAGCTTTGTCAGCTTAACAGAAAAAAGTATATAGAAACCTTTATCATTAAAAACGCGTGCAACACACGTTGAAGTTATCACGGTGCATGTTTACAACGTGGTCTGCATACTAAACTCCCGCGCATGTGGGTCGCGCTTTTTACCTACATTATTTCCCTATTACCACGGCATAGAGACTATAATCTCTTGAATCGAATGCGAATATGGGCTTATGTTGGTCGGTCGTCGCCTCGGGGCCGCAAATTGCACGCCTCTGTTTAAACGAATATCATTTAAAGTATTTTAGTGCATCATTGGTATCATTGTCACTTTTAAAGGAACAATTTGTTTGTTTCTAACACTTTTGTCGTGATTTTGTCACTAACTAAAGCTTCATATCATAACCAGGTTTACTTTGTAAGCAAAAGCGAAAGTGAGACAAGCTTTAAATGTTGTGAATTGTCAACGACACCACTGGGGTGTAGTTTTTTTAACCACACCACTGCCGGCTAGTAATGTGCAACATGTCATATCATGATCTTTCGGATGATAAGTACCTAATTGTTATCGATTTATCGATTTAGCAAGGTTAGTATTAGAACTTCACTGCCGTGGTGGGGTTACCAAAACAATATTGTTAATGACACCCCAGTGGTGTCGTTGACAATACCTTTATTAACTAATCAAATCAAAGCCAAAACAATGTTAATCAAAAATCAAACCTAATTACTAAAGTACTTTCAATAAAACCGCGATAGTATCCGTTAAAAAGTGTTTTATTTCATGTCTAGTGAGCGCGTAAGCTTGAGAGGTGAAAATGTTAATTTAATTAAAAAAGCTAATTATTTGTTTATTTTAAATGCTAGCCTCTTTATTACACCATAAATTAAATTAAAAAGCCGTGTTTACTTTCGAACTGGGTCAGCAGATTAAATGTTCGCTGACAAGATTGGTGGCACACTTATTTCTGGAAGGTTCTCTTCGCTATGATTGGTCCTTCAACTTGGTCGTTAGGCACGGTCACAATTAGGATAAAAGCCATTTGTTATTTTGTAAGTCAGAAACTACATTGAAGCTCGCATACTGAAATTACAGTTTTGAATTTGAATATCTTTTATTATTTTATCACGATTCTGATAAGTAATACTTACATAAAGTTATTTCATTTGCGTCTTTTATGTATCATGGGATTGTCGTTTTTATTATAACATGCTATACAGGGTGAAATCATTTAAACTAAGAAACTAACCGCGATATATGGAATGCGATGAGATAACTTTATTTAGGACATTTAAGATGAAATGAACATAAAAAACACAGCTAAGTAATAATAAAAAACATAAGTGATCCTAAAAAACATGAAATTAATGAAACATGAAAACGAAAGAATAGTAAAATAAAATAAAACGTTATTTAATTATTTACTCAACTAAATAGTAATATTTTACTTATGAGTTCTGATTTTTGAAGTGAAAACTTCTTTAGCAGCGTTGTGTGCTTTTTGCTTAGAGCATTTAAATTGGTTGAATGCTCTAAGGCTTTTTGTATGGGGAAAAAATGCTAAACTCGCGTCAGTAATCATGTGGCTGATCGAAAATGCGTAAGACGGATGTGACGGATGGAGAGAAGACAGCAGCTGGCGGCGGAAGTATCCCCCTCTCTTTCTACGGGGCGCGTTGAAAATGGCGGCGCGTCATTTTAAGACGTCATGTAAACACTTGTGTCACCAGCAACGCGCTAATTTAAAAAAAAGGATCCATTTTCAAAAATGAAAGTAATAGCATAGCAGCGATCTCTTCGGTGAAATCATAGACTTATTTATACCTACTCTGTGACTATAGGTTTAAATCGTAGAATGCATGCAAGTAGAAATTAAAAAGGCCACTGGCGCGAAATCTTTAGAATTTTCTCTAATTTCAAACTGATTGAATTGTGTGACTGTATAGTAATAGGGAAACGCAGGGAAACGCTGAGCATGGCTCTCTCCATTGCACGCTGGGTGACCTTGAGCCTCCTTATGAGACCCATAGGCGTTTCCCTGCGTGATCGAATCAGAAATGAGGAGATCCGCAGGCGAACTAAAGTAACCGACATCGCTCGAAGGATTGCTCAGCTAAAGTGGCAGTGGGCTGGACACATAGCGAGAAGAACCGATGGCCGTTGGGGCGGAAAGGTTCTTGAATGGCGACCGCGCACCGGACGACGCTCCGTGGGTAGGCCCCCGACAAGGTGGACCGACGATCTGGTGAAGATTGCCGGAAGCCACTGGATGTGGGAAGCGCAGGACCGATCGTCGTGGAAATCCTTGGGGGAGGCCTATACCCAGCAGTGGGTGTCGTGCGGCTGATATGATGATGATGATAGTAATAGGAAAGAAATAATTTTAATCCTTTGCCGCTAATTTCAAAATATAAAAAATGTCAATGTAAACTTCTGCCGGCACTCCCGGAGTGCCAACCGATTTTTTTTTTATATTTCACCTTGTATTTTGATCACTTTGATTTAACATTTTTTGTTCTAAACTTATCAATATCGCGGTTAGATTTATCTTTATTTACAGTACCTACTACCCACTCAACCCACCGGCATTTTAACCACCCGTCCTACACAAATCAATTTAACAAATAAAGACCTATGAAAAATCACAATCGCAAAGGTCAAATGTTTGACTGAATAACGTAGTCATCAATTTGTCCTCAATATGTTCCCAAATAAAAATTGTAATCTAGTCCAATATACGGGCTTGGTAACAACCATTCATCAATTTGGCCTAATGACGTATCATTCAGATTCAGTGAATCATTTATAAAAAGTGTTCTGATAAATAAATAAAAACCGGCCAAGTGCGAGTCGGACTCGCTCACGAAGGGTACCATCAAAACGGCAAAAAATCGCGTTTGTTGTCCCATACAACAAACGCTCCACTTAAATATTTTATTCAGTTTTTAGTATTTGTTGTTATAGCGGCAACATAAATACATCATCTGTGAAATTTTCAACTGTCTAGCTATCACGGTTCATGAGATACAGCCTGGTGACATACAGACAGACAGACGGACAGAAGAGTTTTAGTAATAGGGTCCCGTTTTCACCCTTTGGGTACGGAACCCTAAAAATTCACGATATGACTGACGCCAGAAATAGTAACATGAAAATTATTAGTTTTTCTAGCCAGTGCGAACACGGTAGTAGGGTATTTGTCAGGAGGGATAATTTTACTATCGTAGCTCGTAGCCCGTATGTACTGCAGCTTACAATGCAGCATTTGATGATTTTGTTAACCACAATGCGATTATCTCATCTAACAGTTTCCATCCTCATCTTACTTGGAGTGAAACGTTTACACAAAATTATCGGAATTGGAAGCTCATTGAAAAGACTATCAAGGCCGAATCATTGGTCTTATCTACTTCATTGGGAGACTAACGTAAAGTCATAAAACATGTCTATAGTAGTCACAATATCTCGCTGCATGAGGGGCACGGAGGCGGGGCAAAGAGAGCACAGTGAATGAACGACCAAATCACGTTTTATGACTTTACTAGCGGCCGCCCGCGACTTCGTCTGCGTGGAAAGGTTTTTTGCTATCCCTTGGGAATGATACATTATTTCGGGATGAAAGGTATCCTATGTCCTTCTCTGTACCCCTAAGAACGTGTATGCAAAATTTCATGATGATCGGTTCAGAAGTTAAGACGTGAAGGCGTAATAAACAAACAAACGGACTTTCGCATTTATAATATTAGTAAGGATTGCCCGTTTATTCTTCGTTTTTAAAGGCGGTGATCCATTTGCGAGTAAAACCGCCGGTACGCCAACGAACTCGCGAGCCAAAGGTCTAAATCGCCAATGGAGCACCTAAGTCTGCGGACTTAAAAACTGGCGGATTTGCTCCCTGGCTCTTTGTGCATGCTTGAAATTCTAAGTCCGCGGTGCAAAAAACCGCCAGTGGATCAGTCGAGCCGGCGCACATAGGGGTATTTTGCGTTTCTAGCCGGTAAAAAATATTTTTGAATTTTTTGATGATGTACTAGGATCTATATTGTGATTTGAATTGAAACAAGTTATTTTCAACATACAGTGACATAATTTATTTTATTTTTATTTTAGTAAAAAAATATATACAAAAAATTATGAATATAAGATTTAATGTCATTTTTATATGGTTTACAGATCATATCTTGCATTAATCAGATGATAGCAAGGTGCCCCTGCAACAAAAAAACAATACTGTTAATAACTAATTGACGAAAGTTAATAAAAACAATATTTATTACTGTCACTACTAATGTGTAGGTAGGTTGAAAAGGGGCAAGAAGTGGCACCTAATTTCTATAACAGCATAATGTTGATGGACTATTCTATAAAACACAATAAAAAAATTTGCCCCTAAATAGCCCGAAGTATAACTAATAGACTAGTTAACATAGAAATATGATAAAAAATATTAAAAAATAGTGAATGATTCAAGGCGCAATTAATAGTTATAATCAAACAGAAAACAATATGAAATTATGACACAGATACGTGATCTTACCTGAACTAGAACAATCCATAGCTTTTTTTCTCCTTAGACTTCACCAAATAACGTATTATTAACTTATGTGTCTGCGTAAAATTTTTCACAAATAAGTCAAACGAACAGGAAAAAAACGGTCAACTTTAGACAAGTTTTGCGAGACGAACGACTGACGCAGCAGAGTGGGAAGAGTTGCCTATTGCTCACTAACTTCTTGGCTCGTAGCAGGTATGTGATTTTTCTCTCTGTGATAGTTTTGAGGAATTGGACTTTTTACCGGCTAGAAACGCGAAATACCCCTATGTGCGGCGAGCCGACAGACTTTTTACGACATCGGTAGCGAACGCACGTGCTGAGAGGGTAGCTACACAAATAGATTTACGCTCGTTTCGTCGTGAATTTGTCCTGGAATTCATACAATGTTTTAAGGAAAATGAGTGTCTGTGGAAGTACATCAGCAGAGACTATAAAAATCATTATATAATAATTTGGTTCACTAATAAGCTTTGATAGTAAATTTAAATGGGACAAGCGTTGTCTATCTTGCAGCCAATTTTTAAACCACACTTTATGGCGTCTTTTCCTCTGTTTTTGTTCTTTCTCTTGATGTAACAGTATGCCCAAGTAACAAAGTAACTCCGTTTGAGAAAACGCCATGACGTCGCCAACGATGAGAGTAGACTGTTTTGCTCGCCAATGGATCACCAACGAAAGCCAGCGAGCCGGCGAGCCAACGATTTAAACCGTTGGCTCGCCGGTTCGCAAATGTATCACCCGCTTAATGCCCCGCGTGCAGCGAGATTTTGCTTCTACTATAACAACATACCCTATCATCATTCTAGATGGAGATAATGGGCCAGAGTGTGTTCGAGTTCAGCCACCCGTGCGACCACGATGAGGTGCGCGAGGCGCTGCGGTCCAGCGGCCGCCGCGAGCTGCTGCTGCGCCTCAAGTGCACGCTCACCAGCAAGGGCCGAAGCGTGCACCTCAAGTCGGCCTCCTACAAGGTCAGTCAGTGTCTGCATCAGCTCCAGCGGCCGCCGCGAGCTGCTGCTGCGCCTCAAGTGCACGCTCACCAGCAAGGGCCGGAGCGTGCACCTCAAGTCGGCCTCCTACAAGGTCAGTCAGTGTCTGCATCAGCTCCAGCGGCCGCCGCGAGCTGCTGCTGCGCCTCAAGTGCACGCTCACCAGCAAGGGCCGGAGCGTGCACCTCAAGTCGGCAGTATACCGTATCTGCAGGATGTACTTGGATGGGTTAGCGATCAGCCAAGTCGGCTGCATACTAGGTTCGTCGATATTTCCGTGCGGCCACTGAACGGCAGTCAGCTGTTGCTGTACCTCAATTGTACGCTCACCAACAAGGCTCACCAGTGTGCACCTTAACACTACGTCTCACAAGGTCAGTCACCATAGGACATTATAGAACATCCACTTCAGGTGCAGTGCAGATTTCTCCCATGGGTTTCGGCAAGTACCCACATATGATCTTGAGAACGGTTTCACCGACGTGCCCTGACCACGGCGCGCCGGAAAATACTGCGGTATTTTGCACACTCTCATGGAGTGCTGTTCATGGTCGGTGCAACGACAGGGTATGTTAGCAGTGGTCGGCGGGGACCTCTCACTTCCCAGCGTTGCAAATGCCATGCTGATAAGTGACAAGTCGTGGCAGGCGGTGGTCTCCTTTTGCGAGGACGTCATCTCGCTAAAGGAGGCCTCAGAGCGAGTCCAGGAGGCGGACCCGCAAACGGGCCGACTCCGCAGATCGCGCCGGCGGCGGTTGAGGGCGAGGAGGAGGCGTTATGCACACTTCATTCCCCCTAGTCCTCGTAAGGTGAATAGTCAAGCAAGGCTCTTTGTGTTGGGTCCGTTGCGGCACAAACACCAGGACCTCATGGTGCGTGACATTACGGCTCATAAGTCCTGTGTGTCAGTGCGGGAATCAGTAGGGGGTTTAGTGGGTAAAACCCTGGCAAGTCCCACATACCTTCGGGATGCGTAAAAGCTTTCCCCCTACTATAATAAAAATAAAAAAAGGCCTCTCGTAAGAGGATGTCGCTTGCATAATCTCCACACTTGGTAGGCGGAATTGAAATCGTAGTGCAAAATCCTGCTATTAATTTTTTAAGTTATACCCCAGTCATCTTAAACATTCTAAGTCGCAAAAAATTGCAAGGTTCTGCATTTTTGGGATGTTCTTAGGATAGATACTAGTAGTGTAAATCCAAATTTGCAACCCTGAAAGACCTGTGCTAACTTCGTAGTGGTCGAAAAACCTTGACTTTTTTCAGTTTTTGGCTTACAACTTCTAAAAAAAAATGAATTCTACGGCAAAGTTGTCTATGACACTTTTAAAGAAGATAAAATTACCAACAATTTGAATCTAATTTCAGCTCTGATTGTCATATATGTCTCGAGATACACTCTTCAAAAACGGTCCATTTTTGACAAAAAGTTATTCAAGCTAGTCTTTCGAACAAAACAACGTCTAAAATACTCATTCTACGAGGAAAAGCATAAGAAATAAAGTTGCATAGCAGCTATTTAGCTTCAATTTAAGATTAAGAAAAACTCTTTAGGAACAATAGTAATTCTCTTGTTATCAGATTAAAAAAAATAGGATTTCGGATTTCTCAAAAAAAATTAAGCCTGACGAGTGGTAGGACTCTTTTAAAGAAAAAGAATGATGTCAATCAGCGGAAAACATAGTATCATGTAAAATTAAATTAAATACAATTAATGTTAACGTGTAATCACTTCACATTATAAAACAAAGTTCTCTGCCACGTTTGTCTGTCTGTTTGCGATAAACTCGAAAACTACTGCACAGATTTTCATGCGGTTTTCATTAATAGATAAAGTGATTTATGAGGAAGGTTTAAATATATAATTTGTTAAGGTTTTATGTAAATTAGATGAATTATAACATAATCCGAGCGATAACGCTCCTATAATAAACAGATTTTTGGCGCAAATGGAGGTGCCGACTGGAAGGTATTTGTTTTCTTTTAGTACTAATGAAAGATTGTAATTGGTAAAATAAAGAAGGAAATCAAAGCGAAGCCTGATTAGGTTGCCAATTTCTTAATAATAAAGTCACAGTGGCGAAATGATGGAGAAACCTCGAAATTTTCAGACTTTTTTCAGATTTTGGCTTACAATTTCTAAAAAATGCATTCTACGGCAAAGTTATGGAAAACATTTTTAAAGAAAATAAAATTGACAACAAATTGAGCGTAATTTTAGCTCTGTATGTACTATATATCTTGAAATACAACACCTCAAATTGGGTAATTATTCAAAAAAAGTTTGATGTTTATAGTAAGCTAGTTTTTAGGGTTCCGTAGCCAAAATGGCAAAAAACGGAACCCTTATATTTGAATGAAATACTGTCTAAAGTACTCATCCTATGAGAAAAGACATAAGAAATAATGTTGTAGAACAGTTATTTAACTTTAATTTAAGACTAAGAAAAACGCTTTAGTACTAATAATAGTTATCTTGTTATCAGGTAAAAAAAAAATAGATAATTAGAAATTTTAAAAAAAGAAGCCTGACGCATTGTAGGACTCTTTTAAATGATAAGAAAGACATCAATCAGCGTAAAATTGCTTATCCTGTAAAATGAAATCAAACTCAATTAATATTATTGTGTTATTTCATAATAATGTCACATTGGCGAAGTGATGGAGAGACCTCAGCTTACATCTGCGATAGAAACACGCAACACGTCAATTACCTACTATTTATTAATCAATTACAACAAAAAAGGTACATAAATAGATAATAAATTAACAATTAATAGATAACTGTGCAATGTTGATAACAATTTACATTCAAAGCTCAATTTCATGAAAAATCAGATTTTCTAATATATTTTTTTTACTTGATAACAAGAAAATTATTGGTCTTTAAGCGTTTTTCTTAATCTTAAATTAAAGCTAAATAACTGGTTTATAACTTTATTTCTTATGTTTTTCATCGTAGAATCAGTATTTTAGACGGTATTTTGTTCGAAAGACTAGCTTTACTACAAATTTACAACTTTTTGTCAAAAATGGAGCGTTTTTGAAGTGTGTATCTCGAGATATATATGACATTCAGAGCTAAAATTAGATTTAAATTGTTGGTTATTTTATCTTCTTTAAAAGTGTCATAGACAACTTCGCCGTATAATGCATTTTTTAGAAGTTGTAAGGCAAAAACTGAAAAACGTCGAGGTTTCTCGAGCACTACGAAGTTAGCACAGGTCTTTCAGGGTTGCAAATTTGGATTCACACTATTGGTATCTATCCTAACAACATCCCAAAACCCCACAACCTTGCAATTTTTTGCGACCTAACGCGATTTTTGTGTCTACGACGACTGGCCTATTAGGTGGATGAAGTGTTATAGATATCTCTGTAGACACTCTAACACCTCGAAATTCCATGTCGACGAAGTCATGGGCGGAAGCTAGTAATAAAACTTTGAAATTAATGCTAATTACTGTCATAAATATTAAATGCGTGTTAGTCCTATTCATTACGGTTTGAACAAATTTTGAATAGTTAAACGCTTTTAATATAAACATGTTATTCGCGATAAGCTAACAGTTCAAGGTAAATGTTGATTTTACTTTGTTGATGTTTAAAACCATCTACTTAAACTTTACTATAAACACAGAATAGATATAAGTACTACCGTACAGAAAGGACACTCTCCACCTCGCCCCACAATCAATTACCGTACCTCACCCCGCGAGTTCGTGTGCCGAATCGTATGCTCGTGTTTGTCAACGTCAACTTATTTACTTTGATATTCAAAGCAATGCGTCGTAACTTTTTAGTCGTGTTTGTCAAAACTTTTCTGATATTCAAAGCAATGCGTCTGTAACTTTATTTACCAAAAAGCTCATAGTACAGTCATCTATTTATATTATAATGGAGCGGTTGTATGGTGTGTCATAAATTTAACAGTAAAAATAAACTTTTGTATCAACTATTGTTAATCAGATCAGATCAGAAGAGAAGGGTGGATTTAGGGGTTCAAACTGCGCGAGGACAATCAAATAATAAGCTACTCTCGCTGCCCGGCAATAAAGTACAATTTCAAATTGCACAGCGCTGCGTGCCTATTATTGTATGCACCTTCTCTTTCTATCGCGTTAGTTGCGTAGCTCAGTCTCAACCGACACACGACATCCCTCGTGCGCTGGCTCGACTGAGTCAGCCGCGAGCACTGAGCTAATATAAAAGTTTAAGCGTGGAGTGAATTCCCCCTGCTACGAAGCAGTGGGTCTATTGCCCAAGTGTCGTCGACTTCGCCGTCTGCTTCATTTGACAGATGGTTGTAATACATTGCTACGTTTCTTTGGTAAGTTTTTATTGGTACCGAAAAGAAGTAGCAATGTATCTCATCCATCTGTCAAATGAAGCCGACAGCGAAGTCGACGACACTTGGGCAATAGACCCACTGGTTGCTTATTTATAGGTGCCGGCATATAACAAGACAAAGATGAGACAAAAGATGCGCTGAGTTTAGTGTGTCTCTGTACTAGCTCTTTATCTATAAATAATAACTTCCTCCCACAGGTGATCCACGTGACCGGCCACATGTTGACCCCCCAAGTGAAGGCCGAAGAGCGCAACAACAACAAAGAAGACAGAGATGACAAGATGGCTGGCTGCCTCGTGGGAGTGGGTCGACCTATCCCACATCCCGCTAATATTTCCACGCCACTCGACACCAAGACTTTCTTGTCGAGGCACAGCTTGGATATGAAGTTCACTTACACCTATACTGACGCGTAAGTACTGCATCTACACACTAAAATCTGTTCGCTGAAAGTTAATAAACATTATGAAAACGTTTCAGAGTAGTGTCTGTCGCTTATTTATCGCAATCTGTATGACGGGCGTCGCTTATCGCCGCGCGCACTGAGTTTTGTGGTACTAGGCATGCAGCGGCTGTCGAGAGCCAATAGGGTCAAGTCTGCTAATGTTTTCGTCAAAATCGTAGTTCAATGGTGTTTGAATGGTAATGCTTTTTGACACAGTTCTTGTTTCTTAAACCCAAAATCAAAACCCGATGTGTTTCCGTTTTGGGTTTAAGAAACACAATGTGTTTCAGTTTTGGGTTTAAGAAACAAGAACTGTGTCAAAATGCATTACCATCAGGGAACGGAAAACCCCCTTTTTTTTGGTAAAGCCAATTGTTAGGGAAACCCTATTAAAAAGTTTACCAAATGATAGGGTTTCCCTTTCGATAGGGTTAGTTGACGATATGCTTACCGTATTGATAGGGTTTTTGAAAACAAATCTATGAAATACCCAATCAAAATCCCCTTTAACGGTAAGCGGTTCGCTGTGGGCCCTAAAACTCCACGTAAAACATAATGAGGCCTTTGCTTTGACAGGTCTCCAAACACAGTGGCGCTGCCCAATCGCATACTTTTGGAACTGATCAAGCCTATGTTTGACAGGTCTCCAAACACAGTAGCGCTGCCCAATCGAATACTTTTGGAACTGCCAAGATTAGTCCCCATTAAAATTGTGTATTAGAATTATAATATTAAATAAAATTCACCGCGGCGCCACTTTCGCTCAGGGTGCCACCTTAAGGAACATATGTTGTTCGAGACTTTTTTAAGCCTTAAAGTCTGGATATTCAAGTCTATACAGGAATCATTCGAGTTTATGAGCTCTTGAAGCTAAACTATCGATATTTTTCCCATAGTATTTTATTTTAAGATAATATTAATAGTAAATAAAGATTTGAAGACAATTTGAAAGCAAAACCACTGCGCCAGTCCAGGTGTTGTTCGTACATTCCCAAAGATGGCGTTGTAAAACAATTGTGTGCCTTCGCTACTCCCTATCCGAATTCAAGCGTTGCTTCGCGCCAAACATTCTCATTGTAACATCGCCGTACCGAAAGTGGCCGTGTTATATCAACAAAAATATCACCTTCAAATACTTTGTAGGTTAAACATGATGTGGGTTCGCGGTTTTGTACACAGTCGCGAAATAGTCGGAAGTGTTTTAGTATGGTGTTTCTATACTGGTGTGATAATTAGTGAATATAGTGCCCTATTTGGAATGAATTCTTTGTGAAAAGTGCTATGTAAAGTGTCTTAGTTTTAAGTTTTCGGTATGGCGGGCGATTTAAACCCGGCTACTGTAAGTTTTTGCCTGAAATAGATTATAAGTTAACATAATTGCTAAGCCGATTATTGCTGTACCAATAATCTGTTAGTTTATAGTGTATTTGAAGTAAAAACTGTTGGGGAAGGCTATAGGTCATTCAAGGTTATCCATGGAGGTAAACATAACCTAAAAAGGACTCTATGTCACATTAGGGGTGACCTTTGAATCTAGCATGATGAAATATTTAATTTCTAAGTTTTTATAAATGAAAATGCCACATTTCTGAAGTTTAGATAAAGTTTTGAAAATAAAGATTTGAAACTTTGTGTTTTTTAAACGCTTATTTACTTATTTACCTTTCTTTCATTTGTGTCTATTTAATAATTATTCAAAAAACAAGTTTATTAAGAACTTACAATTTTATTTCTTTTAAGTATATAATTTAATTAATCTGTCACAAGAAAAAACCTAATGACTTAAGGCGATTCCCTGACCGAAAGTGGCGCCCTCCTCTTTTTATTTAATAAGTTGTTAAAAGAAAAAGATTTATAAAACTTCTCGTGGGATTTTTAGGGCCCAAAGTCTAGTATTTTAGAAGGTATCACTACATTCCCTCCCTCGTAGTCATTCGTAGAAGTACATGGCAAATGTGTCAAAAAGGCCACTTTTAGCAGTTTTGCTATCTACTTCTAGAAGTGGCAACGAGGGAATATAATGATACCGTCTAAAAATACTAGACTATGTGCCCTAAAAATTCAACGAGAAGTTTTATTAAAATTGTGTATTATAAATTACAATATAAAGTAAAATTCTATGGCCATGAATTTTATTTTACTTACTGAAGTAAGTAAAATAAAATTGACGGCGGCACCACTTTCGCCTTGCGGCACACTTGCATGAGTAAAATATCTTGGCGAAATATTCCCAAAACAATAACAACTTTATAAGAAGCTCGATAGCGCAGTGGTTTAGCGTCTGGCCCAGCGATTGCGGAGGTTAAGCAACTCTCGCAAGGGTCGGTTATGGGATGGGTGACCAAAAATTTATTATCTCGAGAGGAGCTCGTGCTTCGGAAGGCACGTTAAGCCGTTGGTCCCGGCTGCATTTGCAGTCGTTAACACCCACCAATCCGCATTGGGCCCGCGTGGTGGGTTATCCTCCTTATCCACCCGTAAGGAAAGCCTGTGCTCCAGCAGTCGGGACATTAAAAATGGCTGATGGATGATGGATGGATGAATTGGATGTACATTATTATAAGGTGCACATTTTGTTGCAGTTTATTGAACACTCTGGGATTCGAACCCGAGGAGCTGGTGGGCAAGTCCCTGTACGAGTACCACCACGCCGCCGACAGCTCCGGGCTCGCGCACCAGTTCAAGTCACGTGAGTCGGAAAAATTTAACCTTATTAGAATAACAAAAGGGTCAAAAGTTTTTGTCTAGGCCGTCTCCTAGCAATGAGTCTTACACCATTTGAAAGGACTTTAAATTTGGAAAATGTTACTGTTTCCCTTGAGGTCGAAACCGGTTTCCCAGGAGTCGACACAAACGAATGATCATTAATTACATTTGATATTTGATAGAATTTTTAAATAATTGGGAGTCTCGTGCACAAAATAGTTTGGAAATCCCTGGCCCAACAGACCTTGTGTGTGTTTCCGTCATTATCCATTTTACAGTGCCAATGTTATAAACTACTTACTCAAAAGAAAATAGCTATATAATTCAAAAGCTGATAGTCAACTTACGAACAAAAATTTACTGTATAATAATTTATCTCCTATCCTATTAGTTGTTTTTATATATTCATTAGGTCAGCGCCCTCTACAGAATTGTTACATCTTTCACATGACAGAGTGATGCTTTGTTTCGTTTTTGTTTACATAACAATGGTATAGAGGGCAGCATGTTTCATATTTCTTTTACAGTAGCTGCTGTGCTGCTGTCGGGTAGATTATTTTTTATTGCGATTTTTTTGTTTTTTTATTCAAGTAGGTATAGTCAACGGCACGTCTGACTATATATGTTACCCTTGAGACGTCTTTAAGCCGTACCTACGTAAAAAAACTGTTTCCGTAGTTCAACTGATTAACTCACTGTGCTGTCGTGTGTACATTCCATTCTTTTACATTGTTTTATCTGTACAATAAATTATTTCTATTTATATACAACGTGTTACAAAAATACCCCTAATGCCGAATATGGTAAATAGGGACCATCAAACTGAATAACTCTTACTATGTGACCAATCCAGAAATCGTGAAAAAATCTGCTGTTTCATACATTTTGATATTTTCGTTATTCATTTTTGTATGAAACAGCTGATTTTTTTCGTGATTTCAGAGTTGGTCCCATAGTAAAAGTTGTTCAGTTTGATGGTCCCTATCTACCATATCCGGCATTAGGTGTATTTTTGGAACACGTTGTATAATTTAAATATTATATACACATCAACTTTGTCTAGGGATACAGGTGTTATTTTCATACAAACGAGGTCACTTTGAAGCCTTGGTTTTCTGCCAGGGATGTACCGTGCTGTAATCTGATGATGGCCATCCAGGGACTGAATGGAGTAGATTCAGATCGCTATACACACCCAACTGATCTGATCAGCATTTTAAAAGATTAATGGGTCAGAGTTCTCAGTTTGAGGATTTCCATACATTTTCATGCTATTTTCGCGGTTTTTTTAAACATGTCCATTACGTTTTTGAATGCTGGTCAGATCAGTTGGGTGTGTATAGCGATCTGAATCTCCTCCATTCACTCCCTGGATAGCCGTCATCAGATCACAGCACAGTACATCCCTGGCAGAAAACCAAGGCTTCAAAGTTACCTTGTTTGTATGAAAATAACACGGTATCCCTAGACAAAGTTGATGTGTGTACTTACTAGAAACTTATATTTTACTAGCTTCTGCCCGCGACTTCGTCCGCGTAGATGTTAGAGAAAATCCTGAGAGAACCTTCAACCAGGATCTGACCAGTCATTTTTACGTTTCCGGTTCCGGTTCCCGTTCCCGTTCTGTTCCCGTCCGTTCCCGTCCCTTTCCTGTCCCGTTCTCGTACGCCTTCCGTTGCCATTCCTGTTCCCGTCCCGTTACCGTCCCGTTCTCGTTCTCGTTCCCGTTCCCGTACCGTTCTCGTCCCGTTCCGTTCCCGTTTCATCCCCGTTCCGTTCCCATTCCGTTCCCGTTCCGTTCCCATTCCGTCCCATTCCGTTCTTGTTCCCGTTCCGTACCCGTCCCGTACCCGTTCCCGTTCCAGTTCCCGTTATCGTTCCCGTTCCCGTCCCGTTCCGTTCCCGTCCCGTTCCGTTCCCGTCCCAATCCCGTCCCGTTCCCGTTCCCGTCCGGTTCCCGTTCCCGCACCGTCCCCGTTCCCGTTCCGTTCCCGTATCGTTCCCGTTCCATTCCCGATCATTTCTTCTCCGTTCCCGTGCCGTTCTTTTACCGTTCTCGTCCCGTTTTCGTTCCCGTTCCGTTCCTGTATCGTTCCCGTTTCGGTTTCATTCCCGTTCCCTTCCCGTTCCGTTTCCGTTCCAGCCCGTTCCGTTCTCGTCCTGTTCCCGTTCCCGTGCCCGTGCCCGTGCCTGTTCTCATTCCCGTTACCTGGATGTGCATGTCCAGGTACAGGTCCATGATGTGTCATGTCCACCGTGTTGGATTTCAAAACAAATGTCATTTTCGCAATCACCATCCCATGAAACCTCAAGAACGACATCCACATCGATTTTCATGTTTACTTACCCCATTTACACCCTAAGGGATGATTTTCAAAATAACAAAATATGTGTTTGCCTATTTATTTTTAGACATGCTCCTACGAATTTTAAAGTTGTAATGTCTATTTTATATTCTTTTTCCATACATTTGAACCTCATTTTCACCCCTTTAGGGGTTAAATCATGTCCACCGTGTTGGACTTCAAAATAAATCTCATTTTCGTAATCACCATCCCATAAAACCTCAAGAACGACCTCCACATCGATTTTTATGTTTACTCACCCCATTTACCCCCTAAGGGGTTGATTTTCAAAATCACAAAATATATGTTTGCTTATTTATTTTTAGACGTGCTCCTACGAAGTTTAAAGTTGTAATGGCCATTTAATATTTTTTCCATACAAAATTTGAACCCCATTTTCACCCCTTGGAGATTAAATCATGTCCACCGTGTTGGACTTCAAAATAAATGTCATCTTTGCAATCGTCATCCCAGAAAACCCCAATAACAACATCCATATCTATTTTTAGGTTTACTCACCCCATTTACCCCCTAAGGGGTTTATTTTTAAAATCACAAAATATATGTTTGCTTATTTATTTTTAGACGTGCTCCTACGAAGTTTAAAGTTGTAATGTCCATTTAATATTATTTTTCCATACAAAATTCGAACCCCATTTTCACCCCTTGAGGGGTCAAATCATGTCCACCGTGTTGGACTTCAAAATAAATGTCATTTTTGCAATCGTCATCCCAGAAAACCCCAATAACGACATCCATATCTATTTTTAGGTTTATTTACCCCTTTTCACCCCCATTTCATCCCCGTAGGGGTTGAAATACTAACAATAACAATATACGTTGTGTTAGATTTCCATCCATAAGCCTAAATTATATATTTAGCAAATTTGACTTCGAAAATAAAGGATTTTTTTCATTACACAACTTCATCCCCCTTTTGACCCCTTCGGGGGTAGAATTTTGAAAAAAGCTGAGACCCGTATTTATTAATTTTCAATCGTCAGCCTAAACACAAAATTTGACGATCCTAGCTTCAAAACTGAGGGACTTTCATACAAACTTTTATTTTATCCCTTATTTCATCCCCTTAGGGATAGAATTTTCAAAAATCCTTCCTTAGTGGATGCCTACACTGTATAAGGTATCTGTGTGCAAAATTTCAAGTCTCTAGGTCCAGCGGTTTGGGCTGTGCGTTGATAGATCAGTCAGTCAGTCAGTCAGTCATTCAGTCATTCAGTTTACGATTTTATATATTAAGATTTTGTTCTTCTACTTCTTTTTATTTGTTTACCCGGTATTATTAAACATGTATTTATAGTTAAGAACTATTTTTACTTGGCTAACTGCCATATTTCACTAGTAGAATGTTACATAAATATTGTTTTTCTGCTTCTTTTCCTCATGTTACCCACGTCGTTAGTACTTTATACATAACATTATATTACTAGCGGCCGCTCGCGACTCCGTCTACGTGGATAGTTATTTTTATATACCTCGGGATCATTAATTTTTTTCTGGATGAAAGGTACTCTATGTCCATATGCGTACCCCCGAAAACGTGTATGCAAAATTTCATGATGATCGGTTGTGTGTGAATCAGGCTTAATTCTTATAATCACTTTCATTTTAAACACAACCTCACTTTTTAATTTGTGATGTTATTAATAACTAACCTTAATTTCAATGTATTCAAAAGACAATCTGCTTAATGTACTGAAATAAAATATTTAGGTACTTCAAAAGCGTCACTAACTTTCGTAACCGAGCCTAGTGCCTAATTTGGCACGCTCAATAGAATCTTAATTAGGCAAGACAAGACACAGCATACTATATATTATTTATAGCATCTTTAAACTTCGCATGCAGTATTAAGACGGCCTTATATTCGTCTAAAAGCTGTGGTATGTACAGCCACAGAATATACTTGTGACAGAATTAATGGCTAAACAAGAATATAGTAGATATGGACCATCAAACTGAACAACTTTACTATGGGACCAACTCAGAAAAAGCGAAAAAAAATTAGCTGTTTTGTACAAAAACTAATAACGAAAATATGAAAATGTATGAAACCGCAGATTTTTTTTCACGATTTCAGAGTTGGTCCCATAGTAAAAGTTGTTCAGTTTGATGGACCCTATCTACCATATTCTGGTTTAGCTATTAATTCTGTTACACGTTGTATAAGTCTCTGCCCACTAAACTGTACCCATACCATGATCATACTAGAAACGTATCAGGCAAAAAAATATTACTTGTATTGAAAGGTATGACACTATTCTTCCCACTAGACCAGGGGTCTCCAAACTACGGCCCGCGGGCCAGCTCTGGCCCGCGAGAACAACAATCCGACCCGCGAAAACGGAAAGATGAGCTAGCTTGGTCCTGGCCCTTGGGACTTCGTTGAGGAGTTAGTCTGGCACTTAGGCACACCCCGGGTACTCCATACAAGCGTCGCGTTTCAACTACCTATTACACAGACGCTACAAAGTGACGTATTGCACACGCGCAACTGTGTGCGAGCTATTGAATGAGCACACGGATCGGCACACGGAACTCGCGCGGTGGGCGCCGGTGGGGTGAGGTAATTGATTGTGGAGCGGGGCGGAGAGTTTCCTTTCTGTACGGTAGTAGGTACTTATATCTATTCTGTGACTTAGGCTAAGAAGTTTGGCAACCCATGCACTAGACCGTTCCGTCACGCGAGATTACAAAAGCCTGTTGATTTCGGCCAGGTACTTAGCCGAAACGCTCTGGCTTTTGTAGTAAAAAAAAATACAAAGACCAGAGCGTTTAGTCCAAGTACCTGGCCGAAATCAACAGGCTTTTGTAATCTCACTTCCGTCACCGGCCATGCACTTGTCATAAATACTTTTCAATACAAAGAACTTTTAAAAGACAAAGTTCAAAATTAGTACTAAGTGCATTTCTGATTACACATCCAACCATAACAATCATAAATTTTTTGTTAGTTTCCTTTTTTCCTGGCTGTTTCCTAAGGTCGTGGCGCGGGTCCTAATTAGGTTTTTGTATTTTTGTATGCTGTGAGGATAAAAACATTCTTTTAAAATCCACAAAACAATTTGTGACACAGTGTTTTAAGTCTGTGAACTGACTGATGACTGCGTTGGTCGTATTTACCAATTATCTAATCGGCAAGTAAAAAATAGGGGGTAAAATAGTACCTGCCGACTGGACTATAAGTACTTAATGGAAAATATAAGAAAATACGCCTTCACATCTTAACTACTGAAACGATCATTACGAAATTTTACATACAAGTTGTCAGAGGTACAGAGAAGGATATAGGGTACCTTTCATCCAGAAAAAAAGTATTGTTCCCGAGGGATAGCTAAAAAACTTCACGCAGACGAAGTCACGGGCAGCCGCTAGTATTATAAATTCGAAAGTTTGTATTTGTTATCCTCTTCACGCCTAAACGGCGGACGGATTTGGATGAAATTTGGCACACAGTTTATAACCTGTATTAAAACATAGGACACTTTTTATCCTGGTCAAAGGTTAGGGCACAGAATAGATATAAGTACTACCGTACAGAAAGGAAACTCTCCGTCCCGCCCCACAATCAATTACCTCACCCCACCGGCGCCCACCGCGCGAGTTCGTGTGCCGATTCGTGTGCTCATTCAATAGCTCTAGACTTCACAACCTATTACTTTCACTTTCAACTACGCACACAGTTGCGTAATAGGTAGTTGAAACGCGACGCTTGAATGGAGTGCCCGGGCACAGAATAACTAATAGTACAAGTACAGAAGCAGCACTCGGCAAAGTCATTTAAATAAATAGCGACTTTTGCACCGACACAATAAAGTGCAATTCAGGTCGCGCAGCGCTAATGGCCTACAGTTATATTCACCTAGTAGTTGCCTCTCTTTCTATCGCGTGCTCTTACCTTTTCTGACGGCGCAACGTTAGGGTTGACTTCTTTTAAATGAACTGCGTAGCATATATCATAATGTGAAAAACGACAATTGTTTATTGGTTTTTTTGATTTAGACATCCGTACACGGCACAGAAATATCGATTCGACATGGTTACTATTATAAAGAGACAATACATACGCAGGCAGTAAAATGCCGCCCGACTACATAGGCGGGCGTTTGGCGGCCCTCTGCTCACTTGTGCCTCCGTAGGCACGGCTAGCGGTAGGTGCTTATCGCGCGACCTTGAGCGAGTGAAGGAGGCCTGACCCGGGGTGTGGTTAGGGTCCACGCCACGCGGACGAAGTCACGGGCGGTCGCTAGTACGTTATAAATGTGTGACATAATTGTATCCCCACCCAACGCTTGTAATAGAGACTATGCAGTAAACTCGTTGAGAAATTTTCTAGCTTTTACAGGTCTAAAACAGTTCAATGGTATTTATAATGCAAAGAATCGAATCTTGGACCTAGTGATGAGCAACGTTAATAATTGTCAAGTCACTAATTCCTCTCAAACTTTAACTTCTGAAGATAGCCATCATAAATCAATCGAAATTTGTTTAAATATTACCAACTACAAATCTATGACATCAGTGCCCTCTTACACTTATAATTTCCATGCAGCTAATTTTGATTCTATCAATAATGAACTGCAAAACATAAATTGGTCCAGTATTTTTGAGAATTTAAGTTTGGAAGAATGTGTATCAAAATTTTACGACATTTTATGTGATATTATTTCGAGGTTTGTTCCACTCAAAATTATCCGATCTTCGCAGTCCATTCCCGTTTGGCACACTAAACCCTTGAAAAAACTTTTAAATGAAAAGAGAAAATATCATAAGTTATGGAAATTATATGAAAATCCTTTAGACTATCGTAGTTTTAATTCTTTGAGGAAAAGAGCTAAACGTATGGAAATACAGTGTCATAATAATTATACGCAATTTACGGAAGCTATAATTAAAAAGGATCCCAAACACTTTTGGTCTTACGTCAAAGCCATTAAGGCTAGCAATGGGCTTCCTCAAACTATGACGTATAATGGTCAAAGTAGTAGTGATGGGAAACAAATTTGTGATTTCTTTAATGAGCACTTTCACTCAGTGTTTGTAGATAAGCCACAACAATCGCTTCCTAATCAGTGGGACCCTCCTGAAAACCCGATATTGGATATAAGTTCAGTCGAAATCACCGCCACTTTAGTGAATAAATATTTAAATATAATTAATATTAACAAGAGTGCTGGGCCTGATGGTATACATCCGCTTTTTATTCGTAGATGTGCTAATGTTTTAACTGAACCCCTCACACATATTTTTAAATTGTCTATTAGTATAGGTAGTGTTCCTCAAGTTTGGAAATGTGCCTGGATAACACCTATTCCTAAAGGCACTACCAGTGACAATGTTGCCAATTATCGGCCAATCTCCAAGCTTTGTCAATTCGCCAAAATACAGGAAAAGATGGTTACAGATCAGCTATCTGAAGTTGTACAGCGTGTTATTGTCCCAAACCAACATGGCTTTTGTAAAAATCGTGGTGTTGACAGTAATTTGTTGAGTTTCACCGAAATTTTGTTGTCAGCAATGGATAACAATGCACAAGTGGATGCTATATATGCAGATTTTGCAAAAGCTTTCGACAAAATCTGTCATGATACCTTACTTTTTAAACTCTGGCAGCTTGGAATCCATGGCGACTTGTTTCGTTGGATCCAGTCTTACATAGCGAATCGTAGTCAGGCTGTTGTGCTGTGTGGTCATTGTTCTGCATATAAAAATATACCCTCAGGTGTCCCACAAGGCTCCCATTTAGGACCTTTACTTTTCATTATTTATGTAAATGATCTTACCAGCTCCATTCATCACTCAAAACTGTTAATGTATGCAGACGATACAAAATTATTCAGAGTTATAAAAGAACCAAATGATGCTGAGTTACTGCAAAGTGATCTGAATAGTTTTGTTGAATTTTGTAAAAGAAATAATTTATTTTTAAATTTAGAGAAATGTTTTCTGATTTCGTACACTAGAAAGAAGAATACTATTGACTACTCCTATAAACTCTGTGGAGAGAACCTAAAACGCGTAACTGAAATTAGGGACCTAGGCGTAATAATGGATTCCAAACTCACATTTATCCCCCATATAGATAGGATAGTTAGTAGGTCATACAAACTTTTGGGCTTTATATTGCGAGTAGGTAAACACTTTAAATTAGCAAATACCTATAAACTCTTATTTAATAGTTACGTGCGAAGTAGATTGGAATTTGCTAGCTCTGTTTGGAATCCATATCAACAGATCCATCAAAATAAAATTGAGAGAATCCAAAGAAAATTTGTTAAGTCTTTAGACTATAGAGTTGGGCACCAGTACACAGACTATGAAACTTCACTTGCATTTTATAAAATGGACTCATTGATGAAACGTCGCAGCCTTATCGATTTGACATACTTGTTTAAAATAATACATAATATGGTTGATGCCCCATTTCTGTTAGAACAAGTTAATTTTCGTATACCTCGCAAGCAGGAAAGAAATTGTCGCAAGAAGTCACTCTTTTTCATCAAACCTAGTCGAACTGGCTATAGCAGAAATAGCTTTTTAAAAAGAACGTGTTCCTTATATGATGATAAATATAGTACTGTGGAAATATTTGATAAATCATTGAATAAATTTAAAAACCGCATCACTGAGCTACCCGACACTGCAGAGAGTACGTATTGTAATTAACCCTGTTTGTCTGTCTTTTTAATCTGTTTAGTTTTATCTTATTCTTATTTTGTTTTTTTTTCTGTGCATTGTTTTTGTACTTACTTTAAAGAAAAGGATATTTTTTTTCTCATTTCATTAAATTAAGTTGAGTAGATAATTGAGATGTACTTACCTACATTTTGGAAGGTGTTTCTTTTAAATTGTACAGCTTGTCCTATTTTTTTGTAATTTATAACCAAACATTTTTTTTATGATTTTTAAAAATTAGGGAACTATAGGTTTATTTTGTAGCTCTTTCTATGTAATCAATTTATGTAAGTAACTGTTTGTTCCTAAATAAAAGAAAAAAAAATAAAATATATCGGCAATACACACAATTTGTAGCGATTCCCAGTTAAACAAGGATTATACACGCAGGCCTCGTAGGGTTGAGCCCAAACTGCCCATTATTTTGTTCCTTCGTGCCGGGCACGTGCCCGTTCATCACAACCATGCCTTTGCGTTAAAGCTGGGGTCACACTAAGGCCATTAATGATAGATGGCTCAATAAAAATGTATGTGTCAATGTGTTTTTTAGGGTTCCGTAGCCAAAATGGCAAAAAACGGAACCCTTATAGATTCGTCATGTCTGTCTGTCTGTCGGTTTTTTTAATAAGCTTCGAAGAGTACTCAGGTAGGCAGGCAGATGTAACCCTAAAATGATTCTCTTTGGGCAGATTTCAGCCAGCGGCTTACTTGCCTTTTTGTTACAGGCCGTTTATTTTTAAAAGCGAATTTTGACACTTCTCTTTCCATTATCGCCATCTACTGAGGCAAATAGTTACTATTTTCATTTTTCAAATGTCACTTTGAAAAGCCCTCATTGCACATGTAAGCAATCAAATTTTCGCGTCAATGACCATCAATTACGTAAAAATTGATAATCGTAACGCAAGTAGCGCTTAATATTTTTCTTGGACGCTAGCACTTTTGATACAAATGTACTATCTTCTTCTTATTATTTTTGGTTTAACAATCTACTCCCCTCTTTAGGCAGTAATTTTTGCCAGTGTCAAGAGTTGAATAGTTCTGGTAGGTATTGTTTCAGTTTACATTAGAATGCGGGTGCATCGAAATGTACTATCTTGTGTCCTCAGATCAAATAAAAAAGGAAGATGGTGCGTTGCGCAGTGGTTGCGAACAACTAAGTGAAGCCGGTTTTTGATGGTACATGTGTGCGTACTAGAGGGCGGGCGGGGGCCGGGCGGCAGGGTTCGCCCAATGACGAACGAAAGCCAAGGCGTAGTTTCGTTACATATGTGTGCGTAAACTGTGTATGTACACAGCCAAGGCGTAGTTTTACTGGCTTCACCGCTTTGTCGGAAGACTCCGTCTTTACTTTTTTATTTGGTCTGAGTGAGCTTGTGTCGTTACGTTACTCGTTTCGTTGCATAAGAATAGATGTACATCTATTCTTACCTACGTCATACGCTTCTTACATTTTATTTTAATACTCTAGTAACATTGTAGCTTAATACATTAGCGTTTGCGGAAGGTCAAAAGTGTTTAAAACGTGATAGATAATGAAGATAGCTATAACAGTTTTATGTTCTTTTTTATTTACTATATTGTAGTTTATTTTGAAGTTCTATTAAATCTCGCTTGCTGATTTCTTTAGTGGGAAAGTTATAGTTAACTTTGCCCAATAAAAAACTTGATAATAGTAGTTTTATGGAAATTGTTTCTTGCCCGGGCTTTTGATACATTAAAACATTGTTTGACTTTGCTTCTTGAAAACTTCCAATTTGAATATTTTTATTATTATTGCGTATCAGACACATAGGCGCCATGTTGAAACCATCGCTCAGTTGTTTGTTATTCAAGAAACGTTGCGAATCGACGTCATGTCAACCCGACCATAGCCCGTGTTGTTTATTCAACTGTGCCATTCAAGTTCATGGCAATAGAATCCCGAATTTTATTGTCTGTATATCGAATGTAGTTTATGTAGTTACAATGAGCTGTGTCAAATTTGTATTTGAAAAATTTTGCTGAAGTCTTTTTTCATTGGAACCACATGGCTTATAAATTCCTTGTCGGTTTGTTCAGTGTTAATAGCTCTTGTGAATTTAGTAACTTCGTGATGATATTGAAGTAATTTTAAGTAATGTTAACAGACAACAGTAATGATGCCGAAAGTGGAAGCGCACTACATCCGGTATCCTCATCACTGAGGATCTGGCTATTTTAAATTGTTCATATAGAGTCAGACTTAGGTAAGATGGTGGTAGCTAGCCATGCGGTCTTGAAATAAGCCCTACTACCAACCAAACCGAGTACAAATTCTAACCCTCCTAGGAATCGAACCCGGGACCCTTACGTCTTACATATGTGGGCGACCACTAGACCACAGAGGCGGTTATGCTGATACTTGGCCGTTTGTGATTATAATTCGAAATAATGACAAGTAACCGAAGCATCATTAACATAATAGAAGATATGAAAGCCTGTGTGTGAGAAAAATCGGCAATTTCATACTTTAACCCCTATTATTTAAATGACAAAGTCTATAAAACCACTATATTTATATTAATGACTTAAAGGGTCGTACTTTAATATGACAAGGGCCTCGGCGAGAACAATCTTGGTTGGTGTCCCTCGACAATGGAGCTTTCTCACGTCCTATCTCAACCTACCGTGATTTATAAGGACTATTTACCAGAGTCAAGGACTAGTGAAACTTTGCACGTAATTTTTTTCAATTTCGTTGTGGCTTTTTGTTATTTTAACCCTTTTTTAACCATACGATATAAGAACTTGACAATAATATATCGCTCTTTTGCTTACTACAACTATATTTTATTAAGGTTATTGTTTGTAAATAAACTATAGAATCTATACATGTCAATTTTCGATACATTATGTACTTATTGAGCAATATTTTTTTCCTTTATTTCTATATATATACAAAAATATGAATAATAATGCCGAATATAGTAGATAGGGACCATCAAACTGAACAACTTTTACTATAGGACCAACTCTGAAATCGCGAAAAAAAATCTGCTGTACCATACAAAAATATCAAAATATATGAACTGCCGATTTTTTCGCGATGATTATTCATAGAATTATTGATAAAATCAACATTTCAACAGGTTAGAAATGGGCATCCTTCTTTATTCAAATCAAATCTCACAGCTAAAAATATGTACGTATCGAATATGTATGTCTTTTTTGACGCAAACATGGCGCAAACACCCATTTATATTAGTGCCTCGATGTTTTTATTGACTGAATTCAAGTTTGGCCACGAGTAAATTATTAATTTGTCCTTGACATTCAGATGAAAATACGGCGAGCACAACATGAAAAATTGCAATGCTAACATATTACATTCAATATGAGTTAAGATAGGTAGTTAGAACAAGTTACATCCCCACTAGCAGCACCCGTTCACGAGCATGACGCATGAACCAGCTATTGAGCCATCGCTTCGCTCAACAATATTTGAGGGAACGTAACGACCCGCCTCACACGACACCGCTGCAGAAATTATTAAAGAGAGCATGACATATTTGGCTACCGATGTTAAGGCATCTAGTTGAAAACTAATATCCAAAGCTATTCATAGGCTTTTACTTACAAAAATACTGCTAATAGAATATAAAAAGAATGTAATTAAAAAGAAAAACAATAGGTAATCAGAACAAGGTATAATTTTGAGGTAAGTCTTAAGAATTTTGTTTTGAGTAAGAAGTGCATTCTATAAAGACAAAAGCAGACCCATTCCCATTGGCAGTTGTTTTAAGAAGATAGGGCATGTGCTGTTGAAAGCGCAAGAGGAAAGAGAAAGTGCACGGTCAGCGTGCGCTATTGAATGCCTTGAGGCATGCGTCAAATAAAAGTGAAAGGGAATTGTAAAGCGATCGTATGAAAACACACGTAACACAACTAACATCCCATTTAATGTCCTTTATAGACAGTGCTAACTGCTAATAATTAATAACTCACAAACATTGTAATATAAGTACTTACTTACATCATATTATTTAATTGTTCTATCTAGACATTCATTCAAACATTTTTTCTGTGATCGTAACATATTTTTTTATTAAACCAAACAACTCTCGTATGTACAAGTCGATTTAGCCCTAAATTTTTATTTTTCTGGTCTTTTGTGAGGCGTAAACACCATCGCTTGTAGATATATTTATTTTTGTACGTTGTTTTTCTCTCGTCCGTTTTACGCTTTGCGGATATTTTTGTATCAATAAAAAGGTTTGATAGCGATGTTAGAAAAATATTTTATTGACAACATTTGCAACAAACTGTCCGGGGATTTTGGGTGCATTTCATTTTTAAATGTTTTGAAAGTATCTTAGAAGCTCTTCCTTGTGGTAAGATAAATGTTTAATCAATTATCATCAATCATTTTTTATGATTTTTCGCATTTAGGTTTACATTAGAAAGCGCTATGTAAGAATCTGTCATGCTCAGAGGCCTCTTCATTTTATTCTCAAAAGCTCTAGCGAGGCATTTTGCGTAGCCGCTGGCAAAGCAATTCCATCACATTCCATTCTTTTATTTTTAAGAAATAATGACATAGTTTGCATTTTGAAGTGATGATGACAAATTGTGTAAACGCATTGTGCATTAAGGGCTGAATTAAACACCAATGATAAATGGACATTACCAACGTAATATGGTAGGATATTTTACTGCCAACGCTATTTTACCTTTTTTTAAACGCAAAGATTTCCTTATTTGCTCCGTCACTTAATATTGTAGCTATTAGTAGTTTTATGTACGATTAAAACTCATTATCACCAGTATTTTATCCAAACACGCTGTTGATCTCAGCAATGACAACATTATGTTGTCATTATCAATCATAAATGCTGTTTACGTATCGTAAAACGTAGCGTTATCAACGTTACCCAATTGGTTGCCTTCCGTTGTAAGAAAATTTTGTGGTCGTAATATCGATGTCGTAAAACGACAACGGTGCGCTTGAATCAACTTTACAACTTTTAAACGTTTACCGTTTGGAATTTAAACGTCTCTTTCTGAAATATCTTATACTTTACTGATCGACACTTATCGCTTTCGTTTCGGTATATCAAAAACCAAATGACTTTAAAATTTGTAGTTTACCAGTTTTACCGCAACAAAAGTTACGGCTTTTCCTCACCTTTCCCAACCCACATTTTGGCACAGAATACATAATAGTATAAATTTAATGGTTGCAAAGTTTTTTTAATCACATAAAATTGTTTAATCTCATTAGGAAGACTGCAAAATAATAATTAAGTAGATTTATTGTATTCGGAATGATTTGAATGAGAAAAGAGTGATTGGGATAGGGTTGCCAACCCTACTATATAATATAGTATCCTACTATATTGAGGGCTCGCCTACTATATTTTTTGAAAAAATATATAGTAGGCAAAACTACTATATTTTTTCAAGTGAAAAAATTAAACAAAAGCAACAAAAAATACATATGCACAAGTAATTGCATAATATTTATTGTGATTAAACACATGCCTTTATGGTTGTTGAATAAATTATGAAAATGTTATAGTACTTACTTAAGTATGAAAAATGCAACTTCTTTAAAATCCTCGATACAAAACTTCAACCTACTATATTCTTTTGGACTTTTTCGCCATCTACTATATTTTTACACTAAAAATCTTAAAACTACTATATTTGATCCAAAAAAAGTTGGCAACCCTAGATGGGGATGATAGAAGACAGAAAAAATGTTCCAGACCCAAATAATGCTGATGATCCAATTATTTAATCACTGAACTAGAAGAACCAAAACTTGCAAAGCTCATACTAGTTAATTATGTACAACCACGGCCATTTCTTTGTCATTTATCACACTGAATGTCATTATAGTTCCCTTACCTTGTTCCTGCATCATGATATTCATGATTCAATTTAGTTCCTATGCAAATATAAGTATTTTTTTACTTATCGGACAATGTTCTTTTTATCAGTTAAAACAGTATCACTATCACAGTAAGCGCACGTGTAAAACGAATGTCATTGATTTATCTGATTATGAAATTCTACACGATTCAATATGCCTACACGATAAACTGTAACAACAGTAACTTACTTTTTCATTAAGAATGACGTTACCCAGGGGGGCGATAGTTACTAGTCAGTAACTAAGATCTCCTGCCCCCGTATTACAACCTCTTAAAATTTGCCAGTTTTTGGAATGGCTAACTTAGTTTAAATCGCCAGATTCTACAAATGCCAACTTCTAAGTGGATGGTTCCAGCCCAGACCACGTATGCACCAACAATACAGTACTAGGCACGTATCTTGAAATTTTTTCGACAGAGTGGGGATAAATTCGCGCATGTGCTCTTGTGAGCGACCAGTAGCGCGCGCCCCTCTCCCACCGCCCGCGCCTCTCACCGCTACGCATACCCAAAATCTCAGATCAAATAAAAAAGGAAGATGGAGCGTTGCGCAGTGGTTGCGAACAACTAAGTGAAGCCGGTTTTTGATGGTACATGTTTGTGTGCGTACTAGAGGGCGGGCGGGGGCCGGGCGGCAGGGTTCGCCCAATGACGAACGAAAGCCAAGGCGTAGTTTCGTTACATATGTGTGCGTAAACTGTGTATGTACACAGCCAAGGCGTAGTTTTACTGGCTTCACCGCTTTGTCGGAAGACTCCGTCTTTACTTTTTTATTTGGTCTGAGCCCAAAATACGCGTTTCGCGCAATCCCCACCCGATTTCAAGTTATATGCCTCGTACTATACAATCTAGGCATTGTGTTCGTGGCCTTACAGTTAAAAGTCAAAGTATAAAACTTTAATATTGAAATCCCTCTTCTATTGCTATAGAAAAGTGTGATAACGTTAATGAGAACAACAACAACAAAAGTAAAATAATATCATCGTCAACATGTTTTTAAAGATTTTTAGCTCGCCTCACATGTTCGTTGAAGTGTGGGAATTTTCCATCTTTACGTTATTGTCTTTAGATTCATAATATAATGTTACTAAGTATACATCATAGTTCATGCATACATAAGCTATGAGGTTCAAAATTTAATTTACAAAATACATATTTATGAAGGTCTAGCCAATTTCAGGAGAGATGTTCAAATCCCAGACGATTTATACATGAATAAAGTTGATTCTGCTCTTTCGGATGACAAAATCAATTGAAGACTGGTTGTTTAGTATTAAATACCAAATTCATAGTTAAGTAGATGTCGCCAGCAGCGCCCTCGGCCTGTTTTGTCTGACCAAGCACACGGTTGTATCGGCTCCTCATTATATTGAATCTATTTACTTAAACAGTGACAATTAAAACGTGTAATGTGTTTCAATTCAATAAAAAGTCTGTGAGTGTCAGCAAGTTGTATAATTTTCAGCTATCTCCTACATCTTCAACACTGGTTATTGTTTTATTCTGAGCTAAAGATAAGCTTGACACAGTTATATTTCAGAACCACTAAACGTTAGAAAAAACCTCAGAACATAATAATATTAACAACATCATGGTTTCAAATGTCTGTAGTACTTTCCTAAAGGAAGAGAAGGTTAGCGCAACGTGCTATTAGTCACACTCACACTACTTATAAAGATACCTCTCTCCTCTGCCACGCTCCCAATATGTCTATAGTTCCGCCACTGTGGTTCCCGCAGAATTTTCTTGTTCTGTGTTGGTTCCGCTTACCAAGTGAGCCGTTTGCTTATTTTAATGTTATAAAAAAATCACTAACGATATTACAAACAATCAAATCAATGTTGCTTAAGAAATTAGATATACCTTTATATCCGCTTCGTTTGTGCTTTTTAGGGTTCCGTATCCAAAGGGTAAAAACGGAACCCTATTACTAAGACCCCGCTGTCCGTCTGTCTGTCTGTCACCAGGCTGTATCTCATGAACCGTGATAGCTAGAAATTGAAATTTTCACAGATAATGTATTGTTGTTGCCGCTATAACAACAAATACTAAAATCTGAATAAAATTAATTTTTAAGTGGGGCTCCCATACAACAAACGTTATTTTTTGCCGTTTTTGGTACGAAACCCTTCGTGCGCGAGTCCGACTCGCACTTGTTTATTATTCATTCACAACTGATTACATTAAATTGGATTTAAAATTATTAAATTGCTTAAGAATCTCAGGTTTTGTAAATTTAAAATTATTGCAGTTTAAATATTTTTCTTTTTTAATCCATGTTTACGATCACTTTATAACACTACATAGGTATCATGTTCAAAATATCCTTCAAGCATTCCTGAAACACGAATATCAAGATAACGGCTATTATTACAAAACCTGTATAAAGTAAGTGGAGGAATACCTAAAATACCTCACAAAATTGGAGAGGGGATCCAATGCTCACTCTTATTACGTAATTCTGTACGTTTTTCACACCACGTCGCACCATAGTAGCGTGATGCGAAAGCAAATATTTTATTGAAAGCATTCGATAGCTAACCAATTGCTTCGACACAAAGGTCAAATAAACTCGCATCGCACGCTTTATTTGAATAGGTGCCAGTTTGAATGAAACAAACAAAACATGTCAAAAATCCTAGGTGAATATAGCAAATCATGCTCTTTTGTGACGCAAATGAATGAACAGATGATCAGTCTTGTTCAAGAAATATAGATTTTTTTAGGTATATTATGTATATGACTCTGTGAAAAGACGCACTCTCTATGTAATATTTGCTAGCACTTTATTTTTTACCCCATTTAATCCAGTACTTAAATAGTCTGTTATCATAAGGAGCCTTAAAACTCAATCTGAGACTCAAATAAGAAAGATTAGCTTAGTTTCTGCTGAGCTATCGTCTACAAAATCCATAAAATGTTGAAGCATTTTTCATGCCTTCAGTTTTGAAACTTTTCTGTTATTTGATACTCGATCCTTTCATTCGTGTTGGGTGTCTCAAAAATATTATTATCGCCTTTGATGAGGCACGGTATCTATTCCTCATCCTTTTTAAAGGTGCTCCTGTTTACCATAATAAGGTTTCATGATACATTTTGTAAAAGCCAGGGGTCTAAAGTGAATTCAATGGACAATAATTATTTTCTCTGAACTTCTGTAGAAGATATTTTTTATCACACTTGAGTCGTATTTTATTTTTCTGACGCTTCTTCTAAATTGTTTGACGAAACAGTCTTAAGAGCGTGCAGTCTGCACACTAGCGCCGTCATTGGAAATAAAATCATAGTGCTTAAATAAAAAAAGAAATTGGGAATTATCTCTCTGGAGTGCACTCCGAACAAGCTTTGCGGTACTTTTTATCAGCTAAGCAATATTTTCTAGCCTGTCGTTTAGTTATATGGACTTTTATTGCGAAAAGTGGCCACTTTTAACAATAAAAGTCAATTAAACTAAACGACAGGCTAGAAAATATTGCTTAAGTGATAAAAAGTACCACAAAGCTTGTTCGGAGTGCACTCCAGAGAGATAATTTACAAATTTGTCTTTATTTAAGCACTATGTTTTTTTTTCTAATGGCGGCGCTAGTGTGCAGACTGCGCAGCCTTAAGTAGTCTACGTAGATTCAATAACATTTATTAGTTGTTCTCCATCAATTTGAAATGAATGTGGGTCGAAATTGTTATCACATGCCTTGCCTACCGAGTGCGGGTAATACTTGCATAGACCTATTCCAATATAGACTGTGCCTTGAGCTTGACTGTGCCTATACTTTGTTGTTTGGTCGTGACGAGAGACTAGTCTTTCCTATCGTATGTTGTTTGTCAATGTCTCATAAAAACTTTAACAATACCATAAGAGATATTATTTTCACCGGTAGCACCTTACCTATTAAAAAGTACGTTGTTTTTATCTATCTATTTATTTATTGCTTTTAGGTACACATTGACATCTCTAATTTAACTGGAAACTGGCAACAATTTTTGGCAATTTTTCACCTTTTATCTTTTTAATTTGCTTGATATCGTGTTTATTAATCTTCGCCTCGATCAAAATTTAATTGATCGTATATTTCCAATGTGTCAAACGGAGCGTTTCGCGTGTTTAAACAACAATGTAATACGCAGCACGCATTGATCACGCAGCGCTCACCCTGAGCCGACCTTGACCTTGAACTTGAACGGTATAGATACGAAAATAGGTGACTGAGTCATTTGTTGAAGTTTTTATATTTCACGTTGGCGCCGCCGCCCCCGGTCCGGTATTCGCGTTTTTGTTAATTGCATTTAATGTAATAACGACTAATCTCATAATTTAAGGTTCAATAGCAGCACATCGTTAATTAGCTAAATTGATATATCCTTTCTGATTGATACTGGTCGCTTTCGATTGACTCAAAGTAAAAACGAAACATAAACCTAAGTTAGTATAGTTTTCGTTTAGCATTTAAGTCTATAACATTTTAAGAAAATCTTGGTAAAGGTTCAACTGAAGAGGCTATCTGAAAGGCTGATATAAGAATCTGAAGGAGGTTGCGAAATTTTTTTTTCTCATAATTTTTGACGGCCATTGTAGCATCAGATTAAGATGTAAGTTGTTCCAACAACCCTTCGAAAGTTGAACCTTAGTTTCTCCTTGTCCAAAATCAGAACCCAGATAAATATAGGTTGATGGAAGCGTAATTGTAACTACACAGTCAAGAAACAGTTCCTATTGCGCGTGATGTAACTTTTTACAATGTAGTTAAAAAAATTGGCACACTAATACCTGTCAGCTGAGACGATGCAAGCATAAGAACACTAGACCTTCGGGCAACGGTGGGAGGTCGAGGCATCGCCCAAAATATATATTTTACGTAACATACACACCCGCAAACAAAGTCTTGATAAAAGCTTATCTGATGCATGTGATAGTGAGCCTTTTATTGTTGCCTTAAATACCTGGGATGCCTAGAAGTAGGGCATGCTATTCGAGTATTCGAGTATTCGTTTAATTCGAGTATTCGCCCTATTTTACTATTCGAATATTACCAGACTAAGTATTCGAGTTTTACGAGTTTTTCGAATAATATTATTTTGTTTTCTTATTGGTATGGCAAGCCTTAAATATGAAAGGCAACACTGTTCCTCAGTAATTTTATAACTTTGGGGTTAATTTGGCAAATAATTTGTGTATTTTGATCTAGGCACAATTCATTTAATTTTGTAAGCCGAACTGTAATAATGTCTGTGTTGTGTACTTGTGCCACATCATCAGAATAAAAAAAAATGGTTTCTTCGTGTGATTTCTTCTAACGATGGTAGTTTTGTTGGACACTGAATAAATATGTTACTTTCTGCCAAGCCGATCCATCTCATCACTAAAAACACTCAACTGTGTACTCCACACTTATCTGCCTAGGTCATGCGATGGTTTATATTCTCCACGGGGCAGTTGGACGCTCGCCGAAGCTGCCCTCCTTGGGATGTAGAAAGTACTTCTACCATCCCACGGGATTTTTCCCAATCGCCAGAAAGCGATCTACACAGATGCGCAACAACAAGCTTGAAGTCCATCGACCTCAGTCAGAGCAGGGTCTCCAAACTCTCCGAATTGGGTTTCAGCGTCTCATAGCTCAGAATTTCGTTATACACGCTGAAATTTTAATCATTTGGTTCCCGTCGTGGGGTGGTTCCACTCATGATTACAAGCAACTTTTACTATGGGGCCAACTCTCCTGCTCGCAAAAAAAATCAGCTGTTCCATACATTAAGGTCGAGTAGGTACTGCACTTTTGTATGGAACAGCTGATTTTTTTTTTGCGAGCAGGAGAGTTGGCCCCATAGTAAAAGTTGCTTGTAATCATGAGTGGAACCACGCCACGGCGGGAACCAAATTATTAAAATATCAGCGTGTATATCCGTCTATCACTTAGGCGGTCGCGATCGTCCTCTGCCTGCGGGTGTTAGCGCGCAGTATCCTCATTCCAGTAGCCTTCTCACCCACCGGCTTTGGTCTTTTTTGCCAATATGACAATGTCATCTCCGATTATTACGTTCTATTTCTTCAACTACGCCAACCACTAAGTCTGTCGGATCTACTCGCGCAGTGTCTCCATTCCAGCAGCTTTCTCACCTACCGGCTTTGGTCTTTTTGCCAATATGACAATGTCGATCGCAACGACGCTTAATCTCGTCTTCGCATCCGCTTCTTCAAATCCGAGCATAGTTCTCGCCAAAGCCATCTGTGTGACACGGAAATTGACGGCTGACTTCCCCGTCAAGGTCTCCATACCAATTGTGAAAACTGGCAAGATATACTGATTGAAGCTTTCCAAAATCATTGAGATGAGATGTTAGAATATTTTTTTTGGATCTTATTATTTAACTATTAGCTGCAAAGGCTGCTGCTTGATTTTATTACCGAGATAGACATTGTGTTTATATACTCTACTTTGTCGAAAAATGTGTGGTTTTTCACATTTGGCATGATCGCAGGTTTAGGTCAGTTCATTTGCCACAGTCCTACTTTAGCTAATCCACTTTGAAATTGTTCGTCTAGCTAGACGACAGTCAAGGTTTTTGTTGTGTCAGTAGTTTCCAATTTCCGGGCTGTCAGCCTGTACCCTCTCAAGTTAAGACCTATTTGCGAACGACCATCCCCTGTGAGACATTTGCACACATCACGCACTATCTGAAAGATTTTTTTAAAATTTATTTTGAATTAGCTACTTACTTTCATAAGTATCTATTTTTTGCAACTCTCAAAAGTCAGTCATATATGTTTAGTCGCTGATTTCGATATATAAAAAACCGTTCTCTAGCTTCTCTAATAATTATTCGAAAAACTCGTTTAACTCGAATTATTCGAATAGTAAGGCTAATGGTATTCGAAAAACTCGAATACTGAATTGGGACGAATATTGCATGCCCTACCTAGAAGTCTCGAGGGTCTTTTATTAGGAATAAATTTAGGGTGTCACTTGTCGTAAGAGGGATGTAGGCTCTCTCGGACGCCTCTGTTGAAATGTTATACTACTCTGTGTAAAAAGTATCGGGAATATGTCAATAAAAAGACCCGCGTAAAAGAGGTCGTTCTAATTTTTTTACTGCATGTTGGTAGCACTGTACTGATTAAGCGCGCAAAATTAGATCTGTCATTTAATTTGTTTTAAACTACACTTTTTGTTGGTGATAGTTTTGAGTCCTCGGCGATTTTTAGAATGGAAAATGATAATGCACCATCACACACAGCCATTATAGTGAAAGAGTTTTTAGCGAAAAATTCAACAAAAGTTCTCGACCAACCACCGTATTCACCTGATATGGCTCCGTCTGACTTTTTTTTATTTCCCAAGTTAAAATTACCACTTCGAGGAAAACGTTTTGAGTCGATAGAAGCCATAAAAGAAAATTCGCTGAATGAGCTAAAGGCCATACCGCAAATAGCCTATGAAAAATGTATGGAAGACTGGGTGAAGCGGTGGAGATGTTGTATTGCAAGCGATGGGGCCTACTTTGAAGGCGATAAAATAAATTTAGATGAATAATTTGTATTTTTTGTTTTATTGACAAATTCCCGATACTTAGTACACAGAATGTACATATCTATATTATTAAAAGTAGAAAAAGAGAAAGAAATAAATGTAAGTATCGGTGTTGCATGAGATTATCGATACGGTTTTCTATAAAAACATATTTAATTTACACAGGAATTCTTGCGATTAAGAAAACAAAAGATAGGTAATTTCCCACATGTACGGTCGACTTTTCTTCTACGTTTTTATTTTCTTTCTTACTTTTCTAATATTCTACGTGCCCTTGTGTATAGTAGTAGCATTAGTTATATCGCGTCCCACAGGATTATGTAAATCGAGTTAGCTTCGTTTCTAAAGCTCGGATCAGTAAAGATTTTATTGAAGTATTAGCAGGCAAAACATTTAGGCCAGACTTCTCAAAATCAATATTTTAAGCCTATACTTGGCTAATTTAGTAAGATCCTATTTAACTATTAAGTACATTTCTCGACCTGATTTTGTCTTCTCACCTCTAATCTTTATATCACAAAATTTTACTAAAATCTTGAAGACAGTTTAAGTAATGATAGTAAGTAAGTAATGCTTCTGTTATGTACACAATCCAAAATCTTTACACTCGTAACATTCACGAAGATTTATTCGTTCGTAGTCCCTTAATTTCCAACTTTTACGCCTGTCGCATCTCAATTCTTCAATTTGTCTTGACAAAGTTCTTTGGTATTCCCAATAACTCCACAGCGTGTCCCCTTTCACTTCATATCAATTTCTGATAATTGGAATTTGTCAGCGATATTACGTTATCGTTACTAAAGCTATTCCCGTATTATGCACTTACTTATTTTCTATCGGATTAGTTTTGAATGCTTAGTAGAGGATAATCGAGTCGAGTAAGTGATATTTTCCATATAGGGAAGACCTCGTCTAACTTGCTTCATCTCTTCTGATGTTACGTGACCCAAAATTGAGGATTTCGTACTACTTAGATAGTTTGCGTCACTTTTATAATACAACAATATTATTCTTGTTCCTAGCGATTTTTTTATTTGCTGCAACTAACAAAATTATTCAGTAAATTGTCTTATATTACCTTCTCACTGAGCCCAACCCTTGTCACATCCGAAGATTTCAATAGTCGTGCGGTAACATATTGCAATGGTAGAGTAACCTTCGGCAAACGTGACTAACATAAATGTCTCTTTATAGCTGTTGTTTTTATTATTACCTTTGCGTCTGTAAACTACGAGCTTAATTACTAAGTGTAAGCGCTACCAAATCTGCTAATGAAGCTTTATGATATTTACATGCTTTTAAACTACTTTACTAATTGGTTTCTCTAATGTTGTCAAAATAGTCCTGCGTTGATTAAGAAACAAAGTAGCGTAACTTTTATTTAAATTATGTGGGATTTAATCAAAGTCAAAATTAAAGTCAAAAATAGCTTTATTAAAATAAACTTAATTATTAAGTACTTTTGAATCGTCCATATTTTCCTATCACCCGTTCCAGATAAAATTTATAGCAGATTGCAGTAGTTTAATGTGACCATTTTGACAGAGTTAAAAACAAAGTGACATAGTAAATCGTTATGTGAATTTAGAACTACTTTTTAGAAGCTAATATTTAAATAGTATATTTACTTCGGAGGGTAAAAGTTTTCTTTAAAATTTACTTCTGACAATTTCAATGTAGAATAAATCTTATACGTTAAAATCACCCACGGCTAGGGTTACCATATCTCAGGATTTGTCCTGAGATCTCAGGATTTTTGGACTCTTCTCAGGATTGCGGGCGGATTTTGCAAATCTCAGGAAATCTCAGGATATTTAGAATTTTCAATAAAATTCAGTGCATTTTAAAGATCTTTTGAACAAAAAGTTTAACTAAAAATAATATTTCTAACTTGCACAAAATTGCACAAAAATAATAAAGGTACTAATATAAAGGATAAATAAGCTCTCTTTTAGTTGTCACCACACCTCATTCTCAAACTGCTACAAATCTCAGGATTTTTAAAGGGAAATCGGGCCTTTTCTCCGGACTTTTAATTTTTTCATCTGGTAACCCTACCCACGGCTCTCATTTTGGAGCTAACATCAAACCCTCTTGTGGTAAACGAAATTCTGCGATATTCGCATCTGATTTCGTATGTTAAACTTATTTGACTCGAGAGAGAGAATGGGGTATACCTATCAGTATAGTATTTGATTTATTCTCCAAAAGTTTTACAGTAACAGCATTGTGTTATCACCTTTTTAAAACTGACTATTACATCCATTTCAATTTACTGTTACATAGTCGTACATCGTACTTCATAATTTAGTTACATCGGCCATACTATATCATCTTTACAGCCTTGTTCGTCGTAATTAACAAATACAATCTTGTTATTGCTATAACGATCTCGTGACTGGCGGCGTTTATTACGAACTTTACTGTCACAATCAAATATTTAGCACTTCTTGGAATATCTTTTTAGGGTTCCGTACCAAAATGGTAAAAAAGGAACCCTTATGGTGTGACTCAGTCTGTCTGTCTGTCTGTCTGTCACAGCTAGATATCTCGAGAACTACTAATGGTATCAACTTGAAATTTGGAATAGTTTAAGATGACATTTGCCCAACTATTTTGCAAATAAGAAAGAAATAAAAATAATAATATTTTTTTTACAACAGGGACTGAAAAGGGGTCTTAAAAATTTGAAGTGAGGTGACTAGTGCGTGTGGGGTATCATATGAAAGAGCGCTGTTTGCACATTTTAAAACATTTTTTTCTTTTTTCTTAGGCCGCATAGTTTTCGACTTATGATGAAAAATGTAAAAAAAAATACCGTTCCCCCCCCTTTATCTCCGAAGTTTGCAAAGAGAAAAATCTGAAATAATTCTATGTGATAGTAGTTTACGTAAAGATTACAGGAAAAATAAAACGAGGTCTCAATATAACACACTTTTTTAGAAATTCAAAAAACAAACAATAATTCTTTAGTTTCACTACCCGTCAACAGATGGCGGTGACCTAAGAATGCTGACTTGCGAATTAAAATAGTTCCACCATCGGTCAAGAGATGGCGCAACCTAATACTACAGTAATAATTGGTGACTGGTTCTAATATAAATTACCTACTATTTGCCGTACGAATAAACGAAGAATAAGTTCCTACTTAGGCCGCTATTACATTATCATATATTTATCATTTATATATGATTTCATATCTGTCAAATTCTATGATCATAGTTCAATGATGCTGTCCTTCATTTTTACATATTACACTTATGATCCACCTATGATCATATAAACAATGTCATAAATCAAGATGGATAACGATTTAGCTGTGTTTTCCGTTGCTATGAGTGCAATTTTAATTAATAGCATTAAAAAAGAAGAAAACTGTTAAGAACAAAGCAAAAAATAAAAGACGTATTTGGGTTTTGTAAAAACATATTTCGTTATCCGGAACAAGATTATTATATAAACACTCATTTTCGTCGTAAAGAGTAATTAATATTTTTGTTATTTCAATATTCCAGTCAAAATTCTTGCACTTGAAGACGCCATTTTTTTAAGTTAGGCGAATAAAGGAAAGAATCGCTACTGGGGCAACGAATATGATCCTACTTGTACGCTCGCTGTCAAATAGGATCCCATAACTATGATCAAAGACAATATGAATCAAATGTAGTTATTAGACCGTCCTATGTTCTTCATATAAAAATGACTCATACTTATATGATCATATTTATATGATAGTCTAATAGCACTCTAAGTAATATAAACAGTTTGCAATGTGGAGCGGCTGAAACGTTTTTCAGTCACCATAAGCAACTGTGGTTAAGATTTGTAAATTAATTGTCCGCCTGTTCGCCCTTCCACCTGTCTGCCGTTTATCCTACTTTTTTAAAGACTGTACTAAAGTAACATATCCAAATATATTTATGATTGTACGGAACCCTCGGTGCGCGAGTCCGACTCGCTCTTGACCGGTTTTTATTTATTAATAATATCCAACTTTTTTGTTTTCAATTCATTTTATAATGCATCTTAACTTTTTACAGGTACTCTGAGCGAAGCTTGTTCAAATAGCTATCCATAAGTGACAGCAATTCCTGTTATTTTCTCTATTGTACTGTTTTGAAAAAGTGTTTTAGGTTCTTTTATTCCCTTTCTTGCCCGTAGTACAGTTTGGATAGTCCTATTGACTGGGCCATATCGTTAAAAGTGAAATAAATATTTCTTACTGGTACAGTTAACTGCACCATCGAATACACTTTCGCTGGGTATTCAGCGCATTTCCAGGCCAATACAAAGTTTTCAGCTGTTATTATATATTTTTGAAGTGAAAACTTCTTTAGCGGCATTGTACGCTCTTTTTTGTAATGGGGAAAAAATGCTAAACTAGCGTCAGTAAGAATCACGTGACCCTGATCGAAAATTCGTAAGACGGATGTGACGGATGGAGAGTAGACAGCCGGCGGCGGAAGTATACCCCTCTCTTTCTACGGGGCGCGGTGAAAGTGGCGGCGCGTCATTTCAAGACGTAAACACTTGGTTCACCATAGCAACGCGCTAATTTTTTAATTCAATGTGAAACCTCTAGATTTTCTGTCAAGCTATGAATGAATAGGACTTTCGTCTGTTCTGTATTCGTAAATTCAAATGCAGAGTAAATATGTAAGATGGCAATTCGTGCAAAATATCAAAAATGCACAACGTTAATATTCAAGTTTTCACTTCTGCCGGCACTCCCGGAGTACAACCCGATTTTTTTTTTATTGATTAATTCAGGACTATTTAATTGTTTCTCAAAAAGACCTTCTGGATGGAGTAAATAGTCCCAACTTTTTCTGTCGTATCAGTTATACAAAGTAACAAAGCTACGTATCTCAGTTCCTCGCACCATTCGCAATAACTAGATAACAAGCGGACCATTTTACGAGCGGTCCGAAATTGTCTCCTCGCGACACTTGTCCTGACATCTGCCAGATTTTTCTGGAATCTGATTTATGAGCATTCGCGGTTACTGCCCTTTATAATTTTATGAGGCAGTTTCAAAAAGATTTTTTCTATACCGTTTTGAATCATGTGGCTTGATCATAAATTGAAAATCCTATAAATTGTTTATTCCATTACCTTAAACACGAAAGAAGATTGCTTCAAATACTTGGAAAATTTTCAATCCTCAATGATGCTTTTAAGACCGAGATTTTGAATACAGTATTTTGTATGTACTATTATGTATTCTGTGACAGTATTATAGTAGAGTCTAGCTACATCATCGTTTTAAAATTCTTAATTATGTTGATTAAGTACTTTACAAACATATCTTAATTTAAATGGCTTTGTTAATAGACATAGAGAATTCCCTTGCTTCCCTTTTTAGGGTTCCGTAGCCTAAATGGCAAAAAACGGAACCCTTATAGATTCGTCATGTCTGTCTGTCTGTCTGTCTGTCCGTATGTCACAGCCACTTTATTCCGAAAGTATTAAGACTACACAGTTGAAACTTGGTAGGTAGATGTATTCTATTAACCGCTTAACGAATTTAATACAAAAATAAGAAAAATAAAAGATTAAGGGGGGGCTCCCCATACATGGAAAGGAAACTGAAAAAATTTTTTTCTTCAAACCAACACGTGTTGGGTGTCTATAGATAGGTCTTTAAAAATGACATCGAGGTTTCTAAGACAACTTTTTCTCAAAGTCAACCGTTTGAAAGATATACACCGCCAAAGTGGTAAAATGTGTGTCCCCCCCCTTTAACTTTTGAAATAAGAGAGTGAAAAATCTAAAAAATATATATGCTGTAGATCTTAATAAAAACTTTCAACCAAAATTGATTTGAACGAGATATAGTAATTAGTTTTTGAGATATAGCACATTTTCCAAAACCGCAAATATAACTTTGTCATTCATACCAACACTGTGAAAAACAAAGTTATTTTTGCAGACGAAAAATGATAGGTGGTATTAAATATGGTATAGTATAAGGTAACTACGGAACCCTTCGGCGCGTGGCCCGACACGCACTTGGCCGGTTTTAATATTTTAGCCAGTTCCCTCCAATCGTTTCGGAGGCAGCACACAATTTGCTTAATGAATCAAATGAACCCGTGAAATAAAATTTATAAGCAATTGGCTTCCAAATTACAGTCGTTTGGTTTTTCTTTTCGGACAATTTGATTAATTCTTTTCGTTCTTTTTGAAAAGCTGTGTTAAGCCTTTATATCGTTAGCTGTTGAATAATCACCTTTTGTAATTTTATATATATACTCTTTATTGCACTAAAAACACAGTTAAACATACAAGTTACAAAAAAAGTGAGCAAAGGTGGGCTTATCTCTAAAAGAGATTTTAGTTGCTTAAAGAGCCTTCCTACTTATCAATCACCTGACGAACGACATATTTATTCTGTTCTATCACTAGCACAGAATAAATATGTTACATCACTGTAGTTGATATTGCATTCAATAAAGTTCTTGAACTATTTTCTTAATGAAGTCTGTTGTCGTTTCTATTTAGGATGAATTCTATTTGCGTCTAGTTGTTATCGTTCTCGAATCAATTGCATAAACTATTTTGTGCAGTTTATTCTTAACATCGTCGACGGTAGCTTTAAAAATTGTTTAAAAAAACAAAAAACCGACTTCAAAAAACCTACCGCTAAAAAGCAAGAAATAATATTCGTAATAATAAAACACGTCTATTGAAGTCGGGTGGGGCTGGAGTACAAATCCCTTTTTTTTATTCTAAAAGCCCCACCCGACTTCAATAGACGTGTTTTATTATTACGAATATTATTTCTTGCTTTTTAGCGGTAGGTTTTTTGAAGTCGGTTTTTTGTTTTTTTAAACAATTTTTTATTTTTTTATTTTTAGTGTAGGTACCTTTTGTATTAGGTAGTGTAGGTATATTATTTAGGTAGAAATTAAAATCGGCTCAGCCAAACGTGAGTTAATCGCGGAGAAACATACATACATGCGGGTCAAACTGAAAACCTCCTTTTTTGAGTCGGTTAAAGAACTACACTTAAGATATCCCTTTTCCAACAAAAAAATTATTATCTTATTCAGTTCATAAACAAAGAAGTTATACGACTGATCATCGAGGTAGTTCACACAAAATCATACTATTTTCGTGCTTTTTTCAAGATTACTTGAAAAGTACTGAACCGATTTCAAAATTTTAAAAAATGGGACCAACTTGGAAGTTTACCTAATGTAATAACGTTTGAATCATTTCAATCGGTTCAGCCGTCTTCGAGTAATCGGTGTACATACAAAAAACAAAAAAAAAAAAAAAAAAAAAAAAAAACGGGTCGAATTGAGTACCTCCCTCCTTTTGAAGTCGGTAATAAATTCATACGCATTCGCTTCAGTACTAACAGCTTTATTTTCATGTCCCACTTCTCGCTTACCGAGCAACAATTCAGTTCATTTAGCCTACATACGCCCACTCGGTCCCTTCCCTTACGTTTCATTGCTTTACATAATACCCTGAAATTCTTATGAAGGGAAAGTTTACCTCTGTACTTATTAATTACATACTTACCTTTAATATGTACTAACAATTTAATTTTTTCCATCAGCAGTTGTGTTAACCTTAAAAAAGGTTGCGTAGATATAAAATTGTGATGTCAGACGATAATATTAGTTTTGCCAAAAATGATAAATGTATTCTTATCACCATATATTCAAGAAAAAGATGTAAAAGTTTCACGAATGTACTTTGCATTCGTTTAAAACTTTTTTTTATAAATTATTAATGAAAATTCAAAAGGTTATTGACTTTCTTTCACTTTTACGTATTCATAATCCCTTTACTGCATTACTTAAAGGAAGATTAGATTGTTATTGATTCTTAAACTCAGTCTAGCAATGACACTAAGTCTATTTTAAACTTGGTTTTAATGTCGGTGCAAGTTAAGATCTTAATAAGATGACTCCGTAGGATTTTGAGAGGATAATAAGTTCTGGGGCAGCTTAACTTGTGAAACCATCGATCGAGGATGTAGCCCTTGAGTTTAGGAGATAAAACCATATTTTTTGGTTGTTTAATATTTAGCTGTTCGTAACTAATTGAATCCATAATGTCAATAGTGACTTTTATGCACTGCACAACTTATTCTACTTCTTTGAGAGCTTCGGTTGCCTTTCCTAAAAGGAATTTAGAAAAACTTTGTAATTTTTCCATTGTCTCAAATGCTGTATGTAGTTCTTGAATTTCATAATTGTTATTAGCATTTGATTACTTAAGTACTTACCCTTAACATTCTCTGTAGATACTGGTTTATCTTAATAACACATATTGTATACATGGCAGTTACAACGATAACCTTGCGTGAAGATTATCTATTTATTTTTATTGTTTATAATAGGCAAAGTTATCGAATACGGAAACATGTGATCCCGCTTATCAATTAACTGCAATGGTAGTGTTTGCAAAAATATCTGCATCATCAATTAGAAGTATGTATGAAGTAGTATGCTATAACATGATAAGGAGCTTACCTATCCCAATACCCCTGCGTAATCATAAATCAAGATACTTGGTCAAGACACCCTTGCCCTTGTAATTAAATTGAAATTAAGGACAACTTTGAACGTTTAAGTTTTTCTAATGCAATTTAATAAAGAAAGTTTATGAATATCTAAGTTGAATAATTTTGACTGATACATGACGCACTAGGTGCAAAACTTTTAAGACAATGGCGATTACAGTATTATCTGCAAATGTATAATTTTCATATCAAACATTAAGAAAATTCACAATCTCTTTGAAGCTGATCCTGAACTTTTCGTAGAAAAAAATAAACATTTGGAGACTGCCAATGAAGCAATTTATGACACTACCGATGATCACAATCACAGAGCCCTTGTTTGTGAGTTGCTAGATAAGGCTAACGAGTAACCTCGGCCCAGTAAATCACTGGATAACCGCTTTTTATGCCCTTTCCATAACAATATTTCACTGATAGATCGCGGCGATCAAGATTCTAATAATGTAATTCTAATAATGCTGACAAAGCTCCTGTAGACGAAACAGTAAAGTATCTATTTGGTTTGAAATCGCAAGATATTGATAATGAGTCCTTTTATTTTGTTGATATTATCTGAAGTCTTTTAGATAAAAAAATATTCATAGTTTTGGCACAGAATATACATATAATAGTACCCTACTAACGTACAGTTTTAGTTTACTTAAGTTTTCATGTCGTTATTCAATGATTTGAATAAGTTACATTAATATTATCTGAAATTGCCTGCACTTTTTTGTGATAATCTTAACGCTAAAAACACTTTTTTGTTATTACCTATAGTTATAAAATCATGTTCATTGTCATATCGAATTAGGTCAAGTAGATTGTTTTTAAACGTAACTATAATGGTATTTCCAATATGCCCAAGTAAATATGTCTATGCCTTTATGCCCAAGTTAATATGTCGATTATGTTTTATCCTGTTGTGTGAAAGGATCATTATAATCGTTTATTGTTATGACTACTTACTTTCGCGCTATATTACATGCGGCTTTCATTTTATATTGCTCTCTTAGTATTTTATATACTAAGTATATAAAAAAGCCTTTTTGAGGTATTTTGCCGTGAAAAACCTCCAAACTGGTAATGTCTATCTGTGCTATGCATTACGTCTATTTTTTTAGGTTTCATCATATTGCCACAGTTTTACAAATTGCCATTTTATTTAAGTGTTTGTTTAAAATCACAGTCGATTTTTTGTTGAAGAATCTCGGGATCTCTAATTTTCCTGTTGGTATTAGGTATAGTATTTACTTAGAACTGTGGGCTGATTATGTAAAATTGTTGCAATCAACTCTGACAGAAATCGCAGTGACATTACTGCTTTAGTAAGAACCAATGTGACAACTATCTTACTTAAAGCATCAATGCAACTACTATTTCAATCGAGAATTGTTAGCAACAGACTTACGTAATTCGGGGTCTGGTTTAGAACTCGCTACCATGCATATTTTACCCAATTTTATACTGATCTGATAGACTAATCTAAAGTAAATATCGTCTAGTGGTTGAGCTATTTAAACTAGTGGCTCTGAAGCTGTAGACCTCGCGTTTGTGATATTTTTGATGCTTAATTTTATTTTTATTTATTCTCGAAAAACTGAATCGACAAAAAGAAATTACGTTTATAATTATCTCACCTCACAAACGAGAAAATCCGTTGAGAAATGCTACCTGTGGAGGAAAACAACCGGACAGACAGACATACAAAAGCATTTTTGCTCAAGCTGAAACGGAGGCACTTCGCTCGCGCATCGCGTTCGCTCGGTCAATAAGAATATTGCATTACTTGCCCGATTTTATGATTTTAAAACATTAGTACCTGCTGATCTAATTCAAAGTTTCAAACAATAAAAGGCTAAAGACAATTTGGTAAAAAAAAAACCATTAGTCTTGATTGAATTCTTTGCTACTTCGTTTTTTTAGTAAAAATCTAACTGCTTGTGACAATTGGCCACAAACGAAGCAAAGATTCAAAATATAAACACAATTGCTCGAATTTTACATAATATTTCTTCTCTCCGCTGTTACCAACAGCTCGATTGGCGTCCACCCAAATATTTGAAATTAATGGAATCTCATGCATGTAACGGCTTGCGGTTTGCATCGAATCCACATTTTTCTCTGTTGTACCAATAAAACAATGATGCTGTGTTTATTATTCAAGATTTGACTGAACGATTCATTGGATTTTTAATGTGTTTCATACTATTTTCTTTTTACGCAATCCAAACCTCACAATTTTCTTTTACAACTTTGAATGGGCTATAATCATAGATAAAGCCTGTTTTCTTATCTGCTTTGCGTGACTCCCTTTAGTCTAGCTTCTAGGCTCGGGTTTACGGGAATTTCACACGATATATCCGTCCTAGTAAAGTAAAAGTCCCGACCTCTTCTTATATTAAAACTACGAGAGAGTTTCGTGGAACAACATGTGTGACGCACTATATCGTGGAAGTTACTGTCCCTTAGTAAATTAACTCCAAATACTATCTAACACAGTTCTGTACATAAGGTTCACAAGAAATACAGAAATAACAAAAAATAATCCGTTATGGAGAGACTTATTTTTGGGTTTGTCTCTTTTCTGATAATATCAGTGACGTCATAAAACTGTACTTCTACAAAATAACAATATAATAAATTATAATTATAAGAATTAAAGATTGCACAAAGATCATCTCAGCCAGTTTCTATAGAAATATGGTTTAAAGAATTGGTAAAATTTTGAAAGTTTAACACCCGTATTCAAAAACAATACTCAAACGACCCTTGCTTATGCGAACGCACTGCGTTGTAATTACAGCTCTGTGATTGGTTTTTTTGTTTTATGTGTTATAATTTGATTTGTAGTTGGACGCTGTGAGACCTCATAGTAAGTAATGTTTGTGAATACGGGTGTAAGAAGGCATCGTTAACCTTTATTGGATCTTTCAATTATGTTCTATTAAATATAGTAGGTATAGCCTTCTTAATAAGTAGGGATGAATGAACAATAGATTAAGGGTCCAAACGCATACCGAGTAGATATGAGCGCCGCGCCGGCGCGCCGCCGCCGCCGCCAATTTTTCCGCGCCGCCGCCGCCGCGAAAAGGCAACGGCGCGCCGAGCGAGAGGAAAGATTTAATGAATCAGTATGTGAACGAGCTCGTTTATATGGAAGGATGCCTGCGTCAACCTGCGTCGTTGTCGTCAAAAGAAGAACAAAATGTAGACGTTTTTAAAACGAAACTAGATAAAATTACAGTGTCTTCGCTTTCACAATTAAAGTCTAATGAATGCAGTTACTGTTGGAACTATTACTTGGCGTTCGTGGACTATGAGAAAGATTTTGATTCGATAGAGGCCTGGGCGGTGCTGCAGTCTCTCCAGAGGTGCTAAGTGGACTATAGGTATATCGAGGTGTTAAGGTACTTATATGAAAATGCCACCATGTCGGTCCGTGTACCTACATAACCAGAGCACAAACCCCATCCAACTGCAGTAAGGTGTGAGACAGGGAGACGATATTTCTCCGAAACTGTTTATAGCTGTGTTGGAGGACATCTTTAAGTTGTTGGACTGAAAAGGACTCGGTATCAACATCAATGGCCAGTACCTAACACACCCACCGTCGTTTTGCCGATGATATACCTAGTTCTTATGGCTGAGACCATAGAAGACCTGATCAAAATCCCCGTAGTGTAATTCCAAAATACCCTCACAAAGAGTGGATCTTAGAATGAACATGGATAAGACGAAAATCATGTCAAATGCCCATGTTGTACACCAACTCCTGTTCAATTTGGAACACTGTTTTTTGTAATAGATAAGCAAGTGCTTGCTTGCAATTACGCCTGATGGATGGTAAGCGATGATACGATCTATGATGAAACGCGCTTGCCTAGAAGATGATTCACTCGCGACTTGAAGGCCCTCAGATTTTACCTATCAGGAAACATGGACTCAGGCAAAGAGTTCCACTCTCGAGCGGTACAGATGATGAAATTTGAAGCAAAACGCTTAATATATGCGAGTCTTTGGATTATTCACCAAAAATGGTGGCACTGATTCGTATGACTGGTTGGTTGTCCGATGGAAAATGGGAGATGACGAAATTAGGTTGTGCAATTCCACTGCACACTCGCCAAAATGTATCCTATACAAAACCGATACGCTTGCAACCTTGCGTCTGTAATAGAGGCTTTTCAGCTTACTACAAAAAAGATTATCGTTGCTGATGAGCTTCCTGGCCCTTCGCGTAATGGATTCAAGCGTCTGGAGCTGGTATTTGGTGGAGCGATCCCAAAGTTGTTGACCATTACGTATACCTAGGACAGACAATCCCGTTAGGTAAGTCCAACTTCAAGAAAGAGATCTCTCATCGAATCCAACTCGGATTCTAGAAGTAGCTCTGGATCTTGCACCCCTGGACCTGTTTATACAACAGGAAGCCTCCATGGCTGCTATAAGGCTTAAACACCTGGGTCTGTGGTACATCCGAGAGGGTTCTCACTCCACATTGTGGAATAATCTAGTGAAAAATGAGCCACTAATCGCTGCCCCATGTGACAGGATCCCTAAACAATACATTTTCAAAAAGAAATACCAGATACAGTTATTAGAAAGTGACCGAGATTACTCCGGCATACATGAAGTCCGAATTTATACGGACGGCTCCAAGATGGGGACTGGTACTGGAGCTGGAGTATTCTCACAAGACCTAAATATCAAACTATCACAAGCATTAGGCCAACACAGTTCGATATTTCAATGCGAATGTGTTGCAATAATAAATGCTGCTACCACGGCCCTGTCTAGAATCCTAGTCCATGTCCTAGGTATGAAGGAACTAAACATCCGCATACTGACCGACAGTATGGCCGTCCTAACAGCACTGGATGCCAACACGATCAACTCCAGTATCGTCTACGAATGCCACCGAGTGTTGGATCGTCTAGCATCCAACAACAAAGTAATCCTACAATGGATTAAAGGGCATAGTGGATCACACGGGAACGATGCCGCTGATGAGCTGGCTAGAAGGGGATCTTCCACAATAGTGGCAGGACCCATACCCATCCTGCCACTCCCGTTCAGCCAACTGCGCTCATGGGTAAGACAACGTACTCGTGCTGCACATAATAGTCGTTGGGTAGATCTAACAAGCTATAGACAGTCCAAGTTGGCGATGACCGCAGTCTCGCCGCGGTTGACCTGTAGACTGCTCAGTCTTAATCGTCCAGACCTCCGAATAGTTGTAGGTACACTTACAGGTCACCTAGCTTTGAACCGACAACTATTCATTATGAATGCGACAGACAGACCCCTATGTAGAGGATGCTTTGGCCACACACCGGGCAGAAATCCTCAAAGACGTGAGGTCACTCCTAGAAGCCTGTGAACGCCCCAGGAGGCTTCTGCGCTTCAGGAAGGAGCTGGGATGGCTTGACTAGCCACACCATGCTGTGTTCACGCATAACGGACCAAATGGGAGACTAAATGCGGAAAAAAGAGCCCATCACCAATAACAATACCAATAAATCCAACTCGGATTCGGTTTCGAAAAAAGTTTCGAAAAATTTTCGTGACCAACTTATCTCAGTGTCTCAAGACGAAAATCTATGACCAGTGTGTGTTGCCTTGCCAGTGATGCTTTAAGGCAGTAAGAAGTGGTCGCTAACTATGGGTCTCATAAGAAGGCTCAAGGTCACCCAGCGTGCAATGGAGAAAGCCATACTCGGCGTTTCCCTACGAGATCCGTAGGAGAACTAAAGTAACCGACATCGCTCGAAGGATTGCTCGGCTGAAGTGGCAGTGGGCGGAACACATAGTGAGAAGAACCGATGGCCGTTGGGACGGAAAGGTTCTTGAATGGCGACCGCGCACCGGACGACGCTCCGTAGGTTAGGTTGGCCCCCCCAAGTTGGACCGACGATCGCTTGATGCGGTCAGCGCAGGACCGATCGTTGTGGGGATCCTTGGGAGAAGTCCAGATCCACAGTAGTGGGTGTCATGCGCATGCGGCTTATATGAGGTACGTTTTTTTAATTCTAATAAAAATAAGTATTTCTGATCGATAAACTATGACTTTTTATTATTTCCTGTCAATAAATAAAAATAAAACATTTAGAGGTCACGCCGCCGACGGCGCCGCCGCCGCCGACCCAAAAAAGTCGGCGCGCCGCCGCCGGCCTTTTACCCATCGGCGCTCATATCTAATACCGAGTCGAGGCAGTGGAATGTTATTATTAGTGTGATCGTATGCTACGTGTTATATCCAACCAACTATTCAGCGGTTTAGTTGTAGTATGTGAAGTTTGAAGTACTTGTGTACTATAAAAGTTAATTCTACTTATTTGCCCGCGGCGTCTTCTAGTTTCCTTTGATGGTTAATAATCAAAGGATCGCGATCGCTATAACAAACTTGATAAGATCCCAAAACTGTATTTTATCTAACACGACAGTAATACTTGTAAAATGTTATTGCACTGAAGAGCACTTCATAGTGAAACATAATTCAGCTGTAAACTGGTGTCGATTGCTTCTTTCATCGCCTTTTTTATCTTCAAAGAAAAACAGGGCTCTGTCCCTAAATTTAATTTGACTTCTTTGCTTGGGCAGTTTTCATTCGTTTAATCAAACGGATTCCTATAATTAAGTTCTTGCTCCTCACAAATACTTATTTCCAAGAGTTTTATAGATATAATTCCCAATTTTTGTTCTCATGTAATAGCTTGCCTTTTTTTACCTTTTACCCGACTTTTATATCATTCACAAGTTTCCCAAAAAAATATCTCCATCTATCTACGCAATCCAAAAGGGATTTTGTAATAAATGTAAAGATTAACGGAAATATTAATAGTAATGTTAAACGAACCCTTTTAATAGGTTCCACGGGTCCGTAACAATATATCCAGTTAGAAAAAGCTGCCGACTTGTGTAGAGGATAAACTGATCCCTGGGGATAGGTTCTCTTATTAAGATCCACACGCCTTATGTTGTTGCTATTAATCTTTATCAGCCCTTATGTTGGCTTTAATACCGCCGCGGTTACCTCGTGACTGTTCCCTTAGAACTCTTGAATCAATATATTTTCTTCTCATAATGTTTTCTGGTAAGATTAAACATATTTTTCTTTGGCCAGACACAAACGACAATAGTAAGCAGCATTTAGGTCACACTATGATACTTATATACGAATCTACGTAGAGAGTCCTATTTCCTCTGTGACTGACAACTTCAATTTCGCTATTTCTGAACATAAATATCCATAACCCGTATCAGCCGTGACCGCAAAAAGGGGATTGCAGAAATCATGTCTAACGAATGTCCAGCTAACCTTACATTTCGACTTATGATGCTGCCGGCTCCAGATAACAATTCCCTACTTCATTTCTACGCTTATTTGAACGCTGGCCTCTGGGGGTAGACGGTAAATACTCCCGTAATTTGTTTCTCCCGTCTCTACACGCTTTATTCTTTTTATTTTATTCAGCAACGTAGCTCACCGCAATATTTTAAAGGCCTCGTAATTTGATTAGAATTCATGACACTGCTGAGTTTGGCTAGTATTTTCGACCAAGTTTATAATACCAGCGTTTATAAATCATCAAGTATTTGAATAGAAACACTTATTAGGGGCATTATCGTGATATCTTTTTTTACGGAGATATTGGATATGAGATATTTTCAATAACTGTAACATCTTGTTCTCGTGTCAGCTTTATGTATATCCAATCTAGACCTTTTTTTGAGATATTTTCATATCCCTAATGTACTTCTTTTACCTTAAATTCGTGTTATTATAGGCATAACACGAAACAAAGAGTACTACAAAAAATAAATATATTTAAAAAAATCGGGTTGCACTCCGAGAGTGCTGGCAGAAGTGAAAACTTGAATATTAACGTTGTGCATTTTTGATATTTTGGAATGGTTAGGGAATAATTTTGCACGAATTGCCGTCTTACGAATTTACTCTGCATTTGAATCACGAATACAGAACAGTACCGTACGAAAGTCTTATCCATAGCTTGACATAAAATCTAAAGTTTTGACATTGAATTAAAAAAATTAGCGCGTTGCTACTTGCTACGGTGACACAAGTGATTACGTCTTGAAATGACGCGCCGCCATTTTCACCGCGCCCCGTAGAAAGAGAGGGGGATACTTCCGCCGCTGGCTGTCTACTCTCCATCCGTCACATCCGTCTTACGAACTTTCGATCAGGGTCACGTGATTCCTACTGACGCGAATTTAGCATTTTTTTCCCATTACATAAAAGCGTACAACGCCGCTAAAGAAGTTTTCACTTCAAAAATATTAAAAACACGACTGCCCTGCCAAAAAAACCATATCGCGCAGTCGGGGGACCGTATTGTGGAACAATTTTTAATCAAAGAAGTCCCCCGACTGCAATGACACTTGTTATCCCTTAATCAAACAGAATACTTTTTTATGAGATAAATGAAAAATTTTTTTGTGCACGAGACAGACGGCCAGAAGTTGTATATATATATTACGGGAACAAAGAAAATTTTAAGTGCAGGAACGAACAATGGGAAATAATTTCCCACTTACTAAAACCTAAAAATTTCTAGTAAATCGTACTGTTTCCGCAGTTCTTTTCAAGCCAAATATGCAGAAAATAAGTCTAGTTTATAATAGTGTTCACTATATGCACTTACCAGATTTTTTTTTCAATTTAACCTCAAAACACTGACGAGAACTGGTTTTTTGGCAAAAAAATCGTGACCTCTGACTTTCCTTCAAAAATGTTGCCATTTTTCAAATTTTAAATATTATCAAGATTTTAAATTTCCATAGATGACATTCCTGGGTGTTGCCATTAAAAAAATAAAAAATATTTTGTGAATTAGGAGGAAGTGGGAAATAATTTCCCAATGTTTGATTAAGGGTTATTTAACTTTTTAGTTCGTTTTTGGCAGGGCAGTCGTGTTTTTAGTATTTTTTAAATTAATTTGTGTTCATTTCACACATTTTTCACACATTTTAGTGACAAATTATATAGTTTTGAAATGTGCTCATTAACGCCTTTCATTTGATAACCATATAGTAAATAATTGAAGAAAAAATATTTTTTCACATTAAAAATATTTTGAAAATGGCGTCGTACAGTCGCCATATTGATTTTTTTTTTTTAATATAGATTGTCACTCGGAATGATGTAAAGATTCTATCGATACTCCATACATCCAAATCCGTTAAGCCATTTATTTAGAAGTTATGGTGGAATAAAGAAACTCACATACCCACAAACATACATGAACCCTGAACACAAATACACTCCGTTTTGGGCAGTCGTGTAAAAATACCGAGTTAAAACAGATAGCAACACAACATGCTTACAAAATTATTTCACCATAGAGTCTATAAAGGTAACTTAGTTGGCTTGTCTAGACTAGACGATAATTGTATCGCTAACAGTCAGCTCTAATTATTTTCTTTTGTTCCAGTGTTCTCGAAGGGACAATGCGAGACGGGTCAATATCGTTTCCTGGCCAAGTCGGGGGGATACGCCTGGGTCCAGACCCAGGCCACTGTCATCAACGACAAGCAGCAGAAGCCTGTCAGCGTCGTTTGCGTCAACTACATCATCAGGTAAGTCTAGATTAAGCGTTAAACATTACGACCTTTTTCGTCGACATGTGTGTAACAATTTTCTCTTTCAGGAAGTTTGTTGTGTTTTGTATCAATCATATCAAAACCATAAAAACAATGTTGGTGAGTATCATTTTTTGCAATTTATTTCTGTTTGTTATTTTTATTGGCCGTTATTAGATCTGCCCCAAATTTGTCGCATACATACCTAATACGTTTACAGTACGTGGTGAACGAGCCTTATCTTGATAGATCAGCTTTTAGTTAATGAAAAGCACTTTCATTTTCGTATGAGAACTGCCAGTACTATCTAGTATCTGCCCTTTAGTTAATTGAACAAACTGACAAGTGCAAAAATAACTGTACAGTATTGTCTATCGTTCTAAAGGTACAACTTAAAATTATGTGTGCACGTTGAGTTACTATGATTTGAATTTTTATTTTTGTGCTAACTTCTTCCGCGTCCCAAATTCCTATTATTTAAAAGATAATTGTTTTAAAGTTTGTAACTATTTACTTAGTTACAAACTTTGCAACATTCGACCCCTATTGTGCAGCCTCCTAAAAATACATTTTGTTGAAGATATAATTAAATTCCTATTTCGTTTATTACGTTTGGTCAATTATTCCTATAATTAAATTCCATAAGAGGACGTGTTGGTCACAGTATGTATTTACATTATGGGCCTGTACACATGACCACGTCACGACGTCGTCTTCGTACTCGATCACGTTTGTTAAGCAACGCTCGGTCCGGTCAGGTGTCGGATGGGTGACCGTTAAAGTGGCATTACAACTGAGCGCTTCCGTGCTTCAGAGGGCACGTTAAACCGTCGTCTCGGTTGTTGTCATCTGATAACAGTCGTTAACCCAAGTTAGAGGCCTTACAGGCGGCTTGATAAACTCTGAACACCAGAGGTGGCCACTAATCCTCATTCGATAAGAAAAAGTAAAAAAAGAAAAGACGACGTCGTCAACGTGAAACGGTGCGGTGTAGCGACGCGGTGCGTTGACGTGACGTGCAAATTTACGATGCCGCAACGTCACACGTTGTCGTGCCTTGTAAAATTCCGATACATTCTTCACTCACGTACAAAGAAATGTCTCTTTCTAAATTTGGATATAGCAATCTCTTTCTAAATATGGATATAGTTTTGTTTTTTGCGATCGATTCGATCGATTTGTGGTTTTACATTGATCTTGACCTCGTACGCTGACCATTAGCTTCCGACGCGACAACGCACCGCGCCGCGACAACGCACCGTTCCACGTTGACGACGTCGTGACGTGGTCATGTGGACAGGCCCTATGTCCTGTAAAGCGAAGACGTCATTATATTTTGTATCAATTACATTTTCCGAACTTGATAAAAGACAGCAGTGGATAACATTATGCTCCCAATAATTCGACCCTTTTCTCTCTTTGTCTAATTGTTTATCCGTGACAAATTTAGATTGGTGCTTGTTCCGTAACATCGATAAAACAACTATCTAAGTGGGATGATCCCGATTACGTGTCAGGGGCAACACTTTTTGGCGTCTTCGACTAAACACAATACATGTTGTTGGCACGTTAGTGCAGTATTTAGTGGCATCATTTGTATGGGGACCTTGCAAATCGTCAACAAAGGAAGCCGCTTGGTACAGGCGTACTTTGTGGTCATCTGAGCTGATTTAGCCCTGTACCCACGTGGTACCACCATGGTGGTAGCCAGGGGAGGGGGGGAGAGGTGCCTTCTACCACGCTGCACTTTTACATCCATATCTCCATAAGTTTAGCAAAAAGGTCGTGTTTGGTATCGTTTTCATATAATTCAAGGATGAGGAATTCATTTCTGGAACAACTTTTACACTCGTTCATATAAAAAATAAAAGTTCTGCGCAAAAACAGAAAAATAAGTAAACAAAAATCTTACAAAATCTATGCCTTCAAATAAACAACGAGATTGTGCTTTATAAAAAAAATATGATTAAACAGCCCTGTTTATATAAAATATATAAACATCAACTTTTTCATACAAATTATATTTATAAATGTGTCAAAAAAAATATTTGCGCCGCGCGGCGGTATTTGGGCGCAGTATATTTGGATAGGATTTATCACTTATTGTTTAATAATGACACAAATTGGTCGTGTTTGGTATCGTTTCCGTATAATTTAAGGACGGGGAATTCATTTCTACTACAAAATTATTACTCGTTCATAGAAAAAAATTAAGTTCAGTGCAAAAAAGAAAAATAAGAAAAAAACTTACAAAATCTACGTCTACAATTAAACCACGAGATTATGCTTTATAAAAAAATATGTTTAAGCAGCCTTATTTATCTTAAATATATACACATAAAACTTTTCTATAGAAATTATATTTATAAATGTGTCAAAAAATTCAGTTGCGACGCGCGGCGGTATTTTGGTGAAGTATTTTTTGATTTGGATTTATCACTTATTGTTTAATTGGTAGTCCAATAATTTTACTTTCAAAGAGAGTTAAAGTTATAATTATTTTATTTACCTAGTTTAGTAATAACAAATTTTACTGGCAGTTTCCGTTGCATTCCGTTGCATCTAATATAGTTCGGTGCACTTTATTTATATTTTTAAACAATTGCACCTTCCTGCGCATTTTTGCTTACACATACACCTTATTTAATCCATGCAAGCTGTGGCTGCTGGTAGAAGGGTGGTCCACATAGGCTTCCATAAGCTATTATTTTTGGCCTGACCCCAATCTGCAGGCCTTGGCAGGTTTTGGATTGGTTTTATAAGTTGATCCCAAACATTCCTCCCTGATAAATCGCTCGCAAAATTTGGTTGCACAGGGCGTCTCTGGTTGGTGGGGATTCTCCAGCTGCCTGTCCTTTTTCGTGAATAGCACTTTTCTGCATTGATTAATATCAAGGAGGTGCGTTCCAACATTTCCAACAATAACAATCACAAAAGCCAATCACCACGTAACTTACGTGTCATACAAAGCAATAACATTTTTTTTTAATCTTATTGGCAAAGCCTGCTCCACATTTCCTTCTTTAGCGTATTTAAATACTTCCGTTGCAATTGGATAAGCGCTCCAAGCTTCAAAAGTGCTTTTTTCCCTTTACCAGCAAAAGTCGATACGGTATCCACACCCGGAAAAGGAGTGGAACAGTGGCAATACTTCTGCTTTTTCCAGAATTTTTCCAATGTGGAACAGGCTTTGCCAATAAGTATTAGAAACAATCGTCATTGCTTTGTATGACAAGTAAGTTACTGGTGATTGACTTTTGTGATTTAAGTTATTGTTGGAAATGTTGGAATGCATCTCCTTGATATTAATCAAGGCAGAAAAGTGCTATTCACGAAAAAGGACAGACAGCTGGAGAATCTCCACTAACCAGAGACGCCCTGTGCAACCAAAATTTTGCGAGCGATTTATCAGGACGGAATGTATGGGGTCAACTTTTAAAACCAATCCAAAACCTGCCATGTTCTACAGACTGGGGTTGGGCTAAAAATAATGGCTTATGGGAGCCTATGTGGACCGCCCTATCGCCAGCAGCCACAGCTTACATGGAGTTAATAGTGGTGTAAGTGTAAGCAAAAATTCGCAAGAAGGTGCAATTGTATAAAAATATAAATAAAGTGCACCAAACTATGTGCACAGATGTGGATGCAGCGGAAACTGCCAATAAAATTTGTTAAAAATAGGTAAAAAAAAAATTTTTTTTGAATATTATGACAACTCTCTTTTAAAGTAAAATTATGGGACAACCAATACTAATCCTTGTTATTATTAAACAATAAGTGATAAGTCCAAATAAAAAAATACTGCACCAAAATACCGCAGCGCGGCGCTACTGATTTTTTTACACATTTATAAATATAATTTCTATAGAAAAGTTTGTGTATATGTTACGGCTAATACCCGAAGTGCGGCTAAACCTAGTTTTAGCAGGCTAAAACTAGGTGTAGCCGATAGCTGTTGGCTAAAACTAGGTGTATTCGATTTGCTCGCGGCTAATACTAGGTGTAGCCGGCTAAAACTAGGTGTAGCATGAGGTATTAAGAAAGTTATGTATGTTGTCTGTTAAAAAAAAAATAACCTCGAAATTTAAATTTCTAACCTATATTCGGGACCTACAGGAGTAAAGCAGATCGGTTCACCTAGTTTTCGCCAACAGCTATCGGCTACGCCTAGTTTTGCCCGACTTTGGGTATTAGCTGTAACATATACAGGGTTTTTTGTAAATCACCAACAACCCCGCAGGAGTAGATTACTAACATCATAAACAACAACATTTGTTCTACGACCTTTCCGAAAACAGACAAAAAAATACGACTTTCCATACAAATGTCCGAACAGCTGATCGAGTTTTGTATGAAAAGTCGAATTTTTTTGGCTGTTTTCGGAAAAGTCGTAGAACAAATGTTGTTGTTTATTATGTTAGTAATCTACTCCTGCGAAGTTGTTGGTGTTTTACAAATAACCCTGTATATAAGGTCCTTCTTAAATAGTGCACAAAATTTTAAGGGGTCAGTGTATTCATGCATACAGACAACTTTTACTATGGTACCAACATTGAAATCGCGAAAAAAAATCTGCTGTTCCATAGAACATTTAAAACCGAATACATCAAAATGTATGGAACAGCAGATTTTTTTTTCGCGATTTCAATGTTGGTACCATAGTAAAAGTTGTTTGTATGCATGAGTACATTGACCCCTTAAAATTATGTGCACTATTTAAGAAGGACCTTATATTTAAGATAAATAAGGCTGCTTAAACATATTTTTTTATAAAGCATAATCTCGTGGTTTAATTGTAGACATAGATTTTGTAAGTTTTATTTTCTTATTTTTCTTTTTTTGCACTGAACTTAATTTTTTTCTATGAACGAGTAAAAATGTTGTTGCAGAGATGAATTTTCCGTCCTTGAATTATACGGAAACGATACCAAACACGACCAATTTGTGTCATTATTAAACAATAAGTGATAAATCCTATCCAAATATACTGCGCCCAAATACCGCCGCGCGGCGCAAATATTTTTTTTGACACATTTATAAATATAATTTGTATGGAAAAGTTGATGTTTATATATTCTATATAAACAGGGCTGTTTAATCATATTTTTTTTATAAAGCACAATCTCGTGGTTTATTTGTAGGCATAGATTTTGTAAGATTTTTGTTTTCTTATTTTTCTGTTTTTACGCAGAACTTTTATTTTTTATAAGAACGAGTGTAAAAGTAGTTCCAGAAATGAATTCCTCGTCCTTGAATTATATGAAAACGATACCAAACACGATCTATTTGCTAAACTTATGGAGATATGGATGTAAAAGTGTAGCGTGGTAGAAGGCACCTCTCCCCCCACCCCTGGCTACCACCATGGTGGTACCACGTGGGTACAGGGCTAAATCAGCTCAGATGACCACAAAGTACGCCTGTGCCAAGCGGCTTCCTTTGTTGACGATTTGCAAGGTTGATGCCACTAAATACTGCACTACGTATGAACATCAGTCTTTACTACTCGTGGTACAACGAGCCTATTCATTTCATTAACAAATTGTGGTATTTGTAGTGATTACATTGTATGTGATTCATCTATCTATATCATCGCTCAATTCGCGCATTATCATCTTATTCATTAGTAAATAATCAGACATGTTATATTTTCCTCATTTTCTATTTTTTTCTTTGATTTCGTCAAGGTTCAATAAAACCGTGATAAAAGCCACCCTGTTTTCCTTTACGGAGTTCAAGTTACCTTTGTCGAAACTCAACAATATTAGTTGATAGTGTGACGTGAAATGAAAACGTTTGGAAAAATAATCGGTATTTCACTTTAATATTACCAAATTAATCCTTAGCCCTGTAAGAAAGTACACTGGAATTATGACCTCGTATTTTTTACGTAAGTCTAATATTTCGCTGTTTTCTATTTTTTTTAGTACTTGGTTGTAAATATATTTTAACGATGATCATCAACCCGACAACAAGACAGCTCTTAAGAGGCTCAAGATCTTATTCTATGCCCGTATTAATTGAATTGTTAGATATTTAAGTGCTTACTAAATAATCTTTCGTCCGTTACTAACTTCCATAAATGTAGATAGAAAAACTTTTTCACTTCATTGTTTTAACGGAGTTTTAATTAACAGCCATTAATTTTGGAAGTCTTAACTTTAATGAACTTCCTATAACATTACACCTAATAGGACTTCGGTCTTAGATTGTTATATCGGTTTTAATTATAGATAATTTTTTATAGTAAGTGTTGTAATTTGTAAGTAATAGCAAACAATCTATTATATATTTTTATTTCAAACAAGAAATTGTTTGAAGTTTGAACTTGTTTACAAGTTTGAATTTTACAAGTCTTTCTGACAGAAATAATAGTAGTTTATGATACAAGGTTGGTAAGGTTTTTAAAACGAGTTGACGTTTTATAATCGTCACGAACTTTAAAAAGCTTTAATGTTTTTCAATACGTTTGCGAGGAAACATTATGGGTTCCTATATAAAACGTCAACTCGTTTTAAAAGCCTGCTTTCTTACCAACTATCATAAACTACTATTAAAGCGAAAGTAAGTAAGATAGGAGTAAATAATAGTTCTATGACACATTGAGTGATCCAGTGTGCATAAGCATAGCCTTAATTATATATTGTACCCGATGGGCCATTGAATACTTATCTTGCTGTTGATTTTCCATTTTCAACTACTTTTATTACTGTTTCTTTTACCAATTCTTAAACTGAACATCATAATCGTGCCTTTATTCTGCGGCAATTCATTCGTGCATTTATTCTGCAACTAGGACTTAAACTGCTTAATTTGCGTCCCTTTTTATTTATTGTTTTTATTGCCATTTAATGATATTATTAACAAACGTTAATACTATTCTGAAAGTCATTTTGTTTTTGTAGCACTGCGGTGTTATTAAGTCTCTCATAACTATAGTAGAAATATTATTTTCGTTTGTTTATGTTCTATGGTCAACTGATGGTATAACAGATAAGTTATTGGTTTGATGTAATTCTTCACACTTTTCGTCAAACCATTTTTATTTATGGCGTATCAAATAATATACATTCCTAACTTATTATGCGTCAAAGTTTACGTATTTATATTTAACGCTCTAGTCAGAAGTCGAATAATTTTTATTCATAATGAATTATATCCATTCCGTTATTCCAGTATTTCGCATTTAAGCCGAATTCGTGAAATTTCCCTCGTTTGAGAAAGTGTTTCGTCGAGTCTGTTCGCTTTATTGGTCGTTCTCCCGCCCCACGTAGTTCCGCGAAAGGTTACCTTCTGATATCTTGAAGTAATTGGTGAATGTCAATCACCTCTAAACTTTGAAAGTAATTTGGGGTAATAGATTCTATTTGAGATTTCACTTTAATAAACTTATTTTTGATAGTGTCGGATTTGACATACCTACCGACCGACTCTCGTATCTCAAACTGCATTTAAATATGCCTCTCGTAGTAACAAATTCTTAATAATGTTTTTCATACTTTGTAGATAGATATCTAACATGTATAGTTTTCTATGAATGTTTAAATTGTTTGAAGTTACTGCAAGCTATTCTGTTCACGATAAGATAAACGATAGCAAGAGACAAGGAGTTATGAAACACATACAAGAATAGTTAATGCTTCCCATTCGCGTAAATCTAGCCTTTATTGTTTCTTATTCCTTTTTAAATTCACTAGTCTTGTTGAAAACTTTAGATACTAGTTTTGTTTCATTACTGTCAAAGTCTCGTTAGCGGGACTTCCTGAAATGCAAGTGCAAATCTTTGCTTTCAAAGTTTTTTTAAATATACCTATACCTACTTAACCTTTCATAGTTAGGTGGAAGTGGAACGTGTATTATCTGCAAACAAAAGATGGTGGACAAAGCAAGTTGCTAAATTTCCCGAAACCCGAGCATGCACCGTTAAGTTAAACAAAAATAAAAGACATTATAACAATACCAAACGTGGTTTCGTATTCTAAAAAGCTTTTAATTGTTTCGGGTTCATATAAAAGTTTTTAATGTGAAGACACAGTGAAGGCCGTGAATGTTTGTGGTTTATTAGATGTAGAGAGTATTATTCTGTAACGTTGGGTCAGAGGGCCACTGCTATCAGCTCACTGGCTGCACTATCAGAATGCTCTGATGAAACAAAACATGATATCGCCAAGCGAACAGTTGACAACAACGATTATACTATCGCGTTTAATAAAGAAGATAATGTTTGTGAGAATAGTTAAGTATAAGGGTAGTCAGTAGATATAGTAGCGTAGATATCTGTACTTGGAAAAAAATATGAGGAAACAAATCTAAAAATGGTAATGGTCATGTAGTTTAAAACACTGGTGTAGGAATAAATCAACTAATTAAATAAAAAGCAAATCGGACAATCATACATAAGACAAGTGGCAACAAAATACTTTCAACATTCATTTAGGTTGTTTCACGAGTGTAATAGAATGCGAATGAAATGCATTAATATAAACATGAACTTATAATCGAAAATTTAACATACAATGGAAGTGATGTTATTGTGCTTAGTATATCTGAATTCAAGATTACGGAAACGGACAGCTTAATTAAGCTAATTTGCGTTAACGTCAGATTGTGTATTTGTGTCATTCATATTATGAATTTTGTCAATACTGACACCATAGATTATGATAGCAAAAACATGATGGTTGCAAGTTGCAAGTGGTTGCATGTCAATGCTTCATTATATTATAATAATAGCACATTCTACTTAATATAATAAATATGAAAGTTTGTTGGTTTGGATGTTTGTTCCTCAATCACGCAAAAACGGCTGAACCGATTCGAATGAAATTTGACACACAGATAGTTTATAATCTGGATTAAAACATAGGGTACTTTTTAAACCGGTCAAAGATTCCCTAGGGATTTCCGAATGTACACGCGGACGAAGTCACGGGCAGAAGCTATTGATTTTATAGCATCAGTGTTGTTCACAACATAAATAAATAGGTTGATTTTTTTATCGTCTCCCTTTGTACCATCAAAGACCAATTTTTTTTTGCAATTGCAATTGTTATTTAAAAAAAATCCTATTTTCATCCTCTTAATGAGCAAATAACTTTTTGGTAACATGAAAGCAAACTGCTTAATCTGAAAATGTGGGTTTATCGTTGTTTGGATTGGTGTAAAACCTTTAGTGGCTTCCACGTAAATCCGCAAATATATGCCCTCCATAAAGTTTGAATAATTTATAACCTCGGTTTGCTCCAGGATTTTGGGAAATGCCTAATTTACATGTACTCGTAGGAAAGGAAGTAGGTAGTTAATATTTCCTTAAGTCATACTGTTTTACCGTCTCTGCGGTAGTAACAAATAGCACTAAAATAATTTGTTATCATAGATATATCTAATGCTGATTTTAGAATAGCATAGCTGGAATAAAATGATTCTGTGTCACTTCATTCCACCGACAGATGTCATCAAAGACTTCAACCCAACTAAATTGTCGCTACACAGGTCATAAAATCCCTAATATAACACCCGGAGTCCGCAAATAAGATTCTTGCATTACTTCTTTTCTGTACCTCGCACATGTGTAAAAATATTTTGGTTGTCCGTCCCCGCTCTAGTAACTTTTCCCAAACAGGCCGTCGTCGTCAGCAAATAATTTTCTTGACCAAGCTCGACTTTATTACATTATTTTCATTCTATCTTCCACTACCATTTCCGAAGTTGTTTTGTTGACTTCATCAAATAAATAGACGCATCAGTAGATTGTATTTTACGACCAAAATTAAATTAAGGTAATTTTGATCAAATTGTCTAAGTTCGTTGCTATTGATCTGCTAATTTATGTCCAGAATAATTTACTTTTCTTAATTTTTCTAAGATCTTTTGAATCCTCTTCTATATGTTTACACAGTGCAATTGTGAAATATAAATTTATAAAGTTGTAATTTAAAAAGATGGCTCAAGTCGATATATTTGACTGGAAAGTTTATCATAGCCGTCTGATTGTGGTGCGGCAAACGCATCGCCGGAGCATGTCATTATGCGCCGCGGGTTATCTGCCGTGATCCCATTGCTATATTTCCTGGGTTCCTACTCTGTATCTGGTGTTGCCGGGGCGGAGAAATTGGATGTTTATTTCCGTTATTAGTTGATTTATCGAAAAATCGTTCAATGTTTGTCCAATCTCATTTCACTTTCAATTTAATATCGTTTGAATCGGTGATTATATCGCGTGGAATTTTGTTTTAGGACCTCAATTATCTTTAAATTCATCGTCAGAATCTAGACAGTATAGGACAAAAGTAACGAATATCCTTTGAGTGTTAAAAACTTAATCACGAGTTAATTTCTCAAAATTAATCAAAAATGAATTCTAATTTGGTTCTTCAATCTCAGAACACGTTTAAACGTTAAATAAATTACGGTGAAATACGTTGGCAACTGTTTGATTTATGGCTTTGCACCCTTATAATAGAGTTACAGTTTCGCTGTCCATATTTGTTTAGGTCTGTTTTATTTTTGTTTGACTCGGTACGTTTATGTTTAAAAAAAATATGAATCGACTAGAAATATTCAACGTTAGGGATTTATGGTTGCTTAATGTCATGCAATGTTGCTTTATGTCAATTTTTATTTAATAATGTTAAAATGGATATTATTACTTTTGCCTCTGAGTTAGTTCAAAGATAATAAACTTTCTATATTTGGTATCAAATAATAAAGCTTAATATTGTCTAGTTGTGTTTTATTCACGTCATGACAAGACACAAGTGAATACGTAACATGAACTGCATAATTCTTTCAGTAGGGGTACCCATATTAATTTATTTTGTGAATCTAGTATCAAAGTTCTTTTTTTCAAAGGTTTTATATAGGTACCACTAACTAACAATGTAACATTTTAATTGATAATTGAATAAATGAAGTAACATAATGAGATAGTTTCTGCGAATTCAGTTGCAAAAGAAAATTCAATGAAAATTTATCCATTGTTACTAAGTATTCATTATTCTGTATTAACATGTCTAGGCGAATCGCTTTTAGCTTTGTTTCTATCAAAAATCGCGTGATTTACGACACCAAACTTGTTTCTCACGATAGACTACATTAATCTTTAATTTATTTTTCACCTCTCCAGCACAAAAAGGGTGTTTTTGGCGCGTAAAAACTCGCAGCAAAATCGACTTTTGCTGCGAGCGTGAGTCAAAGTGCTTTTTACCAAAAACTCGCAGCAAAATCGACTTTTGCTGCGAGCGTGAGGCAAAGTGCTTTTTTAATTTCTAACACCTTTTCTCGCTGGTAGAGGTGAAAAGTTGTATGTTTAACACGAGAGCAAATTTTTTGATGTCTCGTGCCTTTAAATCACTCACTGTGCTCAGTAGTCTATATTAGAATCACTCGCTACGCTCGTGATTCAATTCTAGACTACTTCGCTAGTTCGTGATTTAAAAGTCAGCACTCGCAGCAAAAAATGACTTTGCTCTCTTGTATAACAAATAACTATTATCTCTACTTCGTATATTTTTAGTAAAACTTTTCCAAAAAAGAACATCATCATATCAGCTGCACGTCACCCACGGCTGGGTATAAGCCAGTAAAATTTAGTGTCTCCATAATAAATAAAGACATTATCATTGGGCTCAGGGTTGCCTGGAGCCTTAGCGCTCGTGACTTACTCTGCCATTAATTTTCATACATGTGGGTCATTGCTGTAACGCACATATCTGTTACCTATTCTAATAACCACGCCTAGACATAGGCATACCTCTAATTAGCCCACCTGCAACTTGTAATATGCAAATCGCAGTAAATGTTTCAAAGTTCACCTATTTCTACCCAATCACTAATGTTATCTTTGATAATGTCGTTGTCTTTGTTGGTGAAATTACCTTGTCGCTCAACTACGTTCATTTAATAAACTACATTGAAACTCTCAAGATACATGAACTTTATAAAAGTTAGACTTAATTTGCAAGCTTCTGAGTCTGACATCTCGTGGAATATTCAACGACTCTAATGTCTTTAATCCTGATTTTAAAATACAATGGGCTCTTAAAACAGAATGCAACAATTATTTTCAACGTAATAAAACTCCAATACAATTCATTGTAATATGAGATTCAAAAGGTACTCGTTAAGTCACTCGAGGTAATAGCTAGACCATTACAATGAGAGCAAATGATTCAAATTTATTCACCGTAGTAATGAATCCTGGCGGTCGACGCTGCGTACTCCCAAATTATATGTTAGATAACATCGCAAGGATCGGCAAATTGTTTATTTTCATAAGTGAAATGATTTCAGCGTCTAAGAATCTTTAAACATCGTGTAACTTAAATCTGACGAATTCTAGTTTTTTCCCCATATTACATCAACGTCTAGTCATCCGCGATGTATGTGAACTAAATATTCCAAGGATGCAGCAACGCTAATTTATTTTGCAACTTGCAAAAGCACGTGCTGTATTCATAGTTGCTCCGCGGTCGTCGCTCGGTTTATGCACTGGAGCAAGTGCACCACCTTCCCCCCTTTCGGTCGTTCAACCTTCTTCCTACTCCCACATTTCAGTAAGGTTGCATTTCTCGTTCCTAGCTGAATGGGCCGCGTGGGTGAACTTAGTTACTTCAGCTGCAACTCGATGTTACTATTATTCAAGAAAACTTTGAAGTGGTTTTTTTTTTGTGGGATTTTTCTTGCGTGCTTGTATCTTTTTTCATATTTCTGCATTAACATTACCTATATTAACTGTTATAACTTTTAACTCTTGTAAAAGGAAGAGGAAGACCGTAGAAAAGATGGATGGTTTGTGTGCGGTATGAATGAGAAGATGACGGGTGATAAGGAAGAATAGAAGAGAAAGACGTACTGCACCAACTCCAAATAAACTAGGATAAGAGCAGGGAGATGGTGATGCTCTTTTATTAAAAATCGATTATGAATCATGAATCGCACATCTAAATTTCATACTATTGTGGAACTCTATAAAACGATATGTCTCTATATTTACTTTGATTAGTTTGGATATTAATTCAACCAACCTCAGTAGTTTTCAATTCTCTTAAATGGCAATACGTGTACATCCAAACGTAGTCCGCTATTTGATTTTATTGAGATGAGAAGATTGCGGGACAAATGGACTGGAGGGGTCAATGACGTCAATTGCGTCTATTGTACAGCCAACTCTTAGAACCTTGAACACTTGTTAAACATATTCGACACTGTTTATCGAGGCTCCTACGAAATAATTTAAAGCTGAAACTATTTTGGTTGCTATTCAGATTTGGTTTTTAAATGCTAAGATCAAAGAATGCAAATATTATAAAGCTAAACCAAGTAGAAACTCGTTGAATAATAATCGAGAATAAAAATAATCATTGTATCTATTAACATGCAAAGAAGCACTAATTGTATTGTTCTCACAAATTTTTCCATTCATGTATTTATTCTCATCTAAATATGAAGGTTGCATTATTTTCACAGCTGTTGAAACAGTTTTCTGTTTTAAACACACCGTCCTTTTCGGATCTATCGCTTCAGTTCTCCTTTCCATAAATAATATCCAAACATCTAGAACAGGTGTGTTATTTTATTACAGGATTATGTCTTGACATTACATGCTTCGCACGATCGGTCCAAAATCTCATTAGTGATTCCATTTCCAATAGTTTATTAATAAGTTGACGGCGGTCGACTACCAAACGAGACATGTTGAGGTCATCGACTTATTGTCGTCCATCGATTTCTAATGATTCTTTATTGTAAGTTATATTGTCTACGCCTGAAGAATTTTCACAAGTAACTATTTAATAAAATACCTACTCGTTGTTACCGGTAGTGGTTATCGTTGACATGAATTGGCATTTAAGCAACCTAAGTTTATATTATTTCATTGGTAATGCGTGTACAGACAGATTGTAATAAGGCGATGCCTTTATTATCATTGATCTGACTGACGTTTTGTGATTATTTTCTTATGCGTTTTATTTACATATTACTAATGTACACAATTTTGCTAACTAAAATGTTGGTCTTTTTTCAACCCTTTTTCTATTGGAATATCCGTTATTGATTTTACATCTCGAAAGTTTTATCGTTCGACTTTACTTTCACATCTTGATTCTAGCTTGATTAATGTCAACCACTCTTGAAACTGAGATGTGTGATATTGGCGCACTGATCATTTTACCGTTATTGTATTAATAGGCGTATGTAATGGGAGCACACCGTTTTTATATAAGTGGAACTATTATGAAACAACATAAGCCGATTGAAAAATCCATTGCAAATGATTTTTCAAATTTTAATGGCTTAATTAATGTCGTCACCAAAATTTCTATTAAAACTTTAACATTTGCAACACCTAAATACGGTAAATTAACCCACTGAACGGTAGTAACTAGTAACCGTCTTCTATGAAAAATATAAAGCTGATGTAAGAAATTATTGAAACCGCGCAACATGGTTGGAGTCACGTTGACCAATTAACCGACCAAACTCTAAAGTTTGATCCTGTTCAATAGTAGCCCATATGTCAACCGCATAAAGAACTGAAATGTAATTTTCACCTGGTCCATTAATAACGGCGGTGTGGCCACGGGTCATCGACCTCAATCCTTCAAGCCCTCATTTCACAATGGCATGCACCTCGCGAATTGCATTTCTCTTGGAATTGACCATCAATTACTATACCCATCAATTCTTCAAACTCAATTACATGGATAATCCTCTTTTACTTCTTGTAATTAGTTTTGTTATCAATTTGCATTAAACTTTTATTTTAAACATAAATGCAACTTTTTCCAAAGACGAATTATTTAGGCACACAATCGGATGATGGTTGGCTACATTCGCCATGTCACGTACACAAAATCGAGTCAGGACTTTTGCTCCTACAGTCACGATACGGGCGTACGTGCGTTGTGTGAGATTATAAAAAAACATCCTTTTACTACGTAAACGATGCCGATGAGGACACAGTAAACAATATCCTTGTTTTTACCTTTTGCAAAACGAACATAAATAAATTTATTAACTTGCCTCGTTGTTTAAAAGTACTTCATTTATTTCATTCTAACCTGATGAGTTACATCATGCAACTTGTTTCACAATTCAAAGAAACTTAGTTCCGCGCATGCTCCTCTTTAGAAAAGCTCGTTCTGAGTTCCTTAGTTGAAGATAAATATTCCAGAAGAAAACATCTCATGGAAACAGTTGTAAAATTTTATTTATAAGTTATTCTGTCATGAAGAAGTCGTTTGATATAAATTGAGCGGAAATATTTCTGTTGTCACTCGGTAAGTATTTTTATTGGGCTAGCCGTGACCAGTGTCAATAGTTTTGTTTGTTGTATTGTTTTAGGTATCAGTAACCAAATCAACATAAGAGCTTTACATTTTGTTTATTCTTCGCTAGTACGCGACATTTATTAGCCAGCTGGTGTATCTTAAGAGATACAATAACAGCTGTTTTTGTTGTTGTTTTAATGCTGCTATTTCTAACAAATCTGCGGTCGTATTCAAAATTTTATTTTTTAAGGTACACTCCTGTGTGATACATAGATTAAATACAGTCACACAGGTATTTAGAAATGACTTTGCTTAGTTATAATATCTCCAATAGAAACAGTTTTCAGGACGATTTGAATTTTAATAATTTCATCAAATTGTATCATTTATATGTTTCGTCATTGATATAAATCTTACATCTTACGAGTAGCTTACAAGGCTCCATTAAAGCTTGGTGTACGGTTACGTGGCTAAATTGTGGAGCAAGGCGGCCTCATCGCTCGGTAGTGGTATCAGATTTCTGCGCTACTGAACTGAGATGGATTGTAAGGAAAATTCCTTGTAGATAAAATACGTTCTAAAAATGATGGATCTCATTATGGAGATAGTGTGTCTTTAAAGTAGAAGTTTACGAATTTGTATACTGACTCAAAAAAATAATCTTCTTATCTACTGTTTCAAATTACTTTGAGGTTTTTTACAAATTTCTTCATTTGGTGTTTCACAATTTAGGGTGTTTTTTTCCCAAATAAATATATATTCATAGTTTAATTTATACTTTATCTTTATACTTTAGTGTGGTTACAAACAATCTATGTTCAATTCCCATTTTTGGTGCCATTAGAGATTTTTTGTAATTTCAAAGTTACTTTGATTAATTTTTGAACTGGTTCACAGGAATATTTCATTATATTATTATTATATCATTTCAAAAATAAACAATAGTCACCATTTACGTTGTAATGGTTGGCAAACGTCCACATCCATGTGGTTTGCTGTTGCGTGGTTAAATTCTAGAACATTAGTATTGGACACTTCCGCCATCGCCACTGGCTGAATGATCCACAATTGTGACTTATTCAAGTTAGATGGGCTACCTACGTTTCATAACATGAATGTCTCAATATTAATGCATCGTGTAATTTGGTGATATCTAAGACAATTTCGATAACGCACATAACACAGTTAAAGTCTCTTGATATTTTTCAACAAATTCGGTACGATTGAATCAAAAGTATTTCTTTATTGGCTTTTTTATGTAAGTACAACATTTCAATTCATTTCTGATTTGAAATGTTGTACTTACTTAGGTTTTTTCTTTGCTGTAATTTAGCTGTCCATCACCACGGTAATTGTAGCAGTAATTTTTACTTTATGTACGTTAAGAAATTTTGGCCCTTGCCCAACAATTTTCTATACTTACAAAAGTAAGAAAAATATTAAAAACATGAATTCGAAAGGCTTTCGCAATGTAAAAACTTGAATTATTTGTGAAAACTGATATGCCGTGGATATTAGTTTCATTGACTTAGGAATTTTCCTGAACCATGTTAAAAAAGACTTTGTCAAAAATTAAACATGTCGGGCTTGGTCTGGTCACTGAATGCATGGATGTTCGCAGTTCATTGACCTTTCAGGACAGCTGCTACCAAAATAACTTCCTCGACACTTGCTTGCGCTAGATTTAGGTTTCTCGCAATGTTCCTGGAGAAGATTGCGAATAGTGTTCTAATCTTATCAGCACGTTTATCTAAACTGTGAAGTTAATTGCAGCCAGCAATAACCGGCGGCACAATCGTAGTATCACACATTCGTCCGTGTTAACTCACTAACCCGATCGTGATCGGTTCGCGATAGTTGCCGGTATAACGTGAACTTTTTAATCACGTCGCGTGCTACTCGAGTGGACGGACCGGCAATCCTCGAAAATTTATCACTAGGTTATGTACGGCGGCTTTTTCATCGCTATGTGAGCCGCGTCACAACTTGGAGTGCGCCGCCGCTCGCCGCGCGTATCATTTGCTTGGCGATCACCGAACCAGCCGTACGTACGCCTGCCGTCGCTAAAGCCGCTCTCGTAACTAAACTCGCGGACGATCAGCTGTTCAGTTTAACAACACGTTTTCCGGCAACTACTTCTCGCCCGGTTCTCCCCCGCAATAATCTATCAACTCCCACCATGGTAAGGATCAGTGATGCAAGTGACAGTGTAAGAGTGAATAAATTGTGCGTTACGAGTGCCCATAATCGCCTCGAGTTCGCGACTCACGTTAAAACTATCAACTGCTTGTGTATCTTAGTAAACAGTGGTGTATGTAAACGTATTCAAACATATTGATAGCAAACTTTTCCATGACAATCCCGCTCAATTTGAAATTCAATATACATTTTAAATGCAAAAGGAATCGATTTGTCTACCTTCCATTGAAATTTTCAAACCGCACCGATATGTACTACCGTACGAATTAAGGATGATAATTTAGCTTAAAGTTGTTTATGGAGTTTTCTGATTGATATGATATAATAAAGTTTTAAACAATGATGGGATTACTATAGGTCTGTATGCAGTTGCATCCCGCAGTGATGCGTATGAGACTGACGCGCGATCGTCTTGTTTGTGAGTCGGACTAAAATTAGCGCAGTCGTACCCGCGCGGCGCGCCGAGCTTACATAACCGCGCCACAGCGGCCTTGACTCCCGCGCCGGTTCTCCTCTGCCATTGGCAGATCGATGCTTTTTTCTTCTTCATTATCTTTCGATAGATATTCCCTGATGTTGATAAATCATAGTTTTTTAAATGATCTACATTTCGCAGTCTAATTAGTGATAAATTTCCAATCCTTTTATTTTCTTTTACATTTTTTTAATATCTTTGTCGTTTGTTGAATAATATGGTTTTTAGTTTAGACTCTAGATCTCGATTAGATCTTAACAAATCTATCTCTCAAAACAGATTGTGAAATATTTTGAAGAAAGTTATAAAATTCCATTTAAACACATTATTTAGTCTAGCGTCCTTAGTCACGGAGTGTTAGATGCACAAACGATTGAATTTAATGCATCATTAATTCCCACACACACTTCTCCGTTCTTAACCTGTCGCAGCACTCGATCGCAGCATCAGAAAATATGTAAATTACGTTGATTATTCAATTCCCATTCAGCATGACGGGGTGGTGTTTGCGTACTGTATTTGATGCAGTGACTTGCATGTATTAATGCTAACACTTGAAAACAGCGATTGATTGAATTTATTCCAAGTGGTAATGCTATGGAAGATTTTTCCTTGACACTGCTTCTAACGCTAAAAAATAATTTTCTGTTTTTACCGTGATCATAACTTTTATCAGGTTAAACGTAATCCGCGTTATCTAATCAGCATCGACCTTGAGACATTTCCAAATATCATTCAGTCTTCGTATTATTTTCGTTTTTGCCGATACAATCTTACGATAACCAGTTTTTTTTTATAAAAGGCAACAAACGTGTTTAAATATTTTGACAAATAAACCTGTAGACAGGTTTGCAGGTTTATTTGGTACTTGTTTCATAAAAGTTTGAAATCTCTATTTATGTTATGGAAATCGATTTTGGGTCGGTAGTGTTGGTACAGTATTAATTTATTGGTGAGATTTTGGCGGTAATATTTAAGATCTAGTTTACTGTTGTTATTATCACATTAATCTACAGATAGAAATCTTATGGCTTTAATTTTCTATTGGAAATGTCGCGGTCCATTCGGTTCCCATTGTTTATTCGTATCATGTCTCCAAAGATCCCGAATGTTCAGCGTCAAATTCAGCAACAAACTCTTATTCTACCTCTTCTTATTATGCTGAAGAGTTTTAACAAGCTAAACCTTTCAGTATACATTTGCCAGATACCATAATAATGCTATCATTACTGAAAAAATTACATCTTCTACAGAAGTATGAAAAATTGACATATTGTTTAAAAAACAGTATCATCCCAACTGTTTATCATAAAGATAAGTTCATCGTACCAAATATCAATTTGAAAGACGCAATATTGTTATGAATTACGAAATAACATGAGTACGCCCTCGACCCTGACAGATGTAATTGTTGAATTGAGCCGGTGCCGGGCGGCGCATTCACGGCCAAGGTCGCCGTCTGCCGATCACATCACATGGCTCTCATCAGACCAATTTGTTTGGCTTCTTGGAGCGGAAGATTTGGCTCCACCTATAAGAGGATTTACTGAACCTGAACAGAAAGCTTAACTATTTGTGGGATGGTGAATTTTACGATAGGATTGTTATGCTATTTTTAACACGTTTTATTTTTAATATCAGGCAGTGTTTCGTATTGTAAACGTATTTTTTATGTTGTATTATTGGAAGTTAGTGAGAAAGTAATAACTCCTTATATAATAATCATTCTTTAGTCTATTTTCTTGTTATCTTAAGACCTTTTCAAGATTAATAATGTAATCCGATGCTGATTCATCTTATCAATTTTAGACCGAGTTTCAATCATCCAATAAAGAGATTTTTATCTCTCTCGCTTCATGAGCCAGGTTATTAAACTTCGTTTTGTGACAATCGCATAAGAGCGGTTTCGGCTCTCCAGATAGGCCGTTCGGAATCTCTGGCTCGCAATCGATATGGGACCCACCGCGTGCTGAGATGCGCGCGCACTTCTTTGCACCGTGAATGGCCGTATAGACATGGCAATTTCTCACTGTGGGAGGACAGCAAGGTCGCACTTACTACTATCCGTACATCCCTTTCTAACGCAGCTTTTTTTTAAATAGAACCATCTCCTACCAACAATTTCACTTTCTAAAATAGCGCGTCACTGCACCGACCAAATAAAACACACCCCTCTGACGCATGACGTCTGGTTCGCAGTGAATCGGCATTTTTGTTATTACATTGCATTGTATCGTGATCGTAATACGATCAGATGGCTTTGGCTATTCTGGATACTTGTTATGAGATAATAATTTGGCGTGATTATGCAATTTTCTATCTATTAGAAGTCCCAAGAATTTTTCAGTAGTATGACAGAAATAGATTGACCCCTCAACATCTTATACGTTATCAACTACGTAGTTTTCCATCTTATATTGTACTTAATTTTACAACTGATTGTGGAGGTTAATGAAAACTTGATCTTTAGGATCGTCAACATCGTTTGAATTATCTGTTAATAATCAATCCGTATTGGTTTCAAGATCATTGACGCAAATGTTTCCTTGGGATAGCTTTGGGTCATCAGCTTGATCAGCGACTAATTAGTCAATAACTAGTTGAGCATATTCAGTAACTACAGTAGATAACCGATTTTTTTATCTCGCTATCTGCTATCATCCTCGAGCTATGCTATTCAAATCAGTGTCAGCTGGTCTGGAGTACGCACGTCCTCTTCGTTACGTATATACATTATTGTGTATAATTGCTCGTGTAGACTTTTCCAATTTATCACTTATAGTACACGGTATGTGTTTATTCAATTTGTAATAATAACTTTCAGATACATTAAAAAGTTTACAGATTATTCAACTAGAAATAGATTTGTGAGATTTTAAAATCGTTTGTTATTCCTGAATTTTACTTAATCTCTAAAATATAAGATCGTCATTTGTTTTGAATAACTTAATCTTATCGTGCAAATGTATGTGATACTTTTACCGTCATATTTATTTTTGAGTGAGGTACTTGTTTTTTAATTAACTAAACCCACAGCTAGTGATCATCTAGTATGAGAACTTTCGTTAATTTCACCACATATTCTAATAATATCTATTTAATCTCGACAGCCCTAGTCAACTACCTAGAGGCTGGCCTTGAATATTGTTGACTGATTACACGCCGTTGTATGCTTTATAAACATGTCTTCGGTATGTCAAATCTAGCATACCTACTTGTATATTTTCTTTTAACACGTCCCTCTTCTTCACTCACATGTGAAAACAATTAGCGCTTTGACGTTCAATTCTCCGGCGACTAATAACCATGCAGTTATTGTTTTTACGCCAAGGCACTCGTATGACGTACTCATTATGTATGTATGACGACGACGCAGAGCAAGCGATAACATTCTCGTGTCTATGTAGCCATTTCTGTTCACAGCGGTATCGAGTGCAAAGATGAGGTGTTTGCTACGCACCAAGTCCAGGATGTGGACCTGAAACCAGTCGTGGTCCCGACTTCAACGCCTGTGCCAGCGCTCACGCCGCTGTCGGCGCCGATCAGCGCGCCCATCGAAGTGCCCACTGCTCCTGTGGTTACCACAGTAGCCCCCGACGAGGAACGCCCCATACCTGTAACTGAGCTCATATTCGCACCGCGAAAGAAAGAAATGAATAAAGGATTTCTCATGTTCTCGCCAGAAGAGGGTCATACAAGTGAGTTTTATTTGAAAGTCAGCTTTGGAATCCGCTATGAAATTTTTAAAACTAGTCTGATTCCTCTACAATGCTCGATATCTCTTTCAGTGCTTAAAGACGAGCCGGAAGATTTGACTCACTTGGCACCCACTGCCGGTGACACGTGCATCCCTCTGGAGAATAGCCCGTTTGATATGTTCGATGAATTCATGCTGAATGACAATTACTGCAGTCTGTTGGGTGATGATTTGACTAATGCGTCTCCAGTCGATTCTTTGACGCCAGAATCATTCTTATTATCTTCTCCCGAACCTCAGGTGGGTTATATTATTATGTTATTACTAAAAAATTAAGTGTTCTCGTCTCTTCTACAATGAAATTGTTATTAACAAATAAATTCATTTCAGGAAACGGAATCATCATTAACAGAATTATCATTAGATGCCTTCGATAGTGGGAGATCCGACAATGATATTGACGATGGTCATTCTCCTTTCATACCAATGAGCGATGAGCGCCCGGTACTGGAACCGGCGGTTATGTGGGGAGCACTGCCAGATAATGTCAGTCTAGCGAGGCCCCAACCCTCAGAACTTCAACCGGCATCTCCTGCACCAGCATTGCAACGTTTGCTAGCGGCCCCGACCACGGGCCCACCCCCTCAGGATCTCATTACTAATATTTACTCAGATCAAGGTAATACATTACTACAAACGATATTTAACTTTGCTAATATTCCGTAAACTAATTTTCACTCTTTAATTTTAGGCTTGATACCTTGTAGAAGTATGCCCTCATGGGACACGGGTGTCAAGAGGGTGATGAAGCAGGAGGAAGAGCCGAGCGCGAAGCGAGCGAAACGCAGCCCATCCCCTCTGACGACGACACCCAAAAGGCAGTCGTCGAGTGTCCTCATGAACCTCCTGGTGAGCGGCTGCGACGTCGACGCCGGATACATCTGCATGGTGCAGTGCCGGCAGCGGCCCAAGGCCAACGCCTGAGCTGACCCATCTAAACAATAAACTGTGATAGTACACGTCCAGTGTTCATTCGATATTGCTTCTATATCACCGTACTTCTCACTACTCGGGTCGAATTTAAAATAATGAAAAAAAAACAGTGCCGTCAAAACATGTGATATTACCTACTTACACTACCTACGAGCACGACAAAGTCGCTGCTGTCGAGTGTAAACGAAGAAGTCATAAAGACAATAAAATCGAATCGGAAACCGCAAAGCAATAACGAGCCAGTCAGTATCGCGGCTGGTTTGGATATCAGAGTTTTGCAATCTCGTGCATTCGTCGACTTAGATTTAGTTTATGATCGTATCTCATGGCGATATGGTATGAAATGGCGGAGCAGTCGTTCGTGTAGATTGATTCTAGTGCTTAAGTAAACGTGCGCATATCGTGATGGTTATGTGATCGTTGATTCGTTCCTATAGGGTACTAGTTACCGTGGCCGCGCACCCAGTCTTATGTTCTAGTTCGGACCGTGTCAATATTGTTAGTACTTTATCGTCTAACGAACTCTCATACGTTTGCGCTATTTATTCGTTATTGTAAGACACGCTTACTTTACTGTATATTTTTTTACATCGAGGTATTTAGGACATACGAAATTAGTCAATCGAGTAAGTTGTATGATTTAGTGTTTCGTGACGGTCGTTTTGTACATATTAGTTCAGAGTTTACTAGACTGTGTAATATTTTAGTTTGAATATGGATTTGTTTGTTGATCGATGCGTAAATTGTTACCACTGCCAAATGATACAAAGTACAACTTAGAACAAGTTTTTTATATGATTTTGTTGATACAGAACAAAACATTTCTCTGTGTATAGATACAACAGTCAAACAGTTATTAATGTATTTTTTTAAACATGTTATTGTCAATCTTTATAAAGTAACTTTATAGTTAATAAGCATAATACTTATGCATTGATCGTGGTGAATTATGAAAAGACGTGAATGTTTTTAGACATATAGATTTATCTTTTGTTAAAGTTTAAATTTTAAGCGGATCTGTAATTAGAAAAATATTTTTCTTGGGAGAAATACATATTGAAATTGATGGATATAATATATAAAGTGAAGAAAAGAAACTATTTAAAATATATTGTGCTGGTAAAAAGGTGCAAGTTGATTTTTTTCATACCTACCCCTCTTATATCCTTGTAATGTAAGTATTAGCTTTGACCTTCAACGTAGAAAGCCTGAAATTTTCATTAGTTACCATTAAAACTCCACACACTTTTTATTTCCTCAGTAAAACATGAACATATTTCACACAATACATTATTTTTACCTTCAGGTATGTATCACTTTTACGACGACTTTTTTACGATACTACCTTTTTATAACTCTCTTTAAATGACAATATTACTTGAACTAATGACATACATTAGAGGCTTAGGTATAAACAGAACTGTAAATGAGTAGTAGAAGCATCAGACTACCTACCTTATGGGTTGTTCAGACATTGACATAATAGCCATAGGTAAAGACGCGGTAATGATAAATATAGCACCAACATATTGACAGAAGTTGCAACGCAGGGATCGTTCGTTATTACTCAACAATGCACGTGAACCTCGCCTAATAGTAAACACGTCAGTCACGTGATTTTAGTACACAACACGATTGGTTGTATTAATAGACATGTCAAATGCATAGACGTTAAAACACTCGCGTGCCAACGTGGTATTAAAGGAAATCTATTGGCTACTGGCCCGATTTTTGTAACGTTAGTTATGAGAGATCATAAAGTAAGCTATCTTAATAAGCAGACAGCAGCAAAAAGGATATATAAAAAAAATGGCTATCTCAAAGTTGACTAATAGACGCAAATTACAATTTTGTAAATCAATTTATTTGGGTTATTCCCTGACGATGTCATTCCCCGAGGATCATGTCCCGGAGGATCTCGAATGTGTATTGATTAAGTACATGAAGATAAAAACAATTCAAGATCCTCCGGAACATGATCCTCGGGGAATGAAATCCTCAGGGACATGATCCTCAGGGATTGAGATCCTCAATGAGAACCCGTTTATTTAGCCAAACATACTTATCTATAAAAGGAACTCTTATTACATCGCGATTCCAGAAATTATGTCAATGATAGTATTTAAAAGCAATGACAATAATGTTATGCCGATTATCTCTTTCGAAGTTTTGCTATTTTATAGCAATTGTATTCAATTGAGTGGCGTATTTAACTCAAATCGAATTAAATTGTAGCATTGTACACTCGCGAGCAAAAGTATGGAATCATAGACCTATTTTCATACAAATTAGGTAACTTTGAAGCCTTGGTTCTCCGCCAGGGATTGACCTAGCTGTGATCTGATGATGGCTATCCAGAGAGTGAATGGAGGAGATTCAGATCGCTATAAACACCCAACAGATGTGATCAGCATTCTGTGAGATATTAGGATATGTTTAAAAAAACCGCGAAATTAGCATAAAAATGTATGAAATCCTGAAACTGAGAACTCTGATCCTTATATCTCTTAGAATGCTGATCAGATCAGTTGGGTGTGTATAGCGATCTGAATCTCCTCCATTTACTCCCTGGATGGCAATCATTAGATCACAGCTAGGTCAATCCTTAGCGGAGAACCAAGGCTTCAAAGTTACCTCGTTTGTATGAAAATAGGCCTGTGATTCCATACTTTTGCTCGCGAGTGTAGTTTACTACAAACTTGAAATTAAAAATTTACATCATTTTGATCTGGCAACATAACAGTAACTCAATTTATGTGTTGTAAATTTACATTCGTCGCTCGCCTCTGTAAATTGTTTGCGGGAGTCACTTAGAGGACAATACGTATAAAAAATCTCACCCGGCCGTCTCCCCCGGGTTTACGATTGTCCCCGGGTAGTACCACAGTTACAGTATAAATAAATACCAGTATTACGACTTCATACAGACCGGCTGAAGATACATTAAGTGCCCTACATTTAGTACAATACATGCCCAAACCATAGTTCTTTACACTATTCCCAAACGATGCGCTAAAATCCATATCATACCATCCGATTGAAGATGTCAGTTTTATTTTAATTTAGTTCAATATAGACATGTCTTTGGAGTTCAATATTGTACTAAATTTTGCCTTTTGAAACCAATTTAGTGCTGAAAAACATAAATCGCGGATAATCTAAGGTCTGACTAAGAGTATTTTAAGAATCTCGTTCAAAGTTTTCGAACGTATTATTCAGTTCAGTGTATGGATATTATGAACGTGATTAAGTACCGAGTAGCCGAAGGTAATCTCAAGGACACTGGGCTTAAAAGTACTGTTAAGTATTTATTCTTTGGTACATACTATACTACACCGTTGACTCCAATTGGAACCATCTCCTTGTGGCAACATTTAACGGGAGTCTATCCTTGTTTCTTTATTGTGAGCTTTTGACCTTATCAAAAATGTTTTTGGGCTGCTCTTTGATACAGATACCTCCTATAATTACACTCTGGCTGTTTAAAAAATATCCCCTTTACGTAGACAGAATGGGGAATGTCCGAAAAAAATCAAATTGGCTGAATATTTTTTTATAGATAGCAATAAGCTCCCTTAGTAATAGAAAAAAAATCAGAATTTTCGGTTGCGTGATAAAATTTATTAAAAATAAAGTTTCTTCGACTTCACAAATGTAGGAAAGTAACAGCAGAATGGAAATTATACCTTTGCCAACACCTGCCACTATGACAACGAGAATTAAAAACAAAAAGTTTTGACATTTTGTGTTAAAAAAATTTTTTATACCATGTTGTGGTTGTGGCAGGTGATGGCAAAGGTATAATCTCCATTCTGCTGTTACTTTCCTATATTTGTGAAGACGAAGAGACTTAATTTTTTAAATTTTTTCACGCCACCGAAAATTCTGACTTTTTTTTTCTATTACTAAGAGAGCTTATTCCTACCTATAAAAAAATATTCAGCCAATTTTTTTTTCGGATATTCCCCATTAAACCCAGCTTAAAATTACTCTATCTGTAGAGAAATGCCACAGCATCAGTTTTAAACCAGGTTTTAGTTAAGTCTACGTCAAAAATGGAGAATGTAGGCTTTTGATTTAGTTTGTATGTAGTTTCCTTATTACACTCAAAATTAGTGTTAAAGTTATGAAGAAATAATAAAACATGAATAACTTTAATACAGGAGATAATTCCGACGACTCAGCGACCTAGATAACAGGATTTGTGAATTGGATTGGAATTTCTCTAAAATGTAATCCTATCGGAGAGGGAGGTCTTGATATAATCTTTAATGCTGAACGGATCAACGACGAACTTTAATCAAAGGTCTCCAACGTTATTGGACTGAAGTGATTTAACTTGGTAAATAAAAGTTGCATTAGGTTGCGTCATCGATAATACTACCACACCTTATTTGGTAATACTTACTCACATTGTACGTACAATAGGTAGTACAAACTCATTCTGATTTCGCTTTACTGGAACTATCAACGTCATATCGCTTGATGCTAAAACATTGATATAATAATTAATGGTTTCAATATCAATAACTGCACTATGATTTTTTTGTTATCCCTTTTCTACGTGAATACCGGTACTCATCATTACTCTGCAATCGTTTATCTCTATTGATACAAAAATCATTTTCATCAAACAGTTTTCAGTTGGGCCTCCCGTATGCAAATTTGGTTGTGTAGGTACGCGTATTGGACATACCTAGATATTTTTGCTCATACAAGCATGTTTGTCCCATGTCAGACAATTTACGTCAAAAGAATAACTAATTCCACATCTAAGTGTTTGCGTAGATCGTTTCTTTCTACGTCAGCTATTGGCCCAGTTGTGAGTTTTATAGCTCTGCGCCAATTATTTATATGCGGGTAGCTCTTATAAGGCCAACAATCTTTACCTAGGAAAATAGAAAGAATAACTCTCAGTCACGACATTTAGGCTAACATAAATTAGTATTTAGTATTTGTTCAAGTCAATCATAATGTCACTCTTTTGCTGCTGGGCATAGACCTCTCTGTACTTATTAAAGATTTAATAGTATAATTCTATAATTTTCAGTGACATAACAATAAAGGTGACGAGACAAGTAATGCCTTCATTCCAACTTATAGTTTGTACTATCAAATTGAAATAAAGGCATTTCTTGTCTCATCCCACATCAGAGGTTAAGGTTCCCCAATCCCAGTGGGAGGTTTAGCCCCTGATAAGTCTCCCGCTAGGCGCATTAAGAGATTTGCTATTAACTGTATTATACGATACTAACGTTATTTCCTTTCTCAATCAAGACTTAAGATGATTGTAAAGAACGCTTCAGTTTTCCTTAATAAAGTCAAAAATCAAATTAATAAATTGATATCGCTAATGGTCTTTCGTCGAAATCTATGATTGAGTAAAACATTTAAACCTTGATATTTAAATGTCATAATAAGGCTAATATTATTAAAAAATAATGTGGCTAGATATTAAGGACACCAGTCGATTTTCATACAAACGAGATAACTTTGAAGCCTTGGTTTTCCGCCAAGGTTTGACCTAGCTGTGATCCGATGATGGCCATCCAGGGAGTGAATGAAGGAAATTAAAATCGCTATACACACCCAATTGAGCATTCTAAGAGATATATGGATCAGAGATTTCAGTTTCAAAATTTCCATATGTTTTTATGCTGATTTCGCGGGATTTTTAAGATATTCTTAAATGTCTTCGAAAGTTGATTCAATCATTTGGGTGTGCATAGCGACCTGAATCTCCTATATAAGATTCAATTCCCAAAAATAGAATTTCAAAGGACGCTACTGTTAAGACAGAAGGATTTTAGACGAAAATAAAACCTCACTATTATCTAGGAAAGCAATAGTGTCCCATATTCTTAACAACAAACGATCTTTAATAAATACTGACAATTAAAGTCAGCAAAATGATAAATGAGACACTTGAGTAAGTACTCCATGATATGCTACTGTTCAAAACACGCCGAGATTATTTCTCCAATATTCCACCACAGCTGTGTACATATGTTCGACAAATTCTAATATTTCCTTAGTATTATCCTGTAAGATATATCTAGGACGCTCAGTTTATTTGTTGGGATGCTATTGACGCGAACTGTGTTTTTTTTGTCGTGGGCGATACGGCCAAATGTTTATATTTAATGCCGTAATAACAGAAGTTAAAAACAAGTACCTATAGATATCCTAACAAATATAATGTCAAGAAGTGAAAATTGCAAGAAGACAATGCTAGGTGCCTTAGTATAGACGGAGTATGGACACGCTGTGGATACTTATAATAAAGTTAAAGAAACAAATTCATTAGGTTAGGTGCGGACCTAGCAAAATACAAACTGCAGCTGTCTACCTAAAACTACGCTAGTACCTACTATTATCTATTGTGCTAAAACTACAATTTTGAGCAAAGTTCTCATGATACCGACATTATCTTTTACTCTTAAATTGTGATCCACGGTTGTAATGGTACTTAGCATAATGTGTTTTTCCTTGCAAATAAAACCAACATAAAATAACGTGCCGGACTACAGCTGCGCCACAAAAAAAAAAGTTGGAAATCTGACTTTTTGACTATGCCATGATGAAGTCGATAATTTGTCAGAATTTGTCGCACAAAAACCAGAATTTGTCGGTCTTGCGTTCAGGAGATACGTGTGGCCCAGCTGTAGAGACGTCTCTACAGCTGCGCCACACAGATCTCGAAAACGGAAGGTCGTAGCGAAAATCTGATTACTCGTGTGTGCAGCCGTTAATTTGTCGGAATTTGTCGCACAAAAACCAGAGTTTGTCGGTCTTGCGTTTAGGAGATCTGTGTGGCGCAGCTGTAGAGACGTCTCTACAGCTGAGCCACACAGATCTCGAAAACGGAAGGTCGTAGCGAGAATCTGATTACTCGTGTGTGCAGCCGTTAATTTGTCGGAATTTGTCGCACAAAAACCAGATTTTGTCGGTCTTGCGTTTAGGAGATATGTGAGGATACGCTGTGGAGACTCTTCTACCTGGATCTTGAGAAAGGAAGGTCGTAGCGAAAATCTGATAACTCGAGTGTGTAGCCGTTAGTTTGTCGGAATTTGTCACCAAGAATCAGAGTTTGTCGATCTTGCGTTTAGGAGATATGTGAGGATACGCTTCCGACCTTTCGTTCTCGAGATCCAGGTAAAAACGTCTCCACAGCGTATCCTCACATATCTCCTAAACGCAAGATCGACAAACTCTGATTCTTGGTGACAAATTCCGACAAACTAACGGCTACACACTTGAGTTATCAGATTTTCGCTACGACCTTCCTTTCTCAAGATCCAGGTAGAAAAGTCTCCACAGCATATCCTCACATATCTCTTAAACGCAAGACCGACAAAATCTGGTTTTTGTGCGACAAATTCCGACAAATTAACGGCTGCACACACGAGTAATCAGATTTTCGCTAAGACCTTTCGTTTTCGAGATCTGTGTGGCTCAGCTGTAGAGACGTCTCTACAGCTGCGCCACACAGATCTCCTAAACGCAAGACCGACAAACTCTGGTTTTTGTGCGACAAATTCCGACAAATTAACGGCTGCACACACGAGTAATCAGATTTTCGCTACGACCTTCCGTTTTCGAGATCTGTGTGGCGCAGCTGTAGAGACGTCTCTACAGCTGGGCCACACGTATCTCCTAAACGCAAGACCGACAAATTCTGGTTTTTGTGCGACAAATTCCGACAAATTATCGACTTCATCATGGCATAGTCAAAAAGTCAGATTTCCAACTTTTTTTTTTGTGGCGCAGCTGTAGTCCGGCACGTCATAAAATACTTAAGTATTACTTTATGGCGCTCTAAAACATAGTAATCATAACAAATGAAAATAACGTGGGATGCCCTCATGAAACATTTGTTGTGGCAACTGTAATAATATGAGTGATATAAAGCCAGTATACATGGGAATCGTGAGGTTATGTGCATAATATTTATATGTACTTACAACTTGTAGAAAGTCTTATCTTAGGCACTTGAACCACTGTTGCCTGTTATTGAGCAATAGAGGTTTTAGAATTTCTTGAAATAAAGATCTTGTCCGTAAATTTTTATTGTGTAGTCTAAATAATTAAAAATATTACCCATGAAATCAGTACTGTTGTGAAAAAACAAGATATGTACTCCCAAATTATTAGAATAAACAAAAAAGTGATAGAATTGGTTTATAATTATGAGACTGAAAAAGTTAGCAAATCAAGGTATTTATAACCTAGCGAGAAATTAGTGAAACTTCGCTATTCAGAAGTTGTGGTTCATTCGTAATTGTATCGTTGATTAAAGTTAACTTGTAGTTAGTCAGTTAAATCAGGTACCTATGTCAGTAATATTTCGTACCTAAGTTAGAAAGAAGTCGGTTAATGAAGTACCTACCTAGTAAGTAGATAATTTAATACCTTGAAATGAAAGTAATAAATGCTTATTTAAATTTACCGAAGTTCTGGTGATTGGTGGTGAAGTGCGGTGGTCGGGTCGCATATAAGCAAAATCTAACTCTCGAGTTTTGATGGTGATCTCTGATTGGTCAAGAAACTCAGTAGTTAGGTTTTGCGCGCAAACTCTAACTCCCCAGTTTTGCACTAGTTCGATAGTGATCTCTGATTGGTCAAAAAACTCAGTAGTTAGGTTTTGCCAGCAAACTCTAACTACTGAGTTCGCATCCACCAATGAGCGGGCTTCAAAATTCAGTTGTCAACTGTCTGAACACGACTGTGGTAGCGTATTTTTTTTTAAATTACTTTTACTCTTCCAAGTTTTAACGAATATAATCCAGTAAACCCAGATCTGAACGCAAAAGTTCCTTTTTCTGCTGAACTAAATAGTTCGGAGGACTGTGGTGTGTAGATACAAACTGATAGATATTCATCTCTAATTGGACAGACAAAAAAAATATTTCATACAAAACTTGATCAGGTGCTCGCAGTGTTCGCACATTTGTATGACCAAACTTTTCTTCTGTTTTCGGAAAAGTTGTAAAACAAAATGTTGTTGTTTATGATGTTAGTTATCTAATCTTTCGAGGTTGTTAGTGTTTTACAAAAAACCTAACGTCAACAATTTTTAATTTAACAGGTCGGCGAACAATAAAATTCCTTTACAAACATAATACCAAAATTATTTGCAATTTTAACATAATTAACTTTTGTGATGTTATTCGAATTATGACAATAGGCCTTTGTAGAGGGTTCTATTTTTAAAAAATCCAATACCTATACAAACCAAATAAAAATTAACGCGATTTACAGTTTTGTCTGAAAAAAATTTAGTTGGCATTTATTTTGAATTGAGTAGGTAAGTATTTTGGATTTAAAGTTCATAAATTACGGAGTTCTACGGTAACAGATATAATAAAAATACGTTTTTACCTACCCACAAGCCACAATTAAGAATCGTTATTTGATATTACTCCACTTTTATGGCTTTCTGCTTTCCAACAGCCAAATATTCTTAATCCTTTTCAAAAAGGGAGAGGTTCTCATTTTGGTTGTATGTTTGTTACCGTAAGTAGAACTGGGTCATTTTTATGAACCGATTTGGAAAACTTTTTTGCATTGGATTCGGAATAGTTGTCGTGTCGTGTGGTCCTATAGATATTAATTTAATATTTTTTGACGTTTATTTGTAATAATAAAATAAATAAATAAATATAAAACTGGATTATATTCGCAAAATCTTGTAAGGTTAGAAGTCATTTAAAATAATAAATCATTCTACCACAGTCGTGTTCAAAAACAATTGACAACTGAATTTTGAAGCGCGCTGGTAGATGCGCACTCAGTAGTTAGAGTTTGCGGGCAAAACCTAACTACTGGGTTTTTTGACCAATCAGACATCACTATCAAACTAGCGCGAAACTGGGGAGTTAGAGTTTGCGCGCATTACCTAACTACTAAGTTTCTTGACCAATCAGAGATCACCATCAAAACTCGAGAGTTAGATTTTGCTTATATGCGGTCGGGTCCTATCCTAATCACAAATTAAATATGTAGGGTAATAGCGTGCCCGCAGACTACAGACCAAACTGTGGGCCGATAGTTGGATTCAGTATGAAGAAGACAGTATGCAAGTGCGCACACTACAACGATTTGGTATCGGCCGATTCTTCATACAAAACCAACTATCAGCCGACAGTTTGGTCTGTAGTCTGCGGGCACGCTTACTTCACACCTAACCACCTTACCTATGAACTTTAACGCCATATTTATAAACCGCTCTCAACGTTGAGAGCTATCTTGAGATCATGAGATGCTCTTATTATAGGACTAGTATATCAGGTATTACGATCTTAAGATCTACTCGAGTACTCAACGTTGAGAGCGGTTTCTTAACACGGTACTATTATGTATTCTGTGACACGGGCTTTACACCTGTTTGCACTAAACGTGAATACAAGAGTTTTGAATATAAGTAGGTAGTGCGAAAAAAGTATCTTTCATGAAATCTTGAAAAAAATTAAAACGGTGTTATACCTAATGTTTATGTCTGTCGTGCGCCTAATTATCTTGATCGAGTTGTAGACTGTATTATTAAGTTATTAAGTATATGTTCTGTGGTTTATGTTAGAAAAAGACTTAGGCGATTCTTAAGTTCAGTGCAAACGGGTGTTTAAGTATATCTTGCTTGCTCGTTAAACGTTACGACTGTTTTATTTATTGATTCATCCATCGCCGAACAGAAGACGTCAAGTAAATAGGTTAATAAAAGTTTTTGTTTGTACCGTGAACAAGACTTTACTACTCTCTGAATTTAGGTTAACCAATAATTTATTAATAAGATGTACCTAATGAACATTTTTCTTGTTGGTTTTTTAACATTTCACTCCTCTTAATTTTGGTCAGTCTTCCGAGACTCGATTTCGTATTTAGTCTAAGTGTTAGAATCAAGAACCTAATCCTCACCAGGCTTAAAAATTTACACACCCGGCCACAGCCGAGGCTAATCGCTAGTGAAATATAAAATATTTTATATTCAACTTCCGACACTGACTATTGGAACTCCCGATTTTCTTGCCAGCTTCTTAGAAACATCGCGCAGAAACTGAATTTGACACTCATCCTTTTCTGGTCGTCGTTAAGCAAAATGTCATGACATGAATATTCATTACCTGCCTACAGAGTCAAGGTCAAAGCTAATACTAAATCCTATATCATTCGTGTATATTGGAACAACTTTCACCTTTTTACTTTAATTAAGTAGTATCAACAGTTTTTTCCATTCTGATTTCTTTGTTTTCTTTCACGAGTTAACTATTTCTGATTTCTAATATGTTTTCTTCTCCGCCTTTCAGCCGATGGAAACAGGCGTACAACTGAAGCTTCAGCAGCAGCATCAAATCCCGTCCAGTTACCAACTGGTGATCAACCCGAAGATATCTCCACATTTACCCTTAAACACCAACAATATACCGATACCCGTCATCAACATACAGACTGTCTCCAGCACAAAACTCGTCATGCGCCCAAACACGTCCATAAATAACCCTGGAATGCGCACAAACAGTAACATATCAAGTCCTCTAAGCGTCAACGTGAGCAGTCCCATGTATTCCTTGCCGTCCAGTCCCAATACACCGAACTACAGTCCCGCAATAAGCCCAGCCCAAAGAGACAGGGTCTTAAGCCCTTACTCCACTCCGCAATCCCTCTCTCCAGTGGGTAAATTCAACCAGATGTATAGTCCAGGAAGCAGGTTGGTGTCTCCTAATGGAGTGCTTCACAATGGAGATCCTTACTTAAGCAACAAGATGCAAGCCAGCCCGGGGTTTCCATTCCAACCAGGTGAATTGCTTCTAGACTCTAACGTGTCAGTCCCATCACCAGATTTTTGGGGAGATACGGATATGCTGTCGGGGACAAGCGACCTTCTCACAGCGTTCGATGATGTGAAACTGTGAGTGAACATGATGGGTGATTTCTCTGTAGTCTCGTTGGAAGGTGGAAAGAAAGGAGACATTTATGATAATTTAATCCTGCCTAAAAGATTAAATGCTCTTAAATCTTGAAGCTTACATTCCAATAGTGGGGACAGGGAATTGCAGATACATTGATGGGTTGATATGTATGCAATGGAATCACTCGAACGAATGCAGGGTTTGTAAGGGTGACAATATGTCCAACGGGATTCCGTTCATTTCTGGACTTACCAAACAATTGTAACTTAAGTGTAAGGGAATCTGTTATCGAAGATAGTTGGTTGATTTCCTACTTGAACATGATAATCGCTTGCAAAATGCAAGTCAATTCGGACCTAATAGACTATTTTAAATTATTCGCAAGTTGTACCATGGTGTAAGTGGTAGTGATGACTTAAAATCTCATTTAACGTTATTTGTGTTTTTGTGGTACGTAATAATTTATATGAATGTCAGTGTATAAATCACAAAATGGCGGCCTATCACTGAAACGATGCTTTTCAACTTTTCGAGAATTGATCACAATTTATTTTATTGACATGTTCAATACTTTTCTGATTTAATGTACCTAACTACACTTTTTAACATTTTGGACAAGGAATCCTGGGTAATGATATGAATGATTATAACTTAGACAATTATAAGAATATAGTTTATATTATACAATGTTATAATGTATATTAAATATTGTATGAGTGGGTGTAAAGTAGATTTAATTTAAGAGTAAATGTCGAACCAATCAAGACAGATGTAGGATTTTATATATGAAAGAGGAAGTTTATAAAAAAAAACATAGCATGATGATTATTGCAATTTTTTTCTGTCTTGGTTATGGTAATGGTAATACACCTATTGATTATAGAAAATTGGCGGTTTCAAATATGTATTAATTTTGCTTGAAAAAAAAACAAAAAACTATGTCAACTGTTTATTATAAGTTATACTACTGTGCACTATTTTGAGCTTATTTCTGTGCTACTATGAAAATGGGTTATAAATAAGTTTTTAATTATATTTTTCGATCAAAAAAATACATATACTCATTTAGAAAATAAGCAAAATGTTACGTAAATCATTTGCATAAGAATTGATAACTAATCTGATGATATTTTTATTATTTTTGTTTGGTTTTATTGAATTTGTCTACATTTTACACTGCCTTAATTCTACCAATGTGTTAATACTATGTTTTTCCTTGTGTGTGCTATGCTATACATTTTTTATTACTGGATAGCGCTCACTTAAAAGTGTATATGTTACGGCTAATACCCGAAGTTTTAGCCAGCTAAAACTAGGTTTAGCCGCACTTCGGGTATTAGAAGTAACATATATATACAATGGGATGCAAACTGAGGAACTAATGGCGCCACAAGCGTTTTTACTAAAATCGTTTTGATTGGTTGTTTCAAATATCAAATGTCATTTGTAACATATTTTAACCAATCAAAGTATTGATAGCGGTTAGATCGCCACTGGCGCCATCTGCGATTAGCTTTGCGTTCCCAACCCCATTAAAAACGGTTGTAATATTTTTATAAAATAATCTTCAGAAATCTTTTAGAATATACTAAATGATCTATTTTTGTTGGAATTCGATTCAATTCTTTTATCTATATATAGCTACTTAAAATGCTCTGTTACCTAGAAAATGTATTCTGTGATTCAGTATTTTCGATGCATTTTCAGATAGACTCTTTGAATATCTAAAAACAAACAAATTAGCTGAAATTTAAAAAATAAGCTAATTTTGATCATTCGACATAACCATAGACTAATTGTGTCGATACTTTTTTAATATATGTTGTGATTGTGACAGATGGTGGCTAAGGAATAATCTCTATTCTGCTGTTACTCCCGTACTTTAGCGAAGACGAAGTTTATTTTTATTTTTTCACGCAACCAGAAATGCTGAAACTTTCTCCTATCAATAAAGGGAACTTCCTTATTCCTTATTGCTTAAAAAAATTCAGCCAATTAGATTTTTTCAGACATTCCCCATTCTTGTTGTTTTGACGCACACTATAATATGACGGTAAGCGCCATCTAGTAACAAAATTGTAATCGTCGAAATGGTGCCCTAAGTTTTCTTTTAAGAATGAGGGCTTTTCAAAATGACAAAAAACTGTACGCTCGATAGATGGCGTTGATAAAAATGTATGTGTCAAATGTGATATTTTTTTACTAAACTTCGAAGAGTACTCAGGTAGGCAGGCAGATGTAACCCTAAAATGTTTCTTTTGGGCAGATGTCAGCCAACGAGCGCTTACTTGCCTCTTTGGTACAGGCCGTTTATTTTTAAAAGCCAATTTTGACACTTCTCTTTCCATCAACGCCATCTAGTGAGGGAAATAGTTCCTATTTTTATTTTTTAGCCCTCATAAATAAATACAAGTTTTTAAGATAACAATAACACTCGAATAACTATATTTACTTTCACCATTTTTATTTAGCTTCTTTTTTTTAATGTCATATTTATTAGTTAATAAGTGACCGATTTTCAAAACCCGTACATTATTAAGTACAAGCCTTTTTTATAATGTACCGACAAAATAGATATGACGTTTTAATGCAATTACTGTCTATCCAATCTCTTAGGTGCCTACAACACGTTTCGAGCTTATTGGCGGCTCGGACGGAACATCGCGCGGGACAATGTTCAGAACACAATTTCTATGTAAGGGTTGGACCACATCTATCAGCACCGAATCGCTTTTTCCGTCGCCCTATTCTTTTCTGTTGCTCAGATCCGCCATATACATTCTGTGTACTAAGTATCGGGAATTTGTCAATAAAACAAAAAATACAAATTATTCATCTAAATTTATTTTATCGCCTTCAAAGTAGGCCCCATCGCTTGCAATACAACATCTCCACCGCTTCAGACTGAAGACTGGGTCTTCCATACATTTTTCATAGGCTATTTGCGGTATGGCCTTTAGCTCATTCAGCGAATTTTCTTTTATGGCTTCTATCGACTCAAAACGTTTTCCTCGAAGTGGTAATTTTAACTTGGGAAATAAAAAAAAGTCAGACGGAGCCATATCAGGTGAATACGGTGCTTGGTCGAGAACTTTTGTTGAATTTTTCGTTAAAAACTCTTTCACTATAATGGCTGTGTGTGATGGTGCATTATCATTTTCCATTGTAAAAATCGCCGAGGACTCAAAACTATCACCAACAAAAAGTGTAGTTTAAAACAAATTAAATGACAGATCCCGCTCAAATTTTGCGCGCTTAATCAGTACAGTGCTACCAACATGCAGTAAAAAAATTACAACGACCTCTTTTACGCGGGTCTTTTTATTGACATATTCCCGATACTTTTTACACAGAGTAGTATAATATAATAAGTACTACAAGGTTATTTTTAGTTAATACAAAACCTCTCGTTGGGTTAATCAGACCATCAAACTGAACAACTTTCATTACGGGACCAACCTTGAAATCGCGAAAGAAGAACAGTTGTTTCATACATTTCGATGGAGTAGTGTAGGATTGTACTTTTGTATGGAACAGGAAATCCTACCCTACTCCATCGAAATGTATGAAACAACTGATTTTTTTCTTCATTAAAAGATAACGTTAAAAGTTTGGTTCCATAATGAAAGTTGTTCAGTTTGATATTTTATTAGATTGAGAGATTATAGTATTGAGACTGAGACCCGATATTTAATCGGGTAACAATAAATTCCCATTTTGGGTATCAAAAATAGTGAAATACTAACTGGGCGACGGACTGAGGGCGACTACAAATGTTGAAAATAGTTGACTTTAAAATACAAATTAAGCAACTAGTTATTCAGAACGGGCGACCAAATTACTATTTGGGCGACAACCTTAGGGCACACAAAACATTTAAAATTTGGCATATATTTTTTTTTAAAAAGATTATTAGTATCCTTATCGAGATGACAAAAATACCATATTGGGCAGCTTAAATCAGTTATATAGTTACCTTCTTGGTATAATAGTTGCCCACTCAGTATTTTTGTCACTCATTTAGAATTTTCACTGCTAACTTAAATTATTTGTCTCCCACATGTTCTCGCCCGTTTTACGTATTTTTTGTAATCCACAGTTAGTCGCCCGTTTAGTTATTCGTCACCCAAAAAATAAACCGCTGCCCGGTTTAGTATTTAAGTATCCCATTAACAGTCGCCTTTAATTATTTCCAGTCACCCAATTAATTAATTCCCATTTTTTTAAATATATAAGTAGTATTCAGTTGTCTAGCACCCATATTACAAACTTTGCTTAGTTTGGGGCTAGATGGCGCTGTGGGAAATTGTCTAAACATTTATTTATTTATTATTTGTTAGAGCGAGAAAGGTAGCGGGAATGCGATCGCCTCGAGGATTCAGCTGCGTGCTGTGGCATTCGCTCTATCTTTCTCGCTCTAGCAAATGGTGTCTCTGAGCGACAAAAAAAGGACAGAGCGACGGAAAAAAGCGATAACGTGCCGACAGATGTAGTCCAACCCTTAGTGGGTTAAAGAGGCGAGTAGTGGGGTATGCACACGCGCATAGTGGCAGTGGCTAACTTCAGAACCACCAATAAGGATGAAACGCATTATATGTTAATTTAAATATAACCTAATATATCTAGACTTAAGAGGGGATTGTTATTTTACTTAGAAATACTGAGAAGAACGTTTATATTATAAATCTGATGAGTTTTTTTTCAGAACTAGGAAAATGAGCAAATAAATTGTATTTAATTAGGTAGTTGTATATTTAATGCACTTATTATTTTAAGTATTTGTTGTTAACACTAGTGAACAGAAACGGTACCTACCTTCATTTGTGTGGGGAAAAATCAATTTTATTATTCAAATTAGAGCTGACTTTTCAATGCTGAGATAAGACTTTGTTTGATTGCGTATTATATTGCCAAATGTTTGTCATACATTTGTCAGTCATAGTTTATAAATGAATTTAATTCGGTTACTAATTAAACTGACAGATATCTGTTATCTGAGGCAGGGGGGTTCGCACTCCGCGTTTAAACTTTTACATTAGCCGTTCATGGCTGACTCAGTCGAGCCAGCGCACGAGGGATGTCATGTGTCGGTTGAGACAGAGCTACGCGACATAAAGAAAAGCGATTTTGAGGCGCTTATGATAATAGGCACGCAGCGCTGTGCAATTTGAAAGTGTACTTTATTGCCGTGCAGCGAGAGTAGCTTATTATTTGATTGTCCTCGCCCGGATGGGCTTCTGTACGTTAGTACTATTATGCCTGAGGATATCAATGTCTGGGGATTGAAAAGTCAGCCCTTAGATTACTAAAGTGGTAACTGCTTACCTCGTTGTTAAGGTCTACAACATACTGCCAATTTTCATTAAGCTGTTATTTTCAAATGTTATCTTGTTTGTTGTCACCTATCAGGGCCTGTGCCATACTTGTTTCAACTTATAATCTAATGTCGTCTTAGTTTTTAATTACGATCCTTTTGAAATAAGTACCGCAAAGGCGGATAGTTTTTAAAAAGTTAATTTAGTTCAAACTGGATAAACCTTAAAGTCCCGCAATGTCGAAAGCATGTATATTGTATTACATACAGTGTATTACATTACACTGTATTCAGGGCTAGTTAGGGCCCTAATTCAGAATACATTGCTTTCTTTGAGCTCCTTTTTAGCAAGTGATACAATCAAAACAAGCAATGTATTCTGAATTAGGGCCCTACCTAACTAGCCCTGAATACCGTGTAGTGTAATACCCGCATTATACCTGTTTGCACTAAACTTAAGAGTCGCCTAAGTTCTTGTCTAATTTGTTTAGTCTACCTACTCCTAGTGAAAAATTTGCTTGCTTACTCCACTTAGGAGATTCCTAACTTTATGAGCCCGAATAGGAAGCGCCCAACGCGTAAGGCTTAAGTAGTATTTTTGTGTTACAGTATAGGAGTTAGGCACACGTAGTACTTATTAATAGGTACCTATTTAGAATTCAGGTACTTGTGTCTCCCTTTTAATATTTAATGGATTTCCACTATGCCACTTACACAAACCGATTACGTACTCATAGGATAGTGTCCACTTAGTATCACTCAAAATTAATTCCCAGTTTGGGCCATATTATTCAGTGTTGTTCCTGGCAAAACTCAAAAATTGCCGTAAAACGCCAAAAATTCTAAATAATTGCCGTATTTTCGAAAAATACACCAATTTTGGCAATGAAAATTGTCGTATTTGTATGGACAGCGTTATAAAATGGTGCCGTAACTCGAGTCAAATTCGATTGGGATTACCGTAGAATACGGCAATTGCCGTATCAAGAACAACACTGATATTATTTTATCTAAGATACGATACAATCCACCTTTGCTAAATACTTCGTTTTTTAATCACAATGGGTACTGAAAAAATGAACAAATAAAATAATAAAAATAAACATGAGGCCACTTTATAAACTTCGTTACGAAAGGTTATTTTTTCCTTGCATTGTTTTGTTGATACAAAAACAAGCAAAGAAGGGTTTTAAGGTCGAAAGGCTTCGTATTTTGGTTAAATGAGCGAATCATAAAGGATCGTGATTAAAACGTAGGATTCTTTATACTTTATTTGAATTTTAATACTTATAAATACTTCTTTCGGACAAAAAAAATACAATACTAAGAGAAACTTTATTCGGGAATGAATTAAAAATTAATGATTGACGTTAAATGTAAATAAATGAATAATCAGATTGTTTTATATATTATTATTTAGATATTAAATTTCTGTCATTTGAAATCATTGTTTTATTCCAATCCTTGCAACATTAGAATAGTAGGTAAAGCTTTGTATAGACTAGTCCATTTTGGCGTATCAGATCACCGTATCTTTAACATACATCGCCAGTTTGGTTGGGCGTGCGTTGAAGTAATATCAACGCACGCCCAACCAAACTAGCGATGTTTAGTAAAGATATGTTGTGATCTAATACGCCAAAATGATACAAGTCTGGACAAAACTTAAGGTAGTTACTTAGAAGAAACTGCTAAATTATTACCGTGCATGAACTTTGAGGACCAGTGGCGCCATCTAGCAGCGTGCAGCGTCATCGGATACATATTCGATTGAATAATGTATTGAAGAGAAAGAACGGTAATATAGGCATTTATTACACGGTCGGTAGTACTTATATCTATTCTGTGATATTACAACAAAATTAAGAATGCCGAAAAGCTACGTGCCGGACTACAGCTGCGCCACAAAAAAAAAGTTGGAAATCTGACTTTTTGACTATGCCATGATGAAGTTTAGGAGATATGTGAGGATACGCTTCCGACCTTTCGTTCTCGAGATCCAGGTAAAAACGTCTCCACAGCGTATCCTCACATATCTCCTAAACGCAAGATCGACAAACTCTGATTCTTGGTGACGAATTCCGACAAACTAACGGCTACACACTCGAGTTATCAGATTTTCGCTACGACCTTCCTTTCTCAAGATCCAGGTAGAAAAGTCTCCACAGCATATCCTCACATATCTCTTAAACGCAAGACCGACAAAATCTGGTTTTTGTGCGACAAATTCCGACAAATTAACGGCTGCACACACGAGTAATCAGATTTTCGCTACGACCTTTCGTTTTCGAGATCTGTGTGGCTCAGCTGTAGAGACGTCTCTACAGCTGCGCCACATAGATCTCCTAAACGCAAGACCGACAAACTCTGGTTTTTGTGCGACAAATTCCGACAAATTAACGGCTGCACACACGAGTAATCAGATTTTTGCTACGACCTTCCGTTTTCGAGATCTGTGTGGCGCAGCTGTAGAGACGTCTCTACAGCTGGGCCACACGTATCTCCTAAACGCAAGACTGACAAATTCTGGTTTTCGTGCGACAAATTCCGACAAATTATCGACTTCATCATGGCATAGTCAAAAAGTCAGATTTCCAACTTTTTTTTTTGTGGCGCAGCTGTAGTCCGTCACGTCGAAAAGCTTTCAATGTTCCATGCGATTTATCAGTCGTATGTCTTCGGTCCTCGGCAACTTCAGTCGAGAAGGTATGGTTCGCAATGGGGAAGGCAACTGTCAAAATGCCGCTGCGTACGCTTGTTCCACAATAACTATGAAAACAAAGGACTTTTACTTAAAAAAGGTCGTTTTTTAGCTTCAAAATGGTTAAATTCTGTGTAATAGGCTTTAAAAATGTTGGCACTAATAAATTTCCGAAATATCTGGATATATAAAAAAAATATAAATTCTGTAAGAGTAAAAACGTCTTAATTTGGCTTTCAATTCCGGCATTTGCATTGTAGAATAGTCTTTTATATCTATTTTGGGTCAATAGTTCTTTTTCGGTAAAAAAATATACCACAGAATGAGAATAAAGGAAAATAAATAGCTTACCTATTTTCCTATAGATTTGTTCTGAACGTCTACTGTCTTAAGAACAAGCGTACACAGCGACATCTACAATTAGCTTTGCGTTGCCAACCCCAATACTTATAATACTACTAGTTTACCACAAGTTCTACATATTGTAGCACAAGTGCGTTTGGCACAAGTTCCCTGGTTTCACAAACCACAACTAGAAATTCCCCTTCCTGATCACGCTGCCTAAAAAGCAAAGACTGAGGGGCAAAATAACCAAAACGCAGAATGACTAAAATGCAGAATGACTAGAATACAAAATGACTAAAATGGATCGAGATGGAGACTAAATAACTTATTTTCAGAATGCCATAAAAATCTATGAACATACGTACCTATTTCAAACAGGCAAACTACTGTTTAGTCATTCTGTACTTAGTAGACATTTTGCTCTTTAGATATGAATTTTAGGCATTTTGCTTCGCGATCTGGAAAGGAAATTCCTACCTTGGTTCCACAAACAACAACTAGAAATTCGACTGCAGGCAGACTCGATTGATTTGGCGCTAGTTATGTACATAAGCACAAATTGACAAGTGAGTAAAGCTAGACACCAGGGGGTCAAGTCCCTTTGTTGCCCGTGGTACTACCAGTACTGCTAATGTAATCATCAAAATCGTGTTTCAATGGTGTTTGAATGGTAATGCTTTTTGACACAGTTCTTGTTCCTTAAACCCAAAACCGAAACACACGGAAACCTTCGTGGGCTTCGTGTCTCGATTTTAGGTTTAAGAAACAAGAACTGTGTCAAAAAGCATTACCATTCACACACTACTGAAACACAATTTTAACGATAACATTAGCAGACTTGACCCCCAGCACTGCAAATAAGACCCACAGATCCACGGATGTGTGATGGAAGTACAATATTAAATGATATGACTATACCAGTGCCACATTCAAGTGACTTTTATCATGGCGTTAATCTGTGCTCAGGTACACAACTGGCGCCATTGCGGAATACCAAATAAAACTTGTGAGCGTTGGAATATTCAGTTTTTTATTTCTTTGATTCACGACATGACATCAACCAAACCTAGGGTTACCAGATAGTCAGCATTCGTCTGGATTCTCCCGGAATTTCAAGTCATCTCCCGACTCCCGACAAATCTAAAAATCTACCTGGAAAATCAGATGTTCCGAAAGTTCTCTAGAAAGCAATAATTTTCGCGGATGAAACCACAGTTACAAGATTAGTGGATAGAACTGACTAAAAATCGCGCTGCGCGGCCATTTTATTTTACAATAGACAGTCGTGATTACAAGATTAGTGGATGAAACTCACTATAAATCTTTTTCTTACTATATACAGGCATTTAAGTTACATATTTATTGTAAATATTTATTCCTCCCGATAACAACCACAAAATCCCGACATTTGCAAATTTTCTCCAGATATTTTGGACTTCCGATCTGGCAACCCTAGCTAGCCAAACCCAGAGACAACAATTGTATACTTAGGTGCCGGCGTGGTGCCGGGCATATAATGCAGATATTAGACGGTTCATCAAAAATGCTTCATTTTCGATGAATAGTGACCAGTGAACGACTTTTTGTATTTAGACACTAAATGTAAAATGAATGTAGTATTTCTCATTTCTCACAAAATTTCGCAGCAACAGGTTTTGCGTGATAATTTTGATTAAAGAATTAAGAGTTAATTAAAGAGAAAAAAAATGCTTGCATGCACTGCTTGTATGCATGTTGCATGATGCGGGTTGAAAAAAGTCTAAAAACGAAAAATAAAGGCATTTTAAAATAAACACAAATAAGTTACTGACGACATGCCGTTCACTGCAGTGAATGGCACTGTTTACACGCTTCATTTATTGTTCATTACCGATGCGATGACCGATGCCCGATGAAAGCGCACCGGCGGCGTCTAGTGACTTTCATCAAAAAGGCGCATCACTGATGAATGATGAATCGCATAATTAGGGTCCCCCCACCCCAGACCTACCGGTTTCCGTTCTTTGCTTTGATGATACACCCCCTTTGATGATAATGATGACACCCACAACCCTGTTCACAATTTATATAAATATGCGATCGATTTATTTTTAGCAATCGGAGACCATGTTCAGGGTGGCATATCTCCCAGAAGCTTCCTACTTCGCAACCCAGACGATGATATTTGATAACACCAAGCTAATGGCTATCTTGCCAATTTGGTCTGGTCCAAATATGCGAAAGATTGAAAATGACACTGGTTGGCCGGCGTTCTAAACAGCAAGTAGAACAGCAAAGCAAAGAAACGAAACCGGTAGGTCTGGGGGGACCCTTACAAGAGTTTTTTTTTTTATTGTTTACGAGATACAAATTTTAAGGTTAGATTGTTAGATATTAATTATATGTGCACAATCAAGGCTTCGTCATCCAAACAAACTTTTTTTTTTAAATTGTATAACTTTTGAATATTGTCATCTTTATGAAGGATTTGAACAGTGTTCTTTATGTTTTTGATTTCTTCTCTGAGTCGTAATATTTCTCTCCTCTGTTTCTTACAAATTTTGTATAATCTTAATTCCCTAGGAGTCATTTCACTCAATTTTGATCTCTCTTTCTGTCTTTTCGTAACAGATGGTGACTCGTGTTTTATTTGCAAAACCTGTTCTTTACCCTCATTTGATATTGGTGAATTCTGAAAACAAAAATGCAACTCTTAATAAAGAATGGAATATTCACAGAAATAGCAATCAAATATAATAATAATAACTATCTAGAAAGATAGAATATTTTCACTAATCCTAACAAAAATACACATTTCGGTTTTGGCAGAAGTAATAAATTAATTATAGATATTATTCAAGGGTAGATCTAGGATTTGGATAGTTTTCTGTGAGGGGCACAACGGGCAAATGAGCAAAAAAATCCTATATGTACTATGAATACTGAGATGGAATCTCCACAGTACACAACGAGGACACAAGCCTCGAGAGGTAAGAAGTAAATATGAAATAGCTGTGTGGAAGGCAACTTTTAATTTTTATTAACTTTTTACAGTTGAAGAATCACTATGTGGCAATAATAAACAGATTTGACTTAGTGAATTGTTGTTTATTTATAGTTAAACTAAATATTAACAAGTGTTTAAGAAGTATTTGAATATGCGAAAAGATCACCAGTTGTCAAAAGTAGGAAAATCTATCAACAAGTAATTTACCATGGTTACTACCATAGATATACAATAGAGAACTAAAGAGCTATCTATAGTATATAGTCTCTTTACACCCTCCGAACTTTTAAGAATTTTTAAATTCTCTTTAAGCCAATCTTTCCACTTAGTTCTTCTAATTTTGGGCCAAAGAGTGGCTTGGTACACATGTCAGCCAGCTGTCTCGCAGAAGGTACTTGTTTGACTTCAAATTCTTTGTTAGTAACACATTCACGTACAAACAAGTGCTTCAACTTAATGTGTTTGGTCCTCTTATGGTACTCATACTTAGGATTGTGAGAAAGTTTCACAGCCGATTCGTTATCTAGGTAAAGCACCGGTTTTTCCAAGTTGGCCAAGTGTTTCAACAGGCTGTTCAGCCACAAAATTTCTTGTGCTGTCTCACTGGCTGCGATGATTTCCGCTTCAGTTGATGAGAGAGACACGACAGTTTGTCGTTGGCTTTTCCAGCTAATAGCTGCTCCTGAGAGTAGACACACCATTCCAGTTGTGGATCTCCCTGTTGTTTGATCTCCTGCAAGATCAGCGTCAGAATAGCACACTAAATTATTTGGGGTGTCTGCAGTGTGTCTATATACTAAGCCTTTATCAGTAGTTCCTTTCAGGTAGCGAAAGATCCGTTTCACTAGCAAGACATCAGTTGTTGTGGGTGCCTCTAGAGATCTGGATGCTTTGCTCACAGCGTAAGCTATATCTGGCCTTGTGCCCTCTGCTAAGTAGGTAAGTGCTCCGACAGCCTGTCTATATGGAAATTCTGGTCTATATCCACTAGGTTCTGTGTCGTTGACACTTTCTTTTGTTATTGGAGTCGGCGTTGACTTGCTGTTCACCATACCAAACTTCTCAAGGACCTTTCGTGTATAGGCTTGTTGGCATAGTGTTATTCTTCCTTTTTCTGCTTTAATTTCCATGCCTAGGAAGTAAGAGGCAGGTTTAGTCGTTATCTTAAAACGAGTTTTAATTTCATTGATGAAGTCATCTCCAGCAGCGACTGTGTTAGACGCCACAAGTCCGTCATCAACATAAAGACCGATTAAAACTTTGGACTGTCCTTTAACTCTAATGTATAGACAAGGATCGGCTTCACTTTGTTTAAAATCGCTTTTTAAAAGAAATTCAGCAATGCACGTATTCCAGCATCGTGGTGCTTGCTTCAGTCCATATAAGCTGCGATTTAATTTGCATACCCGCTTTGTTCCATCTTGGAAGCCTTCGGGCTGTTTAACATAAATTTCTTCTTCAACTGTGCCATTAAGGAAGGCTGTTGATACATCAAATTGACGTAGGTTCAAATTTTCTTTAATGGCGATCGCTATGATTGCTCTTATAGTGCTGAGTCTGGCCCCAGGACTAAACGTCTTATCGTAGTCGACGCCTTCTTGTTGTGAATAACCTTTTACAACTACCCTGGCTTTAAATTTGTCGATAGAGCCATCTGGATTCATTTTCAGTTTGTAAACCCATTTGCATGGTAGTGCTCTTCGTCCTTTAGGTAATTCTACTAAGTCCCAGGTGCTATTTTCTTTCAGTGAGTTTATCTCGCTCAGCATGGCTTTGAGCCATTCTTCCTTGTTAGGTGAGTCCAAGGCTTGTTTATAAGTCATTGGATCTTCAGGTAAGTTTTCTACTTCAGCAACAGCTGCCAGTACGAAGTCATCATACCGTTGTGGCGGTTGTATTGCTGATCTGTCTCTAAGATTGTAATGATTCGGTTCAGGTTCTTGTTCGATTTCAGCTACATAGTCATTGACAAGAGCTTCGTGTTCAGATATTTCATGATACTCTTCATTGTCACTGTCAGTTGCTTGACCATTAACGACTTCTTGTTGATTATCATCATGCTGAGTAGATTCTGCGTCTACGACATTTTCGAAGCGATTATTGTCTTCGTCTTCGATGTCTACTTGCATGCTTTTTCTTTCTGAATCCGAATTACAAATCTTGTTTTCATTATATGTCAATTTGTTGATTTGAACGCTGATGTCAATCTGTTGAGTAGAGTTTGAGTAATAGTTTGCTTTTACAACTTTTACATCTTTGGAAATAAATGTTTTGCGTTTGGACGAAACGAAGACCCTGTAGGCTTTGCTGGTATCAGAGTATCCAACAAACAGTCCTGGTATAGCTTTGGAGCCAAATTTATGACCTCTGGGCCCTTTATTCAGTATGAACGTTTTGGATCCAAAAGGATGGAGATGAGAAACACAGGGCTTTCTTAACACCCATTTCTCGAATGGTGTTTTGTTTTCAATAGCACTGTTCACACTTCTATTGGACAGGTAGTTTGCTGTGCAGATTGCTTCTGCCCATAATTGCATTGGTGCATTTGCGTCAATAAGCATAGCTCTGGCTTTCTCCAATAATGTTCGATTCTTCCGTTCAGCGATACCATTTTGGTGTGGGGTATAAGGTGCGGTCAGTCTTCGCGCAATTCCGTGTTCCCTTAGATAGGCTTGGAATTTCCCGTTGATGTATTCCGTACCATTGTCCGTTTGCAAATGTTTGATTTTGTTGCCTGTAAAGTTTTCCATTTCTTGTTTATACTCTTTGAACTTATCAAGGACTTCTGATTTGTTCTTCAAAAAATAGACCCGTCCGTACCTACTGTAATCGTCAATAAAAGTTACAAAGTATTTGTTTTTTCCCTGAGATGGTGTACTAATTGGACCACATACGTCACTGTGTACAATCTCTAGACGTTCAGTAGTTCTGGATGTAGTTCGTTTAGGAGGGCTTGGCACTCGAGTTAGTTTTGATTGAATGCAGGTTTCGCAATCTGACAAAGTCTCATTTTTATTAAAGTTTAATCCAATTAATGTCTCATCGTTGAGAGCTGTGTGGAGGTCTTTGTCGTTCATATGTCCAAACTTTCTGTGCCAGTCTTGTATTGTGTTTGTAGAACTTGTTGCAGACGTTGCTGTAAAGCTTCTTTCAATGTTTGGCGATCTAACGTAGTAGAGGCCATTTGATTTTTCTGCTGTCATCAGCAATTTTCCTGTTTTATTGCGTATGACTGCTTTGTCTTTATCAAACTTCACTGTGGCACCGTGATTGGTCATACTAGACACTGAGAGTAGGTTAACAGAGAGTGCGGGTACAAATAGTGAGTCTTCTAGATGAATTCTTTGCAGTTTGTTTTTCAAATTCAAAGTAACTCTGCCTTCTCCTTTGATATCAGCAGAATGATCTTCTGATGCAAAGTTGAGTTTTCTTGACACTGACTTCATGTCTTTGAAGTATTCACGTTGATGTGTCATGTGAGATGTGCAACCGCTATCAAGTACCCAATCGTTTTGATTATTCCTGTTCAAGGTAAGAAGACACTCTTCAGCATAGTTAGTTGTTGGAGTGAGAGATTTGTTGGACTTCATCTCTTTTTCTTCCAGCAGTTTGAGCATATTTTGTGTGTCTTTTTCTGAAATATATTTCTTCCAGTTTTCTTGCAGACCTTACAAAAAGTATAGAGTGCGTTTTCTTCTTGGGTTTGCTGACCAGGATCGTACTGTTCATCATTGTGATGTCGAGCTTCACTCTCTTCTATAATTTTAATTTTAAGTTCTTCTGGTTTCGGCAGGATGTCGCGTGACTCTATGGCAACACGAAAATTTTCGTATTCTGAGGATAGACTATATAACATCATTATCGTCAACAGATCCTCGTTTATGTTTACATCCATATCCGCCAGTTTGTCAACTGTGTCCATCAACTTGTTTAAGTGTGCACGCACATCGTTTCCTTCTAGTTTTGTAAGAATTAGTTGCTTGAGAAGGGATGCTTTACGTGCGGGACCTTTGCTAGCATAAATTTCTTTAAGTTTATCCCAAAGAGCCTTTGCAGAAGTGCACTTTTTAATTTCCTTTAGCTGTGAGGGGGCGATTTTAAGGATTAGCTCTGATTTCGCCTGTCTGTCACCCTCAACGGCTTCGGCACTCGCGTTTGGGGCTAGAGGAATAGTGACATACTTCCATAAATTGTTTTTCACTAATATTGCTTCCGCTTGGATTGCCCATGTGTCGTAGTTATCTTTTTCAAGTGGATCTATGTGGTATGTCCTCGGCATGTTTGTAATAGCACAAAGAACGTTTCACTTGATTCGTCTGATTTTTGTTTGTATACGCTCTGCTACCATATTAACTTTTTACAGTTGAAGAATCACTATGTGGCAATAATAAACAGATTTGACTTAGTGAATTGTTGTTTATTTATAGTTAAACTAAATATTAACAAGTGTTTAAGAAGTATTTGAATATGCGAAAAGATCACCAGTTGTCAAAAGTAGGAAAATCTATCAACAAGTAATTTACCATGGTTACTACCATAGATATACAATAGAGAACTAAAGAGCTATCTATAGTATATAGTCTCTTTACAATTTTGCATAGCAAGCCCTTGTGTCAGACTCTGTCGAAAGCCTGTTGTATATCCAAGAAGACTGCAGAGCAGATATCTTTCTTTTTCACGAATACATTAAATATAATACTATCTGTGACATATACTTGTATATCACAATATCACTTACCCTATTTAAGGAATGTGCAATAAAAAATACTTGAGAAGTATGGTCAGTTTGTATACAAATATTCTTTCCATAAGTTGAGTACCTACAGCCCTCACAAAATAACTTGACCCATATTCTAGTACAGTCCGTTCGCTCAGATAGTGTCGCCCTTTTATCGTGCTGCTTCTTGTCAAAAGATGCCGCCGCATAAACAAAGGATACCGCGTGCGGCGTACACCCGCAAGTCAATTTGGATTTTGGCAGTTTACATAGAAGTGCCTAGTGAAAGGTTGTGTTTGTTACCGGTATTCCTGTCTCTGAACACAAGTGCTTGCCGGTGTACCGACACTATCTAAGCAAACGAACTATACCACGTAACTTGCACAGTAGCAATTTTAGGTACAAAAAAAATTTTTTTATAGTATGGACTATATTATATTGAGTAAGCTCTAGTATGTTTTTCCTATGTTTACTTATTATGTTAGTACATCTAGCTACATGATAAAGGTGGTATGCTAAGATTTCAATTCATCAAACACGAGGTGGCCGAATGAGGCCGGACAACAATGAAAAATCTATTGTCTCATTTTGACTGGCTTGACATGTTAAATTATAATGTAAGTACATACCACAAATTTATTTTCCTGTTCATTCATTACTTGCTCTTCTACACTTAGGTCAGGAAAAGCATACTTGCTTAGTTTTTGTCTTTTATTACCAATAAATTGTGAGTCACTAAAGTGTCTCCCACATAAAACTTTGCTGGCTTTATGCAGTGACTTTAAAGATTCATACGTCCAATCGTCGGCGTCATCAGGCCAACAATATTTAGCCCAAGCGTATGCCCTAAAATAAAATAAAATAGATGATTAAGTCATATGTTTTAAGGGGTAGAAATTATGACAGTTTGATAAAATAATTGGTAAGAACCTTGAGAGAAGAAAATTGAACAGAACAGATTATAACCTACAATCTGGGGCCCTACCGCCTAACTCAAAGCTTTAGCCAGAGTGATAGCTAGACTATATCCATCCTTGTCATATCATAACACGATGACAAGGACGGACAGTGCACTGACGTCATAAACCAAAGCCAGAGTCAAAGCAAGAGAGTTAGGCGGTCCGGGGGCGGGTCAAGTTAACTCGGCACCCGAGTCGTAAGTGACTTTTCTTATCATTCACATATTGTGCTGCAAGTGCTGTTACTATATCATTCCACTATCATATTTCCTATTTAATCTGAACCATTAATTACACAGCCATTAAGGTATCAAACCAAAAAGTTGTCTTGTGTGAGAAAAAATCATTCCATCCAGGTGCTGAGTTAACTTGACCGGCAAGTTCTTTAACTAATTAAAAACCACTCAGTTCACAGATGAATGTGATAAAAAAGACATACCAAAGAAAACTAGCAATCTACTTTTCTTTGATATGTTTTTTTTTCCCCAAAAAGCAGTAGCAATATTTCAGATTATCTGTCAAATGAGACAGGTCGCTAAAATTTTTAATTAGACAATCAGCCTGCGGGTTGTACTTACTTGGTTACATTAGTGGTTCCAGGATGTGGGAACGTGTGATATGTCACACTCATGTTTTCGGCACGAGTTTTTCCGCACTTACAACATTTACGATGCTTGTGTACAGACATTTTGCGGCGTCAGTTTGCGGCGATGATATCAAAAACAGTTACGCACGGTTATAATACGCAGAACAAAAAACGTCCTTTTTAAACAAACGTCCTTGGCTCCACAGATTACTAATTTGTAGCAAGCTAAAGTCCAAAGAGAATATAATCACTACGTTTACTATTTACTTGGCTCCTTGCGTTGTAACAAAGAGTAAAATAATCGTTGTAATTTGTAATTTTAATACCTAACCTAACACTCAAAAATGCTAAAATAAAAACACAGTCAGACAAAACAACCGATCCGAGATGTGGATCCGAATCCCGATCGGGCAATCGCCAACAAACATCGAGCGCGGGCGGGCCACGGACGTCAAAAGACTAGGGATGCTCAATTTCGATTCAATTAATCGATTATTCCTTGTAAAATTATTAAGAACTAATCGATTAAACAAAGAATTCAAATAATCGATCTGATCGATTATATTACGCCGATTAATCGATATTCGCATCTTCCAGTTGAGTTGAGGTATACAGCCTCTGTCGGCCAATATAGCAAGGGCGGGCAGTTTTTGCTATTGACCCTTGTTAACGAGATGGCTTTCCATCGGATTAAAGCAAGGTTTTAAACCATATTTACGTTCATGGAACATCTTCTTCTTCTTCCTCGTATCCTCATGACTGAGGGTCGCGACAGCATGAGCTCACTCGGTGTATGAGGGCCCTCCATTCCATGCGGTACGGTTTTCGGCCATCCGGATAGATGTCTGCATGTCAGTTTGGCAGACCTCTTTAACTGCATCGGTCCATCGGGTCGATGATCTTCTATGGCTCCTCATAGAACATACGACGCGTGGAAAAATGTTTGTAAAATGTTTTCTTGTAAAGATGTTTTCTAAAAAACACTTAAAATTAAATGCGAAACCCGATAATATTCAAACAATATAATTTCTTTTTAAATCAAAGTATTACCATACAGACATCATTTTATACAGACCGATCCGTTTTCATTGCGGCCCAATATTTATTTTTGTTTAAAGAATATGCCTTTTACCATGGCACTCTACCCTGTTCAGATATGCAATAATCGGCGAAATTAGTACGAATGTCATTAGCGACTTAATGTTTTTTGCAGTACGGTAACGGTCCTATTTAGTGATGTAACATGAAAAAAAACAATTTTGGTTCAAGAATATAATTTTTGGAAAATCAATGTTTTATTTAATCAAATCAATAAATTATATTTGTTTTTTATTCTTCGTCAGTGTCACCAGATATGAATTTAATTTTTTACCTAGATTTTTATTTTATTATTTCCCAACATGATACAATATAAGATTATTTTTCCCTAGCGCGATTTTTTGTTCCCCAAAATATTACGTTTTGTATGAAGAACAGATTTTTTTTTTTTTCAATTATTAAAATTTTCCACACAATGGGGAAACCCCCCAATCTGGAGACACCCGAATATACATAAACCGAATGAAGATTTCACCCTGCTCCACGTCTATAAATGCTGCCAACTGTTGAAAACTTGGTACTTTTAAACCAAAAAAGTAATGAAGGTTCAAAAATGAACTCGTAAGTATTATTATTTAACGAAAACTTCCTTCATTATAAATTTTGATTTCTGTACTCGTGAAAAAAACATGCTTCAGAAAAATAAATTTCACGTTAGAAAAAAAAACTGTTTTTTTACAACACTATTTCTGTAACAGGAGGACCCAAGGTGACAGTAACACTTAAGCTCCGGCCAAACCGACGCGAGCGAATCGCGCGCGTCGCTCATTTTGACAGATTTTGATCACGTAACTCAAAGCAATAGCCATAGCCATAGCCATTGCCATAGCAATTTCTTTGACAATGGCTATGGCTATGGCTATCGCTTTGAGTTACGTGATCGCACTCGCGAATTTCGCACGGAATTCGCCTCAGTCTGTACGAAGCTTTAAGTTTTGGGCCTTCGTTTTAATGAATAAAATTTCGCAATATGCAACATGTTTACTATATCTACGGATAAATTGACACCGATTAATCGATATAATGAGGGCGTATAATCGATTAATCTAAATCGACACAGTTGAACTAATCGATTATCAAATAATCGATTATTTCACTACAAAAGACGCCAAAAGTTGACGTGTTAATTGTCATGGCAACACTATTGATGTCAAATAAATATCGATACCTATATTTTTTCGTTATCACCATAGACCACAGAACAAATATACTCAGGGGGGTCTTTATGTTGATGACGGACTTGTGGCGTCTAACACAGTCGCTGCTGGAGATGACTTCATCAATGAAATTAAAACTCGTTTCAAGATAACGACTAAACCTGCCTCTTACTTCCTAGGCATGGAAATTAAAGCAGAAAAAGGAAGAATAACACTATGCCAACAAGCCTATACACGAAAGGTCCTTGAGAAGTTTGGTATGGTGAACAGCAAGTCAACGCCGACTCCAATAACAAAAGAAAGTGTCAACGACACAGAACCTAGTGGATATAGACCAGAATTTCCATATAGACAGGCTGTCAGAGCACTTACCTACTTAGCAGTGGGCACAAGGCCAGATATAGCTTACGCTGTGAGCAAAGCATCCAGATCTCTAGAAGCACCCACAACAACTGATGTCTTGCTAGTGAAACGGATCTTTCGCTACCTGAAAGGAACTACTGACAAAGGCTTAGTATATAGACACACTGCAGACACCCCAAATAATTTAGTGTGCTATTCTGACGCTGATCTTGCAGGAGATCAAACAACAGGGAGATCCACAACTGGAATGGTGTATCTACTCTCAGGAGCAGCTATTAGCTGGAAAAGCCAACGACAAACTGTCGTGTCTCTCTCATCAACTGAAGCGGAAATTATCGCAGCCAGTGAGACAGCACAAGAAATTTTGTGGCTGAACAGTCTATTGAAAGACTTGGGTGCTTTACCTAGATAACGAATCGGCTGTGAAACTTTCTCATAATCCTAAGTATGAGTACCATAAGAGGACCAAACACATTAAGTTGAAGCACTTGTTTGTACGTGAATGTGTTACTATGTTACTAACAAAGAATTTGAAGTCAAACAAGTACCTTCTGCGAGACAGCGTGGCTGACATGTGTACCTAGCCACTCTTTGGCCCAAAATTAGAAGAACTAAGTGGAAAGATTGGCTTAAAGAGAATTTAAAAATTCTTAAAAGTTCGGCAGGGGGGGCACTCTTTGAACAACCGAAGTGGAAGAAAAAAGGAGCGTCATCTCTAAACTTTAACCATCAACTTTTACAAAAAAGTCTTCAAGATTGCCAAAAGATGTCTCTGCAGTCCGACTTATAAAATATGCAAAATAAAATAAATTGATTACGAAGACAGTACCAATATAATTAGTAAATTCGACACTTGAAGTAATGTCTCAGTAGCATAGCGGATATCTACTCAACCTACGTATACAAGACACTGCCATCGATCGACAAATTCCGAGTTCGATCCTCACTAAGTTCACATTTTTGCTTTTTGTGTTTTTTGTTTCGATTTACTCTTTTTTATTTATATTTTTGTTTTATGTAAAGAAATTATTACCAAAATGACAAAATATATATACGAAAAAACACATTTTCAGCAATTATAATTTCATGCATTTCTTTTCATTAGTTCCGCTCAAACCTCCAGAGGCGCTGATGGCCTTTCAAATCAGTGTTTCAAAATATTGCCACGAGTTGGCGCTCTTTTCCCAATATATTATTTTACTCTTTGAAGTTCGGAGGGTGTAAAGAGACTATATACTATAGGTAGGGTTGCGTTCAGAGGCTTAGAGTGCAGTTAAAAAACAAGCACATGGTTGTTTTTTAACTCACTCTAAGGTTAGGAACGACCAAGAACTTTAAATGTCAATGTCAATACAAAGTCTTTATTTTCCACTTGGAATAGGAATAATTTAAACTTTCCTTCATTCAAAATCAAATAAAAACTGTTTTTCTACGACGCTACCATGATTTATTTGAAAATTAGACACAAAAACATCAAAATACAAAATAATGTCAAATGACATTGACAGTTTTTCTATAGACAAACGTCAGAGCGTTTTACAACCATCAATTTTGATGGTTGTTTGGTTGCAACGCTCTGACGTTTGGAACGGGAAAGTTGTAACAACCGAACGTCACGCTCTAATGTTTGGAACGGCGTTAGAGCTTCCGGTTGCAGTCGGAGCGTACGTGAACGCAACCTAGCTCTTTACTTCTCTATTGTATATCTATGGTAGTAACCATTGGCAAATTGCTTGTTGATAGATTTTCCTACTTTGACAACCGGTGATTTTTTCGCATATTCAAATACTTCTTAAACACTTGTTAATAAGAATTAACCTAAGCGTAATATTAATAACAAATAAATTCTCTATGATTATGCATTTTTTATTTAATTTTAGAAGATAATTTTAGTTGAACATGGCCAAAAAACTTGAAGCCAAGTTTATATTCGTGCTACTATCCCCGGCAATTGGTAATGCGCCTGGCAGCCATGATTTTAACCCATTGATATCAAAAGGAAGGATGCGCCCATCCGAATGTTTTGCTTTATAAAACTTCATACCAGCAAAATCAGCGACATCTTTTAGAACACACTCGAACTACGGCGGTAATAGAGGTGGGCAAAAAAGATTACTGAAGTGATCGATTTAGTTCAATTGGAGTTAAGACTAGTTCACTCATCTAGCACATTTGGGTCGCTAGTACTTTTAACTTTTATTAAATATTTTTATTATGGTAATTATATCAGTTTTCGATAGTATAAAAAATAAGGCCATTAATAAAACGTAAACATAACAAAATCTCAATCATGTTTATTTCAAATTAGATGTTTTTGTACTTTTTTACAGCTATACTAAACTATAAATGATTAAATATAAAGAGGAAAGATTAGTTTGTTGGTTTGATTGTTTGTAATGCATAAACTTTGTCTAATTTCAAAACTTTATCGCAATTCGCAATCACTTTCATTAGACAGATGGATGTGACACATTGCTGCATTTCTTTGGTAAGTTTTTATTTATGCCAAAAAGAAGCACCAATGTAATACATTTTAAGAGCGATTGCGATAGATTTTGAAATTAGACAATAAATGGGCAGATTTTGAAATTCTTTCACCTATTGAAAGCTACATTATTAGCGAGTAACATTAGCAGTATTTTATTTAATAAAAAAAATAGAGATCCCTATGAAAATTGGAATAATGAAACGAACCCACAGTACCTGCATAATTATATGGGAGGCAGGAGTTTCGTTTTTTGAGTTCAGTTGTTTTGTTATATGCGTGAATACGGTAAATACTTCAATCTCAATTAGCGGTATTGCCATTGCTGTCAGCTTCCGTAGTCCAGCTTTTGACAACTGTGTCATAAAAATGAGCAGAGCATATTCTTGCGTTTCTAGAAGGCTTGAAATAGGACACTTCGTTATTTTGGAATAATGCAACTCCATACATAAGTTTATTTATTCTTATGCTCCATATCATTAGGCAATCTGTAATTATTTGAATTGAAATGTAATGTAGATAATTATTTTTGCGGCGAATATGTTTCATAAGAGAAATTTCTGTACGCAGTAGGTATTCGTAATCTATCATTTCCGTTAACTCTCGTTCTTTTGCGGGCTCCAGACTCCTGCGTGATTCACGCCGTGAATTCACGCCGTAATTTTGCCGTGAAGTCGGCGTGAAAAGCATGACCGTCCACAGTCCACACTCGCTATCGTTCACAGTTTAGTTCGCGTGCTCGTCGAGAATGGACGCCGAATTATGCACTGCTATCTTTGAATTTAGCATCCCATAAAATGGTTTCGGCATGATAACACTCAATCAACACAAGTTCCTGCTCGTTCGCACAAGTGACGGTCATTTTGACGCACCGTACTCCGCAAATAAATAAAAAACCTCAAGGCACGGTACTGTTTTCACGCGCGAGTGTTGATGCGTTCGCGTTCACGGGAGGTTCGCGCACCGCGAACCCTTTGACGTGGGCGCAAATACCTACACGGAACGGGGAACAAGATGGGAACGGGCCCATGAACGGGTGCAAAAACCATCCACATTCGCGCTTCACGCCTTTCACGGGTGTTCGCGGCGCGAATTTGGAGCCCGCTTTTGAGTTAATTAGCTATGCCTATGGAACTAAATGAACTAAAGATCTTTATACGGACTCAAGTGAACTAGTTCATTTGAATCATGATGACCCATCTCTAGTGCCTCGAACAATAACTAGTAATAGTAAAATCTTTCATACTTTGTTAAAATTGTTAGACACGTAATAAAAATAATGTACTTAAAGCTTCTAACCGATGATACGATATTCCATGTAATTTTTTAACGTTTGCATCATATTTTTTGCAATCTACAAATGCACCATTCGCCATTTTTATGTCACGTCAATCACCATCTGTCTACCATAGTCTCTCGCGGATGACTGATTCGCGTTGGCCCTAAAACTGTAATTTTAGGGCCAACCAACTGGCGTCACTTCGTAGCGACGTTGACCGTGTCCTTACGCTAGTAATATAATAAGTCTATGTTTTAACCTCAAAAATGAAAAACAATTCTAAAATTTTTATATACCTAGACCCTATCTTATTAAAAATAATAATTCAATAATTAATAATAATAGATTACCTATTAGAATTTTCTTGTTTCATGACATTTTTAGTTGCGGAATACGTCAACGTGGATGTTAATGTGACAAGGTTCCAGCTCATTTTTTGCACAGGGGCCGTACCGGCTAACGAATCGAACTTCGAAAAGTCTGCCGGGTTTCAAATTAAAACAGATAAATCGAGCCCCAATTGGGCCAAAATGGCGAATTCTAATTCATGAGGTCACACAAACATCCATATCTTCCAAATAACTTCAACAAATAGTACAATATTATCTTTTTTAGTTTGAAACTCGGCAAATTTTCCGAAGCTCGATTCGTTAGCCGGTACGGCCCCAGGTAAAGTAAAAGCGAAATCGCTATTAAAATAGTACATCGTCTTCGCTCAATGTTTACTCATAAATTTAAATAAAACTTACTAGAACGGACTCTTCTTTATCCGAGTCCCAAATGCCGCCATTTATTATAACTACTTCCCCCTTCACGTCGCTACGCCCCGCTGTCGTCCAAGCGTGTTGCCAGGGCTGCTTACTGTTAAATATTGCTTACGTTTAAAGATAATATCGCTAAAATATGAGTTTTTCTTTACTTTTAAATCATTATTTTAGTCTAGTTAGTAGATACAAAAATAAATTATTCACTTTTCTGGGGAAGTACTTACCTACTCCTGAGTTTGTATAAATAAAGTAAATAAACATTTAGTATGGGAATTAAATTAAATTTTGAACGAAAATGTACCTACCTACCTTCTTCTACAATATTTTTAGGTTTTAATCCTTCAACTTTCACCACGTAACGAAATCACAGAATAGATACGAAATAGTATTGTACAAAGCTGGGTATGACTGATACTCTATTTATTATACTTTAAGGCGGTTGTGTGACCAAACACACCACAATAACTTGACGCCATTGTAATTTATTTCCAAGATCGTACGGAACGCACAATCAGGCAAACGCGTGTGCGGCGACACGGCCGGCCGTGGCAGCCCGATTGAGTTTCTTGTTTAACAAGTAGGCTAATATCGTGACTTTGAGCCCGTTCGGGGTGGGGGTGTCCGTTCTAGTAAGTTTTATTTATTCTTATAGTTTACTCATCAAAGTCTAGCGTCTGACTGAGCCGTCATTCCGAACTAGTCATAGGTCTTATGGACACTTTTTGTCGAAAAGCTGCAAATCATAAAGAAAGCATGCTTTTCACAGTGATAGAGGGGGCAAATATAAGCAATTTTGCCCGCAGCAGCAAAACTTTCACCCCTTAGGATAAGAGATGGCGCCACTTCAAAAAATATTTTCAGAATTTTTTTAAAGCTTAACGTGTACACTGATTTCAATGATTGAGGTGTCAAACGATTTGTCTTTTAATTTTTTATTATAAAAAAATATAAATGGTAACATTATTGCAGAAAATAGACAAAAAATATAAAATTTGTAAAAAAACTTCATAATATAGGGAAATTATTGTTTTTATTCAATAACGTTAAATATACTATATTTATAATGTTTTTTATTATAAACAAATCAATTCTAAATCCAAATACGAAAACTGCATCGAAATCAGTCAAGTAGTTTTGGAGTTAAATGCCGATTACTTTTATTTGTATTTATGTAAATTTTATATTTTTTTATATAAAATCCATTATTATCATAAATTTTTAATTTTTAATTATAGAAAAAACCTATTCTTCTTCTTCTCAAAGACATCTAGCGTACTAAAGAAAGAAAAACCGGCCAAGTGCGAGTCGGATTAGCGCACGAAGGGTTCCGTACCAAAAAACGGAAAAAAAATCGTTTGTTGTATGGGAGCCCCCCTTAAATATTTATTTTATTCTGTCTTTAGTATTTGTTGTTATAGCGGCAACAGAAATACATCATCTGTGAAAATTTCAACTGTCTAGCTATTACGGTTTATGAGATACAGCCTGGTGATAGACAGACAGACAGACGGACAGCGGAGTCTTAGTAATTGGGTCCCGTTTTTACCCTTTGGGTACGGAAACCTAAAAAACAGTCAAGTCAAGATGAATGTTGCAATTAATATTATTTATAACATCATAAAATATAGCATTAATTTATAACTTATAGTCGCATTACTCATTTCCCAGCAAAAATGTAAACAAAGAAACGTCACTGTCAAATTGACAAACTGACCCTGATAATGACATTTTCAGATATTGAAAACCTTTGGTCACTTTTATAACTTTTTAATTTGTTTATTATATTTTGTTTTTTATATTTTTAGTCATAATAAATATAATGCCATCCAGGGTAATTTTAAAGTAGGATGGTAATTAGTTTATCTTTATTTCCCTATGTATTATTTTTCTCTTTGATCTTTATAACCTATCATAATTTTTGATGTTAAAAGTTCTTGAAACGAACTGATAAGAAAACTTTATTTAGATATTGACTGTATGTAAACTATCAAAAATACGTAGCATCTTCGCCTGTTCCCCCCCCCAATACCAAAAGACAAAAATGTCACTACTACAGCTACTACTCGTAATATAATTTTTTTATGAAATTTTATAAAATGACCAAAGGTTGGTGTGTACGGTTTGCATTTGATGTGTGCACAGCATCATAAAAATGTTTTCTACTATGAAACTGTTGTACGAGTAAACGTACAGTAATAAATATATAATATTATGAAATATTAAATTATATTACTGTTGTTGCCGCAAAACTCATGATACAGAATATTTATCTAATCTATTTTTATTAGGTTTGTGATGAAAAAACATGTAAGTTTGCTTATTTCTTGACATAGCAATATACTATTTATTTTTGTGTTGTTTTGTTCTGGCAACACCTTTGTTTACATTTTTGCTGGGAAATTAGTAATGCTACTTTAAGTTTCATTCCTACACCTGCCTTTGCCGAATTTGCACTGCAGAGTACAAGGCAGACCCGACACAGACAACGAGAGCTGGATCAGAAAGCCAACAGATACTACGCGAGGTAGAGGTCATCCACTTTAAAGATGGGTCAACGACACCTAAGGAGTCATGCGAGTAGCAACTGGCTCCAGGTGGCGCAAGACAGAAGATCGTGGAAGGCTTTAGAGGAGGCCTATGTCCGAAGAAGGACGAACGAAAGGCTGCTAAAGATAGATTGATAAATTGGTCTTGTTCATTTAATAATAAAATTGTGACCAAATCGCCGTCACGTCTGACCATTTTGGGGTCCATATGCCTTGGGAGGATTTCTTCCATCCCCAAAAAGATGGGTATGAGACTGACAAAACTAAATTCAATGCATTTCCCCATATATGGCCCGCTTGGTAACTGTAGGAATGAGTCAGTCATAAATTAATGCAATTTATTTTATGATGTTATAATAACTTATAAATAGTATTAATTGCAACATTCATCTTGACTTGACTGTTTTTTAAGGTTCCGTACCCAAAGGGCATAAACCGGACCCAATTACTAAGACTCCACTGTCCGTCTGTCTGTCTGTCTGTCACCAGGCTGTATCTCATAAAGGTATGATTCCGATCTCGGCAGCAGCAGCAGTGTTGCCGCAGCAGTGCACTCCAAATTGAACCCTAATGTTCCGTTTGAAAGGCTCAATTTGATGTGAGCGGAGAAGCGACGCGACACTGCTGCGCAACACCACTGGTCCCCATACATTCTCTATAGGTTTATATGAGACTACATTCCGAGCTCGGCAGCAGTGCTGCGCAGCACTGTCGCGCAGTACTGTCGCGCTGCAGTGCTGCTGACATCGGAATCATACTTTAAACCGTAATAGCTATACAGTTGAAATTTTCACAGATGATGTATTTCTGTTGCCTCTATAACAACAAATACTAAAAAAATAATAAAATAAATATTAAAGGGGGGCTCTCATACAACAAACGTGTTTTTTACCGTCTTTTGGTACGGAACCCTTCGTGCGCTAGTCCGACTCGCACTTGGCCAGTTTTTCTTTCTTTAGTACGCTAGATGTCTTTGAGAAGAAGAAGAATAGGTTTTTTCTATAATTAAAAATTAATAATTTATGATAAAATGGATTTTATAAAAAAAATATATAAAATTTACATAAATAAAAATAAAAGTAATCGGCATTTAACTCTAAAACTACTTAACTGATTTCGATGCGGTTTTCGTATTTGGATTTAGAATTAATTTGTTTATAATAAAAAAACATAATAAATATAATATATTTATCGTTATTGAATAAAAACAATAATTTCCCTATATTATACATTTTTTTTCACAGATTTTATATTTTTTTCTATTTTCTGCAAAAATGTTACGTTTTATATTTTTTTTATAATAAAAAATAAAAAGACAAATCGTTTGACACCTCAGTCATTGAAATCAGTGCACCCGTTGAGCTTTAAAAAAATTCTGAAAATATTTTTTTGAAGTGGCGCCATCTCCTATCCTAAAGGGTGAAAGTTTTGCTGCTGCAGGCAAAATTGCTTATATTTGCCCCCTCTAACACTGCGCAAAGCGGCATGCTTTCTTTATGATTTGCAGCTTTTTAATCATAAGACCTATTGACTAAACGAAAAAAAGTCTGTGTGTGGTAGACGTACGGAATCACGTATGTACCGCACCCTGATTATCTAAATAGAAACTATTTAGCGACCGGTTTCATTTGACATACATTGCTACTTTTCATTGGTATGTTTCTTTTTCACCCCAAAAAGAAGTAGCAATGTATCACATTCATCTGTGAACTGAGACCGGTCACTTGGTGGTTTTTAATTAGATAATCAGTACCTTTAGCACGAACGACTATCGAAAAAAATAACGCGCGTAAAATCATTCGATAGTGCAATGTTGTATGGGAAATTTGTACAACGCCATCTACCGCCGAATAGCGAAATTAAAATTTCCATAGATAATTCTCAATCGAGTAATTTTACGCGCGTTTTTTTTCTCGATAGCTGTTCGTGCTAAGGCCGGCCACACACAGACGGAATAACGCAACGGAATTCCGTACGTACGTGATTCCGAACGCAGCAGCTGCATACAAAATCTATGGGCTGCCACACACAAGCGTGTTTTTTCCGTACGGAATCTTCATACATTGTCGAAATTACGTTCGGAATTCCGTTACGTGATTACGTCTGTGTGTGGCCGGCCTAAGTGTACAGCCCACGGGATTCCGAAACGTGATTCCGTCTGTGTGTGGTCGGCCTTAAAGTTGCACTCGGAGCGTAGGTTCTGAACGCGCGTCTGCCCCACAGAGTACCTGGGGCGGATCCAGGATTCAAGTTTGGGGGGGGGCCCTCGGAGCCTCAGGTCTAGGGTTACCTTATTACCTTACATAGATACAAAACAAAACGCCTGATTTTTCAGAAAAATGCTTGTCTATAGGAAATGAAAATCGCAGCGCGATTTTTAGTCAGTTTTATCCACTAGTCTTGTACTCTTGCCTGTCTATAGTAAAAAAAGGCCGCGCAGCTCAATTTATAGACAGTTTCATTCAATAATCTTATCTGACTTTAGTAAAAAACGGCCGCGCAGCGTCATTTTTAGTTAGTTTCATCCGTTATACTTGTACTCTTGACTGTCCGTAGTAAAAAAAGCAGCCGCGCAGCGCAATTTTTAGTCTGTTTTATCCACTAATCTTGTCTGTCTATCTATAGTAAAAGATACAGCCGCGCAGCTCCACTTTTAGTCAGTATCATTCACCAATCTTGTCTGTCTTTAGAAAAAAACGGCCGCGGAGCACCATTTTTAGTCAGTTACAACTGTTATACTTGTATTCTTGCTTGTAAATAGTAAAAAAAGCGGCCGATTTGTGATATTTTCATACGCAACACTGCTTCCTTGACTTTGACCTCCCCTGCCTGAGTATCAGTGTGACCAGATTCAGTATTTTAATACTTTTTCGGTATATTTTATCGACTTTTTTGAGCATCAGTATTTTTATAGGTATATTGGCGGAAGTATTTTCAGTATATTTTGGTTATAAAGTTATGGTAACTACGGTGTTGTATCCCCGCGAACATTAATGTTCAGGGAATTTTCCGGATTTAGTCTATATTTCATCAAATCAAATGTTAATTTCATTCAGAAGCAAAGATCAGTAAGTTACAGATGGGACATGACAGGCAGTCGGCCGCCCCGTAGTAAAATTACAAATAGTATTGAAACATCGTAACTAATACGTTAAAATAAAATGATTTTCTTATCTGCACTTAACTTAATCTTTGAGGTTTTTCTTTCGATAATTTGGGAATTTCCCCAAAAGTAGAAAGTTTTTGTTGTCATATAAGATAGACCGTGACCGTGTTTTTTTTTTCTTTGGTTTATTTTACTTGACGCATCCATCCGAAAACATGACTAGTTTTGCCTTCGAATAGAATGTTAAAATACAATATCTTACATTTATTGTGATGATAAAATTAATAAAACCTGTTTTGAGAATCAGTATTTTTATCGGTATATTTTGCATGTGCAAGTTGGTATATTTCAGTATTTTTTTGAGGTGCTTCGGTATTTTCGTAAAATTTAATCTGGTCACACTGCTGAGTATATTTGTTCTGTGACTTTGACAGTTTAACGTCATTCTTCCGCGAGCGAAGTCGTTTGTGGAGCAATTTTTTTGGGTATTTTGTTAATACCTGTTTATTTTTGTTTTTTGATTTGAATAAATAAGCATATTTCACTCGTTAAATAGTGGCTAAAAGTATTGTGTAACTGATAAGTGAAGTGTTTGTGTAACATTGGACTGTGTGTTTCAATGGCTTCTACGGCGAAGCAGGTGAAGGGACCGAACGTAAACGGGCCCCTGGGAAAACGGAAGAAATCGAAGGGTACAAAAGGTTCATATTTATCGAAATGGTTGGATAAGACGTTGCACCACATACAGGATTCTACGCCAAGCATGGAAACTTACGAATCTTTCCTCAATCCTAACTTGAATTGGCCGTTAGGTAGTTCGCAGTTTGCGCCGGGCTACGATCCTTATCGTTACGTTTATGGGTGCACAGAGCCTATGTCGCTGCCTACACTCCCGACTTTTTACAATCCTGCAATCCCTCCAGCCTACAGCCCTTACATTCAAAGTGTAAGCAAAAGTATTCAAGTACAGAGGCCGAGAGTACGGCGACGGAGTGAAAACAAGGCTGAAGAGGTGACGAGCACTCCCAACAGCACCATGAGTAATACCAATTACTTGCAACCAAAGAATTTCACTGATAGCCAAGATTTCACTAGTTTACCACCTATTGTAACGTCAGTAGCTGATACAAATTCAAATAGTGACATGAACACAAATGAAAAAGATGATGGTTGTAACGCTAGGCGATTCAGTGATCCTTGTGTCCGAGGTCTGCCTGATGTAGCGAGGCCGGCTAACGGGGAAGTTGATTCGGAAACTGAATCTGAGTCGAGTATCTCCGGTAGTCAGATAGGTGGGCGGCTGTTGACACATCTCCTTGACCAGATCAAATCCTTAAAATTGGCAAATGAAAGGCTGAACAAAGACTTATTAGATACCAGAGGTGAGTTGTGTTTTTAATAATTTACTTGTCATAAATAAACTTTTGATTTTTGTTTATTGAACAATGTTTAAGTGTCTGACCTCACTTCTGCCCACATAATGCAGTTTATGGTCTCCTTTAGATCAATAACCACCTACTTGATAACCACCCACACTTTACTGATTAAGTAAGTCAAGGTGAATTATTTATCACCTTTTCATAGATTTAGGTATAAACTTATTCTGAATTTATTAGTAAGGCCAGTTGAGTAAGGCTGACTTATCTATATTGTAAGATCATAATTAATTTAAGAGCTAATCTCATGTAGGTACTTCACCATTCCACATGTCATGCTATGCTATTCAATTAGAATTTTTAATACAATTAAAGTTTGCTTGCGACAGGTATTATGTATTCATTGAAATAATTCTTTCCTATACTATATATTAATCTGTCAAGCAAGACAAAATGAGACACAATAGATTTTCCATTGTTGTCCTGCCTCATGCGACCTCCTTGCGTCTAATGAATTTAAGTATCTTGTTTTTCCTATCCTATAGAAATATGTGCTTTTTGTTAGTGTATTTACACTTTGTCGCAAGAATTTCATAACTTTGCATCAACAAGTATAATCTAAGTTTGTTATACAAAAGCTTTCATTCATCAATGCCTGCGCAGACGCATGCGGCCGGATAACAATAGAAAATCTATTGTGTCTCATTTTCAGGGCATTGATGGGTTAATAAACTTTCAACATATGGGAGTGTTTAACCATTTTCGAGCTATGAGTAATACAAGCAAAGAAACAGTAAATTGTGAATACAAAAACACTCCCAGTGACATGTTGTAGTCACTTTGTTTAAAGTGATAACAATAGGAAAACATTGTGATGTGAATGCTAAGTATAGTACAATTATTTTGTAACAGAAAATTCTATTATAATTTTTCTATTATTTTTATGTTTCATTATTCATATGGGGTGGGTTTCTGAATGAATAGAGATGTGCAAATATATTATTATAAAAAGTTATGTTAAAACTGCAGGGGTGCGTTCGTAAACGAGGCTCGAAGTCGGACCTTCACTCCAAGGCGTGCGACGTTCGTCATCCGACGTTTACGAACGACACTGCATAGCTGTCACTGTCCTATTAGATTTGTTAATTTTGATATTAATGAAGCGCGAAATGCAACAAACACGTGAAGACGTGTCAACTGTCAAATAAAACGTCAGAGCGAATTTCACCCACCTATTTCGTGGGGTGACCGGTGCGTTCGCCGGGCGTCGTTTACGAACGGCTATACCTAGTGATCGTCGGGCGATCGCCCCGGTGGTTTTAGAACGCATACATGTCATCGAGCGTCGTCGAGCGAGCTTTACGAACGCACCCCAGAAGGGAATATTCAAATACTTCAAATCTTATTTTGTAACTGTAAATGTATCTAATAAATTAAATTAAAAATTAATTTTAGTTTATTTCAGGAAAATAAAAACAATAACTGCCTTACAAAAAAACCAAAAAGTTTGCATAGCAATATTATTCCTTATGTTTGACTTCTCAAAGCGTCATATCCCTAAGCAAACATTTTTGGTTATTCTTAGTATAAACTTATTCTTCGTTTATTTGCACGGCAGAAAATAATTTAAGTAGGTAGTTACTTTGATTTTTTTCATTCAAATTAAGTGATTATTTACATGTCTACCTATAAAACTAAAGCGGTTCCAAAAATTTGTCACCATCCCTATTGGTTCTTCTTATGTGAGATATAAAAACATTTGGATTACATATGTGGAAACTTATTTATGTTTTATATTTATGTTGCAAGGGTGATTCAGTCAGACTTTTTTGATTTGACTTATAAAGATGTACTATGACATGCATTTTTAGGGTTCCGTACCCAAAAGGTAAAAACGGGACCCTGTTACTAAGACTCCGCTGTCCGTCTGTCTATCTGTCTGTCTGTCGGTCTGTCTGTCTGTCTGTCTGACTGTCTGTCTGTCTGTCTGTCTGTCTGTCACCAGGCTGTATCTCATGAACCGTGATAGCTAGAAAGTCGAAAATTTCACAGATGATGTATTTCTGTTGCCGCTATAACAACAAATACTAAAAATAGAATAAAATTTTTTGCCGTTTTTTGGTACGGAACCCTTCGTGCGCGAGTCCGACTCGCACTTCGCCGGTTTTATAGGTTTACTGTTGAAGGTGTGTCATGTTTTTTTGAGTAAAGTGATAAAATGTATATTGAACTCTAATATAATGTTGCAGTGGAACTGGACAATATTCGACAGCAGAATGTGATGCTCCAGAAAGGTTCACCGGTGACCATGGGCGGCGCCAACCACTCGCCCTTGACTGATAATGGTAAGCCATTATCACAGATTACACTATTACCACAAATTACGCCATTACTTTTAACTGACAACCTTCAGTTATGTATGAATGTCATTAGGGTAAATAGTAAAATGTTTATGAGACACTGTTAACTGCCTCGTTATTATGTAACTCGTTGCTAACAACTTTTGATTGAAACTGACAGAAATCGCAATTACATTGCTGCTTTAGCAAGAACTATGTGATAACTATGTTACTTAAAGCAGCAATGTAACTGCAATATCCGTCAGTTTCAATCAGAAGTTGAATGCAACAGAGTTACAAAATCAGAGGGCTGATGACTTTCGAAATAAAAAAATATTTTGACGACAGTGCGATAACACGTTGATGAGATTTTAACTCAATGAGGGCTTTTCAAAAAGACAAAAAAACTGTAGTGTAGGCTCGATAGATGGCGTTGATAAAAATACTCGGGTAGGCAGGCAGATGTAACCCTGAAATGTTTCTCTTTGGGCAGATGTCAGCCAGAGAGTGTTTACTTTCCTTTTTGGTACAGGCCGTTTATTTTTAAAAGCCAATTTTGACACTTCTATTTCCATCAAAGCCATCTAGTGAGGCAAATAGTTACTATTTTTATTTTTTTAATGTCACTTTGAAAAGCTCTCATTCAAGTTCTTTCCTTAGAGCTGTGGTGTAGACCTAGGGTTGCCAACTTTTTTTGCATCAAATATAGTTTCAAGATTTTACATGTAAAAATATAGTGGATGACGAAAAAGTAAAAAAAAATATAGTAGGTTGCCCTTCTGTATGGAGGATTTTAAAGAAGTTGCATTTTTCATACTTACAAACATTTTTATAATTTATTCAACAACCATAAACACAAGAGTTTGAACACTTTGAACACAATAATTATTATGCAATTAATAACGTGCATAAAAGTAATCAATTTTTTGCTGTTTTTGTTTAATTTTTCACTTGAAAAAATATAGTAGTATTGCCTACTATATATTTTTTCAAAAAATATAGTAGGCGAGCCCACAGTATAGTAGGATACTATATTATATAGTAGGGTTGGCTACCCTATGTAGACCTGACCCAAGGTTGTAGGGGAAGTTTCAGGGTTAACACGCGAGTGACACCCAAGTTAATTAGGCAGTAGTTTCAAGGTAAACTCACAAGTTATACCCCTGATATTGGGCATTTATTTTAATTCTCGTTCTTTAAGAAATAAGTAAGCAAATTCTAAATTCGTCTGATACGTATTCTTTTTGGAGTAAGTAAAATTATTATCATAAAGTTTTTTTTGTTCAACGGAAATGATAAAACTATAATTTTCTCTGTCCATCTTGATAATTAGTTTCACGAGACGGTAGCGAGCTCGTGACGAATCGGATCCGCTAAGAACTCGCGACGCGTTCGCAGATGCCGAGAAATATGACGAATTTCGCTAATGTACTGTGACATGACTTTAAAGCGTTCGGTAACTAATTACCCATTTATCTCAGAATGCGTTTCACAACGGGTTCGATTTTTTCTCAGCGTCGATCATAAGCGCCCCTGGCAAGATTTGAATTTTGCGCCCCAAGACATATTTCTAGGATAATGAGCACCCTCGCGTACCCACAGACCCGGGAAAGGAGAGGCGCAGGTCTTCGAGAGGAGTTTAGTGGTGCCTTCTCCCATTCGCCCCATCTGGCCTGCCCACACAAGTGGGTAGCCTTATGGGGGGATGGGGAGGAGGCTCCCTCCCTCTGTCCGGCCCGCTCTCGATCTTTCGAGATCGTTGGGGGTTGGGGCAGGGGTGAGAACCGCCCAGCCTTGACGCGAAGCCTAATAGGCTTGGTGGGGGGCTGGGTGTGGCGAGGGACATGCTACGGGTATGACCGAGTCCAACATGCCGTTTGGTATGCGTAAAGATTGTATTCTCCTCTTAATACAACAAAAAAAAAACCGGCCAAGTGCGTGTCGGGCCACGCGCAGTAGGGTTCCGTAGGTACATTATACCATACCATATTTTAATACCGCTATCATTTTTCGTCTGAAAAAATAACTTTGTTTTTCACAGTGTTTGTATGAATGACAAAGTTATATTTGCGGTTTTGGAAAATGTACTATATCTTGAAAACTAATTACTATATCTCGTTCAAACCAATTTTCGTTGAAAGTGTTTATCAAGATCTATAGCTTTTTATTTTTTTTTATTTTTCACCCTCTTACTTTAAAAGTTAAGGGGGGGGGGGACACACATTTTACCACTTTGGCGGCAAATATCTTGCAAACGGTTGACTTTCAAAAAAATAGTCTTAGAAACCTCAATGTCATTTTTTAAGACCTATCTATAGACACCCCACAAGTATTGGTTTGATGAAAAAAAATATTTTCAGTTTCAGTTCCATGTATGGGGAGCCCCCCCTTAATCTTTTATTTTTTTTATTTTTGTGTAAAAATCGTAAAGCGGTTTACAGAATACACCTACCTACCAAGTTTCAACTATGTAGTCTTAATACTTTTGGAATAAAGTGGCTGTGACATACGGACGGACAGACAGACAGACAGACAGACAGACAGACATGACGAATCTATAAGGGTTCCGTTTTTTGCCATTTTGGCTACGGAACCCTAAAAAAGGATAATGAGCACTCTGGCAAGATTTGAATTTTGCGCTTCAAGACTTTTCGAGTTAAGGCCTACTCAAATCTGTCCGGTAGTACCGGTAACGATATCCTCATACGATGGGTATGCGGATAACGCGCTGTTCAAACCATAACGGAACTTTACCGTTACCGGAGGCGGTACTGGCGTGCAACGCGAGCACTGCGGGCGGGCGGTGCGTGCGGGGTGCGTCCGCAGGAGGGGAGGAGTTTTTGCCGCGTGGTACGTACCGCGTACCCATCCGGAATGCGTTTCCGGTTTCGCAACAGCTGCGGTAATAGCAAACAAAATACCGGTCGGGATATCGGTCGGGTATACCGTTACCCACTGCGTTGGCGGTGGCGGATACCGGTAAGGTTTGAGTAGGCCTGTCAGCAAAGTGCGTCCCCCTGAAGGATGCGCCCCTGGCAGCTGCCTTCCTTACATCCCCTAGCTACGACGCTGTTCTTTCTGACGGAATTTGATGCTGTCCCTGTCTTCCTTTTAACAAATAAGTGACGGCATTAGCCAGGGTTGTCTATCGTTATTCAACGTTTTATTTTAGAATTTGAGGGTAAATGTTTTTGCAACTGTTTTCTCAGGTTTCGTTTCGTATTGTCAATCGACACAATCATTCTGAACCAATTCCGACCGCAGCAAATCCATACCAATCTATGGACCTGGACCTACCACAGACATGAGGTATTTTTCCGTTCAAAATTTTTCATACATTATTGATACTCCGTTTCTGAATTGTGTCTGTATGTGGCGCGCCTTATCATTATTTTGTTTTCTATACTTAACTATATCGGCTTTGCGGAATTCCAATCTTTGCGTTTCTCGATTCCATTACAAAAGTTTGTCTCTGTTGACCTGACCCGAATTATTACGTACCTAACCCCCAATGGCCACGGTACTGATATGTGGAACATTGGAATAGACCTCAACGGTTCTTTTTTTTTGTACTGCCCATGCTCTTGCTCTCTATGCAAATATGCAATAGAACACGATGGAAAACATCTATCTTAATCAACAGCGTAGAAAAGCATTCGTGACGACTGGGATCGCGTGTCTCTGGTGACCTACAAGATACCCTAGAATCCTAGATAGACCGCATCGCATACACTATTCTACATGAAGTCTTTAATAATATCTAAAGGGGGATATGATATGATGTATTAAATTAGGTTTATGAATGGATATAAATAGGCTTAGATCATCTAGTAAATAAATGTCCGGTTTGTATGTTTTTTGGCTCGGAAGAAGTTTATTCTGTGAAGCTTTCCTGCTCACTATTACGAGTATTGTTCAGCAGTAAGGTTCCATGGAAACCATAACGGTAAAAGTAATGTTCCCAACTTATCATTTATTATCATTCCGTGTGAAATTCTTATTAAAAAACGTCTATTTTGTCTGTTATAAATCTTCAAAGTTTACCGATGATTTGAGCATATCGGATCTTCATTTGGAATTGATAAATCAACAAGAATTATGAATGAAGACACAGAGAAAAGTCACAATGTTGTTTGATAATGACTTGTGATAGCAAGTTCAGAGTAAATTAATTAAGGTTATCTCTTTCGGTCTAGGTAGCCAATGTTTGATAGCATTATTATGTTTTATTATAAATAACTTTTAAGAACTTTGAATGTTATAAGGCTAATAACTTATCATGGTAAACTTACCACGAGTTTGGTTCAATATTAAATTTTACCTAACCAATTTTAGGCACCAACGTTACTGTTTGTTGATTTAATATTGGCAATCAAAATTCAAAAGACATGATAACATCAGCAACATTTTTCGTAAAAGCTGTTTTAATTTTATTTTAAATACTAGGGGCTATTACAAAGGATTAGTGTGTGGTAGGGACATTCAGTGCCCCTCGGGGATGGCACAAAATTATTTTTGATTTATTTTTATACCCGCACCACGCGGCAGGCGGAACTGAACTGCGGTCGACGACGAAAATATAGTTAGGGCTGCTGCATTTTCAAAGTTACTCGGCCTCCGTGGTCTGGTCGAATGGCTGATGCGCTCAGTCTAGCGGCATCACCATGTCAGGTCCGTAATTCGATTCCTAGATGGCATAGTGTAGAAAAATAAAATGCTGTTTTTGGGTCTTGAGTTCAACCGCATGGAGAATTTCGAATATTGTAGTACCCTTTGTCCTTCTCAAAGGTCCAATTTATATTTATCCCGAAAATTATCAAAATTGGATGAAATAAAACCGTAACAAGCAAAATAGACAGACAGTACTTTGAATAATTGATTTAACAGATTTTTTTTCAGGGGTAACTTTGATCCCAAAAATCCCAAAATTCGTTTTGGCATTTAGTAACTTCAATATAGAATTATAGGTGAATGAATAGAAGAATATTAATAAAATAGGAATAATTATAGTTATTTTGGGCATCTATCGGTAACCCTAGACGCGACAGCGTACGGAAATCTGAAAGGATCGAAAAAGAAAAAATAATGACGTGACGTGACACCGGTTAATGTTTATAAAATAAACATTTGTTCTAATATAAATTCGTCTGAGATGTAGGTGTACGTGACATCCCTAAATATAAATAAACTACTCGTACATACGACACCACATCAAGTTAAGCAGTAGTGCATAAGAAGGTTTTTTGAGGTATGGAAGTTAGAAAAAAGCCAAAAGGTACTAATTTGTATGTGGTGTCGAGTCAGGTTGATCTAGTACGGTCGATAGTGTACCAGAATATAGTACCATCCATGTCATGTTGTCGTGCCAGTTTTACAACTTTCAATAGTTCTACCATGAGTTGTTGCAAACTGTTTCCGCTTCCGTAAACTATCGGATATACTGCTCACAGTCAACGAGACGCGGCGAGTGAAGCACCAACCTTATGTTGTTGATATTCCAACCATACGCACAAAGCATTTTGCTAATACTTTTATAATGCGAACAGCAAAAGAGTGGAACAGGCTGTCTGCCGATGTGTTTCCCAATAGTTATACCTAACTTGGTCCTTTTCAAGGCTTTATCTGAGTGAGCATGCTCCATCGTAGTCTGCATCATCACTTAACACCAGGGGCCGTACCGGCTAACGAATCGATTATCGAAAAGTCTGGCGGGTTTCAAATTAAAACAGATAAATCGAGCCCCAATTGGGCCACAATGGCGAACCCCAATTCATGATGTCACACGAACATCGTTATCTTCCAAATTACGTCAACAGAAAGTACAAGACGAAATTCCTTACTTTGATCTTTCTGTTTTAAGTTGAAACTTGGTAGACTTTTCGATAATCGATGCGTTAGCCGGTACGGCCCCAGGTGTGGTTGTGGACAAATGCTCATTATTTTCAATAAAAAAGAGAAAACGATATTTTACGGTAACGAAAACAGTTTCCGTCATCTCATGGTACGGGCACAGAACAAGAGGTGTGACAAAGTACTAAAAGTCCCGTTACTTCAGAACTGACTGTTTTATCACCTCAATAACATAATTATTGTGTATTTAATAATATCGCATTCTTTATGAATTGCAGTTCGCATTCACTGCCAGTACTGCGAACAGTGAACGCATCGAAATTCTCACGGAAGCCAAAGTTGATGCAACCGATTTTTAGGTCACCCGGCCGCTGCTGGTGGGTGTACCTTGTTTCCGGTCTCCGCTATTCAATCAATAGCACGTGTAGGAAAAAATATTACTGATTTCCTTATAAGTTTTCATTCTTTTCTGTAAATGCTTTCGTAAGAATTGGACGCTATGATTTTTAACTAAGGAATTCATGTCCGTTTCATAATACAATATTTGTCGATTTTACATTCGTATTGTCCTATCCTATTCAGTGTAGTTCACTCAACCCTGTATCACTTTTAAACTTGACATAATTAGCGAGTAGGAATATTAAAATAGGTACTCGGAAAGTATTGAAGACAATATAATTGGCGGACATTTTGCTAATCCAAGCCAAAACGTCGAAGAATGCGCTTGAGCAACTCGCCAACTAGTTGTCATTGTTTTGAAAATTTCAGGAGTCAGTCTTTGCAATACCGAAACATTTATTTTATTTATTAGAGACACTAACATTGAGAAACTCAGTCAGTAGAAACACTAAAATTGAGAAACTCAGTCAGTAGTCAAATAAAAAATATATTTTATAACTGAGACTTATTAAATAATCAGTAATGTAAACCATAAGGTAAAAGAGAAAAAAATAGGTAGGTAATGTCAATATATCACTTCGCCCTTCAAACATGTCATGGTATATTTTGTGGTAGAAATCTTGAAGGGAATTATCTGGGGACGAAAGCTTCAAGTCTAGGGTACCTATAGGTACCTAGTTTATGTTTTAATAACTGACTGTATAGTATAGTAAAACTTTCCCAAGGAAAGCTATACCTAGGATACAATGACATGTAAAGCCGTTTGTCCACCGCCATCGATTCCGAGCCGTCACGAGTACGAGATGACGACTCCGACTACTTTAAGAGTCTCCGCACACGGGCCACTTACCACAAACACAAAACGCCGCCACTGACCTCTTTCGTGTAGTTTTCATACATTTTATACGAAACGCTGGAAGTCACTTCTCACATGAAAGGCGGCGTTAGTGGCTGTGGTTAGTGGCCCGTGTGCGGAGACAGTAACTATGGCTGCCTGTCCACTGCAAACACGTCACGTCATCTTGATTTCATAATAAAACTTCGGCGCCGTATCTCGTTCTCGTGACGGATTGGAATCGGCGGCGAAGGACAAACGGCGTAAGAGTAAATTGTTTCAGTACATTCCTGTATTGTAGCTTTTTAAGAAAAAAAATAAGAGTTTATGTATTTGTACGTCTGTTGCAGGCCTCCTAGGCGGGCAGTACTCCCCTGGCTTCCTTGCAGACCTGGTGCGCGAGATCCGGGAGGCGGCCAGAATCAGGGAAGAGGCCATGTACTCCCGAGTCCGGGCCATGGTCGCAGAGAGGGTTGAAGTAAGTATTTTTATTGGTCAGTTTATCCGGCTCGGAGGACCAAATGTGTGATGCTCGATATTTTTCTTGGGTGGCGCGCTTACCTCGTCGACGCGCTTACCCCGCTTGACCTTACATGTAGGATTCTTAAACCTAAAATTTTCACACTAGGCTTAGCCTGTATCGTGGTAATCTTAACGTATGAATTTGGTCTGGATGTAGCGGTACCTACAGCAACATTTAATGACCCAACTGCTGTGGAATAAACTAATCCTAAAGGTATGATTCCGATGTCGGCAGCACTGCTGCGCAGCAGTGCTGCACAGCGGTGCTGAGTGCTCCAAATTGAACCGTAATGTTACGTTTGAAAGGCTCAATTTGAAGTGAGCGGAGAAGCGTCGCGACACTGCTGCGCAACACTGCTGCGCAACACTGCTGCGCAACACTGCTGCGCGACACTGCTGCGCAGCAGTGCTGCGCGGCACTGCTGCCGCAACACCACTGGTCCCCATACATTCTCTATAGATTAATATGAGACTACATTCCGAGCTCGGCAGCAGTGCTGCGCAGCACTGTTGCGCAGCAGTGTCGCGTAGCAGTGTCGCGCAGCAGTGCTGCAGACATCGGAATCATACCTTTATGGTTGGGCAAAGAGAATGGGCATAAACCACCCCGCGGGCCCAATGCGGATTGGTGGGTTAACAACTACAGTTGCAGTCGGCACCAATGGCTTAAAGTGCGATCCGAAGCACAGAGGAACACGCGACAGTAAACTTTTGATCACCCATCCTATAACTGACCTTAGCAATAGTATCTTATCAGTCGTTGCCAAGACACAACCACAACGCCCTCTTTAATAGCACTCTCGTTTTATGGTGATAAGAAATTAATGAAAAGGGTCGGCTGTGTTATTTTCCAAATTATGAAAATATGAGTTAAAATTAGGTTAAAATAAAGATATCGGTTCAATTTAGCCCACATAACAAACGTGATAATTGCGGTATTAAAAGTGCACAATGCATGGCCTAACGCATAAGTGGAATCGTACCGGCGTTGTATGTAGGGTTGCCACCTTTTTTGGACTAATCCTACTAATATTATAAATGTGAAAGTTTGTGGGTTTGGATGTTTAGATGTTTGGATTTTTGTTCCTCAATCACGCAAAAACTACTGAACGGATTTGGTTGGAATTTGGCACAAAGATAGTAGACAGCCTAGATTAAAACATAGGATACTTATCCCGATATTCTCACGGGAACGGGAGAACCACGCGGGTGAAACCGCGGGCGGCCGCTAGTAAAGTATATTGGTTGCTAAAGGTGGAAAAAAAAATAAAAAAAATATTAAAAACACGACTGCCATTGTCATTGCAGTCGGGGGACCTCTTTATGGAACAATTTTTGATCAAAGAGGTCCCCCGACTGCAATGACACTTGTTGTTTAACTTTTTAGTTCGTTTTTGGCAGGGCAGTCGTGTTTTTAATATTTTTTTAATTAATTTATTTTTATTTCACTCATTTTAGTGACATATTATATAGTTTTGGAATGTGCTCATCAAGGCCTTTCATTTGATGCCCATATTGTAATAATAGAAGGATTTTTTTTTTCACATTTTAAAATGGCGTCATACAGTCGCCATTTTGATTTTTTCTAAAAAAAATATTTCGGGATGCTGTAAGGATTCTAACGATACCCCATTTATCCAAATCAGTTCAGGCATTTAGAAGTTATGGTGGAATAAAGAAACTCACGTACCCACAAACGAATTACACGCATAATGACATATCTATGTCTCTGACGCAAAATGACATATTATGACTACGCAGAATGACATACGCATATTGACATATCTTGGACTTGACATACTGTGACCACGCAGAATGACATACGCATAATGACATATCTATGACTCTGACGCAAAATGACATATTGTGACTACGCATAATGACATCTCGGACTCTGACGCAAAATAACATATTGGTGACCACATTATCTCTTATACAGGGTAATTTGTAATATTATGCCTAAATAAACCACTATGATTGCCATAAAATCCTTACTAATATTATAAATGCGAAAGTCCGTTTGTTTGTTTGTTACGCTTTCGCGTCGTAACTACTGAACCGATCATCATGAAATTTTGCATAAACGTTGTCATGGGTGCGAAAAAGGACATAGGGTACCTTTCATCCAGAAAAAACCGGCCAAGTGCGTGTCGGGCCACGCGCCATAGGGTTCCGTAGTTACCTTATACCATACCATATTTAATACCACCTATCATTTTTCGTCTGCAAAAATAACTTTGTTTTTCACAGTGTTGGTATGAATGACAAAGTTATATTTGCGGTTTTGGAAAATGTGCTATATCTCAAAAACTAATTACTATATCTCGTTCAAACCAATTTTGGTTGAAAGTGTTTATTAAGATCTACAGCATATATTTTTTTTAGATTTTTCACTCTCTTATTTCAAAAGTTAAAGGGGGGGGGACACACATTTTACCACTTTGGCGGTGAATATCTTTCAAATGGTCGACTTTGAGAAAAAGTTGTCTTAGAAACCTCAATGTCATTTTTAAAGACCTATCTATAAACACCCAACACGTGTTGGTTTGAAGAAAAAAAATTTTTTCAGTTTCATTTCCATGTATGGAGAGCCCCCCCTTAATCTTTTGTTTTTCTTATTTTTGTATTAAATTCGTTAAGCGGTTAACAGAATACATCTACCTACCAAGTTTCAACTGTGTAGTCTTAATACTTTCGGAATAAAGTGGCTGTGACATACGGACAGACAGACAGACAGACAGACAGACAGACAGACAGACAGACATGACGAATCTATAAGGGTTCCGTTTTTTGCCATTTTGGCTACGGAACCCTAAAAAACGTACAGTTCTCGAGGGATATAGCAAAATAACTGTCCACGCAGACGAAGTCGCGGGCGGCTGCTAATAACCAAATAAAGTACAATGATGCCAAATTAAGTTATAAGACTTCGGCAAACATCTTGATGCTCTTTCGATGGAGTGGGGGAAAGTTTGCGCATGTGCACTTGCTAGCAAATTATGTGGGCTCGGAATTAAATTTTAATGTAAAATAGATGCGACTATTTTTGGCACTAAAAAAAGTCTTTTTTTGACGTTATATCACACCCCGGGCACTCAATACAAACGGCGCGTTTCAACTACCTATTACACAGACGCTACACAGTGATGTTTTTGCACACGCGCAACTGTGTGCGTGAAGTCTAGGGCTATTGAATGAGCCTACGAACTGGCCTACGAGTACGAACTCGCGGGGCGCGGTGAGGGAATTTGATTGCGGGGCGGGGCGGAGAGTTTCCTTTCTGTACGGTATAATACTTACATCTATTCTGTGGTTATATTTTACTATATCTGGAGCCGTTTACAAATAATGTATAAAAATTATTATGACTTAAAATATGCAAAATTTGTTATGCCAAAGCAAATTAGGAATATAAACAATTTGCAAAAAAAGGGATCTCATGTCACATACCACAACCGTTGCAATGACACTAACACGTGGGTATTTATTACAAATCTACGCGCAACTCAATTTTACGTCTTTAATTCATGTTATTTCGCGTGTGTGTCAATTCGCGTATGTGTCGTTTTGCGTATGTGTCATTTTGCGTTGTGTCATTTCGCGTTTGTGTCATTTCGCGTATATGTCATTTTGCGTATGTCATTTCACGTATGTGTCATTTCGCGTAAGTGTCATTTTGCGTATGCGTCATTTTGCGTAATCAAAATATGTCATAATGCGTAAAATTGCCACAAACATACATGAACCCTGAACACATGTACACTCTTTTTGCTTTGGGCAGTCGTGTAAAAAGTATGTTGTATGGAAATAAATTATTATTATTTATTATTACCTTTAAAAACATACTTTATTAAGTAAAAGTGTCATTATTCAAATAAACTTTAATTAAGCACTTTTAATCGTCTATACGATATTTTCCTACCATCCGTTCCAGACTTTTTGAATTTAATTAATTTTGGTAATATTTAAAAAACTATGTGAAATAAAGTATTTTCATATAGGTACTTTATTTTCCTCATACATTACAATTACCCCGAAATAAATTATATATTTATGTAAGTACTTTATGTTAAAGTATGGGTGGCAACCCTAATTGTATGTACTTCCGAACCGTTATAACACTTTCATAAGTGCATAATAATAAGTTTATCGTTTCTATAATTTACGCCGTAACTATTTAATTACAGCTTAATAATGATTTATTATCCTTCTTATTTTACGATAATTTATTTAAAGTTTATGTGCGCGATATTTGTTAAAAAAACTCACATCGATTTGTTAATTAGATAGATACGTACTTACGGAACGTACCTACGTTAATATAACACAGGCCCCTATTTCATAGACGTGACAATTGTAAATGACAGTGACAATTCGGTGCCCATGGCGTCAGCCAAATTGAATTTAGAAAATATACTGATCAAACTACTCACAGAGACCGCAACGTACATCAAATTGTAATTGTAATTTAAAATTGTCACGTCTGTGAAATAGGGGCCTGGAAACCCTACAGGGATACCAGGGAACGATATTCGATAAAGCCATTTCCTACGTTTAAAGTTCTTTACCCTAAAGCACTCATAGAACATTTGGATTTTTTTTGTCGGGTTCGGTCGGGTGCTGTCGGTTTTTAATATGATTGTGTTTTCCAAATTAGACTTATTCAATGTTAGGGTAGACAAAAATAAGATGCAGCAAAGATAAACATGTTCACCAAAGAAAGACTTTTAATTAGCTTTTGATACCATTCTTTGCCCATGGTCCACTTATATCAAACTTACAGTATTTATTAATTCTGAATTTACTATTGCTACGACAACAATGTACACACACATTGTAGTCGTAGTTACTTAAGAGGCATATTACGTTTCGACTGTGATTTTTGCGTAAAATGGCCAATTTTGGGGTTCTCGATCTCAGAAACAACAATACATTAACAGTTTTGACTTATTGAATAGTGTAGAACAGCTATTGGAATAGATCATAGCGGCCTCGTTTTTTTGAAAATTTGCTTAACTTTATAATTAAACCCGAAATTGCAGAGAAAGATTTTCATAAAATGCGCGAAGGCACTTTTTTGGGGTCATGGATTGAACTACTGTGCTAAACAAATGAAATAAAAAAAATTGAATGTTATCTCTTATATAGTCGAATAGATCATAGCGGCCTCGGAATTTTGAAATTATGTATGGAATATGTGAAAAAAAATCCCAATCTAAAACCATAAAACTACTAAAAACGCTCAGAATTAACTGTGAATTTCTCCTAGATACATAATTATTATTACGTAAAATTTATATTAGAATAATCTTTACTTCAAAGCTTCATACGAAAATCAAATTTCACACTTTTATTTGTTGTTTGTACTTGTTTTTCTTTCTGTGTATGTTCAAAGGTGACTCTAAGAAATCGTTCACCAGCTTTAATTTTCCTTTCTAACCCTTTAACTTTCCAGTGTATCATCATATTACTTTTTGTCACGAACACATATAAATGTATTTAGTAGACCCAAAGGTTTATCTAGATTGTAGCGCTAAAATCCGTCAAAATCGAAATTTCGACGAAAAAATGTGATAGGGCCCTTAATAATAGCTTTGTAGAAATAGTAACCTCTTAAATTTATAAACTCAATCGTTTGTTTAAAATAAGATTTAGGAAGAGCGGACACTCCTGACACAAGTGTTTTTAGAATACTTAAAGGGGGTGTTCCAATAAATATTGTGTTATATTGATTATGAAACAATAAAAAACATATTTTTTTTTTAATTGCTGTCTTGCCATTATGGAACAGCATGGTTGTCAGTCCCTTTCTACGACTATAAATGAGTCTTAACACTGCCATGTTGCCGTTTTATTATATGCCAAGTTTGTTGGTTTATTTAGGGCCCATACCATGCAAGTCTCGTTAGTATCGCTGTCGGCTTCATTTGACAGATGGATGTGACACATACTTCTTTTTGGCACAAATAAAAACTTACCAAAGAAAAGTAGCAATGGTCGTGTCATACATAATCCAAAAGTCAAATGAAGCCGATAGCGACGCTGAGGATACTTGCGCGATAGACCCATAGATCGACAAACAAGGCATCCTCGCCTCGCGCGTGATTTTCATACTAAAATCTGCACGATGGAGCGTGATGAGCAGGGTTGCCACCCGTCCCGATTTTGCCGGGACAGTCCCGATTTCCGATGAAATTGTCCCGCGTCCCGACGATCCATCAGTTTTGTCCCGATTTTTGATGAGAACACGCAATCAAAATCAGTGTTGATAAAAAATGGGTCGAGATATTTAAAAGCATAAAGGACAGCAAGTTAAATGCCTTATTTTGCTTTGTATCTCGTTAAGTATACCGTCTTCGATGTTGAGCGAGTATTATTTTCCCATATGACGCTTAAATGATCTAATGTCAGAAATCGTTGCTCTGTAGATTTAATGAAAGCTGAATAGGGAATTACACCATTTTTTGAAAACTGGTATAAATTAATCCTGAGGTCGAAATAAGCCAGCAGAATTTTTAATTTAATTTTATAAAACCATTAAATGCCCTAAAACACGTTTTTAATTTATGATTTTGAATTTTCGCGCGGAAACACTAGCCGCCATGCTGTTTAGGCTCGTGACGTCACTCCGTTAGTAAACAAACAATAGTGCGAAAGACCAAGTATAGGATATCAAGAATTAATGAGTTATAAAATGTAAATCTTTGGTGTCTTGTGCCTGAATCCAATAATACAAGTGTAAAAACGCCACAAAATTGTGGATTCAAGTGCCAAGTGATAATAAAATGAGAAACACTAAACTGGCAAGAGAGATAATAGTATCCAAAATCATTGTCCCCAAAAACTAGACTAGAATGTATTTCTGTGAAGACCACTTTGATGTAAGTACCTATGCGCTAGAAATGGTAAATTAACTATGGAATAAACAAAATAAAACTTCATGTTAGTATTACAAAACAATCGTCATATTTTGTGACCTATGTTTTTATAGGTTATGTTTTGCTATATTGTGATTTGAAAATTTCATAAATACCTACTTATTAGTTTCTATATTTTAGCTAAAAAATGATGTGAAGAATTATACACAGTATAAGGTAGTGGGAACTGCGTACCATCCAGATTTGATTGCCAAGCTATAGGAAACACAAGTCCACAGAGTGGACTCTGTTTTAAACATCCAAGTGAACATCCGCATGCCTTTATTGAAAGGCAAAGAATGTCTACAATACAATTAAGGAGATTGAAGAGACCATACAAAATGAAAATTATGGTAAATCAAAGCACCATCTTGTAATCAAGGTAATTTATTTTTAGTATTTTATGCAGTTGTATTAACATTATCACTAGGCTAGGACAGATATTATACTAATCATATTGTACTATTATTTCTAGATTTTTTGACACCTGAAATTAAGAAGTGTGTTGATAGAGCGGTCCAAGTAGTACAAAGCTGAAGTGCGGCAGGCGGCAGACGAAACAAATAGCCAGTTTTGTAGAGGGTCATTCGAATATTGAGAGAGTTTGCCATGTTTTAAAGATGCGTTCAGTGATCTGGTGACTTATTTTAAGTAAAAATTGTGTTTCTTTTTGTTGATATTTTTAAATGTGTGTGTGTGTGTGTGTGTACGCCTGCAAAGTTAGAAACTAGTGATACCTCTATTTGTAATTAACAAGATCCGTTTTTGTAACCTTGTTTCTATGCACAATAAAACACTTACTTACTCACCTGCCTCGCTCGGCCTAGACCAGCTATCTACACACACATTATAGTAAAAATATCAAAACATTGATTTTATAAAATGTAGTTATTATTAATATAGCGGTCAAATAAATATATCAAATATTATGTACCGTTTTATTTTATTTCCATTGCGCACTGTATATAAGATGATGTTGGTGAACACATAGCCGTGTTGATTTAAAGAATGTAATAGATGTGTATTTATCTCATGTGCATGAGTGCAAAATATGTGAAAAAGTACCTACATAATATGCACTATCTATACTATACATAAGGTAGGGTACGGTAGGATACTCAGAAGCAAAACTCATTTCTTTGATCTGTGGTAGGATAGGAGTAGAGTAGGTAGGCTTAAATTATAAAAAAAACAGTTATTTATATAACATGAAAAGTGTATTTTCAGTAGTTTACAAACTTTAAAGTTGGAAAAATAGTCCTGTGTTTTTTTTTCACTAGACACTTAATTTCAAAAGTAGGGTTGTTATTAATTTGTAAATGTTAATGCCTCAGAAATAATATATAGACTGCATTTTTCTATCTTCATTCCATTTTCTTTTCCACTGTTTTCCTGACTTCCTCCAGTTTCTTACCTCTTGATATTGCTGAAGTTCCTGGAATTTTTGCACAAAAATCATAGCGACCCTCTGGTCGCATCTGGTACCATCCACTGTTTTGCACTGGCTCACTAGCATTTCGAGGCTGTGATTCTGCCATAATTTTAGTTAATGCCATAAACAAAAGCCACTTTTATTGTTGATCTCTAGTTTTAATTTCTAGGAATGATATGGTTGTTTGATTGAAAAGATGGGAGATCTTACTTATAAAACATCAGTCTTCATCATTATTTTAATTATTAGGTGATACAGCGCTAAACTTGACTTTCTCCGTCCTCCCAGGACCTGATAACAAAAAAAAAATAGGTTATGTTAGATTGTTATAGATAACACAGGGTATCATCGTGTTGTATTGTTATTGTGCTTATTGTTAGACAAAACTTGATATATGCTAAGTACTTACATTGCTGTTTTAACATTTCTCAACTCTGCAGAACAGAAATCGGGATTGGATTGGACGCAAAAATTTCGCCACCATGAATGAATGTATTTATCCTTGGTAGATTTGTACTTTCTGCTTTAACAAAACTGTATTTCATGATGCTATTTAATAAAATAAAGGATAATAGTCCACAGATGTAGGAATGACTTATAAGATTTCAAAATAAATCGATGAAAATCTAATTTGTTTAATCACAATCACAGAGAGAAGAGAGCTGTCATGTTTGTTTACTATCGGAGTGACGTCACATCGTAATCCAATATGGCGAAGGGCGTTTTTAACATTTGATGAATAGATTAAAAAAGACAATTTTTAAAATTGAATTATAAAATGTATATTGCATTTTTATGAATAAATATCGACGTTTCTCGTTTACTATTTATGAAATCTATCTTAAATATGCATTTTCATACTTTATCTTACATGGTGTAAAATAGCCTATTGCGAGATCCCCCTCCCCCCCTCCCCCCTCTCCCCGCTTCCTTGTTCCGACTTTTATGTTCCTAAAGGTGGCAACCCTGGTGATGCGTGTCAATGTGTGATCCGTGTTAGAGTATTTTTATGCACAACGGTATAGTTCTGAGTGCCTAGTACGAGTTGTGTTTCTCACCTCACTTTGCGAATAGTATTGAGTGAAAGAGAGGAAATTATGCGAGTGAGTGAACGAGTGAAAGAGAGGAAACGATAGTTAACTATTCGCAAAGTGAAGTGAGAGCAAAAAACCAACTCGTACTAGGCCCTCTGGGCCTTTACCTCACCTGGGGCCGTACCGGCTAACGAATCGAACTTCGAAAAGTCTACCGAGTTTCAAATTAAAAAAGATAAATTGAAGTAAGGAATTTCGAATTGTACTATTTGTTGAAGTTATTTGGAAGATATGGATGTTTGTGTGACCTCATGAATTCGGGTTTGCCATTTTGGCCCTATTGGGGCTCGATTTATCTGTTTTAATTTGAAACCCGGCAGACTTTTCGAAGCTCGATTCGTTAGCCGGTACGGCCCCTGATGTTAATTAACGATAAGGCCGAAGGTGGAAGCGCACTACACCCGGAATCCTCATCACTGAGGAACTGGCTATCTTACCTCTAACTGCCGGAACACAACAATTTTTAAATTGTTGTTATGGCGTCAGACTTAGGTAAGATGGTAGTAGTTAGCCAGGTGGATTTGAAATAAGCCCTACCGCCAACCAAACGGAGTACAAATTATACCCCCCCTGGGAATCGAACCCGGGACCCTTGCGTCTTACACGGGTGGGCGAACCACTAGACCACAGAGGCGTTTAAAACTACCGTACAGAAATATCTCTAGCGAAAAAAATCAGCCTCACCATTTATACAGGGTCATTTTGTATTCACCATCCAAATTTTGAGGATTTGTTCAGTCCATGAAACTGAACAACTTTCTCTAAGGAACACATGGTCAAATATGTAAAAAAAAATCGACTATCCATACAAATCAAAGAGATCACGTGATCAATTTAGTATAGGACGACTAACATTTTGTGGCCAAATTTGACACATGTTTCTTAGAAAAGTTGTTTAGTTTCATGTACTGGACACATCCTTAAAATTTTGATGGTAAGTTCAAAATGACCCGATATACATTCTGTGTACTAAGTATCGGGAATTTGTCAATAAAACAAAAAATACAAATTATTCATCTAAATTTATTTTATCGCCTTCAAAGTAGGCCCCATCGCTTGCAATACAACATCTCCACCGCTTCACCCAGTCTTGCATACATTTTTCATAGGCTATTTGCTGTATGGCCTTTAGCTCATTCAGCGAATTTTCTTTTATGGCTTCTATCGACTCAAAACGTTTTCCTCGAAGTGGTAATTTTAACTTGGGAAATAAAAAAAAGTCAGACGGAGCCATATCAGGTGAATACGGTGCTTGGTCGAGAACTTTTGTTGAATTTTTCGCTAAAAACTCTTTCACTATAATGGCTGTGTGTGATGGTGCATTATCATTTTTCATTGTAAAAATCGCCGAGGACTCAAAACTATCACCAACAAAAAGTGTAGTTTAAAACAAATTAAATGACAGATCCCGCTCAAATTTTGCGTGCTTAATCAGTACAGTGCTCCCAATATGCAGTAAAAAAAATTAGAACGACCTCTTTTACGCGGGTCTTTTTATGGACATATTCCCGATACTTTTTACACAGAGTAGTATTATTAATTTTATTCGTTTGTAGTGTTTGCAGTCTAGTGACTCCAGACTGGACGTGGCATTTCAACTGCGTTGGCGAAGATCCAAGAATGTCCGTAACCACTTATTAGTATTACTCTTCGGTATACCGTTTCACTTTCTATAGTTTGTGATCTATAGGTATAGCAAAGAGGATGTTTTACCGTTGTTCTTGCAAAACCGATGGAAGTAAAGTAATGCCACAGTGCTTGTAATGCCGCGGAAACAATCGATTTCGCGCGTCCAACTACCGCGCTTTGTCTAATCAACTTTGTTTGTTGTCGAAATGAAACAATGCAGGATTAGCTAATGTTTTAATCGCTTTTAAATAATGAGACCTTTTTTGAGTTTCCAAATCCTAGCACAATTACTTTTTTAATCAAAGATTGTTCACATAATCTAAATAAATATATCGTAGGTAGCTGTTCTGTTAAGCTGTGTTGAGTTTAATTTTTTAATTCTTCTGTCATTCTGTTTGTGAGCTTTTAAACAATAACCCCCTTATTAATAAACGAAGATTAAGTTAACACCTAGTTTGCTTCGATTTATGAACCTTTTGAGACGTCAAACGTATGGAGTAATATTGCTAAACCAAATTTTTGGTTAAACCATATGTAAACTTACTTACTATTTGTTTATTAATAAGGCCGTATGTGTATTGAATAGTTACCAACACATTACATAATAATAATTAGTTGCATTTCCTCACTACATAAAAGTGCAATATACGGCGTTTCGTGATCGAGGGATATCCTTTGGCAGGGTGAACCTTCTGAACCCTTAGATCATTCTAAGAAGGGGAGCCATCTTGGATTTTTGTATGGGAAGGAGATATAATACAATCTTTTTTTGTTGGGATAACCAAAAAAAACCCATTGTGTGGGATATCGAATGAAAGGGATTTTTGAGCTGATTTTAAATATATACAATATTATTACATTGTAGCTACTGGTTTAAAAAAAAAATCGGAAAAACATTTTCCAAACATACTAAGTTTGTGCTCTTGCAGGAAGAAAACCACTAAATAAATTCTTATGAAATATACGCCAAACAACTCGTAATATACTCTTATCTAACATCATAGAAGCATTTTTGAAAAAACTAACATTAAGTATTTTTTTTATTTTGGTACTTTAACCAATAGAATACTGGGATCTCTGTTGTCTGAATAAATGAATTTGAATTGAATTGAAAATATTTCAAAATGTAATTTTATTCCAAAATTGCTTCCAGGACGTTACATAAGAGTATATTAAAAGTTGTTTGGCGTGTTTCATAAGAATTCATTTAGTGGTTTGCAGGAGCAAGATCCCAAACTTAGTATGTTTGGAAAATGTTTTTCCGATTTTTTTAAACCAGTAGCTATAATATAATCATATTGTATATATTTGGAATCAGCTCAAAAATCCGATATCCCACACGATGGGTTATAAAAAAAAAAATTCAAATTCCATACAAAAAATTCCCATACAAAAATCCAAGATGGCTCCCCTTCTTAAAATGATCTAAGGGTGAGGTTCAGCTTGCCAAAGGATATCCCTCGATCACCAAACGCCGTATTTTTTATTGAGCACACGCCACTATAAGTAGTTACTTTGCTTTAACCGAATATAAAGCAGGCAAAGCTTTTGTGTACATGTTGACAGGTAGTTCATTTTGTTAATATATTTGTATTGTTTCAGAATAATATAACCAGTTCGGAAGCAAGGTCTAGTGAAAAGGCTCTTGAAGACATCAAAGTAAGTATTTCTTTTTTATTATTTATTTTTACCGACTTCATATATAGTCCAATCAATAAAGGAGTTGTAGAATGCATGAGAGGGGGGGGGGGGGACCTAAGCGATTTCTCCTGAAACTTGTTCAGGGTACTTAGGAAGTAAACATACTAAAAGTCCTGACGTTTCGGAGGTGAGCCGGAGGGTGGAGGGGGGGGAGAAGGTACCACTTTTAGGTTTTTCGCCAATATCTCAAAAATGGTGCGTTGTGGCGAAAAATGTTCGATGATGAATGAAAGCTTATAAAATTCTCTATAACTTTAGTTCTGTACACTTTGTTCGAATTTCTAACCGTTTTTGGGCTACTCGCTCAGGAAATGTGAAAATTTGGATGATGGGCAAGATGACCAAGGTAGTTGTTCTATACACTCTCTACCAACAAATGATATATCATTAGAAAGGCCTTTTTTAGACCAATATTTACTGCAAACAAGCTTTAAATCAATTGTTAGTATTTTTGGAGTTAAAGGTCAATTAGCTTCCGCACGCGTCTTCGTCCACGTGGACCCTAGGGAACCTTCGATCAGAATAAAAAGAACCCTATGTTTTAATTCAGATTATAAACTATATGTATGCTAAATTTAATCTAAATCCGTTCAGCCGTTCTTGAGTTATAAGTTGTGTAAATAACTTGACTTTGTTTCATAAGGTTTTTATGTGTCTAAAAATGAGTTGTAGAATTCCTTTTTCTGGAGTGTGTAGCTCGAAAATTATAACTCATACAACTTATAACTCAAGAACGGCTGAACGGATTTAAATTAAATTTAGCGTAGATATAGTTTATAATCTGAATTAAAACATAGGGTACTTTTTATTCTGATCAAAGGTTCCCTAGGGTCCATGTGGACGAAGACGCGTGCAGAAGCTAATTGACCTGTAACTCCAAAAATACTAACAATTGATTTAAAGTTTGTTTGCAGTTAGTATTGGTCTAAAAAAGGCCTTTCTAATGATATATCATTTGTTGGTAGAGAGTGTATAGAACAACTACCTTGGTCATCTTGCCCATCATCCAAATTTTCACATTTCCTGAGCGAGTAGCCCAAAAACGGTTAGAAATTCGAACAAAGTGTACAGAACTAAAGTTATAGAGAATTTTATAAGCTTTCATTTCATCATTGAACATTTTTCGCCACAACGCACCATTTTTGAGATATTGGCGAAAAACCTAAAAGTGGTACCTTCTCCCCCCCCCCTCCACCCTCCGGCTCACCTCCGAAACGTCAGGACTTTTAGTATGTTTACTTCCTAAATACCCTGAACAAGTTTCAGGAGAAATCGCTTAGGTCCCCTCTCATGCAATCTACACCCCCTTTTGGGTCATTTATTGACTGAAGTAATATCATCAACTTTGGTAAAAAGACAGAAACTGCTTGCTGTGGGGCTTTTAGCGCCATCTGTTTAATGTAGATTGAACGTTAACCTGCTTTTGATAGCAAGTTTTAGAGGAATGTTAATATAGATGGCGTTGGCTTGCTTTACGTGACTTATCGAAGTTCGTAAGTTTATGTAAAGGTGGCGTTGCCAGGGATTTTTTACAAGTTGGGGGCTATTGCATAACAAATTACAAGCTAATATTATTAGCGATTTTCCATACCAATTCACTAATAATATTAGCTTGTAATTTGTTATGCAATAGGCCCCAGTTTGAAACTTTACAATACTTACTGTTTGTTATTGTATGAAATAGCAATACAATAATTTTTGCTTCAAGTCTTGTCCATTCATCAATATCAATGTGGGACGAAGGATTTTATGAATAAAGAAATTTTTAGTAAACCTTTGTTTGACCACAGTATACATAATATGAAACTTCTTTTTTTCACAGCATGGATGTACTGCTTAAACAAGCATTACCGCTCATTAGTAAAGATATCATTTGCCACAAACCTGTAAAGTACAATGGATATTTTCTGAAAAAAAAAAATGAAATTGGCTGAATATTTTTTAAATCTAATAAGCTCACTTATTAACAGTAAGTAAAAAGTTTCAGAAGTTTTGAAAATTCTCGTTATACAGGGTGCTACAGGATGTTCCAGTTTGTATGGGGATTTGTATAGGGCTGAATCATTTTTGCTGGTAGAGATACCATTTTTGGCGGGTAGATAAGATACCTTTCATGGTGTAGGCGAGCATTAAGAAAGGGTTTTGGAAAAGTCCCGTTATACAGGGTGCTACAGAGTGTTCCAGTTTGTACATGAATTTTTATGGGAAAATTTACATGTGTGAAATGAGGTCTACTGAAAAATACCTAGGTATACTGGTAATCCGTGACTTTCAAAATAAATGCACAACTATCTTAATCACGTGAACGTAGTCGCGGGCAAAAGCTAGTTATACATAAAATGGCGCCGCGGTGAATTTTATTTAATATTATAATTGTAATACACAATTTTAATAATGTTTTACGTGGAATTTTTAAGGCCCACAGTCTAGTATTTTTAGACGGTATCGTTACATTCCCTCGTAGTCACTGCTAGAAGTAAATAGCAAAACTGCTAAAAGTGGCCGCTTTTGACACATTTGCTATCTACTTCTACGAATGACTACGAAGACATGTAGTGATACTTTCTAAAAATACTAGACCATTGGCCCTAAAAACTCCACGCAAAACATCATTAAAATCTTTTTCTATTAATAACTTATTAAATAAAAACCTCTGAGGGCGCCACTTACGGTCATAGAACCGCCTTAAGGGCAATATATTCGGGCGTCGTAGGCATTTAGCGCTACCTCCCTTCCCCCGGAGCGAGCCGCGCGAACGCATATTCTAGTGAACTCTCTAACCCCACGGACCATACCACAGAATAGATATTTACTACGTACAGAAAGGACACTCCCCGCCCGCGATTTCATGTGCCGAATCGAGTGCTCTGTCAACTCTCATGCAAAACGTGAACGCGAGATATTTATTTTGATAATTCGAACTAAATAATTATGTTTCTTTTTGTTTATGTATTTAATAATTCTATTCAAGTGGCAACTGATGTTCAAAACGTAGCAAGGTAAACACGCGCAAATGCGCTGTATGGCTAAAATGATTTTAATATGATACGTCAATCCAAGTTGGCTCCGAATTGAAGCGCATCGAAGCGCTTCCATTCAGAGACCCTTATGGTTCCGTTTTTTTCCGGATGTGTGAAACCCTAAAAATCACAATTGTTGGACATTGGACATTATTATCTTTAAATTCTCAATACTAACTCGGTAACTGGACTAAAAAAAATAAAATTGATTCAATTTATTGATAAGTATTTATTTCTTAAAAGTCATTAAAATTAATTACGCATTTGCTTGTACTCGGTTGCTGTATCCAAATACCTACCTACCTACTCTATGCATTTACAACAAACTAAATTGATTATTTACACTAAATAAAATTTTTCACTTAAACTACCTACTGCGTTTCCAAGTCTTACTCTTTGAGTATCTAAAAGATTCTCAATCGATCGATCGATCGAGGGGGAACACAGCGCGGCAGCTAAAACGACACAGGTCCTACTCCGACGACGCCTCGCAGGCTACTAAACTAAGACGCGGCGAGCATTTTATTATATATTAATGTTTAAATAAACATAAAGTCATTTTTTGAAAAAGTAGCCGTTGAATGTTTTACTATATTTCATTACCTTTTTTTCTATATATTATTTGTGCGTAAGAGATTAATAATCTTTAAGTACCATCCAAAAAACAATGAAATTTTTCAATGTCTTTGCATATTTTTATAGTCGAGTGAAAATAAAAAATCGAGTTTTTAACCGTAAATTAATCAAGTTCGTTTATTAAACTACAACATATATTTTTATCTGTTCAAAATAAATAATATTTCATTGTTTACCATTGAATCAAAAATAGGTTAATTTTGGATATACTGGCCTTAAGGAGTAATCTCTATTCTGCTGTTACTTCCGTACATTTGCGAATACGAAGAGATTTTTTTTTAAATTTTTCACACAACCAATAATTCTGAGACTTTATTCCATTAATAAGAGAGCTTATCCTACCAATAATTAAGTGTTCAGCCATTTTGATTTTTTCAGACATTGCCGATTGTTCTATGATTTTCAACTAAACGTCACGTATAGACATAAACAATAGCATTTCCTCCGCGTCTCGTCGCTGTGTTGTGTCGACGTATGGCCGCTATTAGCTCGTGTATTTGCGGAGCGCACTGGGTGGTCCGAGAGTGCACTTCACGCCTCTCAGACGCACCTTTATCGGTGTCGCGCACGCGGACGCCACACACTTGCGACTTACTTCACGTAGATGCTGCATAATTTTCAACTAAACTCACGTATAGACTTAGACAATGACATTTATTCCGCGTCTGGCCGCTGTTTTGTGCCGGTGTATGGCCGCTATTAGCTCGTGTATTTGCGGAGCGCGCTGGGTGGTCCGAGAGTGCACTTCACGCCTCTCAGACGCACCTTTATCGGTGTCGCGCACGCGGACGCCACACACTTGTGACTTACCTCACGTAGATGCTGCATAATTCATGGGCACCGGAAGCAGGATGCAAGTGGGTGCACTTGCACTCCCCTGTCGGGAAAAATACATAGATTTTTTTTATTAACTTACTGTTTGAATAAAAACTGAAGAGGTTGCTGCCTCATTAATTGGTTCATCACCTTGTCAATCAATTCAGTATCCTCCCTTATTAAGTAAGTTAATGTGTAGAAGCAGATGCACCTTCCTGAAAAAAATCCTGGCGGCCGGCGCCCATGGCATAATTTCATACTTCAGATCATATCATCACGGTATCGTAAACTAAAAAACTAACTAGAAGCGTGTTTTACAAGTTTCAGTTTAGATCCAGTTAATGATAGAAAGAAATCTCTTATCATTTTTAAATCAAACCAAAAGTTAGTATCTAACTGTAGATTGTGAATAACAAAGTGAACTAATACATAGGTATGACCCCGACAAACATAATGCTAGCTAAGGCGGCTAAAGTTATCTGAAAATTTTCGTTGTTTCTCTGATTAGCTCCGCTTAACTCGGATTAATAAAGAAGGGATAGTCATCAAATTAAAAATAACCTTATTTTTTACCTTATCATATGGGGCATGAAAAGCAAATAGGTTTCATTCAAATGAATTTCTTTTCCGTTATATTCAGAGTATTCAGACTGCAATCACGTCATTGCTATGCTACTCGTGCTAGCTTGGGTTCTATATAATTTATTGTAAACGCAGAACGCATCTCTGTGGCGGTCAGTTTATTTGCCGAGTTATGTCACGTCATGAATCTCGCACTTGCGCAAAACCTTCTTTGCAACGTCACGGTTAGAAAATGGCATACATTACTGACAATTTCCATGCGTGGGTTAGGTACCCTTGTTTTGTTATTGAAATAGAGCAAAACCATAGACACCAAAAGATATTCCGTTATTATTATATTTTCCTGCTTATCCTTTTCAACGCATAGCTGCCTGTGTGTCTATGCTGTCCCCCAGCACTAAGAACTAATAATAAATAATTATTTATAGTAGTCAGAGCATTAACTAATTATCTTAATCTTACTCAGTCTTACGCCATAACAACAATTTGAAAATTGTTGTGTTCCGGCAGTTAGAGTTAATATAGCCAGTTCCTCAGTGATGATGAGGATTCCGGGTTTAGTGCGCTTCCACCTTCGGCCTTATCGTCACTTAACATCAGGTGAAGTGAAGGCCAAGCACTATCCCGTTGTGCATTAAAAAAACCGGCCAAGTGCGAGTCGGACTCCCGCACGAAGGGTTCCGTACCAAAAAACAGCAAATAAAAACACGTTTGTTGTATGGGAGCCCCCCTTAAATATTTATTTTATTCTGTTTTTAGTATTTGTTAATATAATGGCAACAAAAATACATCATCTGTGAAAATTTCAATTATCTACCTGTTGTCGTTATTAATATCGAGCAAATAACGTCAAAAAAATCACGTTTGTTGTATGGGAGCCCCCCTTAAATATTTATTTTATTCTGTTTTTAGTATTTGTTGTTATAGCGGCAACAGAAATACATCATCTGTGAAAATTTCAACTGTCTAGCTATCACGGTTCATGAGATACAGCCTGGTGTCAGACAGACAGACAGACAGACAGACCGACAGACAGACAGACAGACCGACAGACAGACAGACAGACAGACAGACAGACAGACGGACAGCGGAATCTTAGTAATAGGGTCCCGTTTTTACCCTTTGGGTACGGAACCCTAAAAAGTATTGTTTTTTTTACATTAATGGTTTTTATGTACCTATTCATTTACATACCTATTCCGTTCACGACTTGAGTGGTGCAGTGCAGTGGTTAACATGCCGGTCTACCACTCAAGAGGTCTCGGATTCGATCCCGCCCGGGCAGAAATTGAAATGATAAATTTTTGTTTTTGTGATGAGTCTGAGTGTTACTGCATACCGAGTTTCCCAAAACTTTGCCACATGGAGGGAAAGTACCTTTAATATTGAAGATGAGAAATTTTACTGAAAGAACTGTATTCAAAGATTTTTGAAAAGTCGCTTGCCTTAACCAGGAATCGAACCCACCAGAAAAAAAAAACTTTTTTTATTTTTACGATACTGATCTAATGAGTCACTCGTTAGGATTATTTTTTATTAAATAACACAGTACTTATCTTAAACAAAAGGAAGACCATGTTTTATTTAATATTTTATTATTACCGTATTGTATGAATCTGTATGGTATCGTATGCGATTTCTAAAAAAAAATCTTTGAATGCAGTTCGAATTATTTTTAAAAACAAAATAAAGCCTTCTTTCAGTCTTCCTATCTTCAATATTTAAGGTACTTTCTCCGCGTGGCAAAGTTTTGGGACACCCTGTTTTTTTTTAAAGTATATAAGTAAGCAGAATATCAGTTGTGTAGCACCCATATTACAAGATATGCTTAGTTTGGGGCTAGATGGCGCTGTGTGAAATTGTCCAAACACGAAATATAAATAGCTGTACAAGCTCAACTTAGTTTGAGACTAAGTATATGATTAGTGTGTTGAGGGCATTATGGAAAAAATAAATATAGTTCTTCTATAAGATTCCAAATTAAGGCTCTATTAGTAGGACCGTAGGTATTATCTTCCAATAAAAATTTGTTTAATCAAATGTTGCTTGATACATTTTCATTCATTTGTACAGTCTCTACATATTTGATAGACATAAAGAGTAAAATAACAATGGTCGATAATAACTCTAAACTAGTTTGAAATAAAACTCCGTTGTTTGAGGTGTTTCGACTTTCGATCATCGGCCGTGTAAGGGGTATTCACACTAGGGAACATTTGTGGTGCAACTGGGTTTAGGATGCATGGTGTTACTGCAGTAGAAATCACCGGGAGATTCTCAGATTACTCGGGGAACAGTCCAGTAAGTCAGTAGGGGTCATGAGCATTTAGCCGGTTTTCGCTTGAGAGACAATCCGTAGCCAGGGTGGACCACGTGGAGGTACTTCTTGACCAGGTTCCACCCCAGTGGTGTGCTGCAAGTCAACAATTCAATAACCTTTTGCTATGCGAGTTAAAAGAAGTCCTTACTGCTTCATTCGTAGTGGAAAGCGGGTCAGGCTGATTTGCTTTATTTGTTGTACTTTTTTTTTATTTAATCAGGTATTTTGATTAGAATTCGATGGTGCAGTAGCTTAGTTAGCGCATTCGGCCTGCTCCGAGTTACAGAAGGCACGGTACACCATTGGTCTCGACTATATTAGATGTGTTTTACAACGTGTTAATGAATTAACGCAAAATGAGAAAACCGTTTCTTCGGACCATCAAACTGAACAACATTCACTACGGGACCAACTCTGAAATCGCGAGAAAAAATCAGCAACATTTTTATATTTTCGTTATTAATTTTTCTATGAAACACCTGATTTTTTTCATGCGATTTTAGAGTTGGTCCTATAGTAAAAGTTGCTTCAGTTTGATGATCCGAAGAAACGGTTTTCTCATTTAGCGTTAATTCATTAACACGTATAAACTATGGATGTATTGTATACTCCAAAGTCTGTGATTTTATAGATATGTATGTCTAAAGTCAAGTGATACCGTCCTCGCAGATAAGCCATTTAAATAAATAAAAATAAATCGCATGTAGTGGATTACGGTCCATCTTTCTTCTTATCCATAAAGAAGACCTGTGTATGAGAATAATTTCGATAACTAGGGAAATTCAAGAGCAGCCATGTGTGTGAGAACAAGGCAATTTATTTCTTTGATACTTCATAATTGTTATTCTTAGAAATACCAAAGACAAATCACAAACTTATAAGTCTATTAGTGTCCAGAGGGGGGATATTAAAAAACTTAAAAAAGGACGTAGTGTGTACGCACAACGCTTTATAGTTAGGGTCTCCCCACACGAATGGTCGCGGGTACGCGAGGCCGAGGGGCGCTCAGCAAATATTGGCAGATGTAAGTGGATGGCGCTGCGACGGCGCCCCGTTCGATTCCCGGCGCAGGCTGTGATACGCTATTGTGATTCATTTGACGCATCCAGTTTTTTTTGTAGTTTGTGTTTAAGGTTTTTATGTTTTAAAGTCGCAAAATAGAATCGTCTTTTCCAAATCTATGTCGAAATAGAAAGACAAATTCACTCGAAAGTCAACTTGCAGTAGCATAATAGACTTTAGTTAGTTTAAGATCGTTATATTAATGTAGTTAGTTATCTACTTTCAGATTGCTAAGTAATTCCTTTTCATATTTGCGATGATCTACAAATTGTGTATTTCCGCAATGATAATAATGATCGTCAATGATGAGAGATCACAAAATCTCTCGATCTTCAAATTACATGGCTTTCCCAAATTATTGAATGATTCCATAAAAAAACTTCAAACACAATCTAACATGTTATTTTTTTCGATTAAAATTGTACATTTTTATTTGTATTGTTGCTTATTCTACACTGCATTGCATGAATGACGGTATTCATTATACTAGAATAAAAATACTTTTTTGATTCATCATGCGTTAATTTCATTATCATAAATTTTCTGACGTTTCAGCTCCTTTTCACAAAAGACAACTCGTTTTAAAGTCTCCGTCCGTCCACTATACCGTACCATACCGTGCTAGGAACGTATAGACAAAAAAATATTCTTTGTATTGAAAAGTATGACACTATTCCCCACTAGACCGTTCCGTCACCGGTCATGCACTTGTCATACTTTTCAATACAAAGAATATATCTTTGCCTGACACGTTCCTAGTACGATCAAGGATGGTATGGTACGGTGTAGTGTAGGGGGCAGAAACCTTTAATTTAAAATACTTTTTGGAGTTATTACATACAGCTTCTTTATAACGACAGATCTTGATTTAATCATGCCGACATCAGAGTATGAATCTTTCTTTCTCTCCATAATAACGGTTCACATAATTCATAAGATTTTCTTCAGTGTGTGTTCCTTATTAGCGCGCAACCGCATCGTAATAAGTTAATTGAAGTGCAAAAACGCCTCGTAACTCAGTTAGCGCCCGTTAATGCACATACCGTACGTGCTAAATAAAACCCGATAACCAGCGCTCAATTCTCACCTGGATTACCATTAAGTGCTGGCAACTAAAAAAACTTTAAAATCTTCGAAAGGTGATGTTCTTTCTAAAAAAAACTTTTGTCTACGCGTGGTGATGAGTGATGTACAAGACTCGAGTCCTCCGAGTCCTTTTGTCTAGAGCTCGGAGTCGTTTTACAGGGCTCGCCTCGTTTGTATGAAGCTTTACGACTCAGGAGTCTTTTTCAGAGCTCGAGCCTTTTTCAGAGCTTGGCCGATTTCGAGCCATTTCCACGGCTCGAGTCTTATTGAGAGCCCGGTCGATACGAGGCTTTTTCACGGCTGGAGTCTTTTTTCGGCGCAATAGTTGTGATGGGCTGCTGATGAATGAAGATAAGTAGAGCTAAAGCACAATAGATTAAACATCTACGGTGTTCTTTATAACATAAGACTAAGACAACATCTTTTTGAGTTCAAATTTCGGAGCCAAGATTCAGATTTTCAGGGCTCTGTGTGTTCAGTAGGATCGGCTTCAATAATTATTAAATTATTTACGGAGGGTATTATTTACGGAGATATTAAAGTTTTAAACATAAACTCTAAGCTTTTATGAGGCTCGCGTTCATTTTAAGTCCCGAGCTTTTTTTTTGATGGCTCGAGCTCTTTTGATAGGTTCGAGCTCTTTTGAAGGCTCGGACTCTTTTGAAGCCTTGAGGCGTGGCTCAGAGAGCTCGTGTCTCGGCTAGGCTCGGGTTTACGAGCCTACCGAGCTCACCGAGTCCTGCCAATCCGCCTCGAGTCTTCAAAAGTAGAACTCGACGACTCGAGTTTTGTACATCACTACTGGCGATACCCAGTTCCGTTTATTTGAACTAAAGAAACGAAAAAGCCGGCGAAAAGAGGTTTAGTTTTTCTAGGCTTTAATGGGGATCCCTAAATAGACCCAATAGCTTATGTATTGTCGCTGTCAGCCAATATATCAGCAAAGTAACAACATGAAACGAGCGGAACAAACAAAATTAGCCGGCCCGCCCGCTGTCTGTCTGTTTGGCCGCGCATATAGACTCAGCCGTGTAATCTTACTTAACGCGGTACCGAGTACATAATACAAGTTATACGCTGAAGCGTTTCATGTGAAGAGTACATGTGGAGTCAAGTCATGCTGCAGAAAGGGGCAAGATAAGTTAGACGTGGCACAGGTCCAACCAAGATGAAACGTATCGTAAAACACCAATTACCTGCAACATTTTCTTTAATCCTATATTAATAGAGATTCTCGAGACTGCAAAGGAAATCCATCGTTATAGAACTCTATGGTCCACTTTCCCATAGTACTACTAGCACAGAATACATAGTAAACGTACACATAGTACACTACTGGCACAGAATACATAGTAGCACAGAATACAGTACTAAATATGTACTAGTAGTAGTACAATTCTTCTATTTGAAGTTCTGTGTGTATCCACGCTAAGAAGAGTGAGTTTTGTAGATGTTTCGTTCTATTTTATGTAATAATAATAATAATTTATTCAACCAAAAACAAATACATTACATTTTTACTTTACATAATATACAAAGATTTTTACAGTTAAAAACAAAATAAAATAACTCCAACTCCTAAACTAGGACGAATCCTGTATCTTAAGAGTTGAGATATGAAGATAGGTACTCGATGTTCCACAGACTTCCGTATACACATTGGCATACAAATAAAATCACTAATTATTATTCACACTACTGTTATGTTACAAAAGTGTTTTTTACACAATTTCTCAAGTATTCTTGAGTATCCTTAAGTATTCCGGAGATAGTTCCGCTATCTTCACCGCCATCTCTTTTCATTTAGACCAAAAATAAAATAGCTTCATCATCTCACAGCACCACCATAAGATAATCCCCCGATCCCCCCTCATTATACTTGAATCTTGATTAAAAAAGGGTGGCTTTAAACTATTAAAGGGATCTACACAAACTGGTCGGTGAATCAACGCTCTCCAGATGAATTTGCTGAGCAAATGTAGTTGGTAATGTTTACAGCAACCTGCCGCTATGTTGCCTTTTGATTTGCAAACTTTGATGAAATTATGCTAATCTTATACTTTTTGTAATGCTTAATGTGCGTGTAGGAAATTATGTTTTGGTTATAGTTTTCCTTGTATTATCTGAAGGAAATGAAGATGCTCTTTTTGGTGATTTGACCTCCATTGTATCAACAGTGGACGGTCTACAAAGGAAATGATTGATACAAAAAAAAACCTCTTTGTTAATTTCTCGTTATCGATAAAAATAATATAACCTATTTATGTACCTATTGCAAAACAGCGTCGTGTCGTGATATTATACCCGAAATACACTCGACGTCATAAAAATAGTACCTCTTCAAAAAATATTTTCAAAGTACTTTTTCGTTAGTGTTGTTATGTGGAACGGAAGATTAAGGCTCGTATTACAGAACGAGACTCAAGCACTGCTTGCTGCTTGAGTACAGTTAGAAAGGGATGGTGCTATTCATCGCATATAGCGCCATCCCTTTCTAACTGTACTCAAGCAGAGATTTGAGTCTGAGTTTGATTCTATAACACTAGCCTTAGATTCCGAGCCACACTACACTGCCTTGGTAGGATATTTTGCACGTTTAGTTATATAGCCGCCTTACCAAGCGACGACCATCCTTTCCATTAAATAAAAATAAAAAATGGCACAGAGGTGCTTTTTTATTTTACGCGACTGCCCAAGAAAGGAGTGTTTTTACACGATTGCCCAAAAAAGGAGTTAATATGTGTTCAGGGTTCATGTATGTTTGTGGGTATGTGAGTTTCAAAAACGAACCAAAAAGGTCATTGGGCATATTTGACCTAGTTGATGACAGTTCGCGTACAGAAACCAAATCAGTTTTAAATTAAAAAATTCAATCCCACTTTTCAAAATATGTTTTTCAGAAATTTTTACTTTCAGCATTGTGAAAATGTGTTGTACAAGCATAATAAACGTTTGTATTGTCTTAATGTATTTATTTAATTTTATTTATTATGGAAATCCTATTATGATATAATGATAAAAAAATGAAACATGGCCTGCAAGAATGCGACCCATACCACTGAGTAGCAGATACACTTATGAACATATTTAGCCCTATTTCGTTTCAAAATCAAAAAATCAAAAATCAAAAATAATTTATTTGTGTCTAAAAATTTTAACAAAATCAGATAAAACGTTAATAACCACATTAGTCATAGACTGTGTCGCAGCTATTAGCGCCCGCCTCGAACTTAAAGAAATGTAACAGTTAAACACAAAATAAATTTACTGAATCTAAAAGGTTACTATTATGTGAAACAAACATTCTTATAGAGTGCAAATGAAAATTAGTGTGTGTGTGTGTGTGTGTGTGTGTGTGTGTGTGTGTGTGTGTGTGTGTGTGTGTGAGTGTGTGTGAGTGTGTGTGTGTGTGTGTGTGTGTGTGTGTGTGTGTGTGTGTGTGTATGTGTGTGTGTGTGTTGAATGTCATTCGGAGTTGTTTACAAGAGACTCGATATCTTCATATTTTAGGCTAAAAAGCCACTCATACAAAACGTTCTTACACTCGCGTTGAGATAAGCTGTATATATGCAATTTATAGTTAATTTTATTATATAGGATTGGGCTAAGATATAAATAATGTCGACCCGCCAGCTTAGTAGAACAACTCTCGACTGTAAAGATTCTATTAGACATTCTAGTATTTAAAGCCAACTCACGATCAAAGGTACAAAACTTGTGTTTACGTAGAATAATATGTAAAACGAAAAGCTTACGCACAGAAAGAACCTTCCATAGCTCATAAAGCTGTACAGTTGGATACCAGATGGGTTTGAATGCCATTACTTTCAGCACCGCTCGCTGAGCCCGTTCCAGGACGATGAGATTGGTTTTTGTCGTGGAGCCCCATACAGTGATACAATAACTCAGTATTGATTGAGCTAAAGTTATGTAGGCCATCTTCAAGGTGCCTTCATCAGCACTACCTCGCAGTTTACGAAAGACAAAAATCAGTTTCCTGATACGAGAAGATACTGACTGGACATGCTCGTGCCAGGACATAACACTGTCAACAACAACACCCAAATATTTCACGTGATTTAAACGTTGGATCTTAAAACAGTTGCAAATAGTACATTGGGGATTGGCCATAGTGGGACAGGAAGTTTCATGCGCAGATATATTAAATGTGCTGTCAGGTTGGGAATTAAGTCTAGGAGCGAATGTCACAAAGCAAGTCTTCGTGAGGTTAAGAAGGAGGTGATTATTTGAGAGCCAATCAATGACTGTTCTTAAAGCATGTTCAGCATGTGCACGAGCCTCCTCCCAATCCTGCCCATGGACAAGAAGCGCTGTGTCGTCAGCGTATGTCAGAATTTTACAATTGGGTAGTGACAATTGACACAGTCCATTGATAAAAATAAGAAATAGTGTTGGCCCGAGCACACTACCCTGGGGAACCCCCGAAGTGACAGGTCTCTCGTCACTTGTAATACCATTAATTGTAACACTTTGACTTCTGCCGCAGAGGTAACTTTTAAACAAATTGAGCGCCAAGCCGCGGATCCCCAAGTGTTCAAGTTTGTGTAGTAGGATTGGAACGGAAACAGTGTCAAAAGCCTTCGCAATGTCTAAAAACAGGCACAAGGACTTTACTTTTTTGTTGAGGTTTTTAACTATAGACCCAGTTAGTTCGAGAACAGCGTCCTCTGTCGATTTTCCTACTCTAAAGCCAAATTGGTTTGCAGAAATAATTTGTTTGGTATCAAGAAAGCTAATCAATCTTTTGTTTATTAATTTTTCCAAAATTTTTGAGAAGATAGAAAGTACCGAAATGGGCCTATAGTTTGAGACACTGTTCCGGTCACCATTCTTAAAAATAGGGTGTACAACTGCTTTTTTAAAAACACTTGGAAATACTCCGGTTGTAAGACAGAGATTGAAAACATGGTTCAATACAGGAAGCATGACAGTCCTAGTGGCCTTTAAAAGAGATGTAGGAATACCATCCCATCCAACAGCACTATTTAATTTGAGACCCATAATTATCGAATCTATCTCCGATTCATCAGTTGCGAATAAACCCATAGAATCCTGGGAGGATATCTCAGAACTACAATCAGGCTGATATGAGGAAAGGTTAGCCGCTGGCCCATCACCAACACCGATAAAAAACTTATTCACGGCATCAACCGAACTTTGCGGATCACCAGCTAAGGATAAGAGAGCATCGGAGGTGTTCTTTTGTTTTAAGTTAGTAATTGTTCTAATTACTTTCCAGGTTCCCCTAACACTGTTTTTATTTTTGTCGAACTGTGAGCGATCATACTCACGTCTAATTCTTTTCAATAAATTGTTGCAGAAATTTTTATAGCGTTTATATGACACAGCAATAATATCGTTGGTAGGATCCTGCCTAGAATTGCGAAATAGCTTGTCTCTGTGTCGGATACAGCGAAGTAAGCCTGGCGTAATCCACGGCTTGATGATACGTTTTCTAGATGGAATAGTAACTAGATGAGAGTTGCTTTTAACTGTATTCGATACTATATCGACCAACGATTTAGCTGCATTCTCAGCATCGGATTCCTGTAAAACCGATGAGAAATTTGTATTTTCAATGTCCATAATACAGGCTGCAATATCAAGACGGTTTATTATGCGATTACAGTTTTTATTATTGACGTCACAATTGTATCCAACGTAAAACACTACTGGTGCGTGGTCGGTAAAAAGGGAATCAAGTACCAAAGTGACAGCCGTTCTATCAGTTTTTAGTATGACATGGTCTAAGCAATTATGGTTACGTGTGGGTAAGTAATGACCAGGCAACATAGCGTGAGACGCCAGCATATTAAGGTATTTGTCGGCATCACCATCATTATTTTCGGGAGTGATATATATATTTATATCCCCAATCAATGCCACTGTTTTATAGGACTGAAGTGAAGGTAAAAAACGGTCAAGGGAGTCTAGAAATGTATTTATGTTTGAGTAAGATGGTGAGCGATAGACGGCAATAATGGCAATTTCTTTAGATACTTTTATGACCAGGCAGTTTGACTCGTCCAATTGATGCTTCTCAACAGATGCGTTAATGCTGTTTTTCAGATACACAACAACCCCATCGTTTTGGTTGGTAAAATTGGAATGATGTGAACAATAACCAGGTATTTTTGGTAGAATCGAACATTTACTCAACCAACATTCAGACAGGATTACAATATCAACTTCAAAAGAGAACCTACCCAAGAGAATGGACAGACTATCAAAATTTACACTGTTGCCTATGCTCCTTATGTTCACATGGAGGACCTTCAGAGTATGACGTATATTAGGCAAGTAATTAGAAGAGTTTTCTGGCGAACAAGTATCCGCGGTACAAATAGATACATGGTCTAATTCCGAATTTACACTTAAAAGGTCATCCATGATCGAGGTTTATTTCATAACAAAATATGTACGAACCAATATAAACATTTATAAAAAATGTCACAAGGTCATTGAATTTAATTGCGAGTATAAATGTATTATTTAATGTATTTAAAAAGACAATTAGTGTGTAGTGTTGAGTATGAGTGTATGAGTGTGAGTATAATGAGCGAATATGTGTGAGTATGCGTGTGTGTAACAATAAAGAGTTATACAAAACTAAATAATTATTAGGTAACAACATTTTTATAGAAAATAATCTAAGTATAAATAGACTAAGCATGCAAGGTGAACGAAAAATATATAGTCACTTCTGTTTATCAAGTTTCTGTAAATCGGCTTCATTTTTAATCCAATGAAGAGTGGCACCATCCTTTTCACGTATAAAAACCTTTCCATTTGTTGACCAGCAATATTTATAATTATTACTGTTGGCGAAAACCCGAGCAAGATAAAATAAATGTTTCATTTTTGCTGTAAGATTTTGAGAAATAAAAATTGGTACGGGAGGTCCAGGAATTTTAAGTTTTTCTGTGGTTAATCGTCCCTGCGATTGAATATATCTCTTATGAGCGTTCAAAAACGCATCCTTAGCAAATACACTCGACAATTCCACTATCATAGTTTTATTTTCAGAATTTCTGGAGCTTATTCTAAATATGTCTTTTATTTCCTGTGGCTGTACTGTCACAGAAAGAAGAGAACCGATTTCAGTAACAGTTTTCAATAACGAATTTTTTGACTCCGTTTTGTGCACGGGTATGTTCTTAATTTCAATGCAAGTAGCACGGGAGCCTCTTTCAAATTTTTCCAGCCGTACGCCGTAGGTCAAACGCCCGAACAAAATGCTTAAATGACAAGTGGGACAAGTGTCATTGCAGTGGGGGGATCTAAGTATGTGATTAAAAATCGTTTTACAAAACTCGACTGCAATAACACTTGTTATTTAATTTTTTACTTCCGTTTTGGCAAGGTAGTCATGTATTTATTGTTTTTTTTTAATTTTTGTTACTACTTGTTACTGAAGCTGTGAAATATAACCCCCTTCCAAAATATTTAGGCGTTACACTGGACAGATCATTAACTTACAGCGAACACCTCGGCAATCTCTCCATGAAGATTGAAACCCGAAACAACATCTTGCATAAGCTCTGTGGCACGACCTGGGGTGCTTCTGCGGACTGTCTACGCACTACTGGCATTGCGTTGGTGTATTCCGCTGCCGAATACTGCGCTCCCGTTTGGCTAAATAGCTCCCATGTTCACAAGGTGGACGCTAGACTGAACGACACCATGCGGTGCATATCGGGAACAATCAGGTCGACCCCTCGGCATTGGCTGCCCGTCCTGGCTCACATAGCTCCTCCACACCTTCGCAGGTTAAATTCCCTAAAAAGAGAGGCAGACAAAATAGCAGCCTTACCATCTCTCCCCGCCCATGATGATTCCTGCCATCCACCTGCAATCAGACTCAAGTCTCGTCACCCTCCTTGCATCTCAGCCCAGAGTCTGTCCCACTTTGATGTAAATACGAGCATGGTAGCAGATGGACCTTTTGCCCAGATCGTGCATCCACCAGCCAAACTTTAGGGCTTCGATCTGCCTCGCAAGGTTTGGGGCAAACTAAACAGGTCATGGACGCTGTAACTTCTTTCGGCATAAGTGGGGGTGGCGAGATTCTGACCTATGCGAATGTGGCGGAGAGGCTCAAACAATGGAACACATAATACAGCGATGCCAAATACATTCTTACCCTCACTCATTGAAGTCATTGAAGACATCTACAACCTCACCCAAGACGCAGCTAAATGGCTAAGAAATCTGAATGTTGACATATAAACTCATGTATCCGCCTATTCATATAACCGCCATACGAATAAATAAATAAACTACTTGTTTGCTACTTGTTGATCGTCTAATGTAGTAGGAAGCCTGTCGCCTGTATCTATTTCCTTGTACGCTTATGCTGAAGGAATTGATATCTGTTTATGCGAATTGCTCTTGCAGTCGAAAATTTGCTAAGACCCAACTTCGTATCAAAACACAACACAAGAGGGCAAACTGGGCCGATCTCGGGCCCGTATCTATGTCGGAGTGTGCCGTATCTACGGCGGGCGGTTGGGCCATAACTCGCCGCGTCAGACGCATAGTGTTTTAACGGCGCGCGCGGTCAGCAGCCGTGCCTCGGAATACATTACTGGTACACCCTTAGGTGCAGTGTGGACTACGCCTTTATGGTTTGATAGGGTTGGTCCATAATTTGAGGAAATACGCTCTCGGCATTAATAATTAAAAAAACGTCATCTAACGTCTCAGCAGTTCTGCATTTACTCAAATTGCGAAAGACGCGGATTCGATTGTCTTAATGTAAGTTAGTAGGAAAGGTTCTGGAATGGCGACCGCGCACCGGACGATGCTCCGTGGGTAGGCCCCCGACAAGGTGGACCGACGTGATGGTGAAGGTCGCGGGAAGCCGCTGGATGCGGGCAGCGCAGGACCGATCGTCGTGGAGATCCTTGGGGGATGCCCAGCAGTGGGTGTCGTGCGGGTGATATGATGAAGTTGTAGTCTAGTTGTTGGACTCGTTTTTGATCCGATCCAAAGATAAGCCATGAGAATCATTGCGTTTTGATGTTATGTCGATTCTATGCTTTCCGGTGATTAGAAAGAGAAGCAAGATGTTTGATCTATAAGGAGTAACGATGGCATTGGCAACCCTAACTGGTCAGGTCGATTTGCAGTAGCTTCCAGCACGGAGGTAGAGAGAATTTGAAAACGAATGTGCGTTTACGGTTTTTGCTGTGGTCAAGAGTAGCCAATGAGTTATCACTTGTGTCCACGTATCTTTATGTATTCTGTGGTAGGGCTAGATGCTACCGCCTACCCGAAGATCTTGTGAGATCTTGAAGCAACGAGCTTTATGAAAAGTATAGCTGCTATACTTTTCATAAAGTTTGTTCTATCTTCGATCGTTGAACCTCAGGGCAACGGGTATATAAGTCTCAGAGTCTATTTTACAGGTTCCTTTTTTAAATTAGGTTCAGTCTGTCAAGAAACTCATAAAATTAATGGAGAAGCCACTTTCTTTTTGTCTTTACTGTATGGCAACACTTGACTACTTTTGTATGCAAAACCACGTGTTGCTAGTAAAAATAATTTTAGTTCCGTTTTCACGAATTTCTTGATAGTCTATATCCTGGAGGTTAGTTATGATTATGAGAGTTAATAATGAATACTTTCCTTCATCCATTAGCCATTTTAATAAATGAGGAGCTCGGTCGCCCAGTAGTATAGCGCCTTTCCCAGCGATTTCATGTCGGGTCGGCCATGGGATGGGTGACCAACAAATTTTTATCTCGAGCTCCTTCGTGCTTCAGAAGGCACATTTTGGACCCGGCTGCATTTTTTTTATTTGTCATCTAAGTTGATTATCATCCATAAAAAAGTTGAACTTATTTTGTACATGACTTCACCGACAAGATCGTGATTTGAATGAACGAGTAATTTTATATTGTTTTAAATTTCCATGGTTATTAACATTATTTAAATATACTGTATCGGGATTTTCACCATGTACCTTTTTATGAACTAGACGGAGGGTAGACCGATTCGTCTGCCGATAACATCTACCCGCACGTGACAACCGACAGTTCTTCCGTGATCATGGCGCATGCAACTGCGCCGAAATATCGGAGTCTCAAAAATAAAAAGGTACATGGTGAAAATCCCGATACAGTATATTTAAATAAGAGTAATTTTATGGTTAAAAAGTACTGTTTTAAGCAATAATCCCAAGGATTTCCGTTTGGTTGCAGACTTCCCTGCGCTCCTCGGAGGCGGACCGACGGGTGATGATGGATCGCATCGCCAAACTTGAAGACGAATTGCGCCTCCTCAGGGTGGCCAATGGGTAAGGCTCGGATTGACACATTTTTAACTTTGTTTACACTTAGGTACTGAAAGCATAGCTGAAGCAAAGCAACTTTTGTGTTTTAATCATTAAATAAAAGATTAACGCTACTAAGTCTTTTCCTAACTACAACACGACCAAATTAAAACGGTGTCATAAACTTAGCTGTCATGTAGCTGTCATTTGCCTAGTTACCTTGGTCGAGTTGTAGATAAGAAAAGACTTAGGCGATTCTTAAGTTTAGTGCTTTTGCACCTTTGACTTAAAAATGTAAATAAAAAGTTTGCTATACGAAACTGCTTTAAACTCATACCTTTACTTATTGTGCATCGACAGGAGCTGTTTTTTTCTTTCGCACTCTAAAACAAAGCCAGGAAGTTTCTAGACTTCCTGGACGCGTCAGGGTTTAAAGAGTTACTATACATCGTGTATTAAAAAACCCTGTCAGATCCTGAAAAAGGTGATAGTGTTGCTGAAACTGAACAACTTTCTCCATGGAACATAGTAGAGGAGAGGCCAGGCCTTCAAAATTGAAATCCCGTCGGACAAGCGAGTGCTCTACCGACAACTGGTATCATTGTCTTCAGCATGATCTCCTGAACAATAATATAGTGGTTGTCGCATTATAAAGTGGTGGAGGGGGGAGGGGGGGAGGGGGGGGGGGAGGGAAAAGGGTGCAAAACTCGGTTATCAGAGTTTGGCTAATTTCTCAATAACCACTTGTTCGATTTAAACAAATAAACTGTCATATGGTAGGTAATATCCTTAACAACTGATTTTATCAAACAATAGTTTTTGTAGATACTATAGTTTATGAAATAATTAGATAAAATACGAATTTCAAATAAATATTCTTTTGTTTTGTAGAATTGAAGCAATAAATTGAAATAAACTACTATGTAATTAAAACTATGAAGATTTGCTCCAGAAAAAAAATATCGGTGAATAGCCCAGTCATTCTTCTATATAGAATAATAAACTTGTTAAACATTTTTGTCTAGTAACTAGTTAAAAAAAAATTTTTTGTGTCGCGTGGCGAAATTTTCTCTTCCATTTTTTTTTCTTAAATCCTCTACAGAATTAAAAGTATGAAGATTTGCCTCAGAAAAAAATAACGGTAAATAGCCCACTTATCCTATTATATAGAATAATAAACTTATCAAACATCTTTGTCTAGTAATTATGTTAAAAAAAATGTTTTTATTGCGTGGCGAATTTTCTTTATCTTTATTTTTTCGAAAACCCTTTACAGAATTAAGACTATCAAAATTTGCCCCATAAAAAAATAATAGTGAATAGTCCAGTTATTTTTCTATATAGAATAATAAATTTGTTAAATATTTTTGTCTAGTAACTGTGTTACAAAATGTTTTGTGTTGCGTGGCGAAATTTTCTTTACAACTTTTTTTTCGAAAATCCTCTACAGAATTCAAACTATGATGATTTGCCCTAGAAAAAAATGCTGGTGAATAGCTTAGTTATTGCACTATATAGAAAAATTTACTTGTTAAACATTTTTGTCTAGAAATTATGTTAAAAAAATGGTTTCTATCGCGCAGTGAAATTTTCTCTAACATATCATTTTTCCATAAATCTTCTACAGAATTAAAACTATGAGGATTTTCTCCAGAAAAAAATTACAGTAAAGAGACTAGTTATTCCACTTTATAGATTAATAAACTTATCAAACATTTTGGTCTAGTAACTGTGTTAAAAAATGTTTTGTGTCACATAACACGGTGGACCTGCAAAGTTATGTTTAAACGAGTTTGCACGGCACAAAATATTTTTTAACACAGTTACTACACAAAAATATTTGAAAAATTTATTATTCTATATAATGAAATAACTGGGCTATTTACTATTATTTTTTTTCTGGGGCAAATCCTCATAGTTTTAATTCTGTAGAGGATTTTCGAACAAATGGTAGAAAAAATTTCACCTCGTGAAAAATTAATCATTTTTTTAACATAGTTACTAGACAAAAATGTTTAACATGTTTATTATTTTATATATATTGAAATAACTGGGCTATTCACCAGTATTTTTTTCCGAGGATAATCTTCATAGTTTTAATTCTGTGGAGGATTTTCGAAAAAAATGGTAGAAAACATTTCGCCACGCGACCCAAAAAATATTTTTAGCATAGTTACTAGATAAAAATGTTTAACAAGTTTATTACTTCATATAGTGGAACAATTGTGCTATGTATAAATATTTTTTTTCTGGGGCAAATCCTTATAGTTTTAATTTCATAGTACTTTCTTTCAATTTACTGCTTCAATTCTGCAAAACTAAAAAAGCCTTTGTTTGAAATTCATCTTTTTTCAATTTTTGTAATAAACTTTAGTATTTACAAAAACCATTGTTAGATAAAATTTGTTGTTACGGGTATTATCTACCATATGACACCTTATTTGTTTTAATCGGACAAGCGGTTACTGAAAAATTATCCAAACCCTGATACCCGATTTCCGCATCTTTTCCCTCCCCTCCCTCCCCCCTCAACCACTTTATGATGCGACAACCGCTATATTATTGTTCAAGAGATCATGTTGAAGACAATGATACCAGTTGTCGGTAGAGAACTCTTCGGTCCGACGGGAATCGTCATTAGACGACTTTCGTTAAAGCGGTTTCCATATTATTCGGACAGTGACCTCCCGCACTATATCGATGATAATTTTGTTGTCTTCCAGCCAAATTTCAAAACTAAAAAACAGACAGCAAGCCAATGATTGTGGCAATTTTACGTAGTACTTTATACTATACTAGCGGCCGCCCGCGACTTCGTCTGCGTGGAAAGTTTTTTGCTATCCCTCGGAAACAATAAATTTTTTCGGGATGAAAGGTAGCCTATGTCCTTCTCTGTACCCTTGACAACGTGTATGCAAAATTTCATGATGATCGGTTCAGTAGTTAAGACGTGAAGGCGTAACAAACAAACAAACAAATAAACAAACAAACGGACTTTCGCATTTATAATATTAGTAAGGATGTACTTCTGTACTTTATTTTAATTTACTGCTTCAAATCTACAAAACTAAAAATGATTTTGTTTGAAATTCGACTTTTTTCTAATTATTGAATAAACTATAGTATTTACAAAAACCATTGCAAATGAACATATGTTGTCAAAGATATTACCTACCCTAAGACACATTATTTGTTTAAATCGGTCAAGTGGTTGTTGAGAAAATCAACCAATTTCCGATACTCGACTTCCGCATCTCTTCCCTCCACCCCTCCCCCCTCCACCACATTATAATGCGACAACCGCTGTATTCTTGTTCAGGAGATCATGCTGAAGACAATGATACCGGTTGTCGGTGGAGCACTCTCTTGTCCAGCGGGAATCGTAAATAGACGACTTTCGTAAATGTAGCATCCCCTCTATAGGTCGAAAATCGAAAAAAATGTTTCATACTCCCATACAAAATGTATTGGTCAGCTGACCGACTTACTACGGAAAAGCGAAAAAAAAATCGTTTTTCGACCTATGTTCTTTAGAAAATGTTGTTCAGTTTCAGCAAAACTCACACCTTTTTCAGGATCTGACGGATCTGACAGGGTTTTTTGATATAATGACGTATGTAGTTAGGAGGCGAATCACAATAGATCTTTTAGGTCGCCGTGACTACAGCTCTGACAGAGCTGCAAAAAGCTAAACTATTTAATGTTCGCTAGGAAGGGCACAGTATTAACGTATAAAAAACATTAAGCTATCTACGGTGTTTGGTTAACATTAAATTAATGCTATTATTTGTCAGTTAATGTATTAAAATTCAACTACTTCGTTTTAATATTGATACAGATTAGAAAACGACATGAAATCGACCAACGGCAGCCCCGAGGATGGCGACGAGCGCGCGCGCCTGCGCAAGGAGCTCGCCGACGCGCGCCGCGCGCGACACAACGCCGAGGAACACGCTCACAAGTAAGTAAGTAGTTGGTGTAGTGTCGCCAGAGTAGATACAGTAGAATAGTGACTACCCTTAACGCGCGTTAAAACGCGCGTGAAAGAATTTAGAAATTGCGGTGCATTTTGTATGTGGATTTCGGAGCGGAGGAACACGTGGAGTCTTTAGGCTGCCTGTCCATTGACGCGGAGCGAGGTAAAAAAAGATATATTAACCAATAGAATTGCATTAAATCTCCGCTCCGCTCCAGCGGACAGGGCTTGCGAACTAGTTTAAAAACTCATATATTTTCAAAAGCGACGCGGAAACGAACGCAACACGTATAATAACTGAACTGACCGCCCGCCGCCCTCCGCTCAAACGACTCGTCGCGTGAACTCTGCCTAGCTCCGCACAGACCGCAATTTCGCTTCGCAATACTAGCTCGCTCCGCCTCGCTGCCTCGCTCCGCATAAATGGAGACACAGTCCGCAACTCCGCTCCGCAATACTCGCTCGCTCCTCAATGGACAGGCAGCCTTAAGTGTACGCTTTCCAATGAAATCAGTCCGTCACTGCGATCTCCAACCCGAGTGCCAAGAGTGGAGAATCTGGCAACATCCCCCCACAGGAATTGCCTACGTAGTGTACTGTCAGTCCCCGGCACGGATCCTATGCTCAGAAGTCATTCTTAGGTGTAATCGGTGATGTGTGCTGTGCTGGCGCGGTGCGGGTGTTTGATTGGCTACTTGTGCAGTACCAGAGTCGTGATTTGTCGGTTGCGAATCTCTAGATGACGCTTATTGGTTCCTCAATGTATGCGTGTATTATAATATTTGTCAGGTCTGTAGAGCGAGAACTAACTACATTGGGCGGACGTGGGCCTTGTACGTCGATCTAGGTACGTCGGTTCCCATACATTTTACGTTTAGTCGTTTAGAGCAACACTACATCCACGTGTATGTTCGCCTTGTGACGCGATACCACCAAAAGTATGTCTTCTGGTGCTCCCTAGAAACAGTATTATTGGACGCGCCCAGGGAGGTTATTCTTGGGCGCGTGACTGCGTGACATAGTGTCAAATCTGATATATCTCGAAAAAGTCAAGAAATCGTAGAGATTACAAAGACTTTCGACTTGTAATGTCGAAAATCGCTGACAATAAGTTTTTTGGTTGCAATAGAGATTTTAGTGACATTTTCATTAGAGATTTTTGATTAGAGATAATCTCGAATTCGATAAATGTAGTGCGCGAGAATCGGCCCTCAGATGGGCGTACGTGGCCCACTTCTGATTACCTCCGGCTTACTTTATCGGAGGTGTAACTTAGTCGGAGTGGTCTACATTATCGGGTTTAAAGTAATTCAATTAACTTTAAACCATATAATGTGAACGCCTCCTATAAAGTTAAACCTCCGATAAACCACCTACCTGAAAAACCGGGCAGTGTAGTTCCCGCTTCAATCAAGTCCTTATTTTCAGATTAGAGCGGCTAGTCACCCAACTCCGTTCCAAATTCAACGGGCTCCAGATCACGAACGGCCCCGACTCGCTGCCGAGCGAGCCCGAGCAGGAGGCGCGCCTGCGCCGCACCAGCGTCAACTCGTCCAACAACTCGACCGTCGTCTTCGGCCCCGTCACGGACTTGTAGCGAACGGACGTCCGTTACCTCGCTGTGACACTGGCCGGCGATATAATCTGGGCTGCTCTGTGCAAAGTGTTGTAGAAACTTTTTGGAATTGTAATTAAATACTCCTTGCGGATTTGTTAACATTTTCGAATTAAAAAAATAGGTTCTAAATTTGAACCACATTGAACAAAACAGGCTTGCTTTTTTATAGAGCTTAAAATATTTAGAGGGATTGAATATAAAAATATAAGTACTAATTTTGATTAAAATAAAACGATTTATATGTTGAAATGAACTGGAGTATTCTGAATTATATTTATAATATTGTTATCAAAGTAATAATGCCATGATTATTGGAACATATTAAAGGAATTGTCATTAGATATAAGTTCCCAATTTACAAGTAATGTATTGTTTAAAGTAAATACTGCTGTTACTACATATTATTTTTTAAAACGAATCTCGTTATTACTAAAAATGATCATTTTTTCCAAAAAAGCTCAACAGCAAATAATATCTACTTAATAACTTTTAATGTCACAATTTATTGAGCGTTATATTACCCTACTTCTAATATAATGTGCCTTATTAACCATATTTTTTTTACAAAAACCTCAATTTAAATTTAATCAACATGGTAAAAGACAAAATATGCAACTTGGTCTTAATATTACATTCAGGTTTTATTTGCAGGGTGCTAATGTAATGTTATATAATTTCAAAGATTTAATACAAAATAAAAAAACATAGTTGCTGGAACAGTTAAAAGAAAAAAAAATCTAGAATTTAAAAAATAAATTGTTTTGTCCAGTCCGCTTTGAAGTCAATCCTGATTGGTAACGTTTAGTACTCATGATTTGCGATACCAGCGCCAATGTGAACCAATATTGTGTGTTCATTAAGTAAACTAAATTGTGATTAGAATTGAAATCGTTCAATTAGAAGGCACTGTCGAATTTGAGAGTAAGGTTTTCGTCAACATTGGAACTGTTCTTGGATTAAGATTGACATTAGATAGGAGTTTTGATTCAAAAGTAAAACAGGCTTATCTTTTTTTTCAAAGTTTCACCTAATTCAACCGGACAAACGATTAAAGTTAATTACGATAAAAGTATTTGTAATAGTTTTTTTTTTCAAACACGGTCAAGTTACTCAATTTTGACTATTATTTTTATACCTATCACGTACTATTTGTGTGAATGTACGTCACTTCGCCTTGTTTGTGCGGCGATGTTGACATTTGCAATTCTCAGCCAATTCGCTTTTGACACCTCTCCGCTTGTGTTTTTCTTCACAAATATTTATTTTATTTTTAATGCCATTTCTGGGATTTTCAAGCTCTTCGTTGTTTGCACTCTTGCACTTTATTCGGAAGTGGTTTGTCATTGCGATTTTTCACCGTGAGAAAAATATGAGTTTTCTCAAAGGATTGTTTGAAACTAATTTCAAACTAATGGCTAACCATAGACTGTTCTTTACAAGTACTTTCATTCACAAGTAGTTCAATGAGATTAAATTGACAATAGACAGTAATCTGCTGCAACTTCACTCGAGAATGTATGGCAAAGAGAAAATTTTACGGATTAAAATATGTCGTTTTGTACCACAAGCGCTCTGAAGTTAGCCACTTCAGTTATATTGTACGAACATTTGTCGAGAAAAAAACACGCGTATAAAATTCTATAGAGAAAGATCATTGGGCATATTTTACCTGCTTGATGAATGTTCGCGTACAAAAACCAAACCAATTTTAAATTGTAGAATTCAATCCGACTTTTCAAAGTATGTATGTTTAATTTTTTTATGTAGTGACCGGCAAAAAAAAAGTTATCTTACAGTATGAGTATGAGTATTGTTTAATGTTATTAAACTTTTGTTAATAAAATAATAATAGAATAGAAATAGAAGTTTTTACCTTCAGCATTGTGAAAATGTGTGGTACAAGCATAATAAACGTTTGTATTGCCTTTATTTATTTATTTATTTTATTATTGAAATGCTTTGATATAATGATAAATAAAATTAAACATGGCCTGCATGAATGCGACCCATACCACTGAGTAGCAGATACATTTATCTACATGCCTAGCCCTATTTCGTTTGTGTACGCCGTAGGTCAAATGTCGCGAACAAAATGCCCAATAATCTTTTGTACGGAAAATTCGTACAGCGCCGTCTACCGCCAAAAAGCGATAAAATTGCCTATTTGCTTTATCAAATATTTTTACGCGCGTTTTTTTCTTGATGGGAAAGGTACAGTTTTCAATCTCAAAAAATTAGAAGGTTCACAAATTGTTTTTTTTTCGTACATTCTACCAGAACTTGGGTAATTAAAAGTTAGTTTTTTTAATGAAAACAGTTATTTCTTCTTTTTCTTCTAATATACCAAAGAATTTATCTGAGGGTGTTAAATATTGGTTAGTATTGGTAAAATACGTGAATAGATTTTGAAGAGAAATCTTATTATTATTTGGTTTGAAGTGTGTTTTACTAATTTTATTAATGTGTGGTTTAGTATTTCATGTATTAACTAAAAATCTTCAAAATGAGTTTTTTATTTGGGTCAATCAACTTTTAATTGTACTACGAGTTTTCCTATCCACAAATATAAAAGTATATAATTCCTTGAAAATAAATATCAATTAACTTAAAAATTATGGTTTGGGTTAAATGTAATACTTTAATTATCATTTTGGTAATAGAAATAAATATGTTGTTTACATATTTGTTCGTATTTTAACGGTTGTCGAGAGAGATGTCGATGTTCCCTTTATTTGTATGAAATTGATGAAATGTCCACTGGACAACCTATAACATAAAAGCATGTTATCTTGAAATAAAAAATAAAGAAAATAGTTAAGCTTATAAATACTTAAACTTAAGATTTAAAGTATCATTTTGGTAACAGAAATAAATATATTGTTTTTAGGGTTCCGTACCCAAAGGGTAAAAACGGGACCCTATTACTAAGCCTCCGCTGTCCGTCTGTCTGTCTGTCTGTCCGTCTGTCTGTCTGTCTGTCACCAGGCTGTATCTCATGAACCGTGATAGCTAGACAGCTGAAATTTTCACAGATGATGTATTTCTGTTGCTGCTACAACAAAAAATACTAAAAACAAAATAAAATAAATATTTAAGGGGGGCTCCCATACAACAAACGTGTTTTTTTTACCGTCTTTTGCTCGATATTAATAACGACAACAGGTAGATAGTTGAAATTTTCACAGATGATGTATTTCTGATGCCGCTATAATAATAAATACTAAAATCAGAATAAAATAAATATTTTTAGGGGGGCTCCAATACAACAAACGTGATTTTTTTTGCCGTTTTTTGGTACGGAACCCTTCGTGCGTGAGTCCGACTCACACTTGGCCGGTTTTTTTCGTATTATATAGGTTGTCCAGTGGACATTTCATCACATTCAAAGGGGACATCGACATCTCTCTGGACAACCGTTAAAATACGAATAAATATGTAAACAACATATTTATTTCTATTACCAAAATGATAAATAAAGTATTACATTTAACCCAAACCATAATTTTTAAGTTAGTTGATATTTATTTTCAAGGAATTGTATACTTTTATGTTTGTGGACAGGAAAACTCATAGGACAATTAAAAGTTGATTGACCCATTTATTGTTCGTATAATAAATAAATAGAAAACTCCATGACTAGTGAAATTATAATATTATTAAGAAAAAAATTTACTCGCCACCGGGTCCCTGTTTCATAAACATAACCGTAGTAAATTACAACTATCGTTTGGTATTCATTGTGTCGCCAATTTGAAACTAAAAACAAAAAAATACAGACTACACAGTGTAAACGAATTACCGTAGTAAATTACTTTTTTTTCATTTCATTTATTTATTTGCAAAATATGGTACATACATGATGTTATAATTATATTTCCAGCATATTCTGTCGAATATTTCAACGAGCAAATACTTAGATTTAACTAGATAATACAATTTTATTACATAATGTCAGTATTTATCAAATCACTAAATTAATAAAAATGAAATTAAATTATTGGAATGTCAGCAATAGAAGATGTCAAAAGTTATAATTAGCGTGCAATGTCAATAATTTTATCGTTTAGGAAGTCATTAATACAGTAATATGTCTTTTCTATTAAAATGTTAAACAATTTGCTTTTAAATGTAGTTGTAGGTAGTTCTCTTACATTATTTGGTATTTTATTGTAAATACGTATTGCCATACAAAATGAGTTTTTGGAATGTAACACCAAACTTTGACCGGGAATTCGTAAGTTGGTTCCTTTTCTACCTCTGTAGTTAAAGTCTTGATTTTTTTTGAATAAATGATCATGTTTTTTTACAATATACTAATCTCATAAATGTAAAGGCAAGGCAAGGGCAGAATATTTAAGGCCTTGAACAAAGGCCACAACATGTAATGTTTATGAAATAGGCCCCAATAATATTTTTTTTCTTATAAAATATGTTAAGATGAACAATGTTTTGTCGGAACTATTATGGTTTGAAAACTGTTTACATTATTTGCTAACATTGTTAGATTATGGTGCTCATCAATTTATTTTCATTAATCAAATGCTTAATTTAAACATTAATATGTATTTAAATAATAAATGGAAAACATGTTTATCATTACAGATGATTTAACTTAAGATGGCGAGGGGCAAAATATGGCAAAGGCAAGCCGGACCAAATTTTTCTCAAAGAATTTTCTTAACTGTATAGTGTATTGCTGGGGTGGGATTTCTAAAAGGGAAGCCGATAGGAATCGACATGTATGGACCCTTCGCCACTGGTATATGATATGCTGCTCTCTCGCTCACACAGTTCAAATAACTTTCAGAAACAACAACCTTTTGTATTTCAGCAACACGAAACTAAAATACAGGTTAAAATGTCCGTAATCTTATATTGCGAAAAGTGGCCGGAACACATTTTTAATTGCGAACTTTGCCCCCCTAGAATGGCTACCAAAACACGATATATATCGCGTGATATTGCGTTTTATCGACACTCAACTGTCGAAATCCATTGTCTCTTGACAGTTAACGTGATAAATCGATATATCATATCGCGTTTCGGTGGTCATGCTAGGGAGGCAGATTTAAGAAATCTTGGGACAACATGAAAGCAGCATATCGTATGCGGCCTCTTAATCTTTTTTTATGTTTACGATAAATTGATAATAATATAATGACGGCCTTAGTTATATAGTAACCTGAAAATTATAACGACACATTTTATTTAACGCTGTGGACGTAATTGTATTAAAAGTTGCTCATACATTTGTGATTTGTTTTAAGAACGAATTTATTAATATTATATTTTAAACCCAGTCCCGCACTGTTGAAGTCACAATTTAGATTAATTACTTATATTTAATAAGTCGACATAAGTACGTAAATGCTCTCTAAATGAATGAAAAATACTAAAATTTATGTTATCCAAATCACAAAAAAGACTTTTTTTCACTAACATAAAATTATTAAAGAGGCACTAATTTTATAAGTTTGTAAAATTCGAAACGAATACGAATCATACACATAACGAAATCCTCTTCTATAAAGATCTATAAGTATGTGGATTATATTAAATATGTCATGTAAATATCAATGCTTTACTTTAAAAATATTTAAACTGAACAATATTCTCAAAAGTCACAATTAATTTTACTCACCCACCTCTCGATAGAGTAGAGACTGACCCTTACTAATTTATTTTAATTTAAAATACCAAATCAGAAAAACATATAAATAAGATACTTACATTATAGTTATACGTAGGTAAATAAATGTAAATTGCTGAATACACCGAACTATGTATTTAACGCAGTGTTTCTTTCAGGTACTACTCTGGGGGGCGGTTCCCCCCCGGAGTAGCCTTAGTGCCCCCCCGGAAAAAAATGGGTTATGTGTAGGTAGACGGGCAAAATAGTGTAGTCATCGACGGACGAGCTCCCCCGAACCTCTTAATTGCCCCCCCCTGGAGAATTTTGTCTGAAAGAAACACTGATTTAACGTCAAATAAACTAAATCGAAATTGACAAAAAATACTCAATTAATTTTCGCCTTAACCACGAACATAAGTTTAATATTCATTGAAGAAATGTGTCATTTTACAGTGAATAGTTTAATTGTCTATTGTAACTCATAAAGCAAACATTTATTATTATTATTATTCATTTATTCTTAGGCAACGATGGCCCATAGATATATACCTTAAAACCAAACATATATAATTTATTAAACAATGTAATAATTGATTGCTCTTTCACAAATAGTATTTTCAAATTCTTGGGTCACTACGCACTGACAAGCAGCTTGCTCAGCACTTAGTTTAGACTCTAGGAACTAGAGCCTAGCGAGTCACTGGGTGAAAAGGTTCGCAACCGGCTACACTATGCGCTTGGCGCCTTGTCGCTAGTCGCTACACGCTAGGTCACTCGCTACGCTAGGCTCGAGGCGTTAGCGCCTGCCAGTGCGTACGCAGCTTTAGATTAGACAATTAATTGACATGTCGAAAGTGTACGCAAATCATAGATGTTGTATTTTAAGAAATAATCAGTACGTCATACCTCTTTTCAGATATGATATTTTTAATTAAAAAACCGGCCAAGTGCGAGTCGGACTCGCGCACGAAGGGTTCCGTACCAAAAAAAGCAAAAAAATCACGTTTGTTGTATGGAAGCCCCTCTTTAATATTAATTTTATTCTGTTTTTAGTATTTGTTGTTATAGCGGCAACAGAAATACATCATCTGTGAAAATTTCAACTGTCTAGCTATTACGGTTCATGAGATACAGCCAGCCTTTCTATTGTCTAATTTAAAAATCTATCGCAATCGCTTTCAGGATGTAACACATTGAAGCTTCTTTTTGGCACAAATAAAGACTTACCAATGAAATGCAGCAATGTGACACATCCATCTGTCAAACGAAAGCGATTGCGATAGATTTTTTGAATTAGACAATTAGCCCCCTGGTGACAGACAGACAGACGGACAGCGGAGTCTTAGTAATAGGGTCCCGTTTTTACCCTTTGGGTACGAAACCCTAAAAACTGAACGAGTTTAACTAAAAAGCTGCTACACTACCCTAATTTGCCCTTAATAGTATAATAGGGGGATATTACAATAATTTGGGGGGACGAATTGTTGAATAGTTTGCGTGACAAAATGAACAAAGCATTAGAAATGTGAAAGAACAATCTATTATCTTACCAGTATAAAGAATGTAAGGAAAGGGGTATATTATCCATGCGAAAAAACAATATTCATTAATCTACACTCGCGAGCAGAAAACTGGAATCGCAGGCCTATTTTCTTACAAACGAGGTAGCTTTGGAGCCTTTGTTCTCCGTCAGGGATTGAATGGGGTGTGATCTGATGATGGCCATTCAAAGAGTGAATGGAGAAGGACAAGATCCCTAAAGAAACCCAACGGATCAGAAGAGTCATTTACACCAGAGACCATATGGTCAGTTTTTAGTGTTACATTTTCCATACTTTTGACGTAATAAATTTTTTTAAGTTCTACCCTGAGCTAAACGACTCTTCTAATCCGTTAGGTTTCTTTAGCATTATGGGACCCCGCAATTCCTTCTTTAAATGGCCATCATCAGATCACACCCCGTTTAATCGAGCGGAGAACCAAAAAAGCTTGAAAATTATGTAATTCATTTGTATGAAAATAGGCCTGTGATTCCAGTTTTCTGCTTGCGAGTGTACATTAAAAATATACTTATATCCTACCCTTTTTCCATCTCGCATCAGCGCCGCATCATGTTATGTATAATGTTAAGTTTAAAAAACATATAAATACATAGTTAATATAAAAAAAAACAATAACAATAGATTAATTACTACCACAATATAGAGTACAGTAGTTGAGCTGGTTTGTGCGATGTAAGACACTTTCGCGATTCGTCACATGAGATATTGGCTACTTTATCATATAGCAACATTAGGTTTAGGACACTTTCAGAATTGGTCATAATATCTCGTAGTCGCATAATACATATGTCACAATATGAATTTGGCAAATTAGTATCTAGACACACACACCCACTTATACCTACTTATCTATTAAGTGTTGTATGTTACCGTTAAAGTGTGTAAATCAGTTAATGTGCATGTGTACATTAACTAGTTAATTCGCACATTAACGGATTCCGACCTATAGCGGTAACATAATATTATCACTACATAGCATAAAACAAAGTCACTTCCCGCTGTCTGTCCATATGTATGATTAGATCTTTAAAACTACGCAACGGTTTTGATGCGGTTTTATTAATAGGAGTGATTCAAGAGAAAGGTTTAAATGGTGTCAAATTCCACACTACACCGAGCAAAGCGAGGGTGGGTCGCTAGTTGGGAATAAAACTAGAACTTGTAATGACCCGGAAAAAATCTAATAGGAAGTCGGTACCCACCATTTTGGTAGGTAATAGCCCGTTTTCAAGTATGAATTGTGTTTTCAAGAAACTAAAACTTTCCCTTAAAAACATAGGTCGAAATATAAACATTGCCAACCCGACTCATTTTTTGTGGGATGACGTTTATATTTCGACCTATGATATATTTGCTTTTTTTTTTACACTAGAATACTTAATAGATAAGTAGGTATAAGTGGGGGTGTGTGTCTAGATACTAATTTTCCAAATTCATTTTGTGACATATGTATTATGCGACTACGAGATATTATGACCAATTCTGAAAGTGTCCTAAACCTAATGTTGCTATATGATAAAGTAGCCAATATCTCATGTGACGAATCGCGAAAGTGTCTTACATCGCACAAACCGTTGAGCTTAGCACTTCCGCGCTCGAGCAACGCACACAGACATCTCTCACCGACACTGTATAACTGCAATCTCATACCACTCTCAAAACAGTTCGAGTACGTGACGCAGCGGCGAGAGCCGTCTTTGTGTGTGTGCGATGCTCGAGCGCCCGTAGTACTAAGCGAAACTTCTGTTAGTCTCTCTATTTTGTGTTACTACTAATAATAAAAATGGTGCCTTAATATGTAATTGTCCGCCCGTTATGTAAAGTACACTCAGGAATCGTCAAGATACCACAAAGCTATACATTTATCGAATGATTATTTAAAGTTAAGGCTAAACGCTCACAGATTACTTTTTGTAGCTGCGATAATCGCGGCGATTTTGTCGATTAATCGATCGTGGGCAGGAAGCCTTCACGTGTAAGATGTTAAGAGTCCGTACACGTTTTCTGTCGTCATTGTCGCTCTCTCGCTCGCACATTATCATGTTTTCTCAAAATTTCTTATATCTGAGTGCGTAATTGAAAAATTGAGTCTCGACCACTTTCCGAAATATAAGTTGGACATTTTAAAATATATTTCAGGTTTGTGTTGCTGAAGTATAAAAAGTTATTTGAACTGTCAGAGACGACGACTTTTTGTAATTCAGCAACACAAACCTGAAATATATTTTTAAAATGTCCGTAATCTTATATTGCGGAAAATGGCCGAGATACATTTTTTGATTACGCACTCAGATTTAAGAAATCTTAAGAAAACATGATATGTGCGAGCGAGAGAGCGGCAAAATGTGTTAAGCCTCATGTTAAAAATCGATTGAAGTGTAATCTTGTGGAAATCTGACGTGCTGTTAACTGTACAATTGTGCCATTGAACTGGCTCACTGTTTTAAGTTATTTGTTTATTATTCACACGCTATTTTTAAATACAGTAAATCTATTTTTTCCTTTGGCATAGAAAAAGGAGAGGTTTAGTAGGCGTGTCTTGAGTTTACGCTTACTTTACTCGTTAGCGTCGGTTTGAAATTTGTATGACATCTTTTAGTTTAGTGTAGTTACCGCCAGAGGCGCTGTGCCAAATTGCATACAAAATTGCTTATTATAGGGTATATACATGAAGCGACTTGGCAGTCAACTTTAGTCAGTTACCGCTATTTATCAACAATCGCTTGTGAAATCTAATCGCAAACCTAATTTCAATGAGGTGGCGATTCGATTTTACAAGCGATTGTCGATTAAAAGCGCCAATAGACAAAAGTCGCCTGGTGTAAACAACACATTACTACTCAGAACACAGACACAGAAGGCGTATTTTTGAATTTATCCTTCATAAATGTCATGTTTTATTTTTATTTTTTTCCAGCGTAGTTTTTTGACCAACGGAAAGAATGAATTTTTATTTTTTGGGTTGTGTCATCAGAATGTATTATTTAACTTAAATTTTATTTCTCCTAATCTATAATTCGACACGTTTTCTTTCGATTCGTTTAATTACATAATAACGATAAACGATATAAGTAAGTACAATAGCAAATTAATGTTTATTTTATTTATTTTTCCATGTTCGAATAGACTAAAGTACTTACTGCCAATTTTATTATTAATACTCATTTTAGTTGTGATTTTGTGTTGTTTTGCATGATTCATTCATACATTTTATTATTTACTACATTAATATTGGTGAAATGATGATTTCAATAAATTATTATTAAAACTTATGACTTTTATTTTAGGAAAATTTTGTACCTACCTACTTATAGTACAGTAGCCCGTAGAACATTTAAATCACTAAAAAGGTTACCGTTTGCCGTTGTGATATAGTTATTTATTACGAAATTATAGATACTTTAACCCAAGTTTTACAGATCGCAACCCGCCGTAACCTATATTTGTATGTCTCCAAAAATGATATTTTTTTCTTTTTCGAGGTTTACCACATGGTTTAGCTATTGTCGTGTTCTACAGCTTTGTTTGATTGCCACAGATAAAAGTAAGACTATGAAAAGTAGCCAAACACAGTTTTAAGACCTGATGAAAATGGTTGAACTTTATCTGGTCTTAAATCTGTGTACAGTCACTTTTCATAGTCTTATGAATCCACGATCAGTGGCAATCAAACAAAGCTGTAGAACATGAGAATAGCTAAACCATGTGGCAAACCTCGAAAAATAAAAAAATATCATATTTGGAGATATACAAATATAGGTTGCGGTTGTTTACAGATCGCAACCCGCCGTTGCGATCTGTAAAACTTGGGTTAAAGTTTCTATAATTTTGTAATAAATAACTATATCACAACGGCAAACGGTAACCTTTTTAGTGATTTAAATGTTCTACGGGCTACTGTACTTTTTTTTGCAGTAGATTGCAGCGTTTTTGTTTAACTCTTTTTCTACAATAAAAGACAGGAAAATATCTTGACAATACTTCTTCTTATTCTTGTTTTGGCAATCTACTTTTCTCTTGGAAGTAATTTTTGCCAGTGTCAAGTGTTGAATAGTTCAGTGGTAGATTGTTTCAGTTTACATTAAAATGCGGGTGCATCGCATTCCAATGCTGCTTGGAGCATTTGGCACCAAGTATAATCAAGACAGTTTACTCGGTAAGGTCAGCCGAGGTAGCCACCACTACAATAAAAGTCTCGGCTTCACACAACCAAGATCGCGCCTATTTCCATTAGCCCACATATTGTTCAGTTGCGTAGACACTTGTACCACAAAACTGCACCAATTTTAAGACACAATATCCACTATGAATCAATTTGCGATTAATTAAAATAGTCACTGAACTGAACTCGACGAAATGGCGCCAAAAACTCCTCCTTGACAATACTTAAATATCTGACGTTATTGATTATTAAAAGTTATTTAAAAAAAATACATAAATATTTAGAAAATTGATTTAGTATGCGACATCACGAACAGCTATCGAATAAAATGATGCGCGTAAAAACCTCCGAGTAACTTTGTATGGGAAATTTGTACAGCGCCATCTACCGCCGAAAAGCGAAATGAAATTATCCATTAGGTAATTACTCTTACGCGCGTTTCTTTTCTCGGTAAATTTTCGTGCTAAGGGTACTGAAAAAGTAACTGTTGAACTAAACTAGCAAGTACCCGTGGTCGTGGTACCACGGGTCGGGAGGGACAATACCTAATACTTAATCTGTAAATACTCCTTTGAACTCAAACAAAGTTAACATCTAAATTATGTTCGGTAAACCAATAAATTCCACCGACTCCTTATGCGTTAATAATGACCAGTTCAATTGCGTTTTAACCCCAGCCCCGGAACTAATTTATTCAAGAGTGAAACAACGGCGGTGCTGCCATTATTTCGGTGCGTTTTCAATAAAAACAGTAAATACGCTAAGGGCGCGCTCAGACACGCGCGGGCACGTGGCGGCCGCGTGTCGGCGCCATCTTTGAGCGCCATCTTGTGTGTGATGGGTGGGAACTTCCGCAGGAAAATGCGTCACTGAACGTATTGTGGGAAAACTCGACAAGGTGCGATAATCACTTAGCAATAAAATACTCGGGGACGTCCGCTAATGATATATTAATGTGATCACTTCACACGAAAATTAATTGGACTTTTTGTACTTAATTCTGACCTTCTTTGAGAGTCTAACTAATTAACTATAGTGGGTACCTGTACCCTTAGCACGAAAATCTATTGAGAAAGTAAACGCGCGTAAAAGTACTCGATAGAATAATTATCTATGGAAAATTTCATTTCGCTATTCGACGGTAGATGGCGTTGTTAAAATTTTCAATACAAATTGCACTATCGAATGATTTTACGCGCGTTAGGCAGTCATTACATGGTCATGCAAGCGTCAGACAAATTCCATCAGTCATGAATTACGTTGATTGATCAGTCAGATGGAAAGAACAAATCACATCATGCAACCATCAGTTACACGGTAGGTTAATCGTCAGTCACAGCCAGGGCCTGATTTACCCACAGGCTTATAAGGCTTAAGCCTAGGGCGCAAGGACCAGGGGGGCGCTTAGCTTCAAGCAATCTTTGCAAGCACCACTTATTTAAAAAATAAAATTTTGAAATTTTAAAATGCACGCGTAAAATCTTGCTTGGGTTTGGAACAATTCAGATGGACTTTCACCCATTCATCCCCGACCTGACACACAGATGTGCCCCATGGTGCGACCAGGCAGAGGCACAAACGCACACCCAGCTCGCAAACCTCTAAAACAAAAAAGACTGCACGTGCGGCACTAAAAAGTCGAAACATGAAAAAAACAGAATGGTCATTCTTTGTTTACACAATGAATAGGTAGGTAGGTAAAACGTTAGAAATAAAAACTTTAACCAAATTTCGCTTTGACCGGGCCCGAGTAGTAGAGTTAAATTTTTGTCATTCATTACGTATTTGGTGATAGTAACAGGCGTGCTCACAACTCACGTAGGTATTGATTGTGATATTTGTGATTGATAGACACGTTTTTTTTTTTAAGTATTACTTACATAGTTTTGTTCGTTTTATTGAAAATGTAAAATGAGTGTTAATGAAAGTACTTCGATTGTGAAAAAACCAAGTGGAGCCAACCAAGTAATAATGAAAATATTTTTGTGCTTCAAAAAAAAGTGGAGAGATTCCTTGAGATCATTGTTTAAAGTTTAAAAGTACTTGAGCCTTTTAATTTTGTCAGGTCAATACATTAGTAATAGTATATATGAAAATTTAGTTTATGTAAGGAAACACAAATGATTAATTTGCTAATAGCGATACTCACTATATAGTTCCATAAAGTATAATCCTGTTACCTATATTTGGTAACGATAACACTTATACAGTTTGTAAATATTAATACTTATTTCTGTTCTTGCACCTGTTCTTCTTGTTAGTTAAAAAAGTCTGGAACGGGTGGTAGAAAAATATAGACCAGTCAAAAGCACTTAATTAATTATGGGAATTAATTAATTGAGTGACTGGAAATAATTAAAAGCGACTGTTAATGGGATATTTAAATACTAAACCTGGCAGCGGTTTATTTTTTGGGTGATAAAATAACTAAACGCGTGACTAACTGTGTATTACAAAAATACGTAAAACGGACGACTAAATGTGGGAGACAAATAATTTAAGTTAGCAGTGAAAATTCTAAATGAGTGACAAAAATACTGAGTGGGCAACTGTTATGCCAAGTAGGTAACAACTATACATACCTATAACTGATTTAAAAGCTGCTCAACATGGTATTTTGTTATCTCGATTAAGATAATAAGCACCTTTATTAATAAAAATAATATATGCAAAATTTTAAACGTTTTGTGGGCCCTAAGGTTGTTGCCCAAATAGTAATTTGGTCGCCCGTTCTGAATAACTAGTTACTCAATTTGTATTTTAAGGTCACCCATTTTCAACATTTGTAGTCGCCCTCAGTCCGTCGCCCACTTAGTATTTCAGAACGATATATTCAGTATTTTTGATACCCAAAATGGGAATTTATTGTTATCCGATTAAGTACTACTACTAGTTAATTATGAAATTTATTTAAACAAATATATTTTTACTTTGACCGTGACTTTGCATACACATTGTCAGAGGTAGAGAAAAGGGCATACATAGGGTACCTTTTATCTCAAAAAAAACTTACCTACTTGTTCCCGAGGGATAGAAAAATAGGTAACTTTCCACGCAAGCGAAGTCGCGGCCGGTAGCTTAACATAAGAAAATCAGTCTGGCGAATTAATAACATCCTCTTTTTTTAAGTCGGTTAAAAAATCAGGGTAGGCTCAGGGGCCGTACCGGCTAACGAATCGATTATCGAAAACTCTGCTGGGTTTCAACTTAAAACAGAAAAATCAAAGTAAGGAATTTCGTCTTGTACTTTCTGTTGACGTAATTTGGAAGATAACGATGTTCGTGTGACATCATGAATTGGGGTTCGCCATTTTCGCCCAATTAGATAAATCGAGCCCAATTAGGGCTCGATTTATCTGTTTTAATTTGAAACCCAGCAGACTTTTCGATAATCGATTCGTTAGCCGGTACGGCCCCAGGAAGGAATATAAGGCAGGGGGGCGCCTGTTCATAATTAGCCTAGGGCTGTTAAAACCCTAAATCAGGCACTGGTCACAGCGCGTGACTGTGGTTAAACTGACAGCAAAACCTACCGTGTAATGGGTGCCTTATTTTTCTCGATAGCTGTTCGTGCTAAAAGTCAAAATAATTTGTATAGGTACCTGCTTACTTATATCTAATTAACTTTTTATTATAACATTCATAAACTCTGTTTACATATTGAACATCATCATTAATTAATGTCCTACACCATTAACGAGCACTTAATGGACGATAATTTTTATATGCGTTGACCGCAGACAATGCGATCAAATATTCAGTTTGACCGCGGCGCGGCGAATGAACGCAGACAAATTGCGTCCATTGTGCGGTTGGTGCTTTATGATATGATGACCAACTACCTCATAACTAGGTACCTACCTGCCACAATTTTTAGGGTTCCGTAGCCAAAATGGCAAAAAACGGAACCCTTATAGATTCGTCATGTCTGTCTGTCTGTCTGTCTGTCTGTCTGTCTGTCTGTCTGTCTGTCCGTCCGTATGTCACAGCCACTTTATTCCAAAACTATTAAGACTACATAGTTGAAACTTAGTAGGCAGGTGTATTCTGTGAACCGCTTTACGATTTTTATACAAAAATAAAAAAAATAAAAGATTAAGGGGGGGCTCCCCATACATGGAACTGAAACTGAAAATATTTTTTTTCATCAAACCAATACTTGTGGGGTGTCTATAGATAGGTCTTTAAAAATGACGTTGAGGTTCCTAAGACTATTTTTTTTTAAAGTCAACCGTTTGAAAAATATATGCCGCCAAAGTGGTAAAATGTGTGTCCCCCCCCCTTTAACTTTTAAAGTAAGAGGGTGAAAAATCTAAAAAAAATATAAACTATAGATCTTAATAAACACTTTCAACGAAAATTGTTTTGAACGAGATACAGTAATTAGTTTTCGAGATATAGTACATTTTCCAAAACCGCAAATATAAACTTTGTCATTCATACAAACACTGTGAAAAACAAAGTTATTTTTTCAGACGAAAAATGATAGCGGTATTAAAATATGGTATGGTATAATGTACCTACGGAACCCTACTGCGCGTGGCCCGACACGCACTTGGCCGGTTTTTTTTTTTAACTTCTTGTTAGATTATAATAAAATTGATAATGTTACAGATGTGTAAGACAACTTCTATTAGACAAACAACTTTGAAAAAAAATCCTTTTTTATCAAGTTGTAAGCTAAAAAATGCTGAACTTTTTAACTAATTACACCACACAGCAGACTTAAGTGTCTGTAGAACCACAGAATAACTAATAGTACAATTGTAGAACTAGTAGGTATTGTCACGGGTCTAGGTGTTTGTGGTAGGTACTCTAGTTGTTTCCGTAGGTACTTAGGTAGGTAGGTACCGTAAAACCTCCTGTCACTGGTCCAAAATTACCTATTTTTTAATTTTCTGCCTGTAACTTTTAATATATTTTTCTAAAGGAAAAATCTAAAAGTTTTCTTAATGAATGATGATATGAACTTTCAAATCTGAAAAACTGGATTTGCTATTTTAGGTAGAAATGCATTTTTTTTTAATTCAAACTTGGACTATAGTTGTTGTGAGGAGCTCGCAACTTTGGTCCGGCTGATAAAGTGTCATATTTATCAGTCGAAAACAAAAAATTGGATTATATTTCGGGACTGGTTATGCAACTTTATAATACCGACATGTTCTATAATGTAAAAAAGAAAATAAAACACGACAATTTTTAAATTTGAGTTTTTTGCATTTACAATGCTATTTTTAAACAATACTAAATAATATACTAGAAAAAATACGACTCGCACCAGATCAATACTCAGACGGGAATCGAACCCGCGACCTTTGGATATCCGGTCCAATGCTCTGACCGCTGAGCTACCGAGTCACTAGTGACATCGTCGAATTTTTTCTAGTATATCCTAAACTCTTACGCTGTAAGCCAGCGTTGTTTCACCAATGTGAGGACTAACCTCGACATTCAATTGAAATATCTTTCCAGATATTTTAACAATTGATTAAGATGAAATAGCTATATAATTTTTAAATTTGAGTTTTTTGCATTTACAATGCTATTTTTAAACAATACTAAATAATATACTAGAAAAAATACGACTCGCACCAGATCAATACTCAGACGGGAATCGAACCCGCGACCTTTGAATATCCGGTCCAATGCTCTGACCGCTGAGCTACCGAGTCACTAGTGACATCGTCGAATTTTTTCTAGTATATCCTAAACTCTTACGTTGTAAGCCAGCGTTGTTTCACCAATGTGAGGACTAACCTCGACATTCAACACACAACTCATTCAAAACACGACAAGTTTAATATATTTTTTAATTATTATAGACAGCCTAGATAGTTTTAAATTTTGGAACACTTCACTACGTGCAAAAACTGTGACGAAGTTATCGTGAATGTGATTTGCAAAATAGCGGCGCCCGAATAACAATTACCACCTCACATGGTGGTAAGTAATCTAGAGAACCAAGTAATTCTGCGCCAGATCACTAGATAGCCCTCGGTTAAGAAAATACAATGTCTGACCGTCGCAGGAGAATTGGACTATAGTTGCCCCTTAGGATTATAGTTGGGAGGTTTTACGGTACTCATAAAGTTTTGCAAAATAAGAAGCCTTCTGTGAATTAAATGTTTTTCAGAGAATCAATACATTAACTAGGTATTTTAAGCTTATTTTTTGAATGGAAGATTTGATTGGATTTTATTTTTTAGTTCCACCTTTTCAATTCCCCGTAATTCGGTGGACGATCGCCCCGTCTCCCCATCCGATGAATATTGTATGTTGCAATTTGTATAATTTGATTAAGCCACCTGTGCACCGCTGCGCTTCGATGCCAGCGCGGCGCTTATTATCTACATTTAAAAGTGTTAAATTGTTAATTCATCGAAGTAATTTGGCTACAATCAGAAACTGCATCAATTACGATTGGAAGGTATTAAAATATTTTTAATCCTACTAGGTATACCGATAGGTTTTATTTTTAATAAAGCATTTAACTGCACTGCATCGAGTAACCTCCTGGAATCCTATCCTGAAAGGAGTGAAGTACCTATGTGGTGCACTGGTTAATTGACTAAATACCACTTTAAAATAGGTAATATCCTAGTTATTAGTCACTCACTACTTAAAAAACCAAAACTTAATTCAAGCGTTTAAAATTTTGAACGATTTTATTTTCTTAAAATTATTTTCTTGTCAGTACTAGTACTTTTTAATTGTATTTTGTGGTTTAGCAGGGAAATCCTTGTGGTTGTGGCACCATGGACCAAGGATAAATAGCACTTAGCACTCATGGTATAGGTAACAGTTTTTTATTTCTTCTGATTTTTCTGGCCAATAGATTAGTTGAGATTCTTTTGTCTCTATCTTATGTACGACGCTGTTGACAAGGAAGCAACAATTTCTTTGCGAAATAAAGTCCCTAGTCAGCACGAAGTTTCCATATTACAAATTAAACTCACTGAACTAAATGAAGCGATAACTCAATTTAATATTCGTGCTGCATTTGCGTGCAATTATGGGTTGGAATCGGAAATGAGTGTGCACTTATTTCGAATCGAACATTATGCTCACCCGATGTAGGCTCAATCTGAGACCACCTTTATATTATGTTCCCATAAGTAATTTTGGCTTCACTTCTTAAATTAATTATTTTCCTACCTACCTATTATTTTTGTTTGAATTTCTAAATGCAGTTTATAACTAGGTATACTTAGTTTAGACGATGGAAGTAGACGTCTCCAAATCATAGATGCGGACGTAAGTACCTAACCTAGTGAAATTTACGAATTATTTTTTTGTATTGGGTAGGTAATTAGTAGTTATATTATAGCAGAATAGTAGCTGCGGATCTACCGTTATTATATGAATAAACTCAAGCTTAAGTCAGCATATAAATCATGGCTGATTATAAATTACTTGCGACCACCCGCGACTTCGTCTGCGTGAAAAGTTTTTTGCTATCCTTCGGCAACAATACTTTTTTTCGGTAGAAGTAGTTCATTTCCTTCTCTGTATCTCAGCCCACCGATTACGTATCTCTGTTGCTGACAATTCTCGATTGAAATCGCAGTTGCATTGCTGCTTTGAGTAAGATAGTTGTCACATTGGTTCTTACTAAAGCAGCAATGTCACTGCGATTTCTGTCAAAGTTGATTGCAACAAAGTTAGACAATCAGCCTGCTGGTAACGTGTATGCAAAATTTCATGATGATCGGTTCAGTGGTTAAGGCGTGAAGGCGTAACAAACAAACATACAAACAAACGGACTTTCGCATTTATAATATTATAAAGGATAAGTAAGGATAATGAAACAAGGACCAATTTTAACTCTTTCTGAAACTATTAATTGAGAAACGGTTTTTATCTACTTAAGTATCTTTGATGGTCAGAAAACTCGTAAACCTAAACAAACCCTTATGTTAAAGGTACAGTTTGACCCAGCGAAAATTTTTCTATGTCTATGGTTTGACCATAAAGAGTTGACAAAAATTGAGGGCGCCACTATGAATGTAAACACGACAAAATCACGAATAATTTGGCAACACTGACTTATATCTTGTACCTACTGAAAAAAATTTGTTCCATTTTATTTAATTTCAACTCTTTATGGCCAAGCTGTAGGTAGTAGTAGGTATCTTAATTATCCCGCGTATTCTAACCGTCGTTTCCCCTTATCATGTTATCCAGTTAACCACCACCTATCTGCATTGTGCACGCTTATTCAATCAATCAAACACCCTTTAAACATGCTTATCGTAAAAGCCGTACGTACAAATTACATATTAAATACTGGCAACATTAAAAAGCGCGGGCTGTCAAAGTGACTGTTATAGTTTTTTCTAAAATACTGGCATGACGCAAGGGAATGATGCACCCATTCACCCTAATAATTGTGAGCCACAGATAATGCTGAGCGGAAGCTCTGGCGTGCGCATACGATTATAATTATATTTTTACAAGTATTATTTTAATGTGAGGGTAACGTGGGAGTGAGGAGGGAAAAGGGCGCATCCAGGTAGCGTAGTGAGGGTGTTTCGTGAAGGGATGAGCCGGTAATGTGCTTATTGCCGATACGTTGCGCAGTCACCAGGTGTTTTGACTTTTCGGGGATTCTGCACAACGGCGTGAAATGCCATTTGTGTCGGTAATTGTACCTATTCAGTCAGTGGCTTAGGATTAGGTGCTTTTGTTGGAAATAATGTGATGATATTCTTTTACGTGCAGAGTAAACACATATAAGGCTGCGCAGTCTGCACACTAGCGCCGCCATTAGAAAAAAATCATAGTGCTTAAATATAGACAAATTTGTAAAAAATATCTCTCTGAAGTGCACTCCGAACAAGCTTTGCGGTACTTTTTATCACTTAAGCAATATTTTCTAACCTGTCGTTTAGTTTAATTTAATTTTATTGTTAAAAGTGGCCACTTTTCGCAATTAAAGTCCATATAACTAAACAACAGGCTAGAAAATATTGCTTAAGTGATAAAAAGTACCGCAAAGCTTGTTCGGAGTGCCCTCCAGAGAGATAATTTATAATTTCTTTTTTATTTAAGCACTATGTTTTTTTTCCAATGGCGGCGCTGGTGTGCAGACTGCACGCTCTGTCTTTTAGAGCTAATATGGTTTATTTATAAAAAATCGCCTGTTTAGTTAATCCAAAATGTTATTAAATAATTCGTACCATAAGCATAAAACTCAAGTTGAAAAAGTCTATTAAATTAAATAAACAACATAATACAGCGAAAACTTAAAACTACCTATTTATTTTACGCCTCGTCCCTTGCCAAACTTTTCATACAAAAGAAATCCTCTCGAAACAGAATAGATTATTATCTTTTATTCCCCAATATAAACAAATCTCAGTTCAATTACTGAGTGTGTGACCCGATGAGTTATTTTTCAAACGCTTCGGATTGTGCAGTTCACTTCCCTGTTTTATAAAAATACAATTGGATGTACGAATCTAAACCCTTTTGCTCGGGTATAAAACCCTTATTAAAAAATTTTTACGCATAATGGCGGGAGTAGAAAAATATTTTCGCGGGAACGTTCGGTGCGTGCGTTCGGAAATCGGTCATCCGTGACCACTGGAGTGGTGCGTGGTGTCCGCCACGCGCTACTTTTTTAATATTTAGTTTTAATTTAATTAATTATCCTGTGACCACTTGTATGCTTTGTAAGAAGTTTAATGAAGTTTAATTAGTTTTGATGAAGTTTTTCGTGGACTTCATGGATCCAGACCAAGAACTTTTTGTTCCAGACAGAATATGATCACAGGAGTAATGATACGATGTCTGTGTTCAGTACCCGTGTATGAACAGCGCCATCTACTGCCGAAAAAAGAAATGAAATTTCCCATAGACAGTTACTCTATGGAGTACTATTACGCGCCTTTTTTTACCAGTTTCCTCGTGGCCAAACTAAAATGCCAAACTAATTTGGCCACGAGGAAACTTAATTCCTTGTAGCCAAACTAGTCATAGTTTAAATATAACACATACACTACATATTTATTTTTTTCTAGTAGGGACACAGAATTATAAAAGGGTAGGTAGTATTTAATCGGGTAACAATAAATTCCCATTTTGGGTTTCAAAAATACTGAATAAAGCGTACTGAAATACTAAGTGGGCGACGGACCGAGGGCGACTACAGATATTGAAAATGGGTGACTTTAAAATACAAATTGAGTACATAACTAGTTATTCAGAGCGGGCGACCAAATTATTATTTGGGCGTCAACCTTAGGGCACACAAAACATTTAAAATTTGGCATATATTTCAATTATAAAAGGTGACTATTATCCTAATCGAGATGACAAAAAAAAAACAAACAAACAAACGAGAAAGCAACCTAATAAAAAGGTGTTAAAAATACCATGTTGGGGCTGCCCAACAGCGAATATAAGCTGTTATATCAGTTATATAGTTACATACTTGGTATAATAGTTGCCCACTCGTATTCTTGTCACCCATTTAGATTTTTCACTGCCAACTTAAATTATTTATCACCCACATGTAGTCGCACGTTTTTTGTAATCGACTGTTTGTCGCCTGTTTAAATAGTTATTTTGTCGCCCAAAAAATAAACTGCTGCCCGGTTTAGTATTTAAATATCCCATTAACAGTCGCCTTTAATTATTTCCAGTCACCCAATTAATTCAAAAATAGTATGGTGGGGATACTAATTTATAGGAGATAACTCCCGCAGATGTGTGGTGTCCCCATTACAATATCCACATTGATAGATTGGAGGCTGTTCAAAAAAGTTTCCTACGTCATCTTAGCTCGAAAATGGGCCTCAGGCGTAGTTACCTACGTATGAAGCCAGGCTACAGCGCTTTGGGATGAATTCGCTACAGTCCAGACGCTCGATTCAGGATCTATCAATTTTGTATAAGATCGTAAACAAGTGGATTTGTTGAGCCATTTGTCATTTAAAACGAGCGGTAGTAAGCGAAAACCTAAATTATTCTCCGTGCCAGTCTGCAACAATAATGTAACCCATAATAACCCGTTGTTTCGAATCTGCAGAACTTTTAACGAAAATGTTAACAATTTGGATATATTATCACAAGGCTTTTATTCTTTTAACACAGCAATAAAGCAGCTATTTTATATGTAATAGGTGTATAACCACTATTATCTATTTTATGGTATAACTGTGACTATTGATTAATATAGTATTTTGTATTGTTATTGTCATGCATGAAATATTTTTATCTCGATTGTATTTCTTTCTTTATTTAATTTTTTTAGATTAACACTTGTCACTTTCATGAATCACTGTTTTATGTAAACGTTGTGTACAACATTTATTGAAATTCAATTTAAATGTGAAACCTAATTTTAGCTCTTTAAAAATGTGTGAAATTGTATTCTGTAGTTGTGCCTTTAAATAAATAAAATAAAATAAATAAAGAAAAACCCTGAGTAAAAAAAGTATGATAAATAATATTTTTTGTGTCAAGTAGGTACCAGGGTCGTTTAAATCTATAGAAGGTTAACTTTTATATATTTTATAAAAACTTTTATAATAGGCCGTAGGCCCGTAACGCGAATCTGTCGAACAACGCGTAAGGGATTTTTAGGTACTTATGTACTTTTAAGTAATATACGCCTAGACTCGTTGGTACGTATATTGTCTACAGAGTTTTTCCTCCATGCAGGCGGACGATAAGTTAAAGTATTACTACGGTTTGGCTACAAGGAATTAAGCCTTCCTGATCACGCAGTCACGCTGCCTAAAAATCAAAATGTCTACGAAGCAAAATGCCTAATGTTCATGTTGGCCAAATTAGTTTGGCATTTTAGTTTGGCCACGAGGAAACAAGGCTTTTTTTAGGATTCCGTACCCAAAGGGTAAAAACGGGACCCTATTTCTAGGACTCCGCTGTCCGTCTATCTGTCTGTCACCGGGCTGTATCTCATGAACCGTGATAGCTAGACACTTGAAATTTTTACAGATGATGTATTTCTGTTGCCGCTAATACTAACAACAAATACTAAAAACAGAATAAAATACATATTTAAAGGGGGCTCCCATACAACAAACGTGATTTTTTTGCCGTTTCTTGGTACGGAACGGAACCCTTCGTGCGCGAGTCCGATTCGCACTTGGCTGGTTTTTCATATTCATATTCATTTAATCTCCACAAATTTATAATAGTAGTACATAACATACAATGTTAGTGGTTAAAGTTGTTCGTGTTATTATAAATTCACCTTTTCAAGGTGTTGAGATATAAAGGTATTTAAACTAAATATTATATTAACTAAGGGGAAAAAAGCAACCTAGATAACTATATTTTTATACAAAGCTCAATAAAATTAAACTTAAAAATTCTTCTAAAATTCAATCATAATCATAAAAATAGTAAAAAATAATCTATACCTACTTATCCATATTTGAAAATTCGATAAAACAGTGTTACAGCTTACATTCGAAATATTCTTTCATGTTATAAAAGGATTTGACTAATAATTTATTTTTCAGTCAATGTTCAAATGTTCAAATTTCTCGACAGATGTTCGTTTTATGGGTACATATAGATATTTTTTTCTGGGACAGATAATTGCTTGCTTCTTCAATTATGCAATAAGTAAGTAACAATTTATAGTACCTAGCATATAACACCATTTGTCGTCTTACAGGTAGGTCTCACTGGGTCTTACTGGTTTAAAATACTCAAAAAATTCGCGTTTTAATTCACTATCAAATTAAGTTAAGTTTAGTTAGTATTTTTGCCATCTTGTTTATTGTCGTTCAAACTTAACGTGACCATAGGAAAAAATATTGAAATGCCAAGTGGCTCCTTGACGAGAAGTATCTACTTATACTGGGCTCCATTCAGTATCAGCTTTTGGTCTTTTTTCTAGCGAACCGAAAGCGCAAGTCACGGGAGTTTGAAGGCCACCCACAGTCTGTTTGTGTTCGTTTAATTGACTACGCAAACATTATAGGACGGCAGGCATTGCCTAGGCAAATATTATAGGCTGTAGCGAACCTACTCGGGAGTGAGGTAGGTCTTTTCCGTTTTACGCTTTAGTTTAACAAGACGCGTTTTGTAGCCGTCTGACTTATCTTGTTAATAAGGCAAGTTTTTCGAATCAAGCACCCGATAAACTGAGGGGCTATTACAAAAAAGAATCACGATATTAGGACGCAATTCGTTGTTTAATTTACTTGATATTAAACCCTAGCCACTGCCCACTTGACCGTTCCAAAAATAAAGGTGAGATGTCGCTGTTTGACCCTGGTCCAACGTCTATTAGCTGATTTTGATAATGAAATGACCTCACAAAAAAATCGAGTGCCGCGAAATTGATATTTCCGAAATATGGGATCATCAAAATAAAAACAAATAATATAAAAAAATAACTTAAGTTACTGAGAAAATGGACTCGCCTATGCTCAAATGCTTTGATTCAAGCTAAAACACCAAATTCAATCGTCAAAATAGACGATCACACAACAAAGGTCATTGGACCCGCCACACACTTTTTCTCAAAAATATGAACACCACTGTTATAAAACACTATGATGTATATGTCGCAGGCGTATTGTATATTTAGCCGTATTACATAGCAACTAGCTGTTTTAGAAAACGGCGCCGTATTGTAATGCGGCGGATTAAAGATACGGCGTATTCAAAACGGCTGATCAAAAGTACGCCGCATTGAATAGAGCGCTTTGCGATTTTCAATACAGCTAGCCGTAATGTAATTGGGCGGTTCATAAGCCGCCTTTCCGTAAGTTTTTAGTACTAATTATCAACACTCGCGGCGCTGCCTACCATAACAATAAAAATGGCGTCAAGTGCGAATATTGCATCGAAAATAAGTAAGAATATGGATGAATTAAATGAAGAAAACGTGCTAAATGTGTACAGATAATTGTTTTAAGGACAATTTTTAATGTGTAGTTAAATAGTTTCTATGCAGCTCAATGCGGAAGTGTAAAAAAGCCGTGGATCAAAGTACGAGATTAAAACTGCTAAGGTGGCAATGGTTTCTGGTGTTGTGCGGAATCCTACGCAATATTATTGGTGTAAAAAATACAACGTAATGAGTGTAGTCAGTGAAGATTAAAGAAACATATTTCAGAGGACCCTACTTTTTGGGTAGTGCCCAAAGAACAATATTTTGATACATTACATATACAAAAAAAGTTTCCTTTTAAAAGGATTTAAAATTATTTAAACCAAAAAAAATTGCTAAATGTTCTAGTACGTCTAACTAATACCTATTACAATTTTACAAACAAGAACCAAACCGTTTTGTACCGTACCTACTTATTTGATAGAAATAGTACTTACCCATACATTCATGGAGCTTTGAGAATAACCCGTACATTCCTTAAAACTAATAAAAAGAACACATGTTTCCTACCATGTACTTATTAGGTGCCTTAAAAGTTACTTAAACCTACCTTTTTTCATAATTAATAAAATAAAATTTATTTTCAATTAAGCACTGTTTCATTTTGTTAGTGTGGTCACTCTACAATAGAACGTTGATACAAAACGGCTAAACGTGCTCCGCCGTATTGAACAACGTGTCACATTGTCAATCTGGCGTATCGTTGACTCGCCGTATTACAATACGGCGCCGTTTTCTAAAACAGCTAGTTGCTATGTAATACGGCTAAATATACAATACGCCTGCGACATATACACCCACTTAATGTAGAAATAACAACGATTCTTTCTATCTATAACAACTCGCAGAAATCAGCATTAAAACAATCAAAAACCCTTTACTGTCCGACACAATAACATCGCCATTAAATCTTCGAAGAAACTATTTTTTTGACATCGAAATTTCTACTGCCATAGTCGGTTTTTAGATTGGCATAAATCGATATGACAAATAAATATTTAGTCACAGAATAGGATAATTTTGCTAAAAACAGGGGTTTATACCGACCATAGACATAGAAAATTTTTCGCTACGCTCAAGTAGACGGACTATGGTGCGAGTGAGAAACCGATTCTTACGGCTTATGCAATGTGTGAGAAAGAGTTAAAAGAAAATGACAGCAGAACCTAGTTTGACTTCATTTATCATCCATGGGCGTAATTTGGGGGGGGCAAGGGGTGGCAGTTGCCTCCCCAGAATTGTCCAACCCTCTATTTTGCCCCCCCAGAATATTAGTCACTCAAAAACGTGGCATTTCCTACATTTATTATTAATAAGCCCTAATTCTTACTATTTAGAGCAGCAGAGTTACCAAGAAGGGGAAAAATTCCCTCCAAAATTGGGGGAGGGAGTAAGGTTCCCTTTGAATCTTTAGAGCAGTATGACAAAGCAGGGGTCAAAAATAGTCAGTACAGTCAGTAAAAGTCGTTTTTTTTTACTTCGGTCAGTAAGTCAGTTTTTCAAAAAAATGGTCGGTAAAGTCAGTTTTTTAGCTACCAACGTTATTTTTGAAACACTTTTTTGACCGAGCGAGCACGAAGTGCGAGCGAAGCGTTTCTGCTTCAGCTTGAGCAAAAATTCTTTCGTATGTCCGGCTGTCTGTTCCAGCCTACAGGTCGCATTTCTCAACCGATTCTTGTGAAATTTTGTGGGCAGGTTTAAAAATTATATAGAATTTTTTTGTCGAGCTAGTTTTTTTAAAATTTTCAAAATAGCGGAGATATGTTAAAAAAACCTATTTCAGTCCGGTTTTCCAGCACTGTATGTTCTCCTCTACAGGTCGCATTTCTCAACCGATTCTTGTGAAATTTTGTGAGCAGGTTTGAAAATTATATAGAATTTTTTTTCGAGCCAGTTATTTTAAATTTTTCAAAATGGCGGAGATATGTTAAAAAAACGAACTTCAGTCCGTTTTCCAGCTCTGCCTGTTTTCCTCTACAGGTCGCATTTTTCAACCGATTCTAGTAAAATTTTGTAAGCAGGTTTAAAAATGACGTAGATTTTTTTTGTCAAACCAGTTTTTTGAAATTTTTCAAAATAGCGGAGATATGTTAAAAAAACCTATTTCAGTCCGGTTTTCCAGCGCTGTATGTTCTCCTCTACAGGTCGCATTTCTCAACCGATTCTCGTGAAATTTTGTGGTTTGAATATAATATAGATTTTTTTTGTCACGCCAGTTTTTTGAAATTTTTTAAAATGACGGAGAAATGTTAAAAATACATATTTCAGTCGGGCTTTCCAGTTCTGTCTGTTTTCTTCTACTTTTCTTCGCATTTCTCCACCAATTCTCGTGAAATTTTGTAAGCGGGTTTGAAAATTGTATCGATTTTTTTTGTCCAGCCAGTTTTTAATTTTTTCTTTAAATGGCAGAGATAATGTGAAAAAATCGTATTTCAGTCCGGATTTCTGGCGCTGTCTGTTCTCCTCTACAGGTCGCATTTCTCAACTGATCCTGGTGAAATTTTGTGAGCAGATTTGATAAATATATAGATTTTTTTTGTCGAGGAAATTTTTCTAAATTTAATAAAATTACGGAGATATGTAAAAAAACATATTTCAGTCCAGCTTTCCGGCTATTTGATCTCCTTTAAAGGTCGCATTTCTCAACCCATTCTGGTGAAATTTTGTGAGTAGGTTCGATAATTATATATAACTGTTTAGTCAAGCCAATTTTTCCAAATTTATACAAAAAATATTCACCCATTTTGAAAAATCATCAAAATTAGGAGCACCATCCCAACAAGCAAAAACGTCATATAAGTTCTGACTTGTACGACTTTAAGTCGGATAGCAGTCTTACAATAGTAATGAGATGACTGCTAGGTCATATAGACGTCTTAAATCTAACTTTTTAGTCATGCGACTAATATTTCGTAATAAACTGGTCATAGTAACGTCGGCACAACTTAAATTAAACGACGTTATATTAAAGTTTTAGCCAAAACGTCTGTACGACTTGTAGTCGCATTGGAGTCAAGTTTCGACTTTTAAACGACGTTTAACAAAATGGCGGCTTAACTTAGTCTTCAAATAACCTTAAAATGACTTTTTGTCTTTAAAACGTCATAATGAGATTAGTGTGCGACAAAATTAACATGGCTGACATTTAAATAAAAAAACAAAATTTTATTAATAAAAAAAATATGTTTCAAATGCAAAACTATGAAGGGGCATGAAAATATGAATTGTATTTACATAGGTATATTATCATAAAAATTTAATTCCCAGACGAACTAAACGGTATAAGAGACAGGCACAGTTAGCAAGATATGAAAGTTATGTAATACTCACCTTCTATTTCCTTGTAATAGATTTATTTTGCACTTAGATCTCGAAACATAACCACAAACACGAGTCACTGACAAACATTAAAAATCTGTCGTACAAGTGTTGTTACTTGACTCATATACAACGTTTTTGTCATAAAAAAACATCTGTATGACCACAATATAACGAAAGAGTCGTTGTAAAGTTTTGATGCGACTACTGTTCGATCAAAGTGGTAAATCTTGTGACTTTTGTATAACCATTAAACGACAATGTAGGTCGTATAAATGGGGCCCTTTTCGCGTTGAGCAAACGTTAAACGTAAGTGTGACCTATCTTTTGTGACCAGTGGTAATAAGATAACGTTTGTACGACCATTGTACGACGTAAAATTGTTAGTTGGGATCTGGCTGCGAATACTCACGTACCTACTGTGTGTTTTGAAAACTTCATGGCGACATTTTATTTTATTTTATCGCGAGGTCTACAGCTCACGGAGCCACTAGTTTTATTATTAAAGTCGCCCTGTCTAAAACATTTTATTATTATATAAATTATGGGTTTAGTGATGTGATTTTATCCAGGGGTTCTCTCTCACATTAATTGCTTATCATTCCTTCGTGTGGTAATAGCATCATCCCTTTTAAACTCTTTTACCACAAAAATATTTCTAGTATTATATTAACACACCCGTAACTCAGGCCTCAACTGACTCAAAATCGCGCTTCGCGGCTGTTTGTTTTTACTATAGTATGGATTGGATAGGTAAAAGTACAATATTAGTGAATGAAACTGACTAAAAATCGCGCTGCGCGGCCGTTTGTTTTTGCTGACAGATGAGACAGGTAAGATTACAAGATTAGTTGATGAAACTGACTAAAAATCGCGCTGCACCGCCGTTTTTTTACATGTAGACATGCAAGAGTAGGTACAAGATGACTGGATGAATGAAACTGACTAAAAACCACGCTGCGCGACTGTTTACTACGATAGACAGGCAAGAGTACAAGATTAGTGGATGAAACTGGCTAAAAATCGCGCTGCGCGGCCGTTTGTTTTTGCTGACAGATTAGACAGGCAAGATTACAAGAATAGTTGATGAAACTGACTAAAAATCGCGCTGCACCGCCGTTTTTTTACTGAAGACATGCAAGAGTAGGTACAAGATTACTGGATGAAACTGACTAAAAATCGCGCTGCGCGGCCGTTTACTACGATAGACAGGCAAGAGTACAAGATTAGTGGATGAAACTGAGTAAAAATCGCGCTGCGCGGCCGTTTGTTTTTGCTATATATAGATTAAGGTTTTTGCTATTAGACAGGCGAAAACGGCAAGATTAGATGATTAGTGAATGGAACTGACAAAAAATTGCGCTGCGCGGCCGTTATTTTACATTAGTAAAGCAATGGTACAAGATTTGTGAATGAAACTGACTAAAAGCGCGTGCGGCCGCAAGTATACGATAAAATGCAGTAAAAGTTTTTTTGGTAGGTATTGCCCCCCCAGTTAAAAACCTGAAATTACGCCCATGTTATCATCTTTTATCATCTTGGGGAAAAGCGTCCGTTCGATTATTATATGATTTTGATCGCGATCGGGTCGATTTGGCTCTTATAACTACATAAATCTATAATGGTGTCGTGTTCTGTGTTAAATTGTAATGTTATTTACAACAAAAACCCAAATAAACACTCATTTCACAGGTAAATAAGATTGTACAAGTACCATTTTCATATTTCATATTTTAGTTGAATATATTCCCAAACACACTAAGTAATACACTAATATCATGCTATTAACCGCCTATTTTCTAAATAAAGGCTGATTTGTAAACATTATGTGTTAGATAAAAAGATATTATGTCCGTGAACTTGACAAAATAAGGCGTAGAGATTGATCAAAAATTATTGATATCGATACTCATGTCGATGATTTCCAATATAACTTTGTTTGTCTTTGTGAACACTGATAGTTTTATCTAAAGCTGCTTTTAACCGACAGTTTTCAAATGGTAAATTATACCTACTTAAGTACTAATTTAACAATATTTCCAGGTTTCCTGTAAATCCAGTGATTAAGTTACTGGATAAATGTCATAAATAGAATAGACTGGGAGCCCTTAAAGGATACTTTAAGATTTTTTTTAAATAAAATTGTTAAAAATTTTGTTTGTGTTTTATTTATTAGAGCAATAATACATTAAGGTTATCGACAACCTAAAATGGACTTCAAGGCATCTCTAAAATTCACGCACACGTTTACAATTTTCACACACTGGCTCATGTCACTTTTGGTGTTGCAGCCAAGCGAACTCTGTTCGTCTATTCCAGTGGAATATTATGTTTATGATACCGACAGTCCGAAGTGGTAGGATTTCCTACTAGAAAGTTTTGCGCACTTTTTTTTTTAAATTTTTTTGGTGAATAATCCTACCAGAACGTTGGTGACAAATCAGGTCTATTTTTATAAAAAATAATTTATATTTCGTGACTTTAACCTAGAAAAAAGATTAAATAAATTCTGTAAGCGTATCTAATCAACATATATTTTTTTGGTTAAAACAGTTTGATAAATCATCTTTAGGCGCATATTTGTCAGTTTTTATTTTTGGAGTACCACTTCTGGTTATCGTGTTATTAATTTTTATTCAGATTTAGGTTTTTATTTTTTTCTACCAAAAAACTCAAAAGTGCGGCTTGTGACTAGTATTGCAAGATTGATCTTAATTAGATCTATCATTTATAAAATAATCACGTTGCTTTATTGCGGCGTTTACGAGTTCTCGAATTTCAAAATTAACTGTAGATGGAATGGAACTGCTTGATTGCTAGTAATGGTTAGAAAGTAGGTACCTATTCAGGGTCAGTCTTTCTCTGTTATCGTAAGAAGATTAGTGGCCACCTCTGATGTTAGAGTTTATCAAGCCGCCTGTAAGGCCTCTAACTTGGCTTAACGACTGTTATCAGAATGACAATTAACAGCCGGGACCGACGGTTGAACCTGCCCTCCGAAACACGGAAGCTCTCAGTTGTAATGCCACTTAAGTAACGGTCACCCATCCGACACCTGGCCAGACCGAGCGTTGCTTAACAGGCGTGATCGAGTACGATCAGTCTGTCAAGCTCCGCCATGAGCGCTTCAGTCAAATGCTGGTTCAGAATGTCCATACATTTGAAAACTATGAACTTGTCATCTAAGTAACTACACTACATATTAAACAACAGCTTTTACAAAATTTTGATCAAATTATTAAATGTTTTTAACGACACTACCTAATGACTCTGTCTCCAGATATTTGACGCTGACATTTGGCACTAGAAGTAGCTTAACACTTTAGAACCATATCGCATTAAAATTATCTCGTATAGATATAGTAAGGTCGCCCGCAACAACCTCCAGATTCAAAATGTAGGTACACTTAAGAGTTGTAGATGTTATGACAAAGTACAATAGTGTTCAGCTACTTTCGACGCTGACTACTGTACATACACTGGAGGTGATGAGAGCTCGGGCCAAGGGAGGCTTCTATCGGGAATACTCCAGCCCGGGTGGTCTGCACACACGCAGGCGATACTGGCTGGAGAGAGAGGTACAATAAAGGACAATCTTATCGCCCCTATATCTATTTCCCCACCAATCTCAAAAACAAAAGCCTATAGTTTATTATATTATTATTGTTATAGATACTTAATCAAAGAATGTATGTCAGAGTAGGTATTTTATTCTACAATCAGAATAATAATTATTTTTACTGTGTTTTTCGTAATAGTTTTGTCCACTCTCTAGCTCTTTTTCACTATTCAAACATCAAACGACTTAATCTCCTTTATTAATCGATTAATAATAGAGTTTTGATTATAACAGTATGTTTTTATACTTCCTCTAAATATTTTATTACAAAAATCTATACTTATTCGAAAAAATATCTATGGAAAATGTGGAAATGTAAGTAAAATCAGAATCAAGACTGATCAAACTATAGAAAGAATTTTCTTTAAAACTCTCGCAAGAATTTTTAACAAAATTATTTAATAAGTGTTGTATAAGAATAGGCAAATAAATCCACAAGCATTACGCGAAATTGTGTAATGGTGGCATAGTTTTTTTAAATGAGCAAGAAGTGCTAGAGATAGAGAATGGCGGGATGATGGAAAATTTATCATCATTTTTGGCGTTACTGAGGATGGAGAGATTGTATTGTACATTACATACATTGTACATGTGCATTAGGTTGGTTTTTTCCCGGTTATTTTTCAATTATGTTTAAAAATTGTTGATAACAGTTAGTAGTTATTTACAGAATAAATAAATAAGTATCACGGTACGGGAGAAAGACATACTGGCTACTGAATGTTAGGGATTTAAAAATAATATAATTTTTATATCCCTAACATTCAGTAGCCAGTATGTCTTCCGCCTGTACCTTACTCGGCGTAGGTTTATGATGGTTCCTTAGTGAGGACCACTTAACGCAGCTACCGAACCCCCCTTTAATTAGATGCACCCCCCTCCGGTTGTTTTTATTCCGGTAGCTGTTGTAACGAGGTGTGGATGAGTGTGGGATGCGCCTGCGAGCCAGTTTGCGCCCACCTTTGCGTGTATTGTAAACAGGACTTTATTTTTAAGTGTCGTAGAATATTTTATGTTTGGGAAAGTTTTATTTTCATCATAACATATTATTATGTAAACAAATAAAAATTCAATTGTTTAGTTTTGATATGAACATACTTTCATTCATTTTCGCTTATTGCTTATTTCTAGTAATGAAGCTTAGGGTCCCCCCAGACCTACCGGTTTCCGTTTTTTGCTTTGCTGTTCGGCAATGGACCGCCGGCCAAGAGGCTCATTTTCAATCTATCGCATATTTTCAATCTAAGTACATTTCACATATAAGAATGTTCTTGTGAGCTTTGTTCCTTAAACGATCGTTATGAAAACACAAAAAAATAGTTCAGATAGGTAATGATGACACCCAAAACCCTGTTCACAATTTATATAAATATGCGATCGATTTATTTTTAGCAATCGGAGACCATGTTTAGGGTGGCATATCTCCCAGAAGCTTCCTACTTCGCAACCCAGACGATGATATTTGATAACCAAAGCTAATAGCTATCTTGCCAATTTGGTCTGGTCCAAATATGCGATAGATTGAAAATGACCCTGGTTGGCCGGCGGTCTAAACAGCAAGTAGAACAGCAAAGCAAAGAAACGAAACCGGTAGGTCTGGGGGGACCCTTAAATAAATAAACGTTAGACAACATTACAAAGCTTAGTTTAATACTTTCTTCTTGATCGAAACCTAAATTGCAATGTTATAATGTTACTACAATACAATATCTTATTTCAGGGTCAGTAGTTTTCACTACTTATAAAAAATTTAATTAACTACCTACTTAATAAATAAAAGTTTATACAACCTGGAGACGACAACACGACAATAAATTATAGTACATTATGAGACAAGTTAGCTTAGGTTGCTCATTGCACACAAGGCTGTGGGTTGCAGCCCGAGCCGCAGGCGAGGGCGTAACTCAGCCGAGTGTGCAATTAGTAAGACCTCACGAGTTTCATACGACGTTTTTCAACACATTTGCGAGGAAAATATAAAGTAATTTACCACACAGCAACAAATACGACAAAAACAAATTATAACAAAATATTGTGAATTATGAATAATTTGATAATAATAAATATTTGTTTGACTTAATTAAGGCCTTACGCATTTATTTATTTCAAAAATGTATATAAAGTTTCAGCGGCATAAAACCTCTTTGTTGTTACTAAAAAATATAACTGTATTACCCGTGGGCTGATTATCTAATGGGGTTGGCAACGCAAAGCTAATTGTAGATGCCGCTGCGTACGCTTGTTCCTAAGACAGTAGACGTTGAGAACTAAATGTATGGGAAAATATGTATTTATTTTGTGGTATTTTTTTACCGAAAAAGACCCATTGACTCAAAATGGATATAAAAGATAATTCTACAATGCAAATACCGGAATTGAAAGCCAAATTAAGACGTTTTTGTTTTTAAAGAATTTATCAATTTTTTCTATATCCAGATTTTTTGTAAATTTTTAAGTGCCAACATTTTTAAAGCCTATAAGCCTATTACACAGAATTTAATCATTTTAAAGCTAAGAAAACGATTTTTTTAAGTAAAAGTCCTTTGTTTTCATAGCTCTCGTGGAACAAGCGTACGCAGCGCGATTTTGACAGTTGCCGTTCCCATTAGAAACCACCTAGCGATCGGTTGCAGTTCATAGATGATAGTGATCCATTGCTACTTCTTTTTGGTTTAAAAAAAAACATACCAAAGAAAAGTAGCAATGTATATGGAATGAAACCGGTCGCTAAATTGTTTCTTTTTAGATAATCAGGGTGCCGGTTAAATTGGGAATGCTCTGTTTACTCGCATAGAACATGCAGTAGGGTACTAATTTAACTTTGTAGGGATAATTCTATAACAACCTAGTGTTTTATATATTATTGCACACGTTTGTTATAGCTCGCTTATGACCCTAAAAGCGATGTATTAGGGCTCACTTTACGAGCAAGTGTGTTGAAAAAACATTTATGACACTAGTTCGTAAGAGTATAGCAAAAGAACTAAAAAAAACATTTGCAAAAATATTGCAAAAAAGTTCAAAGAACTCCTAGGAACGAAATAAAAATAAAAGAACATTTTCAAATAAACTAAATAGAACGAAAATTAATTGTACTTAAAACAATAATTGAAAAATATTTCCTGTGACTAAACTATTGGATATTATCAATTGTTTTTAGGATTCCGTACCAAAATGGTAAAAAAGGAACCCTTATGGTGTGACTCAGTCTGTCTGTCTGTCTGTCACAGCTGGATATCTCGAGAACTACTAATGGTATCAACTTGAAATTTGGAATAATTTAAGATGACATTTGCCCAACTATTTTGCAAATAAGAAATAAATAAAAAAAAAAATATGTTTTTTACAGCAGGGCCTGAAAAGGGGTCTTGAAAATTTGAAGTGGGGCTACTAGGGCATGTGGGGTACCATATGAAAGAGCGCCGTTTGCACGTTTTCAATCATTTTTTCTTTTTTTTTAGACTGCATAGTTTTTGACTTATGATGAAAAATGTAAAAAAAAATACCGTTCCCCCCTTATCTCCGAAGTTTGCAAAGAGAAAAATCCGATCCTATGTAATAGCAGTTTATATAAAGATTACAGGAAAAATAAAACGATGTCTCAATATGACACAATTTTTTAGAAATTATCAAATTTCTAAAAAAGTAAACATTAGTTCCACTATCGGTCAAGAGATGGCGCTGACCTAAAAATGCAATACTAATTTTATTATTCTACTCTGCAGCGTGGTTTAATGGTGCAATTATGATGGTACGGAACCCTCGGTGCGCGAGTCCGACTCGCTCTTGATCGGTTTTATTTTATGCAGAGTTTAGTTGCTTATAAGTAGAGATACGTTATTTAATTTATTGTCGCATTGTCGTCTCCAGGTTTTATGACAAAAAAGTTCAAAAATGTTTCGGCCCTCTCTCTCTCTGTGTTTTTAAAGAGATAGACTAGTAATTCGATTTAAAGTTTTTAAGTTCAACGGCATTTTGTGAGCCATTTTGGCAACATGACTTTTCCGAAGTAAAAAAGCCTGCTGAATTCGGTTCCTAATGTTGCCAGGCCCAATTTTGGCTCCTTTGACCAAAATTCAAGATGGCGGCCAAAATGGAGCCTTTTCTTATTAGAACTCGATTCTGGTCGTGTGAGGTATCCTGGCATAGGTTTTGGGGGTCGCTAAACTCAATTTTGATAACCGTCCGGGTAGCATATAAGCAAAATCTAACTCTCGAGTTTTGATGATGATCCCTGATTGGTCAAAAAACTCAGTAGTTAGATTTTGCGCGCAAACTCTAACTCTCCAGTTTTGCGCTAATTTCGATAGTGATCTCTGATTGGTCAAAAAAGTCAGTAGTTAGGTTTTGCGCGCAATCTCTAACTACTGTGCGCATCCACCAATGAGCGCGCTTCAAAATTCAGTTGTCAATTGTCTTTGAATACGACTGTGGTAGCGTATTTTATTTTTGAAAAATTACTTCTAATCTTCCAAGTTTTTGCGAATATAATCCAGTAAACTCAAATCTGAATGCAAACGTTTTTTTTCTGCTTAACTAAATATTCTTTACCTATGAAATTTACGTTTTGTAGGTAGGTATGGAGAATTTTTAAGAAGTTTCATTTACCATTCTAACATTTTTCACAATTTATTTAACAACCATGAACGCTATTGTAACTTGTAACAAAACTTTTCTGTAAGTACAAATGTTTGAACATTAAGCTAACCTAGGCAACAATAACTTAAGCGAAAAAATATGTTGAGGCTTTTTACGACGGATAAAGTAGTAATTTCTACCAACAAAAAGGGAGTCACTTTCAATGTATTGTTAGATAACTTTAATTATTCGTCAGAACAATCAAATTACATTAAATTATGATCATAGCCGTCAACTTGACAGTTATACAAGGTTATTTTTAGTTAATATAAAACCTCTTGTGGGGTTGATCAGACCATCAAACTGATTAACTTTCATTATGGGACCAACATAGAAAACGCAAAAAAAATCAGCTGTTTTATACATTTCGATGGAGAAGGATTGTATTTTTGTATGGAACAGCTGATTTTTTTTCGTGATTACGAGGTTGGGCCCATAATGAAAGTTGTTTAGTTTGATGGTCTGATCAACCCCACGAGAGGTTTTGTATTAACTAAAAATAATATTGTATTGTATAGCCGTAATATCCAGCAACTGATAAATAATTTAAATCGCTGAAGTTATTCTTATTTGTCCTATTCGGTTGCGCTACTTTTGCGTTCAGATGTGGGTTTACTGGATTATATTCGCAATAACTTGGAATATTAGAATTAATTTTTCAATAATATAATACGCTACCACAGTAATGTTTGAATTTTGAAACGCGCTCTTTGGTGGATGCGCACTCAGTAGTTAGAGTTTGCGGGCAAAACCTAACTACTGACTTTTTTGACCAATCACAGATCACTATCGAAACTAGTGCGAAACTGCGGAGTTAGACTTTGCGCGCAAAATCTAACCACTGAGTTTCTTGACCAATCAGAGATCACCATCAAAACTCGAGAGTTAGATTTTGCTTATATGCGTCCGGGTACCGGAAGTATGAGATATGGCTCGAGGAGAGAAAATTCCGCCACACGACACTATAATTATTTTATTAACACAGTTACTAGACAAAACTATTTTGAAAAAAGAAATATATGTAGCTTACTTTCGATATTTATATTTCTTTTTTCAAAATGGTTTGGGACTTCCGCCAAGTGACGCCTGATTCAATCAAATAGACAAAACTGTTTTACAAGTTTATTATTCTATATAGTGATAAAACTGGGCTATTTGCCAGTATTTTTTTTCTCGGGCAAATCCTCATAGTTATAAATCTGTAGATTTGAGAAAATTCCGCCGTGTGACACAAAATATTTTTTAACACAGTTACTAGACAAAAATGTTTAACAAGTTTATTACTTTATATAGTTGGATAACTGGGCTATTAACCAGTATTTTTTTCTTGAGTAAATTTTAGTAGTTTTAATTCTGTAGAGGATTTTTGAAAACAAAATGGCTGAGAAAATTCCGCCGCATGACGCAAATTAGTTTTTTGACACAGTTACTAGACAAAAATGTTTAATATGTTTATTGCTCTATATAGTAAAATAACTGGGCTATATACCAGTTTTTTTGTCTAAGGCAAATCTTCATAGTTTTAATTCTATAGAGGATTTTCTGTACAGAAATATACAGATATTTTTTTGAATCAAGTCATTATAAGAGCAAAACACGCTTGAAATAATAAAATAAAATTTGGCTTGGCAACATTCAGAATCGAATTCAGCAGCCTTTTTTTACATTGGAAAAGTCATGTTGCCCAAATGGCTCACAATCACAAAATGCCGTTGAAACGATAAAGGAAGCGGATATTTAGGATTTGGTCTAGTCCAAGACTTTTTGCACAAAAAATATTCAAGACTTTTAAAATCAACATACTTCAAACTTTGATTTGAATCAGATTAGGCTCATTTCAAAGATAATATGGCATGCCCACCTAAACGCTCCTAAATACCAATATTCTTAGTGGCTCCACGCACTTGTCGAAAAGGTTATTAACCAATATAACCTAAAGACCTCGTCCCACGCTATTTAGCCGTTCAATTATCTCCGAGTGGCTTTATGAATCAGATGAGTTCAACCCGAGGCTACAAATTAATTCTGCGTTACCATAATCCATGGTGGACCCTTGCCCTAACTGGAGTACCATGGGAAAATCATTAAGGGATGTTAAAAAGCCTCGTAAGTAACTAGTTTTGTAAGTGGGAATTGTGCTTAAAACTAATAGAAAGTTAACTGAATTTAAATGCTGTGAAAGGATTAAAAGACATCATCCACGTTTCATACATTTTTGGACTCAATTAAAATCAAGTACAGCGCTGCTACAGCTTCGGTGTCATAACAAGAAATGCTTAGGTGGACAAAGTCTATCAGAATTTGCTTTTTGGCAGACTTTTTTAATATTTGTGCCAAAATGTATGAAGAGGCAGACTTTTTGAACTTATTTAAAATCAAGTATAGCGGTGCTACAGCTTCGGTGCCATAATAAGAAATGCTTAGGTGAACAAAATCTATCAGAATAAAGCACTTTTGCTTTTTGGCCGGCACTTGACATTTGGACCAAAGTGGATGATGTCCTTTTGTAAAGTTGCCGATTAGTTTTTGGCCCTGATTTAGAAAAGTATGATTTTCTCGAAAACATCTGTTAACTTTTCTATGTTATATTACTTACTTAATAATATCACTATTTTCTTTAATAAAATTGAAAACCTATTGGTCCAACAAAGAGATGGTTGTATTCGAGACGCCCAAACAATTGTAAAACTATTTGATAGGTAATAGCTTCACCAACCCTCTTTATTTTCCAACAATAAACACCTATTTATTAATAAAAACCGCAAATCGCTAAGCAGTTATCGCGAGATAAGGCAGAGCGGGACAACTTAAGCCACCAATACAAGGTATTAGTAATATACAGTGGGACAATTATAACTTGGCATAGAAATGATGGCGCCACATTCCCTGTTAAATAAATATGTTATTGGAAACTGACCCTTACATTAAGGGGTAACAACTGTTAAAATTAGTTCCTTTTCCTACCACGCTCCAACTTTATTTGACGCATTGTAGTTCCCAGGCCTCCCCGGGGGGCCTACTTGTGCAGGATTGCGGGATTAGCGGCCGGGATTACTCGTATAGCTGCTGGGATTCACGAGACTAGTTCACATGGCGCGGGTAGTGCGTTTAAATTAGTTTTGGGCACTAGTGGTTTGTAGTTTTAAACTTTGATTGTCATAATCTTTAGGTACCTATTACTTAGAAATAAAATTGCTGTATTTTAGCTATACAGTTACTACATATAAACTGCTAGAGCGCTATTAAAATATTATTTGTGTATTGAGTTTTTCGTTGGGAATTTTTTAAACCTCTTTTTAAGAAAGTGACGACCTCAGTTGTCGAGGGGTTTGACTTTGCACACCAGTTTTCAAGGTGTCGCCATCTCTGAGGTTCGATCCTCGGCTGGTTCAGTCTAGAAAACGAACTTTTCTATATTTTATTTTATTTTATTATTATTATTATTATTAAAATACTACTTACTTAATGTTTGTAATGTTGTCTAAAAATATTTGAAACCTCTTTGCATAGCAATTTTCTCTTATCAGAAATTTAACTCCTAACTTTTTAATTTATTCGTTAACAAACACTTTTGTTAACACAATAAAAATTGTAACGGCCAACAATCGAACGAGTCAATTTGCCATATAAACCGTTCAACCGACCAGCTCCGTGGCATAACTTTAATTGTTTTTTAAGTGCGCACAAGCGTCCCTTCACAAGGGGCGTGGGACAATGGCGGGACAACGCATCGTGTGTATGGCCCTTAACTGTAAACTGCACTTGTGGAGAACATCAGGAATAGCTGTGGTGGTTTGATCGTAAGAGATAAGGGTGATATTTGTAATAAGTAATTTTACACTTAAGATTACTTAAATCAAGCTTGTTAATTTTAAAGTTTGCATTTCATATACTTACGTGAATTTGTGAAAATGATTATTGAACTTGTTTTTGGCGTCTTCACACGTCTCTATGTAGGTATAGTTCACGAAAGATGACCACAAATGGCGCCCATCTTTGTATCATAACTCATGAAGAAAAGACTTTAGACAAAATAATATTTCATATATTTAAATACTATCGATATATCTATAAGGATATAAAAAAATATTATGTCTAAAGTCTTTTCTTCATGAGTTATGATGCGAAGATGTTGTGGTCATTTGTGGTCATCTTTCGTGATTCGAACTGTACTCTTAGTTTTACAATTTCAGAATTTTAGTGAATTGCCGAACTAAGCCAAGATAAATCGTTAATTATTATGAAAACCTTACAATATTAGGATGACGAAACCTTAAAGTCAGCTCTAAATAACTTTAGGTATTACTGAAGTATGTAGGTACCATGGGCAACAGCGTCGCTTAACCACTGCTAAGGCTAAAATCGCTTGCACGCCGCGCCCGCTGTCACATACGTTTAGTTCGTGCAGGAGCGATACGAGCGCACACGAATTTTGTTGCAAACTGGTTAAGCGACGCTGTTGCCCATAGTACTTATTTTACTAAGTATATTTCTATAGTCTAAAAACATTGATTCTAAAAGTACGTCACTACTTAAGGCGATTCTCTGACTGAAATTGGCGCCCTCAGAGGTTTTTATTTTTTTAGGGCTCATGGTCTAGTATTTCTAGAAGGTATTATTGGCTTCATACCCTCGCAGTCATTCGTAGAAGTAGATAGCAATTTTATCAAAAACGGCCGCTTTTAGCAGTTTTGCTATCTACTTCTAGCAGTGACTACGAGGGAATGTAATGATACCGTCTAAAAATACTAGACTACAGGCCCTAAAAATTCCACGAGAAGTTTTTAATAAAACTAAATTATCTAATAATAATAAATTGTCTAATAGAATTACAATATTAAATAAAATTCACCGCGACGGTTTTCGGTAAGGAAAGTACCTTAAACTTGCGCACTAAAACATCTTGCAGCATCAGCATCCAAAACAACTCGTGCTTATCCGTTTTTTAAATCACATTATCAACTTGTTTTTTCCAAGAAACTTTAGCTAAGGCACGTTTTAACGTCGTTAAGAAGAAATGTTGTTTCATTATCGTCTGAAAGCTCGCGGGGCGCGGGCGCGGGCGCGGGGGCCTGCGCGCGCGCACCGTACCTGACCTAGGAAAACAAACATGGCGGACGGTCATCGAAGTGTGGATAGGACTAGCTTTAATGTTACTTAGCAACTTTTAACCAAGTCAAATTAAGTTTTAACATTTGATTTAGGTACAATTATACTTACCTCGGGTACGAAATCGCGAAAATCTGCTCCTTTCATATCTGAAAAAATAAAAATTACCAATCGGTTGGTGGTTTGATTTTGCATTCCCTGTGGTTTCGGCACCTTTGCATGCCGTCGTGTCTAAAGCTTACAAAGACTTATGCCCATTTGCACTAAACTTAAAAATCGCTTAAGTTCTTGCCTAATTTGTTTAGGCTACTCCTAGCAAAGCTAGTGCAAGCTTTGCTAGGAGTAGCCTAAACAAATTACCCCCATCTAGGAGATTCATAATTTTATAAGCTCGAATAGGAAGCGCCCAACGCGTAGGGCGATACCTAGTAGTATTATTTGCGTCTAAATACTCAAACAAACCTTAAAATTAAGGCCACTTTACATTAAAAAAAGTTGTCAGAATTGACAGAAACTCTTGACAGGCAAACAACAAAATAGAAAAGTATTTTTATGTCATTTTCTGTCACTTGTCAAACATTTGTCAAAGACGTTGACAAATATAAACAGATTTTGTTTTTTAAATAATTAGACCAGAAATAATCTATCTATTTAGTCGCGTTCCCAAGTTTCGTCACATAGTGCAAACCAAATTTTTAGTTAGGCTGCTCTTAACGTTAGGTGTATCTTAACTAGGACAAACCTAACTCAAGTTCCTTGCCTTTTTAGGGTTCCGTAACCAAAGGGTAAAAATGGGACCCTATTACTAAGACTCCGCTGTCTGTCTGTCTGTCACCGCAGGCTGTATCTCATGAACCGTGATAGTTAGACATTTTCATAGATGATGTATTTCTGTTGCCGCTATAACAACAAATACTAAAAACAAAATAAAATAAATATTTAAAGAGGGCTCCTATACAACAAACGTAATTTTTTTCCTTTTTTTCTCGATATTAATAACTACAACAGGCAGACAGTTGAAATTTTCAGAGATGATGTATTTCTGTTGAAGCTATAACAACAAATACTAAAAACAGAATAAAATAAATATTTAAGGGGGCTCCCATTCAACAAACGTGATTTTTTTGCATTTTTTTGGTACGGAAGCGGAGTCCGACTTGCACTTGGCCGGTTTTTTCAATTGTTTTAAGTGAGTACATTCACTTGTCTTAACATTGATATCATCTCATCTTCCCAAAGCGTATCCATACTACCACCAACTTCTAATGGGTGTGATATTTTCATATTTTTGGTAGTGATTTTTTTGTTGAAGCGCTAAGTGGTGCTATGGGACCACACACGTAGCCCGGAAAACCCTGGCAGGGTCCCATCAAACAACCCATCTTGCTTATTGCTCTGTCAACACTAAGGTACGATGGCAAAAAATCATAGAGATTCGATAATTTAGTATTATAGGTGTGTTGTGGGTTGACTTGCCATTTTTAGCTTAACACTTCTGCCAAAATTATAAAAGGTGGTTATGAAATTTTCGTGTTTTCGAATGTTTTTAGACTAGGTAATGTAAATGTTCATAGAATAGAACATCATTAACATCAAAGATATTTTAATTAATATCATTCACATTAATAACTTCGAGGACTGTGGTTGGAGTATATTAAATAAATAAAGATTTATTTATTTATATATCTTGTTTCCATACGTTTTAAGGTTTTTTTTTCGAAACTGCAAAACAAACCTAAATATTATGAATTTTGAGTGTAAGGGTAGGTAGTTGACAAACCTATGTAAAAAAATTAAACATTTTAAAAGTCAAGCCCTTCGATCAAGAATATCCTAGATAACGCTTCACAAACTAAAACAGTACCCAAAAATGGCACCTCAAAATAGCGTCCCACTTACAAACTTGGTGCTTATTTTATACATAATCACCTCTTATTTTGAACTCACTTTTTATATCACTTTTTTTATACAAAATGAGCTTATTTAAAAAAAACCACATATCTTTTATCACTTACTTTGTGCAAAATAAGCGCCCAGTTTGTAAGTAAGACGCTATTTGAGGTGCCATTTTTGAGACTCTGACCGGACATCTAGCGTATTCTTGATTCTTATTGATATTATTTATTTAGTATTAAGTATTATTCACAAAATCCTTAGTAATATTATAAATGCGAAAGTCAGTTTGTTTATTTGTTTGTTTGTTTCTTACGCCTTCACGTATTAACTACTGAACCGATCATCATAAAATTTTACATACACGTTGTCAGGGGTACAGAGAAGGACATAAGGTACCTTTCATCCCGAATAAATGTATTGTTCCCGAGGGATAGCAAAAAAACTTTCCACGCAGACGAAGTCGCGGGCGGCCGCTAGTATTTTATAAAAATATAATTCCCTTTATTTATTCTATTTGTAAAAGTGGTAAAGCGTACAAAAATACACATTCAAAAAAGAAATATCTTTGAGTTCTTGGTCACCTAGATAAAGACTTAACAAAATATTAAATAACAAATCATTAGAATGTAACTTAACTGTCAGTGTCAATATTATATAAAACCTATTTACTTATCATTATCGTCATATTTAAACCTGACAGTTTCAACACAAATCGTAAACCTAAGTGAATCCCCTAAAATCTTGTTTTGACAAAACTCGCACTTCGGACTGGTCAAATATTTTCGATAGTAAAGTCACCAAACAATTTTAAACTGCAAAAAGCTCCAAGGTAAAGATAACACTTTGCACCACAACAAAGGGTATTGCAGACAGGTAAGCTAATCTGAAAAAATACAATAGAATCACGTAACTTAATAATTTACAAAAACAGCTTTACCGCGGCAGAAAATGGAACTACATTATAACTCAAAAATCAAGCAATTGTACACCTTAAGATAACGTCACTTATGGACATCACATGATAAGACTGCTTCATAGCTTTCGCAATTAAGTTTGTCAAGTAAGTACCCACTTTCATTGATAAGTTATAGTTGTCATTCATAAATATGACGTTATTGTACATTTAGATGGAGCAGAAATTGACGTGAGAATTGCCTAGCACCAATAATTACCGATAAAATGATGCGTCAAGTGTCATAGCAAATATTTTGAATTTGCGTTTTGTCACGTTTTATTAAAGAGGGTGGTCCGCTTATCGTTTTCCGGATTGCACGAGACTTTTTTGAAATGGATAACAAGCCAGTTAGTTAGTAAGATAGCAAGCTAGTAGGTAACTCTGGCTTCGTGTGAATAAAACTATCTTCATTTCTAGGTTAGTAAGCTAGTGAGCATGAGTGAGCAAGCTAGTAAGCCATGGGCTTGCAATTTGGACCACAGAATACATATGTTTTGGCTTCAAAAACTAAACCCGTGTAGATTCGACTGAACTCAAATCTTACTTCGATACCCCTTATTTAATACACCAAATTATCGGCACGGCCAAGGTATGGAATGAAAATAGGATGATTGAGCAGTGTTAGTTAGTTACCTAGTAATACTTGAAATAAATGAAAGTTATGCCAATAAGTCTGTTGTTTTTTGAAAAAGAGGTAAAAACGAGTGAACTTACAACGACGTTCTGAATAACTGTAAAAGGTGAAATTTCCAAAAAAGGTCGCTGCTCCGTGGACACAGACGATATTAACACTCGCTTCACATGAACGTGAGGCGGCAAGGGCGGCGACACGCGGGCGACATGAAAGACACGACATGACTGTGATGTTTCTTATTTATTAAACTAACAAAAAATGTTTTACATTATTTAATAAAAAATCATAGACTTATTTTAATAACAATCTTAGATTTTACATATATTATTTAAAAATCTAAACGATCCTTTTCTTTGCAACAATTGGGATGATGACTATGAATAAAATAACGAAATACTAATAAAAATCGTAAACATATTAAACTTTTAGAGTAGCTTGTATACCTCTTAGTTGTATATATTGCGTATTATTTGTTTTATGACCCTTCAAAGTTGGGTGGACAAGTCCATTTAAAAAGTATAAATTTATTAAAATAAATAATTTCTTTAATAAGTCCATAGAATTTATAGCAAATTTGTCTCGCAAACCATTTTGATAAACACAATATTTAATATAGCTGCCGAACAAATTTCCTACGTGTTGCATACAAAGTACTCAAGCGTGACGTCATAACTAAGTAGCCTTTCGTATGGAGCGTTTTCGGGTGAGTCCAATTTGTGTGCATTTCAAACTGTGATATCTCGGGCAGTTTTCATGCTAGCCAAATAATTCTTTTACCAATGTTTCTTTTTTTTGAGAGGTAATTTATGTAACATAAAATAAAAAAATTGTCATCATGATCTGACCATTGTTGCAAAGTGTGGGTTTTAAGTGTAGGTATAAGCCTTACTTTTTATGTAAAAAATTAGATGAATACAAATATCGTTATTTAATATAATTGTACTTAAATTATGAGTATTATATGAGCATATAAACATACTGCCTACGCATTATGCTCCGTAAACGCCGCGTTTTCATGTTACGCTATGCGTGATTTCTTTAAAAACTTGTCACTTTACGTACAACTTTAACATGCAGTTTAATAGATTTTAGGTGAACAGTTATCAGACCAGTGTAAGCTGGTAATTTGGCTCTATATAGCTGCCAAGTCTAAAGACAAAAGCTCCTAAACAAATTACGAAAAAATGCATTGATTTGAGGCGTTGACACTGAATTTAACGATCTTCAAATAAAAATCGAAAAACATACACGCGATAGGTGACTTAGACATACAGTTAACGTAACGAGATTTGTTTGAAAATGGTCTTGATTCTATTCTTGAAACAGGATACAGGATAGGAATAGGAACTACTTTTTATATTCGCGAGTATGTGGCCAACCTAACAGTGCCTTGTATGTTGACTCAGCTCCGAGCATCGCGAGAAATTCCGTCTTGTGAGAATCAAAGACGGTTGAGTAACACGGCCGGGCTAATTATGTATCATGTCCCACCTAATGGGGAATAAGTTATGCACATCACGCACCAGGTAATATGACGAGATTGGGTTTAACATTTGCTAGTAATATGGTTTTGGTGTCGACTCTTTAGTTTCACAAAAGAAACGCAAAATTTGAAATCTAAATTTTAACTGCCTCCTGTGGTCTAGTCGTTCGCCCACCCGTGTAAGACGCAGGGGTCCCGGGTTCGATTCCCAGGGGGGTACAATTTATACTCGGTTTGGTTGGTGGTAGGACTTATTTCAAGTCCGCCTGGCTAGCAACCACCATCTTAACTAAGTCTGACGCCATAACAACAATTTAAAAATTGTTGTGTTCCGGCAGTTAGAGGCAAGATAGCCAGTTCCTCAGTGATGAGGATTCCGGGTGTAGTACGCTTCCACCTTGGGCCTTATCGTCATTTAACATCAGGTGAGGTGAAGGCCAAGCACTATTCCCGTTGTGCATAAAAAAACGAACTATTCTTTTTATTTAATTGTCAGTTTTAACAGAATAGCAGTTTCCTTTTAAAATTTTACAACCTCATAATTATAATATTACAAATAATTTTGTTGGGAAATTCAGGTTTTTTTAGTATCCGTATTTTAAGAAAGCTGATAACGTTTTGAAACTCTAGGAGATTATTAAGTTATGACTTACGTCATTAAACATCTTGATTAACACTTAGCTGCATAGTTTATCTATACAATTAATCAGCTCGTGAATATATAAGGTCCTTTTTAAATAGTGCACATAATTTTAAGGGGTCAATGTACCTACTTACTCATATATACAAACAACTTTTACTATGGTATTACCATAGAAAATTTAAAATCGAATAGATCAAAATGTATGGAGCAGCTGATTTTTTTTCGCGATTTCAATGTTGGTCCATAGTAAAAGTTGTTTGTATGCATGAGTACATTGACCCCTTAAAATTTCGTGCACTATTTAAGAAGGACCCTATATTTACACCTGGAAAACATTTTACTTTACTTATCTATTAGTTGCCTGTTTAACGGCCAAATACTCAAACGAATCTTAAAGTTAAGGCCACATTAAATTCAAAAATGTTGTCAGATTTGACAGAAACTCTATGAAACTGACAGCTTCCTTAAAGTTAAGGAGACATTAACTTAAGATTTTAACTAAGAAGCCTTTGAGTATTCGGCCATAAATCACTTTAAAACCGGCCAAATGCAAGTCGGACTCGCGTACGAAGGGTTCCATACCAAAAAAAGGCAAAAAAATACGTTTGTTGTATGGGAGCCACCCTTAAATATTTATTTTATTCTGCTTTTAGTATTTGATGTTATAGTGGCAACAGAAATATATAATCTGTGAAAATTTCAACTTTCTAGCTATCACGGTTCATGAGATACAGCCTGGTGACAGACAGACAGACAGACAGCGGAGTCTTAGTAATTGGGTTCCGTTTTTACCCTTTGGGTACGGAACCCTAAAAATCAATTAATTAAAACCATCTTAGGAGGTAATAAAACACCCTTATTAACCCCAAAATACTCGTCAAGATTTCCGTGTTAAGTTGTTAATACTAACGGTAAAACAATAGAAAAAAAACAAAATTATTAACAAATCACCTAATTAGCCAGTGCACTTTAGTCCCGACCAATAAACAGTTTATTTGTTTACCATTATCTGGAATAATTAGCGTTGTTGGGACTCAAGGCGAGCTCACTGTTGTTTGCCTAATTTAATGTTTTGTTTACTTAAGATAAATTTATAATGTCTGCCGGGCTCGTTTTGTCTAATTTAGGGTATGTGTTTATTATAAAATAGGTAGTAATAAGATTTTTTGAGAATATAATGGTACTACCCGGTCAAGTTAACTCGGCACCTGGCTCGAATGGTTTTTTGCCACACGAGACGACTCTAATGGCTGTGTAATTAATTGTTTAGATTAAATAGGCAATATGATAGTACATTCTGTGTACTAAGTATCGGGAATTTGTCAATAAAACAAAAAATACAAATTATTCATCTAAATTTATTTTATCGCCTTCAAAGTAGGCCCCATCGCTTGCAATACAACATCTCCACCGCTTCACCCAGTCTTCCATACATTTTTCATAGGCTATTTGCGGTATGGCCTTTAGCTCATTCAGCGAATTTTCTTTTATGGCTTCTATCGACTCAAAACGTTTTCCTCGAAGTGGGAAATAAAAAAAAGTCAGACGGAGCCATATCAGGTGAATACGGTGCTTGGTCGAGAACTTTTGTTGAATTTTTCGCTAAAAACTCTTTCACTATAATGGCTGTGTGTGATGGTGCATTATCATTTTCCATTCTAAAAATCGCCGAGGACTCAAAACTATCACCAACAAAAAGTGTAGTTTAAAACAAATTAAATGACAGATCCCGCTCAAATTTTGCGTGCTTAATCAGTACAGTGCTACCAACATGCAGTAAAAAAATTAGAACTACCTCTTTTACGCGGGTCTTTTTATTGACATATTCCCGATACTTTTTACACAGAGTAGTATAATGGTTGAACATGATAACAGCACTTGCAGCACAATATGTGAACGATTATAAGAAAACATCGCTTTCGACTCAGATGCCGAGTTAACTGACCGGCCCCCTTACTGAAATGGCCAATTTTCTATTCGTTTGAACGCTACACTTACTTTTAAAGCTTAAATTCATATTTAAGCTTTAAAAGTAAGTGTAGCTTCTATTGCTCATGCAATAGATGATTAAATCACACGTCGCAAACTTATGTAAATCACAGACTACGAATAAATTATAATAATAATAATTATCAATTACACTTTATATTTGATAATATTTTTAAAGTTATTCAGCTATGGAGGTCTGAGGTATCAGTTCATTTTGGAAAAAGGATTTCTTGCCCACAATAGTTTGGGAATCCTTGGTTTAAACGCTAATTTAAAGCATTTATAAGTAATATACGCAATAAACTACAAAATAAACTGTTCTAAGCATGTCAATTCTATACAATACAATAATAAGTGTAGCATACTTGCAACATAATATTATCATATACCTAAGTAATCGTCTATTGCTTATTTTTGAGGTTTTATCAATCAAATAGAAAGATGGCCATTTAAAAATACTATTACCATAGAAATAGAATGTCAAAGAACAACAATGTCAATAAACAGGTGATCCGAAAACGAATGCATACATTTTATATGAGATACGAAAAAAAATACTTAGATTCATAAAATATGACTATATATGGCAAAGGAAATTAATAAACTATGTTCCATACTGTTTTCTTCGTCGATAAACGAATGTAGAGTGGAGAAATTTGGTTTTAGAGAAATTTGTGGCAATATCTTATTTACCTGTGAAAAGTGTGATTACTTGGATTGTTTCTTTTTGTCACATCACATTACTTAGAGCACAAGACACCATGGCTCCACGATACCTTTATTTTAAATTCTAATTAAGATTAACAAATATTTTAAACAAAATGTGATTGTTCATTTGCTAGGCGGGACGCTAGGGGCTCTTACTGTGAAAAATGTTGGCACATGTCACTTGATCCTTTGTCTCTTTTTTACATAGACCGTGTCCGTATGATGTTAACTTCTCTTTTCCACGCTTTGTTGGTCTTCTTGAGCGCAGCGAAAATTTTTCTATGTCTATGACTATTACCAACTAAAGAATTGAAATTGAATTAAACGAAAATCAAAGAAATTATGTTGAGATCAACTATAAATCACAAGATCTATTTAAAGTAAATAAGTAACTGTTATTTTGGTGTTTTAAGTAACAAAGTTTGAACACTACCTACTTACTGAAGAAAAAAAATCGGGTTGCACTCCGCGAGTGCCGGCATAAGTGAAAACGTTGTGCATTTTTGATATTTTGGAATGGTTAGGGAATAAGTAATTTTGCACAAATTGCCGTCTTACGAATTTACTCTGCATTTGAATTTACGAATACAGAACAGTATTGTACGAAAGTCTTTAGCTTGACAGAAAATCTAGAGTTTTGACATTGAATGAGGGATTTTCCAGGCAACGTTCCTTGAAAATATACTAGATGGCGCTGTCCAATTCCTGGCAGTTGAGTATATGTAGTATGAATGAACGTGGTACAAATAGTCTAACCAAAGAGAAGCATCGTAAAAATACGTATATGATTTTGACAGTATCAACTGTGTTTTTTCTTTATAATCGTTTTGCGGCGACAAAACTTATGTTGAAGATAATATTAATGTAATATGGTTAGCTTAGCGTAGTGTATACAGTTGTACTTGCCTTTGAATGACCGTTTTTTTAGGGTTCCGTAGTAAAACAAGGAAATAACTTATACGATGATTACCCATAAGATCGTTCAGTCCATCCGTCCGTCCGTACGTCAGTCCCTGTCAGTCTTTATTTTATTTTATTGGATAAGGGAAAATACAGCTCAATAAACCTAATAAGTACGTATTAATGAACAGTACCTACCTATAAAACTTCGTACAGATGAGGCGTATTCCGCGCGCGATGCGGTCTTTTGACGGATATTGACCACCTAACTCAAAGCGATAGCCATAGCCATAACAATTGCTAGAGCATTGCTTTGGCTATACGCTATGGCTATCGCTTAGAGTTCGGTGGTCAAAATGCCGCATCGCGCGGCAAATTCGCCTCAATCTGTCCGAAACATTCTGAGTTGGATCAGAGACAGAGACTACGGACGGAACCTTATTCTCTATACGTGGCTCGACATGCAGTTAGCCGGTTTTTTCCGGTTCGTTGCACTCATAGACATAGAAAAATTTTCGCTGCGCTTAATTTTTATGGTTGCGCTTCTTCAACTCCTTCCGTCGCAGAATGTCCCTTTCGCTAAATGTCCCTTTCGCAAAACGTTCCTTTCGCAAAACTTCCCTTTCGAAAAACGTCCCTTTCGCAAAATATCCCTTTCGCAGAATGTCCCCCTGCCTAGCCTACCTAGCATGACCATCGAAACACGATATGATATAGTGATTTATCGCGTTTAGCTGTCAAAAGACAATGGATTTTGACAGTTGGGTGTCGATATAACGCTATATCACGCGATATATATCGTGTTTCGTCGGTCATGCTAGGGGTGCTGGTACTTAATAAAAAAATATCACATCAAAAAGTTGTCTTTTATGCGATTTTCAGAGGGGTACAAGGGGGACATTCTGCGAAAGGGACATTGCGACGGAGCCTCCTTCCTGCATGTACGCGACGATCAGGCATAGCTTGTCAAGCATGTAAATTTTTTTGCAGTTTAATCAAATTTTGATCGTCTAGGGGCGATGCTTGATGGCTTGACATCAAGCACGTAGGTATCACGTGATTACTGTGGCCCAGATTCCGGCAAACATCTTGACGCTCTTCGACGGAACGGAGTGGCGATGAGTTCGCGCATGTGCACTTACGAACGGCCCATAGCGCGCGCGCGCCCACCGCCCGCGTACCTCACCGCTACGCATACCCAAAATACGTGTTCTGCGCAACCCTTACCCGATTTCAAGATGTTTGCCGGCTACTGTATCAAAGGTAGGCCACGCCCCCAAATAGTAATGGTGGTGGTAATTACGTGTACATGCTAAAAGCCATGCTTGACCGTTTAAGGGGTACATTATGGCGCTGCTGGAGTCCAAGAACCGTAGTCTTGATTCATTGGTCGACGGTTATCGGAGTCCAAGAAAGTTACAAGGTCTTCACGCATAGTAATAATACATAGATACCTCAAAGCAAAATATAGGTACTAGTGAATAGTATTATTATAAATAATATTAATCATTTTCAATATTCACAACAATATTACATAAAGATTACAATGAAACCAAATTGTCAAAATCATATGTTTTTACGATGGTACTCTTTATTACTATAGATAGCACATTCATACATAGAGGAAATAATCACTACGTTTTACATTCATATACCATAGTATCAAGTAAGGTTGTTGGGAATTGGACAGCGCCATCTAGTAAATTTTTGAGGAACGTTGCCTGGAAAGTCTCTCTAGCGCACATAGGGTCACGTGATTCTTACTGACGCGAGTTTAGCATTTTTTCCCCATTACAAAAAAGCGTACAACGCCGCTAATTCTTTAGCGGCGTTGTACGCTTTTTTGTAATGGGGAAAAAATATTTCTTATTTTTGAAGTGAAAACTTCTGTTTTCACTTCAAAAATAATAAATATTTTTTTCATAATCTTTCTTTTCTATTTTTTTGCAAAGTGAATAAATTGGTTCTATGACTAACCTAAGGGTCTTTCGTCATATCGATTTCACTTAAAATCATTTAGATTTTAAATAAATAAAAGCTACGAACTTGTTATTCTTCGTATCTCTTAAATTAACTTAAGCTACCGGTCGCTAGATGGCGACAGCAACTGATATTCTCGATATAAAATTCTTTTTGGCACTTAAATCGTACGTGCTCCTTTAGTTTACAATAGTTGCCACTAAAGTTGTTTGTGACAACTTCTAGTTCAAAGATATAAAAGTAGAAATAATTTTGACTAAGAAAATATTTTTTCAGTAACATTTTAAGAAAGCTTCACGTAAAATAATTCAAAATGAATTAAGATTATGAAACACCATTGAACTTTTCACTTAGGAGCTGGACACAAAAATTTAGATAAATAGCTTCTCATTTGTTGTAAAATGTAGGTAGGTACAAAAAAAACCCGATTTTTACAAAATGCATAGGATATGAAATGGACGTGAAAATTATTTATTTATAATAATATCATTATCTAGAAATACCATTTATTTATAAAGAATGATATTAGAGGCTGGTTTTTATCATATGGTACTAAATTTTTTTTATTAAAGCTGAATTAGGCTGAAATTAGGTATTGCGAAACTGCAACGGTAACGATTTACCTAGTTTTAGTCAATAGTCATTTGCTATTCTTGTTATAGGTACAAAAAGATTTTGGTTGATTGGGTTGAAAATTAGCGCGATCGGGTAAAGTTCAGTTACCCAGGAGTTCTTAGCGCAATAAAAAAAATGACAAAGCCACAAAATATCTGTATCTTGCCTGCTTAGAAGAAATTGCGTTTTTTTTGTCTTTACTCAACAAAAATCTCGGGGCATCTCGGAGCACGCATGTGCCGCGCGTAGCCAAGAAGTCAATAAGTTAGACATCAAAATAATGACAAAATGTCGAACCCTAGCAAAAAAAGAGATGTAATGATTGTCGAATTTACCGCCAAGCGGCATCTAGCTAGTGCGGCCAAGACGGCTAGAGAAAACACCGAATTTATATTTTGTGCCCCTACCACTCATCCGACATGATTAAATACGAGATTGGCTAGACACTGTAGAGGTACTGGTGGTGTCGCGTTACGGCGACAAGCACCACCCATTACTGCCATTCCGGTGTCGGGTTGCGACACAGCGCGGTAAAGGGCACTGGCAGAGTTGACAAAATGGCCGCCACATATTATAACATTACAACACATAAATCTATCTATGTAAAACATTTAAAAAACCAACTGAAGGAAAGAAAATCAAAGTATTTGTAAAAACCACTGACTGTCGTTATTTTTAAATAAATTTTACTAATATTACATTAAAAAACGCCAATTCATATCACTTATTATTATACTAACTGACACATGGAGACTTGCATTGCAAAGTCTACATAAACCTGAAATCAAAAGAAGAAGCAAAGGCCGAGAAAGAAAGTTTACAATTATATTTTTTAATCGCTATAATTAGGTTATCAAAAATATAAGTCTATCATAAAAACTACATCGACTTATTCACTATCGCTTAAAAAATCCTAAAAATACAGAGCCACCCAATAATTTAGTGTTTGTGTTAACTTTAACTTAAAAGTTTAAAAACATATCGTTCTTTTCAATCCCATATAATTCATCAGTAGCCGTGATTGACCTAAGTTTGCAATTGTAACAGCTTCTATTGATTATTTTGATTTTTTTACCCATACCCATGCCTGGCTCACGAGCAGCTTCAGTCCCCCGTGACCATGGCAGCTGCAATGGTGCCGAAACGTCGGGAAAACCAGAAATCAACTTGAATACCAACTAACTACCAAAGTACTTTCAATAAAACCGCGCTAGTATCCGTTAAAAAGTATTTTATTTCATGTCTAGTGAGCGCGTAAGCTTGAGAAGTGAATTAGCGTTAAATTTCAAAAACTGCGCCATTTTTCACTTACAAATTCTGATCAAAATAAACGAAAAAGTAAACAGCTTAGTTAATGATTGTTATCTAGGAATTATTGATTACATTGGTACAGTAATAGACTGAGAGTTGTTTGCTTTAGTACCATCAACCAACTTTGTCCGTACTTATTTGCTGATAAACAACATCGTACTTACATAATGTAAGTCGTAATATCGTTGTTAATGATAGATTGTAAACGGGAACTTGACAAACAAACTGTTTGATTATGAAAAAAGTTTTTTTTTAAATTTTGATAAACAATGATTACTAAACTAGGTAGAGCTTTAACTTTAGATACAACATATCAGAAATAGTACGTATAATAAGTATAAATTTGGGAATTTATAATTTTGCCTAATAATATTCCATAGCATAGGCATGTGCCACTAATATGGGGTTAATATTGCCCAAAAGAAGAAAGGGGCTACCATATGATTTCACTCATAAAAGAAAAATTAATCTGATTTTATTTGAATTAGATATTGTTCTTAAGTAATAGACAACTTTCCGACTTTATTGTCGAATTTACTGTATTATTTCTTCTATTGTTGAAAAATTAAAAATGTTCGCGTATTTTTGTATAAAACTTCAATTTTTCTTTTTATTCTAACAGACACACGGTAAATAGGAGAAATTATATAGTAAATGCGACAGCTTTCGAACAATTATCAAATTCAAATAAAATCAGATTGATATTAGAAAAATACCTTTAAAAACTTAGCTCAAAACTTAAACTTAAACAAACTTAACTTTTTGTATGGAAAATCATATACCTAGTGGCCCATATTATCTTTTGACAGTAGGTATATGAATACCTAAATATACGGAATACACATATTTCTTGTAAGATGTAAGAGATAAGTATATAATTTAGTTAATTTACACTTACAATTATTTTTGACTGTAATAAACCTACCAATTGGTAGGCCTAGTTATTACTTAAGATAAGATATTATTATAATGTTATTAAGATAAATATTGTAAATAAATCACACATCATTTCGCGTGTTAAAATTTTATTGCATTACTGATGCAAATAAACTAAAGTAGTATAATAATTAAGGAATCAGTTTAAATCAGTTATTAAATACGGCAGTTACCTAATAAACTTACCTTATACGAAAAAAGTAAAAAAAAGTTTTTTTTCATTATCAAACATGTAATTTAGTTAGTCTGTTTATCCTTAGGTACTTGTCTTATTTAGTATACAGTTTTTGACAGTTGTCATACGTCTTATATATACTTAAATCATTATTTAAAAATAAGTTAGTAACTTTATCAAATTGTTATTAACTATAATTTTTTTTTATCGTAATCTAAGTGTGAAAAATCATTTGTGTATTTTGTTAATGATTATTTCAATAAAAAGTTCAGTAAAGATCGTTTCAAATAAGACAAGTAAGGATAAACAGACTATAGTAAGAATGTCTTAAGTTATAGTAAGTTATACTTAACTCTTAGTTGCTACATTATTCTTTTTGTTTAACCTAAAACTTGTGAATAACCAAGCTGAATAGTTCTTGTCACATAATGGCTATAGGTAACTCATAAAAATTTGTAAATGAATCGTTTATTGAATGTGTATATTTTCTAACACTAATTGTAACTATGGAAAAATGACCTGCGATTGTGGGTGAATTATGTTTAAAGCTTAAATGTATATTACAGATCCTTTTGAATATAAAGTTAATCTTGTATTCTTCTAAAAAGAAAGATAGAAAATTATAAGGACGCATCTATTAAACGTTAATTTTTGTTTTTCTAGGTACGCAAAACCTGAATACTACTTGAGTCTTTCATTATGGTCAACTTTTGTACGAAAGCAATCTTGAAATTATGAAAGAAATATCAAATACATCCAAGAAAATTAATTAGGTAAATTAGTTTAAGTCGCTGAATTTACCCGTCGGTAGTTTTTCACATACCTACTTAACTTTAGATATTTTTAATTTATAGGATAGGTACTTATATTATTAAATAAATAAATAAAATAAAAAATAAATTTACGAGTATACATTTATAATAAAGTTTTTTTTGTCAAGGAAACTTGGTAAATTCTCTATTTTTTGGTGTTTAATTTTCTTATTTCGTTGAAAATACTAACTCGTTATTAATTTTCAAATACAAAGTGTTTCCAATTTGAGATTAAGAAATAAAAAAAATAAATATTGCTAAAGTTCCCAAAATCCGACATTTCTTACCTAACGCACTTTTTAAGAATTGGTTAAAATATTTATTTATATTTATTATAAATATTTAGCAAAATTTTGTATATAACTGATCTTTAACAAAAAACTTTGGTAATAAATCTTAATGATTAGGTAAATATAAGTACCTAAGATGGCGCATCGCGTCGGTGACGGCGGCACTAACAAATGAAAGAATTTTATATAAAAGTTTGAAAAATAGTTTACCTAATAATTCAAAATATAATTTAAATTAAAAAGTAGAGGTGCCAGTTTGGATTGATGTCTCTTGGAATGTATTGTGAAATCTTTTTCGAATGCGATTTTCAAAAATGGTTAATATTTTATCAAAGTTTGATTATGAAACTTCACTTTAATCACTTAAAATAACAAAAAATCTAAAGCAAATATAAATGAACATAGCCTAAGTAGATTATCCAACTATTATTTCACAATTTTGAAGCATGAAGAAAACTGAGTAAGAGTAAATAATATGTCTTCATATTTTAAAAGAATTATATACGATGCACATCTAGAATCTCAATTATCCATTAGCTGTGAAACTTGTAACGATATTAGATAACGAAAACGTATCTAACTCCCATATCACTCGTACAAACCACACTCGAACCCCGACGCACGTCCGCCGAGCTTACAAGAACTCGCGCCGCCATACCCATAACTTCTACATAGAAACCGAGACAGAATGAAATTCATCGTACTACACAAGTACACATCGAAGCTAACGCACTTATGATTATTCCATGTTTTTATCGTTGCGAGCTGCGGTATTATTAGCGGCGGAACGCGCGAGGCCTGCGTAGGGGGCGGCGGGGCGCGGGGCGGGGGCCGAGGCCGGGGGGCCGAGGCGGGCCCCGCAAGCTCCGCCCCTCCGGCCGCCAATCCGCTCGTCGGTGGAGGGGCGCCCGGGCCCCTAGCCTCTATTTACTCTTTCAATCAGTGCGAGTGTTTGCCCCTGGCCGGCGTGCACGCGCGGGTGATGCGCTAGCCATGATCTCGCAGAAACTGTCGTACGGCGACGTGCCGACGTCCGCGTCGCTGTCCTCGTTGTCGCCCGGCCTCGCGCCGCCCTACGTCAACGGCATGGGCTGCATGCCCGCGCAGCCCTACCCGAACCTGTACGCGAACAACATGGTGGCCGGCGGCTCCTGCATGGGCTCCCCGGGCGTCGGCTACTCGCCGCCCAGCACCATGGCTTCCTGCATGGGCGGCGGCGGCGTGCCCTACGGATCCCTCCCGAGAGAACAAGAAGCCGCTTCCCCGACCTCGGCCCTCCAGCGCGCGCGGAACGACAAAACGTACCGACGGTCGTACACGCACGCCAAACCGCCGTACTCGTACATATCGCTCATCACGATGGCTATCCAGAACAGTTCCACGCGCATGCTCACGCTTTCGGAAATCTACCAGTTCATCATGGACCTGTTCCCGTTCTACAGACAGAACCAGCAGCGATGGCAGAACTCTATACGGCATTCGCTGTCATTCAACGACTGCTTCGTCAAAGTGCCGCGCACCCCGGACAAGCCCGGCAAGGGTTCGTTCTGGACGCTGCACCCGGACAGCGGAAACATGTTCGAGAACGGCTGCTTCCTGCGGCGGCAGAAGCGTTTCAAGGATGAAAAGAAGGAGTCAATCCGGCAGGCACAGAAGGCGACGCACCCGCACGGGCCGCACGGCCACGAGAAGCGCGGAGAACATACGCACGAGAAAGCGCCCGCCGAAGAAAAGGAAATGAGAGACGAGCTTTTGGCGCAGTTGCACGCGGCACCGGAGTTGTGCCTGCCGGAGCACACGCCTCTGGCGCTCGAGCACTACGCTGGCCTGAAACAAGAGCCGGCGGGTTATGCTCCTCCACCACATCCCTTCAGCATCACGCGCCTCCTTCCCGCCGCCGACTCCAAATCTGAGCTGAAGATGTACGACGTGAACTATGGGTACGGCCACGCGCCCGCTGACAACTACTACCAGTCGCCGCTGTACCACCACCACCACCACGCGCAGCCGCCCTTGTGACAATACCCGCTGGCGTAGACGCGCCCCTACTTTCACGGTACCCACAAAATCTCATACTGATATTGGACTCCTAGTGAGCTAAGTTCTGGTGATATTGGATACTCCCGCCCCGATGTACGTTTGTGTAAATATTTGCTTTCCGAACAGTCCGTAAGTTGTGCGTTTTTAGTAGTTAGATGTATAGTGCATGGGGCCCGGGTGTAGGCCTAAATGAGCGGTGGGCTTTCCGCGAAAGTGTCCTTTTGTAGTCCTTCAGATCAACTCCAAAGTACGTACCGACTCTTTTTTTATAACTATTATTAGTAAAACGTTTTTTATCGTTTTTTTTTATTATGTGCGAAGCTTTTCCCGCCCAAAACTATCAGCGTGATACGGCGTGGAGCGATAGCGATAATCTCCAATTTAATGCGATCAATAGCGATATAGCTTATCGGGTTTCGTATCGGCCGTTAGATAAATAATTTGTCCTGAGCGCGTTGAAGTCTTTTCTATATTCTAACTAAACAAACAATTGCCGTTGCAAACAGAATTATTATTGTGACTAAATTAAAAAAAAATAGATATTAGATGAAAATAGTTTATAAATTACCTTTCTTGATATTAATTTTATAAAAAAGAAACATTTATTTAGCAATAACAACGTTTAATTTAGCATAAAACATGTTGTGATATTTATGTACAATTTTAAAATGTTTGCCCGAGAAAAACACATAATCGCAAATATTTATATATCTAGGCCTATTTACAATTTTTTGTGTGTGTGTTTAAATATCAATATTGACTGAATTTTATTATATTAACAAGTTTTTACGTAAGTAAATACGAAAACCTTGTTACTTTTTGGGAAATTGAATTTTAATAATTTGTTTATATCACACATACTCAAATGTTAGGATTTTTTCTAAACGATCATACAAAGCTTTTTCTAAACAATCATGGAAAGATTTTGAACAACAATGAACATAATTAATAAATCATTTACAATAAACATAATAATAATAAATTATACAATGAAATTAATCATTTTACGTGGAAAAGACTTCAACGTTTCAAATATTTTTGAACAGTTGCGGTGTTTTATACAAAATGTTGTTAGGTATTAATTATTTTTATACAAAATCGAGTTGGTTAACTACGGAGGTTGAAGTGACGTCATATCGTGGACCGTCGAACTGTGCAATGTTGTTGTGTAACAAATCTGTATAAATATATTATATAATTAATATACATATTTAGATAGGTGAAATGGAATTATAGTTCTATCATCGACCATCGCGATTAGGCTAAGAGTTCTGTATATATAGGCGATAAGGATCAAAATGCAGTGTCCGCGCGGTTGGGTAAAACGAAACGGGATATGTGAAAATAGATTTTAAAGGGTAGAATCTCTGTTTTTATTAAAAAATGCGAATACGGCGAGTGTGTGTTTTATATTCGTGGCAAAAAATCGTTAATCGAAAGGTTTCTATGTACATGTTTGATTTATCTACACCCTGTTTCTTTGTATCGCAACGTTTAGGGCACACTGTATATTTACTAAATAATGGTGTTTGGTGTAAGATAGGTACCTATCTCAGCTTCTTTACATTCCATTCAAACGTATATTTACGTGCAAGCGTCAATTTAGCAAAGTATCAACTTAGTTTGGCAGGCGTATATGACTATACAGAGTGTTATATTTAAAAACTAATTTATGATTTATATTTTTTTAAATGGGTACGATACTCCAGAAATTAGCGAATTTATAGTGTAAATATTTATGTGCACATTGTTGGTAGTAACTTGAATCTATTAAAGGTGACCTCTAAGTACCTACTTGAATTAAGCATCTTGGCTAAGACAGCCTTGACTCAGTCTTACTTAGATGAACCTTGAAGGTAACCTTAACACTTTGACAACAAAATTGAAAAAATAATAATATTGTGTTTATTCACGCTAATTGAATTTACGTACACTGAAATTGGACTTCTGTGTATAAACGTATTTTGTTTAAGAGTATTGTCAAGCAAAAAGGTCTTAATACTTTTCCCTGACCAAAAGTAGCGCCCGTAGAGGTTTTTATTTTTAATAGAAAAGGATTTTAATAAAACTTGTCGTGGAATTTTTCCGGCTCACAGTCTAATATTTTCAGAAGGTATCATTACACTCCCTCGCAGTTATTCGTAGAAGTAGATAGCAAATGTGTCAAAAACGGCCACTTTCAGCAGTTTGCTATGTACTTCTAGCAGTGACTAAGAGGGAATGTAATTATACCGTCTAATAAAACTAAACTATGGGCCCTAAAAATTCCACGAGAAGTTTTATTATGATTGTGAAGTAGAATTACAATTATTAAATAAAATTTACCGTGGCGCCACTTTTCAGGAAAGCGCCCATAACGTTTTTTCTACACTCTAAACTTTGACCTAGCTAGTTATGTTTTTTTTACTATGTTGTGATGCTAAAAAATAGGTGTACGTTTCTATTTTCTTAATATTCATTGTAGATTTGAAAATATTGGCACTTTTTGTTATGTATGCAATCACTAAAGTGCAAATATTTCAAAATCCATGATAGATATAAAAACAATTAAAACGTACGTTTTTAGGCTTGTGATGCCTAAAAACGTACGTTTTAATTGTTTTTATATCTAACATTAGGTGTCCTACATTAGGTACCATTAGGTACCAACATTAAAAAAAAACATTAGGTACCTAGGTAAAGGTTGAGTTAGAGGGTGGGAAATGTAATTGTCGTTTGTATGGAGATGTTTGCTTCACAATCCTCTTAAATATTCATTGTTGGAAAGATATATTTAGGTATGTCTGAAGATAGTTGCGATGAATTTTAATACGAAATAAATAACTTATAAAATTCAATATTTTTTCGATATGAGTACAGCACTTAAACTTAATAAACCTAACAAATTTTTAAACACCAATTCATATTAATATAATTTTTACTTCTTTTTAGCATTAATAAAAAAAAACTTTTAATTATATTTTAATATACTTGGCTAGTTTTCGATATGTGATATATTGATTTTATTATATGCATAAATTGTTTAAGCCAACGTATAAATTTATTTGAATTGTATAATTGTATAGATAAGATGTATAATAAGACAGACAAGTCATGTACGCTCGCCAACATAAGCTTTTGTGTAAAAACACTAAATAGTTGGCTAAATTAATTCTTGTAGGATAAATATATTATTGTCATATTACTCGGACCTAGATAGGATACTTATATATCATCCGTTAGTTTCAGAGTTAATAAAATTAAGTATTTACAAATTTATGCGTTTTCTTTTAACAAAATGCCTGTAGGTATTTATTTTTAAACATTATCAACCAATTACTAGTAACAGGTATAAAAGAGAAAAGAAATGCTTTAATTAACAACTACAACCTAAATTAAAACTATATTTAAAAACATCGTAGTTATATAAGTGCTTAAGAATTTGAAAAATAGAAAATAATTGTCTCTTTATGTTTTAATAGGTATCTACTTTTAATTATGAAATAAGGGGATACTTACATATAATGTATTTATACTTACATATATTGTAATAATTATTAGAACAAAGGAGAGAGTAGAAAGGATTCAAACAATATCAAAATTGATCAGAAAATTAATGATGATTATCTATGAATAGATCCTATATAATATTACGGAAGTAAGTTTAATTTGGTATTGTATTTTTTAAACCTCAATTAGGTACCCATACGTTTCACTAATTAATAAAGTTCCTATTGCGCACGTCATAATTTAAAATGAGCACGAATTTTTGTACAAGTTTAGAACTTATTCTTTTCTTTGTTAAAATGGAAAGCTATATAATTTAGTTTAAAGCAAAATGTAGGTAGCATCGTTAACCCAAAACATTTGCAGATAAGACTTAACCCTTTCCTTGCACAAGCAATAGGCGCTACCAATAAAATAATTTAATGCCCAAAAAAAACAGAAAACTCAGTAATGTACCTCTTACTGTTCGATATTTTCACTTTTGTCGGCGAGAGATTCCGGCGCGCGGCGTCGACGCAGGTCGTAAAATAATAAAACTTACAAAAGGGTTAACACGCGTCGGTGTTAATTTTGTTAAGGTGTTGCGGACGTGGAAAAAAAATCTGTGAACTAAAACTTAGGTAGCGAAGGTTCCGTACTGTCTATACTACGAGTCCTTCATAACTATTTACCGACTTCAAAAGAAGGGAGGTACTCAATACGACCCGTTTTTTTTAGTTTTTTTGTTTTTTGATGTACACCGATTACTCGAAGACGGCTGAACCGATTGAAATGATTCAAACATTATTACATTAGATAAACTTTCAAGTTGGTCCCATTTTTTAAAATTTTGAAATCGGTTCAATACTTTTCAAGTAATCTTGAAAAAAAGCACGAAAATAGAATGATTTTGTGTGAGCTACCTCGATGATCAGTCGTAACTTCTTTGTTTATGAACTGAATAAAATAATTATTTTTTGTTGGAAAAGGGATATCTTTATTTAGCAAGATAGTTATTAGGTTACATTGAGGTATTTCGTAGATACTTTGCTCTTGTCTCTAAGTTACCATTTTACCAAATAGGTAAGCTATACATATTTTAGGTTCAGGGTTTGATAGGCGGTTTTCTGAAGTCATCTCTCTAGAGGACTACAAGAAAAGCTCCTTTTTACAATTTAATGATGGCAATTCTGGATTGGAACTTCTTGCCTGAGTCTGTGTTTCCTGATTAGACAATCTGGGGGCTTCAAGTCGCGAGCGAATAAGTTATTTCCAGGCAAGCGCGTTACATCGTAGCTCGTATCATCGCTTACCACCAGGCGTGATAGATATCAAGCGCTTAACTATCTTCATTAAAAAGAACCTCTTAAGACCCATCTTCTTAAGGCCATCAATAAATTGTAATATCAGTAATGTAACAGATTTATACAGGGTTATTTGTAAAACACCAACAAAAACGTGTGTGTTACGACTTTTGCGAAAAAGAAAAAAAATACGACTTTCCATGCAAAAGTCCAAACAGCTGATCGAGTTTTTTTTATGAAAAATAGTTTTTTTTTCTTTTTCGGACAAGTCGTAGAACAAACAAACGTTGTTGATTATGATGTTAGTAGGTAATTTAGCCCTGCGAAGTTGTTTGTGTTTTACAAACTATAAGATATCGTTACGGACTAGATTAAATCTGCACTAATAAATGTTTTGAAACAGAATATTGAAATAGCACTAAATTCTGTGTAATTTGATTTGATCTGTCGAGTAAATTAATTGGAACTTTTCCGAAAGGAACCTTTGAAACTAGCCCTAAAAATCATAAATCAGTAGCAAACGTCAATAAAATAATAATAATAAATCACTTTATTTTCAAAAGTGATACATTGCAAGCGTATTTCTAGCGGCTTCTGCCCTAAGCAAAGCTTGTATCGAAGTGACCAGTTAAAAACTTTGATAAAATATCGCTATGGACCGGAAATGAACCTGCAACTAAATATTTTAGATTAGAACAATGCTAATCTTAAGGCTGTGCGCACTTTGGATGCGTTTTTGTACGAATTTTATTCGTACGACTCTTTTACTATGGGAGCGCGCTCGCATCCAATGTGCGCACTCCCATAGTACTTGGAAGGTTGGGATGTTCATACGAGTCAAATTCGTACGAAAACGCATCTAAAGTGCTCACAGCCTAAAACTTTTTAGGTTTTTCTATTGTAAAGGAACTCTAAAACTTAATGAAAAAGGCTTACAATGTCTTTGCTAGTTGTATTTAATGTTTTACTCTGAGGTTTTATTGCGTTTTAAAGACTAGACGGTGTGTTTGCTAATTTAATACAAAGTGCTTCTTGCAAGCCCGTTGTTAAGTCAACAAAAGCGCTACATTAGGTATGCACTTAAGATGAAGGAAATTTTAAAGAGTAAAAGATACAAAGAACAGTACTGCGGAAGGAAATATGTATATCTCAATCATAATGGCAAACAATGAAAATCAATGATAGTTTTCTTTTGTCTAAAAGTTTAAAAACATACCTATAAATAAAGTGCGGAAATTAATATTTTATTAAAAATCAATTAATGTAAAAACAGGACTTGATTTTGACTTTTAAGCATAATCTTTGCATGTACTTAACATTGTATTTATTTTAATTATCTTTGATTGCATGATCATGACATTAATTTGTTAAATTTCTGATGTAATCTCTTGAGCTTTTTACACGAACCAACTAAATTGCCTAAAGATGTTGAGAAAAGCTCAATACCAAAATTTCTTAAAAACCAGTATACCAATCTATGAATGTTACTTTTTTACTCGAAAACATGTTCCATTCGGCCAACAAATATGAAATAATCGGCATCAATGAACACCCGAACAATGGAAGGTGTGAACAAACGATGCCGTTTTTTCATACCATTCACTTTTTATGCCACGTTTAGCGTCCGGCACCAAACCCGGGACGCCGCGGGTGGTATACAGCGGCCATAAAGCTAACCACTCAGCCAGTGAGCCAGTGACAAAGTTTTTTATTGAAGGACTAATGTGGGACTATTGTGTTCAAAAAAGGCTTTATGTCAACAGAAATTAGTAGTGATTATTAAATGCATATAACAATTTTGTTTTCTTTTTAATTTGATAGAGATTATTTGCTATCTCTCTACATTATTTTGTTCCTGTGATATATAGAAGTTACTTTCATGAACAAATTAATTAATGTGTCTTGATTTCTAGATTGAATAATTTGTGACTGAATTAAATAAATGCTACGTCAAGAACATAATAATAGAAATGGATGGTTGAATAATTAAACTACAGAGTTTGGTCTCAATGCTACCTATATTGGAAGACAAACCAGTGTTAAGTGTTTATACCTACTCGTACTACGAATTAAGAGATTGAATGTGAAAATAATATTTTCACCTCTCCAGCACGAAAAGGGCATTTTTGGCGAGTAAAAACTGGCAGCTAAATCGATTTTGCTAATTCTAGACTACTTCGCTAGTTCGTGATTGAAAGTCAGCTCCCGCAGCACACTTTTTTTATTGAAAATAAGTAAGCATTTGTCCACTATCACACTTGGTGTTAAGTGACGATGCGGACTACGATGGAGCATGCTCACCTAGATAAAGCCTATTCACTGTAGCCTTGAAAAGGCCCAAGTTATAAATATTGGGGAACACATCGGTCTCTAGTATGACAAATAACTATTTCCTTATATAATTAATAAAAAAAACTTTAGTAAACAAATTAAAAGGTATGTTATAAAGTATCGTAACACATGTCTCAGTTGTTGAGTAACAGACGAGCAGGCAGACACTTTACATTGTGTCTGAGATCGATGCTGGGAAACGAAGAGTGGGCGATATTTATTTATTTAAACATTCGAATTGAAGTGCGCTGGGCTACTGGGCTACGGCCCACGGAACTGTGGGCTAGTGATGTGTGGCTGTTATGTAATTGTTAGTCGATTAAAGACACTTTTTTTATTGTTACTCACTTAAAAGTTCTACTTTAATTAATATAATAATTTCAAAATTAATATTCAGTCGGTAAAAAAAATATTGCTTGGTTCGTAGTTCTAACAAGAACTTGTAGATGTAGAGTAACAGTTATTCTACACCTAAGGTAGAATAATGTTTTAAATTTTTGTCCGAATATAATTAGAAACATATTTCAAAAAACTATGTTGGGTAAAGAGCCTTAGCTAATCTTTGATATAATGTCAATTATCGATAGGAATAAAAACCAGAATATGATATTTTTTACTAAGTTTATACCTATCTGTCTAATCTAATGATATTTGATTTTATTATTGTACAAAATTAATAAGTTTTTAAAAATGATTGTTCAAGTTTTTATACAGCTTCTACCGAATAAAATGCCAAAGTGATTAAAAATTAAAATGACACAGCCAGTACAGCACTATTTTGACAGCTCTTCACCTCATCAACTCGACAACGTCTGATAAGAATCCTGAACTTAAAACACAACTTTATCACCCACTAATAGGAATTAAAATGTCATTAGCAACTGCAAAGGAGGTTTGTTATCTTAACTTTATAGTGAATCACTTGAGGTTTCTGTGGAATGTTTTTTATACAGCCTCCGTGTGTGACATTCGTCATTCTTATTAGATGACGTGTCATATTATGTCAGGAGTGGTCTCGCTTCTGTTCGGATGCGGCAATAAAAAAATAAAATAAAAACACTTTCTTTGTCCGTAACGGTTGTATAATTCTTTGCTATATGTTGTTGTATAATTTAGGATGAAGTTTTCTTGATTAAGAATTCACACATTTCAATAAATCGATGATTGTTGTAAAGTTTCTTAGTCTATTGACTAACGTCTAGTACGTATACCTACATAATATGACATGTATGTTGAAGCAAACTATTAAACTAGGTATATGTAAAACGCAGTTAAATTTAAAAGATAAGAAATATATAAGAAATATATAATAATGTATAAGAAATATACATATATCTGAACGATGTTATTACTATAGCTTTGTATTTAAATATTAAGATTTCAAGGAGTGTAAAGTTGGTGAATGTTTTCACTTTTTTAGACTCTACATTTTTTTATACTTAGGTGCTTAAACTTAATTTTTCGCAGGTTTTAAGATGGTTTCCTCTAACATCAGGGCCGACTCTCTTTATCTCTTAAAAACTAAGTTTTTAACTTAAAGTTTTGCATGCAAATAAAGTTGCAGAGTAAACTATTAACAGCAGTCTTGCAAAATCTTCAACATTTTCATAGAATATGCTATGCTTAACTTGGGAGAGGCCTATGCCCAGCATTGGGTGTCCTACGGCTTAAGCTTAACAATGATGATAACGCCAAAATACTATTCTGTTCTAAAATTCTTTCATTTTGTAGAAAACCGTTGTTAGAATAGGCACTCACATAACTTTTAGGACTTAGGAGGACCCTAAAAATGGCCCGTTGAATGAATACCTCTTAATATGGGAGACTGGCATTGTGGTAACTATATTTTTTTATTTTTAACACGGATTTCGTAAATATAGTGACGCACAATGAAACCTGTGTAGGTATATCGATAGGGGTTCTATAGACGAACATCTATATTATTATATCATCTATGTACACACTACAGGTTTCATCGTGCGCCAGTATATTTCCGAAATCCCCGTCTAAAGAAAAATATATAGTTACCACTATGCCAAAATGTTAAGCCCTTTCTGATAAAAATGTTGAGTGGACATGTTTTAAAAATCGAACAACAAATATGGCGATTCAGTTTTAGGATCCCAAGTACTATGGAGTTCAAGTGACCCTGAAACGAAGCATTGATGTCGCCGCGCCTGCGCACGAGCAAACACGAGATAACGGACACACGAAGGTTTCTACAGAAATAGGTACCACAAATATAAAGACTGTTTTAGCAGAAGTGCCACTCTGCCTGTAGCCAATGTCACATTTGCTTAAGGGATAACGAACTACTTTATAGAAAGATATAATATGCAACGGCTAATAACCGAAGTGGGGCTACACCTAGTTCTAGCCGGTTACAACTAGGTGTAACTGGTAGCTGTTGGTTTAACCTAGGTGTAACCGATTTGTTTAGGGCTAATCTAGGTGGAGCCGGTTGCATTGAACTGAACTTTAGCCTGGTTTGATCCGAGACTTGCTATTCGTGATATCTGTGTGTGCAGTGCACGGAAAGTCGCGACTTATTAAAGTATTCCTCGAAGCGCACCCATTTTCAAGCGCACCTAAATAAGTAATTTATTTTGATAGCGCACCTATTTAGGTGCGCATCGTGGAATAGTTTAGGTGCGCTTCATTAGGTGCGCTTAAAAATGGTTGCGCTTCGAGGAATACTTTAATAAATCGCGGCTTTCCGTGCACTGCACACACAGATATTATACTTTGATTTTTTCCGAGTGGCCCTTCTGTCAAATTTGTTTCTGTGGTAATATGTTTTACATGGTTTTACCACATGAGTAAATGTTTTACATACCAAGCTTTGGAGTTATGTGCGTAAGTATACCTAAACACTTGACACCTCGTAAGCCATATTCTGAATGTCAAAAAGTTGAAAAGTATGTAGGTTTGTTGGAATTTATATGTATTTACTAATGACGTCTAATTGAATTTGGGATTTGCACTTGGAAACTAACAAAGCTCCATGGCACCTTATGATGAGGAACAAACAACCTCTTTTATGTTTACGTTATTTTTCTAACTTTACTTAAATAATACGTAAAGACTTATCTTTATATTTGACAGGCGACCACCCGGGACTTTGCCTGATTTTGTACCAGGTCTCCATGTGAAGTTTCATCCCCTATTTCACTCCCTTCCACATTATTTTTTGAGACAAAAGGTAGCCTAAAAGAAGAAGAAGAATAAGAAGAAGATGAAGAAGAAGAAGAAGAAGAAGAATCAGGTGTAAAAAAGAACTAGAGTTACTTTAAATATTAGTATGGAAATCAGTGAATGAATTTGGTGTCGTATGAACAGAAAAACTCATTAACAACTGTCTACTGATCTTGAAAGTATACCCAATGTAGTGTAAATACGTATACTTTTTAATAATAATAAATAGGTGCATCAACTATTGATGATAGAAAAAGTAGTCGTCATTGATTAAACCGCAAATACAGAAAAACTCGGTGGATTATGATTGCCAATCAAGCATTAACGCTGCATTGTTGTAACCAATAAGTGCCAAAAAATGCATAACCAAAACGACACTTGCGCAAGCGCTTCCTAAAACTGTGGGCCTATTACGAAAAATGAAACGCGATAATCGGACAATGTTCGTCGTTCGTTTTAGGATCAGAGTTCTGTTTTAGGATTTCCAAAAAATTTTAGTGCTATTTTCGCGGTTTTTTAAACCTATCCTTATATCTCTGAGAATGCTGAGCAGATCAGTTGGGTGTGCATAGCGATCTAGACCTTCTCCATTCACCTCGATAGCCATAATCAGATTCCACAGCACGAACAGCTATCAAAAAACCAACTTTTGATAGAGTATTTATTGTATGGGAAATTTGTACAGCGCCGTCTACCGCTGAAAAGCGAAATGAGACTGGCGGAGAACAAAAGCTTCCAATAACCTCGTTTGTATGAAAATTTGGGGACGGCAAGCGAATCTTCTGCTGGTGGCGTAACCAAGCTGTCCTATAGTGAGATTTGAGTTACTCACGGAGTGAATCAAGAATATATTTGCTAGAATGCGAAACATACACGTCTTAAACTTGAACTTGGGCCGAACGAACATATCGTTCGATTGCCGGAATTCATTTTATGTAATAGACCCTCTGTAGTTTTCGATGTGTTACGACGACGGTCATGGCTACGTGGCAACCTAAATCCGACTTTGTCTCAAAGTAGTAAAATCCATAATTTAATGCGCCATTAAGCTGAGCAGTACAGTCACAGTCAGATGAAAAGTTCAATAGTTTTCCTTAAAGTAAAAAAAAAAATCAACCAAAAGAGAGTTTGAGGTTTTCGTCATGCGGTGCGTTGAGAGGTGCCTCAAACCAAAGTATCAAATAATATTGGATTGGATATAAAATTTACTTAAGCACTATTGATTTTTTTTAAAAGGTAGTCAAAAGTAGATTTTTCACACTTTTGATTTTGTTTTCGACCAAAATTTTTGTCGTTTTACCTTAAATCCCTATCTATAGATAGAATGATCCAAACTTTAATCATGACAGACTTGCTATAGATTGTATAGGAATAACTTAGGTACTGTCAATTTCAGCAAACAACTTTGGCGGTTTCATTAAAAAAAAACTCTACAAACAACAGACACCTGCCTGTTTGTTTGAATGTTGTTCATAGTTTTATAAATCTATAAAACATGTTATAAACCTATGGGTTATAATTATAAATAAAGATTCTACAGAAAAATATGACATAACACAAATGTGAACTCAACTGTACTTGACATAACTCGATCTTACATCTTGAGCAACGTTAAAAAACCACTTGCGAGTCCCACAGTGACGTCATAGACTCTGATAAAAAAATTATCACCTAACGAATACTAGAAGCTATACGACCTTCATATTTATGATTAGCATTTTTATTACAAAGCATGCTTTTAATAAAAAAAAATTGTTAAGTAATTAATAGGTAATTGTTAGAAATCAATATTTTTTTCATCTTTTCTTGTAATTTCTTGCTCCTAAAATCTAAATGCGTAAGTACTTACTAGTATTTTATTTTTATTTAAGCAATGGAAAATATAGTATGAAGTAGAGATAGATTGTGATAATAGCGTCCAATTAATTAATTATAATGTCTAAGATTTATTATTTATTACTATTATAAAATCTAGTGACAAGAACGTATGTTATCATGGTCTCAAGCGAGAAACAAACAGTTACCAATAACCAGTTAACAATATTATTTACAAACAAAGATAGATGCTTAAGTGGTTTAAAATCATAATAAAACATCAAATAATTTATTTGTTTATTTAAGCAACACTAACATTGTATTAACAATAATCTGTTGGAGAGACTAAACTTATGCTATATACCTGTAAATACAACATTTATAAGTGTCGACAAAATACATTTGATCATCGTTACTATAATTAAAAGAAATTATTATGCACACATCACAATAAGTAAAATACTAATAAAAATTAAGAAATACAGTTAATTTAAAAATTGAATTTAAAAATTTACAAAATTTTTAGTTTATGCAGTATGTAAATAATAAATAATAAGGGTTGTTTTTTGGCACAAATATTAGGAACTTGGTATGGGACGGGGCGGCAATTTGATTTTGGCAAATCGATCCTTGTTTAGTACCCCTAGCATGAACATCTATCAAGAAAAAAAACGCGCGTAAAAGTACTCGATAGAGTACTAAATTTATGGAAAATTTCATTTCACTTTTCGGCGGTAGACGACGATGTACAAATTTCCCATACAAAATTACCTTATCGAATGTTTAACACGCGCGTTATTTTTTCGTGCTAAGGGTACATCTATTATGGTACAGCCATTATGGTACAGCCAAGAGTTAGGATGCGAATCCTGGCATTGTTTGCGTAATAAACATAAGCATTAAATATGTGTCCAAGTCATAGGTTTTTAAATTTTTATTTATGTGTCCTATTCTTTATTTGTGTTTAGTCATTATAGCATTGTTTTTTCATAGACTGAATGATTGCTGTGATGTGACATAGCCTGAATATATAAATACCTTTTTATTCTTTCAACCACACCTTAAGCTTTTAAAGCCCTAAAAAGAAATAAGAGGAAAATGAATAAATATCTCAAAGTAACAACAAAAGCAAAAAAACGAATGGCGGCCTTTCACTGCGATGAAAGCATTTAAAAAACTTTCGAAATACTCCAACCGGTTTCCTGTTACAACCGCGCGAGTGACTTCAATAATTTTGGTGTAAGCGATCTTTTTTATGGAGACCCTAACATTAAATCCTCAGTCGATGAAACTTTGCAGGGATTTAATATAGTATGAACCAAAACCTATGTACAAATATCCAAAAACAAAAATAATTTTTTTTTGAAAAAGTAATATATGCAGAAAATGTAAAAAAAAAGAAATATGGATAATTTAAAAAATATATTTCATTTATTATGATACTTTATCATACTGTTAAGTTTCGTCTTCTGAGGATTTACTGTGGGGGTCCACTACCTTCCTTTCCTACACTATAATAATATAATGATGATACCTAAAGTATACTGAGGTGTACAATATTGTTTGGCGACATTGTACCATGGGCAAAAGCGTCGCTTAACCACTGCTAAGGTTAAAATCGCTTGCACGCCGCGTCCGCTGTCACATACATTTAGTTCGTGCAGGGGTGATACGCGCGCACACGAATTTTGTTGCAAACTGGTTAAGCGACGCTGTTGCCCATAGTACATAGTACATAACGTGTCATAGCGTTTAGTAGGTACTATATGTACAATGGGATTAAATTGATAAATAGACAGTGATCCGAGATAACTTCACTCGAGAGTGCGCACAGATTTTCATTCTTTTCAAAATACTTAGGTACATCATATTGTAGCGCAAGCGCACTGAAGTTGGTCACTCCTGTTGTACAGTTTAGTCTTTAAATACTTTGTCACTCTAAAGCTATTACTTATTTTAAAATAAATCAATGACAAAATGACAACAACAACAAAGTGACAAAATTCTAAACTCTATACATATTTTTAGATGTGACTGTCAAAGTCAAAGTAATCGCATTAATACATATTATGTGACATAGCTGTAGCACTAAAATATATAAAGTCTGTGCCCTAAAATATATAAATATGAAAATGTCAAACGCTACAGCATTGTTTTGTCCGCTCCATAAACTGATATAGGTGCCGGCACGGATCTTGAGCGGTGAGAGACATTGGAGGGGATTACTGCGCATGTTTCTAGTCAAAGACTTCTATGTTTGTATTTTGCAGGAGTCCCGCACCACGTCTACCACCAATGAGACCCAAACATTATTTCTGCGCGTTAAGGCTGTACGCGCATCACGTTCAATATTTAAATTTTCAATACAAATGATCAAAACAACTCTGCGCGAGCCGTAATGAGGGCGCACTTTGAAAATTCCTATTAAATTATAGAGATAAGTTTATACAAAAGACGCGATACAATAGACAAATACCTCATTATTCCTAAGAAAAATAAATAAATGACTTTAGAATCTCTAAATACCAGTAAAAAACATGTTAAAGTGTACCGATTTGAGCATTTTTTAATATTTTATTTCTCTGTGATTAAAATCATTTTTTCATTTTTTTTTCTCTATATGAAACTCCTTGACAATACAAACAATAAGTGAAAAAAATCATATGAGTCGTATTCTTATTTGTTACAGCTAAGAAAAATATCTGTGACAAGCAAATTTGAAATTCCACTTCAACAGATTGTCTTCGTTTTAAAATACCTGATAATTTATTATGTTTTTCTCTCTATACGGCACTAAACTAAAGTTTACATCAATAGTAATGCTTTCATTCTTTAGATAACTTCTTTGGAAAAACGCTAATTTCTTTGAAATGCGGATATACAGTCAATAATAATATCACCGCTCAAAATCCGTTTTAACGATAACTCGTTTTTTTATTATTTTTGCGGGATACTATATATCTACTCTACTCTTTCTCTATTTCTAATACTTATTTTTCTATTAATTACATATTTATCATATTTTCTTATTTAGTATTGTGTTCAGGGGTTTGTAACTAGTTTTAGACTCCATTTTTGAGAAATTTCGATAAATAATCCCTCAGCCGCCAAAGTTTAGAAATATCAGATAATAACAATTTGGTGAGTAGCCAAAGATTATTTGCTGAGCAATAACTATTTAAAAAATATTGAATTCAAAACAAAATGGCCTTACTTTAGCTTTTATACATTTTTATGCTAGATGGCGTTATAGTTTTTGCTTTTTTTTCGTTTGGACATTATGCAAGGGGACTAAGCCTGTTCCTACATTTTTTTTTGCGCTGAAAGACTGAAGTTTATAGTGATTTTTCTAACGCCAATGCCTCATAAATTATCTGTCCAATACCTTTTCTGCTAAAAGATGAAAAGTGTCAACTAGTTTTATATTTCGCCAGTTTCTGGGCAAGTTCGGTAACCGATCCCTCAGCCGTCAAAGTTTGGGGATATCAGATAATACCAATTTGGTGAGTAGCCGAGGTAAAATTGAAAACTATTTGCTGAGCACACACCATCCATCAGTGGCACTTAGCGGTATTGCCCGGTTTCGTTTAACATGTCTCCCGGTTTTGGGTCTCGAAATTATTCTGCAGGCTTCTCAAAATTATTGCCCGTGGAAATTTATTCTCAAAATAACTTAGAATGTTCACTTAAAATGAGATTACATTAAATACTTTCAGCTATAATTTGGCGCAACGCAAATGCATTTTAACATTAACAAAAACACAAGCAAAAACCAAGTGAAACCTGAACATTCACAACTTACCTAATAAAAACGACATGCACAACACAACACGCTCTCATTACACGATGTGTACCCTTAGTACCTATATAGTAGGTTTTCAATCTTGGTACAACGTTTTTGAAATATATCATTAAAAAAAGTTGCTTACATTATTAGATTAAAAATGCATATTAAAGATATGCCTCCAACAGTTTGTTAAAATAAAACACAATATTTATTAATTACCTACTAGCATTAAAAGGTGTATTTTTTATTTGAAGAGTGAACTTAAAATATAAGATAGTGAAGATGAGATGTACTTAGTTTAGAACTTATTACTTAAATTTGTACCCACTTATTCTAGAAGGTATTAGTGGCGACGGGTGAAATGATGGTGAAGGCAAGCCGTTCTACAAAAATGGTATGATCTGCATAGTGGTTTGATGGGGTGACATTTCTAACAGGTAAGCCGATGGGAATCGCTTTCGGGTCAAGTCTGCTAATGTTTTCGTCAAAATCGAAGTTCAATGGTGTTTGAATGGTAATGCTTTTTGACCCAGTTCTTGTTTCTTAAACCCAAAACTGAAACACATTGTGTTTCTTAAACCGAAAACGAAAACATATTTGTGTATTAATTTTGGGTTTAAGAAACAAGAACTGTGTCAACAAAAAGCATTAGGTACCATTAGAACACCATTGAACTACGATTTGAGAAAAAACATTAGCAGACTTGACCCCCTGGTTTGAACTGATACTATCTCTGTCTTCTTTTTAGCAAAAAAAAGTGATGGAAAGCTTTAGGTCCAAGTTTTAGATACTGAATGGCGAAAGAACTCTAACTTGGAAGGGTACTTTTTATAAGTTTAGATTATAACTTTACATCTTCTCGTCATAGCTCCAATTCCTGAGAGTTGCGTTGAAAACTGAAATATTTGACTAGTGTACACAATAGCAGACGGTATAGTGCATTGACCCAGCGACCGCCATATTATATGAAATTGTAACGACATACATACTCGTACAGACGCACTGGTGACTTTTTGATAATTATTTTAGCGATGAACAAAAAAGATGGGATCATTTTAAAGCGGACTTTTACTGTACCTACCCTTAGCACGAACAACTATCGCGAAAAGGAACGCGGGTAAAAGTACTCAATAGAGTAATTATCTATGGAAAGTTTCATTTCGATTTTCGGCGGTAGATGGCGCTGTACAAATTTCCCATACAAATTACTCTCTTAATTGTTTTTACTCGGGTTATTTTCTTCGATAGATATTGTGCTAAAGATACCTAATCTATTTTTTAGTTTTTAAGCGATGCATCGTATCTTGTCAATAATTTAGTGTTTTTGAGAAAAATAAGTAAGTAAATATTAAATTATTTAATTTAATACTATAAATGTTTTTTATAATGGTACTTACATTGTGTTTCGGAACTCTTACAATATGAACAGAATGAAATTAATCAAAACAAATATACCTACTTTCAATATTATTTGGATTGAAGTCTTTTTATTTTTTCACAAATAAAACAAATCTTAATGGAGAATGTAACAATATTATTTTAAATAAGACACCGCCAATACAACAACACAAGTAATTGATAGTTTAACTATCAAGATTTCAAACATTTTGAAACCTCAATGGCCAAACAACTTGTATCTAATTAAAGAACAAATATTTGTTCTTCCGATTAAACAACTCAAATGTTCAAATCATCAAAACAAAACGTACAATATGGTCAACTGTACAATATGACATGATAATTTTCCCAAACAGTGATAAAGATTATGACAACATTTCCGTTGAGTCACCACTGAAATATGTTTCGCGCCTTTTTCTAAGAAAATGGCGACGGTTATCAGGAAAATGGCAGCAAGCGGTTGGAGTTGGACACTTGAATTTATTAATAGGGTTATGTAAAGTTTATAGACTAAAAATAGTATCCATTCATCTATTTCTGCTATACCAGCAGTTAGGTACCTACTTAAATTGATTAATTAAATTTTCTTACTTTAGTACCTATCTATGCCTATACCTACCTATTTTGGGTGTTATGTCTTTAACACCTTAAAGTACAGCCTTTTATGATAACTGCTAAACATTGTGGTTTGTACATCGTGAAATTTTCATCAGTTGGTTTCCGCAGTGGGGTGGTTTCACTCATGATTAGGTACAAGCAACTTTTACTATGGGCCAACTTTGATAGCGGGAGAAAAAGAGTAGGTATTGCGCTTTGGAATGGAACAGCTGACTTTTTTTCGCCATATCAGAGTTGGCCCTAAAAGTTGCTTGTAATCATGAGTGGAACCACCCCACTGCGGGAACCAAATGGTTAAAATTTCAGCGTGTATGACTCGCAGTTTATCAATAGGTATCGCAAAATACAACTTTTCATATTCCTTGTAAGCTTTCCGGACTTGGACGGATAAAGCCTCTGGAGTTTTTTTAAGCCTAGGTACTATCAAGATTAGTATAAAAAAATCGGGTTGCACTCCGGGAGTGCCGGCAAAAGTGAAAACTTGAATATTAACGTTGTGCATGTTGATATTTTGGAATGGTTAGGGAATAATTTTGCACGAATTGACGTCTTACGAATTTACTCTGTATTTGAATTTACGAAAACAGAACAGTATTGTACAAAAGTCTTATCCATAGCTTGACAGAAAATCTAGATTTTGACATTGAATTAAAAAATTTGCGCGTTGCTATGGTGACACAAGTGTTTACGTATTGAAATGACGCGCCGCCATTTTCACCGCGCCCCGTAGAAATAGAGGGGGATACTCCCTTCGCCGGCTATCTACTCTCCATCCGTCACATCCGTCTTACGAATTTTCGATCAGGGTCACGTGATTTTTACTGACGCGAGTTTAGCATTTTTTCCCCATTACAAAAAAGCGTACAACGCCGCTAAAGAAATTTTCACTTCAAAAACTTTTCAAAATATCTGCTTGCAAGAAGTCTCAAATTATATTTATGATTAAGTTAAGTTTGGTCACGAAAACTGAGACTAGGTTGAGAATGGAACTAATTTTGCGCCTTATTTTAAGGTTCAATTTCCAATAACTTAACCTCTAAACGTTAATTTAACAGGGGAAGTGGCGCCGCCATTTCAATCTCACATTTCGTTGACCAGACTCAAGTCAAAGAGAAAATAAGTTGGTGTAAAATCCTAATTGAAACCGATTAAAACCACAATGCAAAAAGTCGCGATTCAAACAAGGCAAATCGTTATCACCAATCCATAGTATTTGTACATGGAAGTATCGAGCAGGCGATATCGATTCGCGTCTGTTATCGAATAGTCGATATGTCTGTTTACCTGGCCCATCGACGGAGCGTCGAGTATTGCGTATTTGGCCAATAACTTGTTTGATAATGCTTTACAGTGCTTGCTCTGTGATTAGTCTCGCCTCTCTAGATTGCTCCTGATTTTTTGTTTTATCTATTAGCTTCAGTTGTGTTTGTTTATGTTTGTTTGTTATCGTGTATCGCTACTAAGTTGTTGACTGTGAAACGTCAATCAACGTTATACGACTGCGTGAGTCATCATCAGTTATTGTCAGTCACTATCACACACTATGCATCGCTGGTATAGGCCTGTCCCAAGGATCTCCACAACGATCGGTCCTGTCAAAGGCGTCGCCAAGAGTGGGCAGGGAGGGGTTCCCCCCCCCCCCCGCCCCTCTAGAGGTTAAAAAAATGTAGCCAAGTGCAAAGTAACCAGTCCTAAGGCCGTGCAATTGACTTTCTTTTCCGATAAATCCCGTATCTCAAAACTTGTATTAATTCACTAGATGCTCTTGGCTGTAACTATAATTCATATTCTTCTCATCCTCCTTAATATTAACTTGCCCACCTCCCTGTGGACCGTCGGCCAACCAGGGTCATTTTCTATCTATCGCATATTAGCATCAGACCAAATTCGCAAAATAGCCATTAGCTTGGTAATATCAAATATCATCACCTGGGTTGCGAAGTAGGAAGCTTCTGGGAGATATGCAACCCTGAACATGGTCACCCCTCGCTAAAAAATATCAATCGCATATTATATAAATACGCTTCCTGAAAGCGACGCAAGACTGTGGTTTTATATACGCCTGGGACCTGCCTAACCACCTGAATGTAATTGCATGCCAATATGCAGTCGATTATTTTTTGGAAAAGAAGTCTCTATGTTTCTAACCTGGCCGCTCGCATGCTTCCTGAAAACTAATCAAGCCGATGTCTAACATGTTTGTAATGATGCCACCTACGACCCTGTTCAACATTTATATCAATATTCGATCGATTATTTTTGCAATTGGAGATCATTGTATGGGAGGCCAAATGTTCAGGGTGGCATATCTTCCAGAAGCTTCCTACTTCGCAACCCAGACGACAATATTTGATAACACCAAACTAATGGCTATCTTATCAATTGTGGTCTGGTCCCAATTTGCGATAGATTGAAGATGAGCTCCTTGGCCAACGGTCGACTGGGCCATGGCCTGGCGACGCCCTTGAGTCCTGCGCTGCCCGCATCCTCCACCAGATCGTCGGTCCACCTTGTCAGGGGCCTACCCACTGCCCACGGATAGTCGTTTGGTGTGCGGTCTCTATTCTAAAACCTATCTCGGTAATAATCAAAATAATTGTTTTTATACATTTCTAAATTATTAACTAGACCTAAGGTGTAGAGTTTGTGAAGTTAGGGCTTGTATAGTTAGGGCGTGTAGAGTTAGAAGCTTTTCATTCGCTTCATATGGTAGTCTTGGCAACATACATTATTATTACATGAAAATGTTTTTGGTGGGTTAACTTTTAGTTACAAATGTGTGCATAGACATGAAAAATATAAGAAACTAAGTATACCTAACGTAGTAGTACAATTACTTAAATTATACAAATATTAAAATCCTTATATCGTTAAAAAACAATCCACAAAACCATGAAATATCTCCCAAATGTTATTTTAAACAGCCGTAAAACCGCTGATACCAACGGTTTTATAGACCCCAAATAAGTAAGCAATAATTTCTTATAGGCAATAAAATACCACAAATCTCCCCGCAGCTTCATCCCTTACGATCCGACCTAATCGAGCCGCAATACGGACGGAAATCCGAAACAAGCCGTATCCCCTTGCCATAGGCTCAAGTAGTTGGGGTCCTATGTAATAAAATACTAACCTACGACGATGGTGCAGATCGCATTAGCCAAAGAAGCCATTATTAAAAAGTATCATGTTTCTGAACGCACCGCGCGCTGCGGGCGGCCAATGGCGCGCTCCGCCATCTCGCCGGCCAATCAAAGCGCCTCCTGTTTATATTTTTTTATTCCAGATCCAGTTAATGGATTGTTCTTCATTCTGATTTATGCTTTGTTTCTTTTTTGGCGCGGTCTTGTTTCGCCCGAGTTGTTGCCTGTTTTTTTTTGGTAACCGAAGCTATGTAAACGTTGGGAAGTCAAACGTAAATGTATCCCATGGTTTTATCTATCTTTTGTGTAAAAAGGTCAAACATGAGATGGATGACACACATTTTAAATTGAAACCTAAAACACTTTTGATTTTGAAAGAGAAATCGTTTGATGAGTGGATGGATGAGCGGCAAAAGTTGTTTTTTAACCGACTTCAAAAAAAGGAGGAGGTTCTCAAGTCGTCGGTATTTTTTTTTTTATTTTTTTTTTATGTATGTTTTACCATAACTTCGTCAGTTGTTAACCGATTTATACAATTCTTTTTTTATCTTGAAGAACATAGTTTGTGTGTGGTCCCATAAAAAAATTACAGAGATCTGGCTGGTAGTTTTTTCATAATCCTGAAAAATGTCAATTATTTAGCTTGCCATCACACGTGTTTTTACGGATTTTCGAACATAACATCTTTGTTTATGTACCGATTTAGATGATTCTTTTTTTGTTTGAAAGGGTATACTTCAAGAGTGGTCACATTTTAATTTCATCGGTATTGGACTTTGAACTTCGAAGATACACAAGGGAACTCCTCAAATTCAAATAGTATATGTAAAGTGATTTGGATTTTGGTAGGTTTATGACAATTCAAAACAAACCAAACCATGGTCTGCAATGCAAGGTTCTGGGCTAGACTTGGACTACGAAGACACAATGGAACTCTTCAAAAACAAACAGCGTAAATTGGGAATTTGAGTTGTGGGCATTTTACCATTGAAAATATTTTATAAAGTTAAAAAATATTTACATGCTTACATACCTGCCACTAAAAAGTTGAAAATAAAAAACTTTTTTTACAAAAAAGAAAAACCTCCTTCAAAAAACCTGAAATAAAACAGCTTCAAAATTAAATACCTCTAAAAAAGCGAGAAATAATATTCAAATCATTAGTTACGCATAACATTATTAATAAAACACGTCTAATGAAGTCGGGTGGGGCTTTCAGAAATATAAAATAAAATTACTTGTCTTCCAGCCCCACCCGACTTCAATAGACGTGTTTTATTAATAATGTTATGCGTAACTAATGATTTGAATATTATTTCTCGCTTTTTTAGAGGTATTTAATTTTGAAGCTGTTTTGTTTCAGGTTTTATGAAGGAGGTTTTTCTTTTTTGTTAAAAAAGTTTTTGGTGTTAGGATACCTCAGAATAAAATGGGGAATATTTGAAAAAAAAAACCGGCCAAGTGCGAGTCGGACTCGCGCACGATGGATTCCGTACCAAAAAACGGCGAAAAAAATACGTTTGTTGTATGGGAGCCCCCTTAAATATGAATTTTATTCTTTTTTTAGTATTTGATGTTGTAGGGGCAACAAAAATATATCATCTGTAAAAATTTCAACTGTTTACCTGTTGTCGTTATTAATATCGAGCAAAAAACGGCAAAAAAATCACGTTTGTTGTATGGGAGCCCCCCTTAAATATTAATTTTATTCTGTTTTTAGTATTTGTTGTTATAGCGGCAACAGAAATACATCATCTGTGAAAATTTCAACTTTCTAGCTATCGCGGTTCATGAGATACAGCCTGGTGACAGACAGACAGACAGACAGACGGACAACGGAGTCTTAGTAATAGGGTCCCATTTTTACCCTTTGGGTACGGAACCCTAAAAAACAAATTGGCTGAATATTTTTTATTTGTAGGAATAAGCTCCCTTATTAATGGAAACTGTTTTAGAGTTTTTGGGTGGGTAGGTATATTATGTCCAAGTTCACATCGATCTTGTATTGTCTAGTAAATATCATAAAAGCTTGACATGATTATACATCTGTAGGCTATAAAAAGTTAAAGTTTGCCTTTGTTGCCAATAATCCTGCCACCCTGTTGTAATCATCTGGTAACGATATATTTAAGTATGTAAATATCGTTACTTATGGTGTTAAAGCTGATAAGTTTCTTGCGCCCGTTCTTCTTGTCAGTTAAAAAAGTCTGGAACGGGTGGTAGGAAAATATAGACGATTCAAAAGTACTTAATAATTAAGTTTATTTGAATAAAGCTATTTTCGACTTGACTATTTTTGACTTGACTTGACTAAAGCAAACTTTAATTCTGAAAGTTGGTATACCGTCTAATAAATACTGCAAGATAATATTTTCCGACGTTTCTAGATAACACTGATAAATGTTATGCACCAAAGTAAGAAATATCTGAATGCGAAAGAAATTATCAGTGTTCTTAATAATGTCATATCGACGTTTCCGACAAAATAATTTGGGGCATTTTGTCCGAAATTATTTTTACTAAATATTTACTTTTTATTTTAATATTTTTTCGCTGATTATTCGGGCAACAATATACCGTTTATGTACAGATAGTACAGTAGCCCGTAGAAAATTTAAATCACCAAAAAGGTTACCGTTTGCCGTTGTGATATAGTTATTTATTACGAAATAATAGATTATATACGAAGACAGCTTTGTTTGATTGCCACTGATAAAAGTAAGACTATGGAAAGTAATCATACACAGATTTAAGACCAGATAAAGTCCAACCATTTTCATCAGGTCTTAAATCTGTGTCTACTTTTTATAGTCTAACTTTTATCTGTGGCAATCAAACCAAGCTGTAGAACACGACAATAGCTAAACTATGTGGTAAACCCGGAAAAATAAAAAAATATCAATTTTGGAGATATACAAATATAGGTTACGACGGGTTGCGATCTTTAAAACTTGGGTTAAAGTGCTGAATAATTTCGTAATAAATAACTATATCACAACGGCAAACGGTAACCTTTTTGGTCATTTAAATGTTCTACGGGCTACTGTACTAAGATAGATGATTCGCGTTTTGGTGTCTGAATCGTCAGTGAAAAAAAAACAAATTAAAAAGTGTCAATTCGGACAAAAAATATTTGAATGGTCAGTAACTCGTCATATCTTTTTCCACTAACAGCCGATGTCAATTATTTATCTTCAGTAAGAGATAGGTCTACTCTACTATGGATCTGTTACTAGGCAGTTGTTGTTACCATAGAAATAGAATGTCAAAGAACAATAATATCAATAAACAGGTGATCCGAAAAACAAATGCATACATTTTATATGAGATACGAACTCTGACCTGCATAAAAAAATTGTTTCATGTCAGTGGATACGAAAAAAATTACTTAGATACATAAAATATGACTATATATGGCAAAGGAAATTAATAAACTATGTTCCATACTGTTTTCTTCGTCGATAAACGAATAAATGAAGCGAAATTTGATTTTAGAGAAATGTGTGGCAATATCTTATGTACCTGTGAAAAGTTTGATTACTTTGGATTGTTTCTTTTGTCACATCACAATTACTTAGAGCACAAGACACCATTGCTCCACGATACCTTTATTTTAGAATTTAAAATTAAGATTATCAAATATTTTAAGCAAATCGTGATTGCTCCTTTGCAAGGCGGGCCACTAGGGCCTCTTACTTTAAAAAATATTGGCACATGTCATTTGACCCTATTTGTCTCTTTTTTACATAGACCGTGTCCGTATGATGTTAATTTCTCTTTCGTTGGTCTTCTTGAGCGCAGCGAAAAGGATGTCTCAAAAAATGGCCCAAACGATGTACCGAGGTACACTCTGCGGAAAAAAATTCCCTGTAATACCAATAATATATTTTTTTATTTATAATATGTAGTAATATACCATTATTATATTTTTTTCTGGTTATTTGGAGTCGAGAAAAAAAAATGAAAAATGCACTCGATATAAGGACCTATTCCACAGATTACATCATAACATTCAGCTCTTTGATACTCGAAAAACAGTCAAGTTGACATGTGTCATTGTCACTTGAAGTTAATTTTATGAAGTCGGAATGACGTTTTTCCAATGACGTTTAGTTTGGAAGTTTTTGGCGCCATTTGTCAAGTTCGGTTTGGTATCTATTTTAATTATTTGCAAATTGATTCATAGTGGATATTGTGTCTTAAAATTGGTGCAGTTTTGTGGTACAAGTGTCTACGCAACTGAACAATATGTGGGATAATTGAAATAGGCGCGATCTTGGTTATGTGAAGCCGAGACTTTTACTGTAGTTGTGGCTACCTCGGCAGAACTTACCAAGTAAACTGTCTTGATTTACTTGGTGCCAAATGCTCCAAGCAGCATTGGAATGCGATGCACCCGCATTTTAATGTAAACTGAAACAATCTAACACTGAAATATTCAACACTTGACACTGGCAAAAATTACTTCCAAGAGGAAAGTAGATTGCCAAAACAAAAATAAGAAGAAGAAGACGTTTAGTTTGACAGTATTCTTTTGTCGTTTTGTTACTTGCAATATGAATATAAGGTTCTTGGTTTAAACAGTTGATTTAAGAGGTTATATTTATATTTTGTTTGACTTTGTGTTAATTAATTCCGATTTCCTACGTGTAATGATTTCTAACATGTGTATAACCAATATGTAGGTACCATGGGCAACAGCGTCGCTTAACCACTGGTAAGGTTAAAATCGCTTGCACGCCGCGCCCGCTGTCACATACGCTTAGTTCGTGCAGGGGCGATACGCGCGCACACAAATTTTGTTGTAAACTGGTTAAGCGACACTGTTGCCCATAGTACATTTGCGTTATTAAACTGAAAGTGAATATTCAGTATTGCCATAATTAAATTGTGTTACAAGGAGGTAGGTAGTTCACACTTTTAATGATTTATTTCTAAGTTTTTAGTAAAGACTGTACTAAAATAACATTATTTTCGGAATCCTCGTGTTTTTCCCTACGTTTTGGTATACATGTACCTCATAAAATGGGCTGAAATGTATGAGCGATTAGCGACCTCCTTTTCTATGTCTATGGTTGTTACTCTCCGTCATTTGACAGAAATATCTAGGCAACAATATCTTTAGTTTGCGTATCTCTTACTAAAGGAGGATAGGTTATTAAAATCGGCCGTAATTTGTTTAGGTACTTTAATCTCTGTTGTACCTATAACATGTTTCTAATTTATCTTTATAGTCTACAGAAATATAGATGAATACATATTTTTCATGTTTAACATGCATTCTAGCGTTGGCCATGCGTCGAAGCCTAACCCAGTTATTTGAAATCCTTGGACAGAAAGAAACTAGAAATGTCAGCTAATTTATTTGAATAAAATTATAGTTTGAATAAAAACATATATTAATTTTACAATAAGCTACACATAATTGAGTAATTTACTTGTAGTGCTTGTTATAATGTATAGCAAAACAACGCTACGGATTTTTTTACCAAGTCTGTTATGTTTAGAAGATCTTCCTTTGCCTTAAGACAGTTTATGTCAGTAACTTCTTAGTATATGAGGGTGGCATTTCCCAAGGAAAAACCCGCGTAAAAAAATTAAGAATAAAAAAAAACTTCTTATTACGTTTGGTTTTTCCTATTTCCCAAATAATTTTGTTTTCTGGCAGTTGAACCTGTGTATAAGTAACTCCAAATAGTGTAATGTCAGGATTTATAAATGAGGGCTTTTCAGAATGACAAAAAATTGTAGGCGCGATAGTAGCGTTGATAAAAATGTGTTTGTCAATCTGATTTTACTAAGCTTCGAAGAGTACTCAGGTAGGCAGGCAGATGTAACCCTGAAATGTTTTTCTTTGGGCAGATGTCAGCCAGCGAGCGCTTACTTGCCTCTTTGGTACAGGCTAGTAATGGAATAATTAGCATTAGCGATAATAATTAATTGCTAATCGTCCATTAGCATTCATTAAATTAATCATAGTTGCTAAAAATAATGAATGCTATTTATCACCAAACTGCGCGATTATGAAAATTAGCATGCTAATGAAATTAACAGAAATTCGCATTAATTTCCATTACTAGTACAGGCCGTTTATTTTTAAAAGCCAATTTTGACACTTCTCTTTCCATCAATGCCATCTAGTGAGGGAAATAGTTAGTATTTTTAATTTTTAAATGTCACTTTGAAAAGCCCTCATTGTCATCTATGGGTAGATAAGGAGAATGGGCCATAACCCTCATGGAGGTCCAATGTGTATTGGTGGGTGTTAACGATTAAAGCAAGATCATAGCTATCCAGAAAAAAAAACGGCTCGTAAATACCACAGTGTTTTTTTAGTTACAAGTTTGTTTAGTTACAAGTCAGTTAAGGCAGTTACTAGGTCTCCCACAGGAGACTTGGCTTTTTTAGCTCTTTTATTTTGGTTTTATTCTCCTCGAATTAGAAGGATGAGCCATTTCCAGGTTCTATTGGTTGGAGTCCCGGCACGCATGCGCGCCGCGCTCAGTCAATACTGCCGTACGGTGCGTGCAGCGATCGACATTGCCGAAACAAGAAAGAAACGACGCCCCGCGACCGGCAACAATACAGGTGGTAGCTTGGTAGGAGGCGTATACTGAGTGGGCAGGTGAAAGCACTGAATAGTTTCGGCGACTTTTATTATGAGACTTGGGTGTTTTGCTTTTATCGTAAAAATTGCTAGCGTAATTCAATGATTTTAGGTATTTATGATACGATTAAAGCAATTCAATTTAATAAATCTTTTCTGCTTTCTCTAAGCTGCAATAGGAAAACATTTGAAAGAAGCCATGGGCAAGTGAAAAAGCCAAAGTAGCCATCATGATACAACTATAGCTATTGATTTTAAACAAGAGCGTTATAATATTTTTAATGATTAATAGCTTTTTCTCTTAACTTCTTTGATAAGAAAAGGTCTCTCAAAAATATCGATTCTCGTACAATTTTAATAAACAGAAATAAATAATGACAGAAATACCGATTCAATAAAGGTGACTCGTTCGATAACCAATGGTTTTCCTCCGTAATCCACCTGGATATAGCCGGATACACCCGGATACCCGGGTATGCCCGTGCGTGATCGGCGCCCCCTGCCGGGGACCCGCTGTTTATTTGCCGATGAAATGCGGGTCGATGCCCGAAGATCGTAGTGGAACATTTCAGGTTATTCCAGTTTGAAAACATTGGGGAAATAGGGCAAAGTTGAGCATTGAAATAGTCTAGGTTTGGAATGGAAAAGTTCATACACTGTTGTAGTAATTGATATGAAATCAATCTGATAGAGTTCAGGAGTTACAAAAGGCGTCTATAGATTTCGAAATTATTTTATTTTACAACCGCCCGCGACTTCGTCTGCGTGGAAAGTTAATTTGGTATCCCTAAGGAACAGTACTTTTTTTCTAGACGAAAGGTACCTTTTGTCCTTCTCTGTACCCCTGAGAACGTTCATGCAAAATTTCATGATGATCGGTTCAGTAGTTAAGACGTAGCACAAGTAACAAGTAGCACAAACATCCACCGAAAAATAAAACGCGTGTGAAAAATTTTGATTGAAAAATTTTGTATGGTAAATATGTTCAGCGCCATCTACCGCCAATAAGCGAAATGAAATTCCCATAGATAACAAATTACCCTATCGACTACTTTTTAGCGCTTTTTTCGATAGATATTGACCTTACTTAGAGCCAAGCTTCTAACTCTAAGCGTCCTAACTCTACAAGGCCTAACTTCACAAACTCTACCTACACCTTGGTCAAAATATGAGGCGTGTATTTTTGAAGTGAAAACTTCTTTAGCGGCGTTGTACGCTTTTTTGTATGGGGAAAAAATGCTAAACTCGCGTCAGGAAGAATCACGTGGCTGATCGAAAATGCGTAAGACGGATGTGACGGATGGAGAGTAGACAGCTGACGGCGGAAGTATCCCCCTCTTTTTCTGCGGGGCGCGTTGAAAATGACGGCGCGTCATTTTAAGACGTAAACACTTGTGTCACCAGCAACGCGCTAATTTTGAAAATGGAACTAATAGCAGCGATCTCTTCGGTAAAATCATAGACTTATTCATAATCTGTGACTATAAGTTTAAATCGTAGAATGCGTGCATGTAGAAATTAAAAAGGCCACTGGCGCGAAATCTTTAGAACTTTTCTCTAATTACAAACTGATTGAATTGTGTGACTGTATAGTTATAGGAAAGAAATAATATTAATCTTTTGCCGCTAATTTCAAAATTTCAAAAATGCAGAACGTTAATATTCAAGTTTTCACTTTTGCCGGCACTCCCGGAGTGCAACCCTATTTTGCTCGATAGATGTTTCTGCTAATGGGGCACTAAGAATAGTTAAACTTTTAGTTTGCTACGTTATTTAAGTACCTAATATCCCAAATTGTCCCGTCGCCAGTCTCAAGGCTGCAGACTTGTTAGCTCATTAGACCGCCCACGCCAACATAGATAAGTAGGTAATTATAATTTCAGCCATCAGATGTAAAAATACGAAGAAAAAATACTTTCTTCGTGTAAAATACAGATTTTACTTCATTTTCTTCGGAGATCCTATGGACTCGTTTTATTTGTAAGCTTTAGCTACGTTTTATAAAAATAAGAATCCTTTTATAGCATTGTTAAACTTTGTGAAGAGCAAAATAAAAAATATTTATTTACATATATTGAAATGTGAAATTGAAATGATGAATTCTAATTTCTGTGACGGGTCTGGGTGTTACTATGTATAATAAGTATACACGCTGAAATTTTAATCATTTGGTTCCCGCCGTGTGGTGGTTCCACTCATGATTACAAGCAACTTTCACTATGGGGCCAACTCTCCTGCTCGCAAAAAAAAATAAGCTGTTCCATACAAAAGTGCAGTACCTACTCGACCTTAATGTATGGAACAGCTGATTTTTTTTGCGAGCAGGAGAGTTGGCCCCATAGTGAAAGTTGCTTGTAATCATGAGTGGAACCACCACACGGCGGGAACCAAATGATTAAAATTTCAGCGTGTATATTTAAAAAGTATATAAGTAGTATATCAGTTGTCTAGCACCCATATTACAAGCTTTGCTTAGTTTGGGGCTAGATGGCGCTGTGTGAAATTGTCCTAGCATTTATTATTTTTATATTATTATTTTCAAGAACTAACCTACCTACGCTTAATATAGAAATATTATTAAGTTCGAATAATATGTACAAATAGTAATTTTAAAATTTTTACTTATTTTTTTATACAAGAAATTATCTGTCAAGGAAAGTTATTCTGAAAATAAATTATTAGGTAAGTATTACTATCATTATTAAAAGTCGATTAAAGACAAACGTTACTCAACTGTAATTATTTTATATTTTAAACTAGCATAATAATAAAAACTGGCCAAGTGCTAGTCGGACTTGCGCACGAAGGGTTCCGTACCAAAAAACGGCAAAAAAAATCACGTTTGTTGTATGGGCCTCCCTTAAATATTTATTTTATTCTGTTTTTGGTATTTTCGTAATAACAGCAACAGAAATACATCATCTGTGAAAATTTCAACTGTCCAGCTATCACGGTTTATGAGATACAGCCTGGTGATGTTGAAGTTCTGATTAAGGCGGTTGTATGACCGAAAGTGGCGCCCTCAGAGGTTTTTGTTTAATAAGTTATTAATAGATAAAGATTTTAATAATGTTTATCGTGGAGATTTTAGGGACCATGGTCTAGTATTTTTAGAAGGTATTACTACATGCCCTCGTAGTCATTCGTAGAAGTAGATAGCAAATGTGTCAAAAACGGCCACTTTTAGCAGTTTTTCTATCTACTTCTAGCAGTGACTACTAGGGAATGTAACGATACCGTCTAAAAATACTAGACTGTGGGCCCTAAAATCTCCACGATAAACATTATTAAAATTGTGTATTAGAATTGTAACATTAAATAAAATTCACCGCGGCGCCACTTTCGCTCAAGGTACCACCTTAAATACTTAGTTACATTTCAATAGATGTTGAAGCTGCTTCTGATTAAATAGGTGCGTTTAACAAGTCCCGTTTTTAAGAGTAAATATAACAATTTTGACTACGAATAAAATTATACAGGTATTCCTCGAACTCTCCGGTAATAAGATCAAACAATCGTTAACGGCGACAGTTTTCATAAGTCCAATTGAACGGAAAAATCTTGCCGGACTAATCAGTGACACGGCGCGGACCGCGGCATGTGGAAAGGAACCATGATAATACAACGCGATTAATTTGACTTTGTCCAATAGATGTAACTAATTCAGTACCCTTTTAGCACGAACAGATATCGAAAAAAAATGCGCGAAAAAATCCGATAGAGTTTTTGTATGGGAAATTTGTTCAGCGCCATCTACCGCCGAAAAGCGAAATGAAATTTTCCATCGATAATTACTCTATCGCGTAATTTTACGCCACCTTTTTTTTCGATAGATGTTCCGTGTTCGTTCATGGTACGGGTGCAGAGCATTTGCGCTACAATACAATTGTATTTTAATCTGTTGCAATCTGTGCTTACCATATTCTCGAGTGAAGTTGACGCGGATCATTGTTAATTGTCAATTTTATCGTACTTTACTAATTTATTTATTGTTAAGTTAATACAAAACCTGAAAACAATTTGTAGAGTTGATTATCATGAACAGTGAAATAAGTAATTCCACTTTTTAATAAAATTATGGCAAAATATGAATTTTGAAAAATAATTGTTTATGAATAAGTGAAAATGAAAATGAAAAATGGTTTATGGCTTTTTCGAGATTTTATGTTTTATTAATAAGAGCTGGTTAACTTTCATACTTTTACTGAAATAAATTAATTGATCGTAAATTAGAGAATTAGACATTTTTGGGGCCCCTGCATTTCCGCAGCCCTCCTGCGTTTCAGTCGTGATAGAAGCACTAAAAAAATAAAGCTTTCTATGAAAGTTCTTGCCTTCCTCTCGTACACGCCATCCCAGCTAACAATTAAGGTTGAATTTTAAAAAAAACCCTCTTTATTTAAAAGAGTCTCCTCTAAGGAGGTCGGTAATTTGTTGGAGTTTCTTTTAAAATCCGATGTTCCCTTAATGGAGTGGCTCCGCTTATGTTTATTCTGACTTCGTTACTCGATTCGACGGTTAAATCTGAAATTAGATTCGATTTTGTTTTCGTAATTACTTTAAGTAATTTCTTTACTATAGAATACTAATGGGGAATTTACATGGAGCGACTTCGTCAATTCGCGCTTTTTATTGACAATCGCTTGCAAAATCTAATAGAAAACCTATTTCAATGAGGTTACGATTCGATTTTACAAGCGATTGTTGATAAAAATTTAAAAAATATTAAAAACACGACTGCCTTGCTAAAAACGAACTAAAAAGTTCCACAAAACGGCCCCCCGACTGCAATGACACTTGTTATTTAACTTTTTAGTTCGTTTTTACCAAGGAAGTCGTGTTTTTAATATTTTTTAAATTTATTTATTTTTATTTCACACATTTTAGTGACAAATTATATAATTTTAAAATATGCTCATTAGGGCCTTTCATTTGATGCCCATATTGTGATAATTGAAGAAAAATATATTTTTTCACATTTGAAATTGGCGTCGTACAGTCGCCATATTGACTTTTTTCAAAAAATTATAGCTAGTGTCACTTGGAATGATGTAATGATTCTAACGATACCCCATACATCCAAATCCGTTGAGCCATTTGATAGTTATGGTGGAATAAAGAAACTCACATACCCACAAACATACATGAACCCTGAACACATATACACTCCTTTTTGGACAGTCGTGTAAAAAAGCCCTAACTGACTAAAGTCGCGCCAAGACGACTCGTGTCAATACCATATTAACCAGAATTGGGTCAAAAGCCTTTTTAAGGTTCAACTATCTCTTTCTTGAAAATTTTTAGACTGTATAGAATAAATAAATAATAACATTGTCGACGTCTGTAGAAATTTTGAACTCTGTTATTTTCTAGTAAAGAACACCCCTGTTCTTGTAAGTACCTATTATGAGTTTGCACAGTTATGTTTAAGGCTGTATATCCGCATTTCAAAGAAATTAGCGTTTTTCCAATGAAGTTATCTAAAGAATGAAAGCATTACTATTGATGTAAACGTTAGTTTTAGGAAGCAAAATTCTTTAATTAGTGCCGTTTAGAGAGAAAAACATATTCACTTCTCAAGCTTACGCGCTCACTAGACATGAAATAATACAATTTTTAACGGATACTAGCGCGGTTTTATTGAAAGTACAGTAAGTCAATAAAACTGCGCTAGTATACGTTAAAAATTGTTTTATTTCAAGAGAAAAACATAATAAATTATCAGGTATTTTAAAACGAAGACAATCTGTTGAAATGGAATTTCATATTTGCTTGTCACAGGTATTTTTCAGAAACGTTTCAGCTGTAACAAATAAGAATACGACTCATATGATTTTTTTCACTTATTGTTTGTATTGTCAATGAGTTCCCTATGGAGAAAAAAAAATCAAAAATTATTTTAATTACAGAGAAATAAAATATTAAAAAATGCTCAAATCGGTATACTTTGACATGTTTTTTACTGGTATTTACAGAATCTAAAGTCATTTTTTATTTTTCTTAGGAATAATGAGGTATTTGTCTAATGTATTGCGTGTTTTGTATATACTTTTAATTGTCTATTTAATAATTTAATAGAAATTTTCAAAGTTCGCCCTCATTACGGCTCGCGCAGAGTTGTTTTGATCATTTGTGTTGAAAATTTAAAAATGGAACGTGATCCGCGTCTACACCCTTAATATACTCGATAGTTTTGTATGCTATTCGGTACAGCGCCTCTGGCGGTAACAATACTTAACTAAAAGTTGTCATACAAATGTCAACAAACGTAGGTATAGAATGTAGTAAGCATAAACGCACAATACGCCAACTGTGTGTGCCCGATCGAGCAACATCAAAATCCAAAGGTGTTTCTATAGAAAATTTTGACATTGTTTCATATAGGTATCTGACAGTTTTACGGGTCCATTATATTAAAACATAGTTTGGTTGGGAGAGTAATTTTTTATATAAAAAAACGTAAAGTTGTAGCCACAAAAAAAACATACGGCAACCTAAAGAGATTCTCTAGTTGCTACAAATATTAAATTGCGTATAAACCACACAGATGATTGTAAAAAAAATCAGAATATCATCAAAAGCGCTCGCGTAAGTTCATATTTTTGGCGTAAATAATAGCGGAATGAATTCTACATCAAAGTACACTTTTACGTACTGTTAAGTTGCTTCAATTACTTTTATTCAAGAGAGATAATTGTGATAATGATAATGGTGAAAAAACAACAAAAAACATCCAAAAAGTGCAGAAGTGAGGTTATTTTCCTTCCCCTTCATATGTAAAGAAAAAGACAGAGACAAATGTTCCAGCGTAACCGAGCCTTAAGCCCTAATTTATACTGATCGCTGGTAAACAAATTGTCGCAACCATAGAAATAGAATGTCAAAGAACAACAAAGTCAATAAACAGGTGATCCGAAAACGAATCAATACATTTTATATGAGATACGTAAAATATGACTTAGATTCATAAAATATGACTATATTATGGCAAAGGAAGTTAATAAACTATGTTCCATACTGTTTTTTTTGTCGATAAATGGATAAATGTAGCGAAATTTGGTTTTAGAGAAATGTGTGGCAATATCTTATTTACCTTTGAAAAGTGTGATTACTTGGATTGTTACTTTTTGGCGCATCACAATTACTTGGAGCACAAGACACCATAGCTCCACGATACCTTTATTTTAAATTCTAATTAAGATTAAAAAATATTTTAAACAAACTGTGATTGCTCATTTGCTAGGCGGTACGCTAGGGGCTCTTACTGTAAAAAATGTTGGCACATGTCAAAGATTAAAAAATATTTTAAACAAACTGTGATTGCTCATTTGCTAGGCGGGACGCTAGGGGCTCTTACTGTAAAAAATGTTGGCACATGTCAAAGATTAAAAAATATTTTAAACAAACTGTGATTGCTCATTTGCTAGGTGGGACGCTAGGGGCTCTTACTGTAAAAAATGTTGGCACATGTCACTTGATCCTTTATCTCTTTTTTACATAGACCGTGTTCGTATGATGTTAACTTCTCTTTTCCACGCTTTGTTGGTCTTCTTGAGCGCAGCGAAAATTTTTCTATGTCTATGGTCGCAACATTTCCCGCGCAGTTCCTTTCCTCCACGCGTTCCATTTGACGCGGCCGGTCTAATTCAATATTCCTAGAATCCCCGTTGAGTCCCTATAAGCGTGACAAGTTCGGAGGAAAATACACCGAGGTGCATAGTCCTTGTTATCAGTTCTCATTAGATAAGGACGGCGACATCCCGGAACCGGTGCGCAAACAAACTTATCAGGAGGTGTGACGGTTACTTTTGAAAATGGAACCATGGCGAGAGTAAGAAATGAGTTACAAAATTTAAAAGTGGAATGGTACCACTATTTTAAAACTGGGAACGAAGAACTATAAAACCATGATGGAACTTTTGCGGTTGTCAATTTGTTTTCAGTACACTCTTTATACACACATTTTGAGATAGCTAACAAAATAGAAGTGCTAACATTGTGAAAACCAAGACGTTACGAAAATTTTACTTTTTTGTAAAACAGATATTTCAGGCCTGAGGTTCAGTAGCTATTCAGAAAAAGTATTTAATCTGGGACCCAATATGCTAATTTTCAACGGTACAACCTTCGATCACAAATATCCTAGATAACGCTCCACCAACTAAAACAGTATGCAAAAATGGCACCTCAAAATAGCGTCCCACTTACAAACTTGGCGCTTATTTTGTAATTAAACACCTCTTATTTGTACAAACTCTCATTTTATATCACTTATTTTGTACAAAATCACTTCTTTTATCACTTACTTTGTGCAAATAAGTGCCCAGTTTGTAAGTGGGACGTTATTTGAGGTGGCATTTTTGAGACTCTGACCGGAAATCTAGGGTATTCTTAATAAATAAATAATAAATAAATAAATGCTTGGACAACTTCACACAGCGCCATCTAGCCCCAAACTAAGCAAAGCTTGTAATATGGGTGCTAGACAACTGATATACTACTTAAGTATATACTTTTTAAATATATATTTATTATACAGGTACCCATCAATCCGCATTGGGCCCACGTGGTGGGTTATGGCCCGTCCTCCTTATCCACCCATAAGGAAGGCCTGTGCCCCAGCAGTGGGGACATCAAAAATGGCTGATGGACATACATAGTAACACCCAGACCCGTCACAGAAATTAAAATTCATTATTTCAACTTCTGCCCGGCCGGGAATCGAACCCGGGACCCCTAGCGTGGTAGGCGGCATGTTGACCACTGCAACACTCAGGTCGTCAGTCGTCAGTCGTCATTCTTGATCGAAGGATACAACTGATCAACCAAGTACAGAAAAATATTCACTTTAGTTTTGTTAAAATTCATTAGAAACTTTCATTCGTTATTTCAATAATACCCTTTTTAGGGTTCCGTACCCAAAGGGTAAAAACGGGACCCTATTACTAAGACTCCGCTGTCCGTCTGTCTGTCTGTCTGTCACCAGGCTGTATCTCATGAACCGTGATAGCTAGACAGTTGAAATTTGCACAGATGATGTATTTCTGTTGCCGCTATAACAACAAATACTAAAAACAGAATAAAATAAATATTTAAGGGGGGCTCCCATAAAACAAACGTGAATTTTTTGCCGTTTTTTGCTCAATATTAATAACGACAACAGGTAGACAGTTGAAATTTTCACAGATGATGTATTTCTGTTGCCGCAATAAAAACAAATACTAAAAACAGTATAAAATAAATATTTAAGGGCGGCTCCCATATAACAAACGTGTTTTTTTTGCCGTTTTTTGGTACGGAACCCTTCGTACGCGAGTCCGACTCGCACTTGGCCGGTTTTTTTAGGCTTAGGCAATTATTTGCATGTAATTAAATCAATTGCACAGAAAAACATATAACTATGGCATAACATTATGGTATAGAGTCATTTTTCTCTACCCCTCCCTACGCACTGTTTTTACGGAAAATGTTCATTGAAGTTAAGGTTTTTTAACTTAAATTCAAAAGAACTTTAAAATAACTTTCAATCAACTGTATTTGGCATTGAATTTAATGGGCTAATATAAAAAAAAATCGGGTTGCACTCCGGGAGTGCCAGCAGAAGTGAAAACTTGATTATTAACGTTGTGCATTTTTGATATTTTGGAATGGTTATTAGGGAATAATTTTACACGAATTGCCGTCTTACAAATTTACTCTGTATTTGAATTTACGAATACAGAACAGTATTGTATATCGTATCCATAGCTTGACAGAAAATCTAGAGTTTTGACATTGAATTAAAAAATTAGCGCGTTGCTATTGTGACACAAGTGTTTACGTCTTGAAATGACGCGCCGCCATTTTTGCTGCGCCCCGTAGAAAGAGAGGGGGATACTTCCGCCGCCGGCTGTCTACGCTACATCCATCTTACGAATTTTCGATCAGGGTCACGTGACCCTGACTGACGCGAGTTTAACATTTTTTCCCCATTACAAAAAAGTGTACAACGCCGCTAAAGAAGTTTTCACTTCAAAAATTTTTAGTGGTACGGTCATAAATTCGGATAAATTCAAGTCGCTTCTAAAAACCGAGCGGCCAACTAATAAGTTTCTTCTATTTTAAAATATTTTTTTTATAAGTCATTCAATTAAGTATGTATGAACAATTCTCATATTATTTTGTCCATATAACCATTGGTTCTATTCTTAGGTATGTCGCGGCGGAGGTCGCGCGATACGCGCCGTTGCACACTGTACTGCGTAAGGCATGTACCATCAGCAAATTAATCCAAAATATTTTGTTCTTTTCATATTTCCAGCGATTACATTTCATAATATACGTTTAAAAACTAAGGTATCAAGAATTATTAACTATTAATATTGAAACTGAAAGGATATTTTACATCTGGGAGAATTTACGTTAAATATAAAATGTCCTTGTAACATGATGAGTTAATTAATACACAACTTGAAATCTAAGTAATATGTACCGTGTTCTCACAAACAATGAAACATTAAACACACAAATCTCTATCGTCCTTTGCACTATTCTGCAATAAAATTGTTTACTTTTTGACGAGAGTTTCAGCTTGGACAAAAAATGCTTTCGTAACTGTCCGTCTGTTCTCATCTACAGGTTGCATTTCTCAACCGATTCTCGTGAAATTTTGTGAACAGGTTCTATAATAATTATAAGACTATAGACGCTGAAATTTTAATCATTTGGTTCCCGCCGTGGGGTGGTTCCACTCATGATTACAAGCAACTTTTACTATGGGGCCAACTTTCCTGCTCGCAAAAAAAATCTGCTGTTCCATACATTAAGGTAGAGTAGGTACTGCACTTTTGTATGGAACAGCTGATTTTTTTTGCGAGCAGGAGAGTTGGCCCCATAGTAAAAGTTACTTGTAGTCATGAGGTGAACCACCACACGGCGGGAACCAAATGATTAAAATTTCAGCGTGTATATGGTGAATTCGTTTTTGGAAATAAAAAAAACATACATATTTCACTAATTTCGAAAAATGTTAAAAAATTGCACAAACGCGAGGTCTACCGCTCACAGAGCCAAAGTTATGTTAGAAATGAGTATAGACTCATAGATTATTTTTTCTGATTTCATAATTTTTCTTAGGATTTTTATGCCATCGGCCCTCGCATCAGACCAAATATTTTGGAAATCTCCAACAAGCCGGTTTGTGAGTTTTTACGTGCCGCCACCCATTGCCATCTCGGTTGAACAAATAGAGACAAGTGTTCGGTGTACGTCTCAAGGAAAACGATAATTCACGTATTCAGAAATTACGAGTAGACTATACGTGAAGAAACAACGGTGGGAGGAACCGAATATCTATGAAATAATAATAGTTATTTATGCAACTGTACTATAATGAAGGGTATTAAAACGTGAATGAGATAATAGTATCACATGAGTGTTATAATACCTAATAATGTACAGTTGCATAAAAGAATTTATCTACAACCATTATTTTTTTTTTATTTGGGAAACAAACTATACATATGGATTAAAAACACCCATGATATTTATCTACACCCATGTTATATGTATCCTCTATAAGGGTTTTCACTTTTATTTTGTCTTTGACTTTGACTTTCCTCCTCCTCCTCGTTATTATATCTTCCGAAAGTGTGTTATGTTATGATGTTGTACTGAATTTTAAAATGCAACCATAATGTAACACTTTGGGCTTAGAAGTATCAGAGAAAGCCAATGCCGCTCTCTCCCATGTTCAGCAGTGGGGTGTGGCAAACAAATTGAAGTTCGCCCCCCACAAAACGCAGGCTATGGTAATAACCAGAAAATTAAAATTTGACATGCCGAAATTGAATATGGGAGGTATCGACATTGAACTAGTTAAGGAAATGAAAGTGTTAGGTTTAATTATTGACAACAAACTAACATTCAATCAGCATATCTCATACGCAACGAAAAAGGCAATAAATATATACAAGGGCATAAGTAGAGCGGCTAGAGCTACCTGGGGACTGCAACCTGAAGTAATTAAAACTATTTATAAAGCAGTAATTGAGCCAATAATACTATATGCGGCAAGTGTTTGGGCTAGAGAAGCCACAAAAGCAGTCTCCAGGAAGGCGTTTGGTGTAGTGCAGAGAGGATTCGCGCAGAAGATAATCAAGTGTAACAGAACGGTTTCACTTAATGCTGCCTTAGTATTGTCGGGGCTGCTTCCGCTGGACCTTCGGGTCCAAGAAGCGTCCCAACTTTATGAGGCGAAGCGAGGGAAACCCCAGGCAATGCTATACGGCAGAGAAGTGGAACAGCGCGAATCCTTTCTGATGGCAGATCACCCCAGCAAAGCGGTAGATGCAAAATTCAAATTATTGCAAAACGCGGAAGAGGATGGCATGCTGGCAGAAGACCTGGTAAGAATCTATACAGATGGTAGCAAACTGGAGGGGAAAGTTGGAGCCGCTCTAACCTGTTGGGAAGGGCCGATTGAGACGATTACCCGGAAGTTTAAGCTGGAACCATACTGTACAGTCTTCCAGGCCGAGTTGTATGCTATTCTCCAAGCGACCGAAATTCTTATTGGCAAAAAATTTGGAAAAGCCGCCGTGCTTAGCGACTCGAGATCCGCTCTCCAAACGCTCCAGGATCCAGACTCATCGCACCCGATCACTAGAGCGATTCAGGGCAACCTCCAGACACTTAGAGACAACCACCAACTCGTCTCACTTTACTGGATAAAGGCCCACGTCGGTGTGAACGGGAACGAAAGAGCGGACCAATTAGCTAAGGAGGCGGCTCTCAAGCTAAAGTGTAGGTCGCATTACGACTGTTGTCCCATCTCCTTTGTGAAGCGCCATTTGCGCGCAGCTACAAAGGTAGAGTGGGACCGTAGGTACACTTCTGAAAGCACGGCGAGCACTACAAAATTCTTCCTACCGAATGGGGTGGAGGCGTACAGCATAGTGCGGAAGATGAAGGTGGACCGGCCGACCTCGCAGATGCTGACGGGACATGGTGGGTTCGCAGCGTACTTGCACAGGTTCAAATGCAAGGACAACCCATCATGCGTTTGTGACCCGACAGCGAGTGAGGACATCTTCCACATTATGCTGGACTGCCCTCTGCACTGCATTGATAGGTACACATTAACACAGACGCTAGACACACCACTTAGCAAAGACACCCTAAAAGAAATAATGAAAAACAGTAAAGAGAGAGATAAGTTAATAGAGTATGCGAAGAAAATCATAAAAATTGTAAATGAAAGAAACAAGACATAGAGTAAGATAGGAATTTTGTAATGTAAAATATGTATAAATGGAAATAATGACAGAAATATTGGAAATGTAAAATATGTAAGTATAGATAGAAATAATGAAAATAAATATTATAAGACTAAGAATTAGAAAATAAAAGACCTGGACCCTATGTTCGGGGAGCAGTTGCATTAAAAAAAAAAAAAAAAAAAAAACACTTTGGGCGTGGGCGCGCGGCGCAGCGCGACCTCCTCTCGTTCGGATATCGTAATGTTGGTAGTAAGCTAACCCTTTACAGAGGATTTAAAGCATGGGCGTAGATTAAGAAGATAACGTGAATCGTTGAGGAGCTCGGTGGTGCAGTGGCATAGCGCCTGGCCAGGCCTCCATCACTCGCTTAAGGTCGCTCGATAAGCATCTACCGCTAGCCGTGCCTACGGAGGCACAAGTGAGCAGACCGCCACACGCCCGCCTATGTAGTCGCGCGGCACCTTATGCCTGCGTAGGTATTGTGTCTTTATAATAGTAACAATGTCGAATCACCATTACTATGCCGTGTACGGATGTCAAAATCAAAAAAACCAATAAACAATTGTCGTTTTTCACATTATGATATATCATAGCTACACAGTTTATTTAAAGGAAGATGACCCTAACGTTGCGTCGTCAGAAAAGGTAAGAGCACGCGATAGCAAGAGAGGCAACTACTATTAGCGCTGCGCGACCTAAATTGCACTTTATTGTGTTGGAGCAAAAGTCGCTATTTATTTAAATGGCTTTTCGGAATGCTGCTTCTGTACTTGTACTATCAGTTATTCTGTGGCCTGGCCCAGCAAGCAAATTTCGCAAGGGTCGGTCATGGGATGAGTGACTAACAATTTATTATCTCGAGCTCCTCCGTGCTTCGGAAGGCACCAATCCGCATTGGGCCCGCGTGGTGGGTGGCCCATCCTCCTTATTCACCCATACGGAAGCACATGGGGTACAGGCCATAAGGAAGGCCTGTGTCCCAGCAGTGGGGACATTAAAACATTCAATACGCAAATCAAAATAGTCTTTATTCGAATAAATTAAAACAAAATGCGCTTGAAAATCATACTTTTCCTATTATGATTAATACGTATATATGTTACGGCTAATACCCGAAGTGCGGCTAAACCTAGTTTTAGCCGGCTAAAACTAGGTGTAACCGATAGCTGTTGGCTAAAACTAGGTGTAGCCGATTTACTCGCGGCTAATACTAGGTGTAGCCGGCTACAACTAGGTGTAGCATGGGGTATTAAAAAAGTTATTTCTGTTGTCTGTTAAAAAAAATAACCTCGAAATTTAAGGCTCACGCTACGCCGCGCTTCGCACTCGCCTTAAATTTCTAACCTATATTCGGGACCTTTAGGGTATTCACCTAGTTTTAGCCAACAGCTATCGGCTACACCTAGTTTTAACCGGCTAAAACTAGGTTTAGCCGCACTTTGGGTATTAGCCGTAACTTATACATACTATATGTTCGTACATATTAAAAAGTAAAGTATGATTATATTTAAAGGTAAAATTAACATTAAGTCACAAAATATGTAGAATGTAGAGGTTCTTTTGTCAATTGCACTTTCAGCATATTGCACCTTGTAATAAAAAATGAACATGGTGTCAAAATTGATTATACAGGGTTATTTGTAAAACACCAACAACCTCGCAGGAGTAGATTACTAACAACATAAACAACAACATTTGTTCTACGACTTTTCCGAAAACAGACAAAAAAATAGACTCTTCTATCATGCTTTTCAACCATTACAGTTTTCAGATAAAATAGTACAGTAGCCCGTATAACATTTAAATCACGAAAAAGGTTACCGTTTGCCGTTGTGATATAGTTATTTATTACGAAATTATAGATACTTTAACCCAAGTTTTAGAGATCACAACCCGCCGTAACCTATATTTTTATATCTCCAAAATTGATATTTTTTTTATTTTTCGAGGTTTACCACATAGTTTAGCTATTGTCGTATTCTACAGCTTGGTTTGATTGCCACAGATAAAAGTAAGACTATAAAAAGTAGCCATACACAAATTTAAGACCTGATGAAAATGGTTGAACTTTATTTGGTCTTAAATCTGTGTATGATCACTTTCCACAGTCTAACTATTATCAATGGCAATCAAACAAAGCTGTAGAACACGACAATAGCTAAACCATGTAGTAAACCTTGAAAAATAAAAAAATATCATTTTTGGAGATATACAAATATAGGTTACGGCGGGTTGCGATATGTAAAACTTGGGTTAAAGTATCTATAATTTCGTAATAAATAACTATATCACAACGGCAAACGGTAACCTTTTTGGTGATTTAAATGTTCTACGGGCTACTGTACTAAAATAAATCATTATAATTTGGATCGAAACAAGACAAGGCACGTTCCACATACATACCTATATAAGGTAAACAAAATTTTCCGGCTAAAAGCATAGTCGTGTAATACAATACGATAACGTTACAAAAAATGATTGTTTTATCACCATATTGTAAATATTAAAAACAATAATTTAAGAAAGTGAAAACTATTTTCTGATAGTTGGCTGATAATAATTGCCAGCCACATAATTTCTGTATTTAGCAACAAGTTAAGTAAACCATTATGTGACAGAAATATTTTTTTCTTATACAATTTATAGTTCGTTACATAAGTACTGTTTAATTAAATAACTTTTTCCTTGGAATCTAGGCAATATAAGATATAAATGACAAGCTCATAGCGATATCTTAAGTGGCAATACCAATCGACACTTCATTACCCGACACCTTGATAGTAAACTTGTGATAGCAGGTTCAATGCCCGATACGGGATGTGACACTGAAAGCTTTAATGAGTGGTTGGTGTATGTGTGAACTATGTTGGAGGTTTTAATAATATAGGTAACTAGCGGCCGCCCGCGACCAGGGGCGTGCATACCATATAGGCAGTAAGGCAGTGCTTACCTCAGTCATTATACCTACGAACCTATTAAATTGGCACTCTAAATATATCACTACATTAAAATAATTTAGTCTAATTTGGTTAAACAAGTACGTTATTCTATTGCCAAACTTCTATTGAACACTGTGTAACCTTCTTCCTTACGCTAATAAGTACTACGGTATGCCCGGTTAGGCAGTCTTTGGAATGCATATTCGAAGCTAGGAGCGTTTCATACAACGAGTTTTAGAAAAATAATCCGTCAAAGTTATACGACCACAGAAAGAAATGCGCTATTTGTACGCATTACGTTCTAAAACATGACCTTCGCAATTTAACAGCGCTAGGTAAGCAACGTTACTCGGCTGGACGGTTTTTGCCGAGAATAGCCGACCAGCCGACAGGCCGATAGCAATACGTCCCATGTGGTCCCATGCCACATTAGAGTTTCAACGAAGTTTCGAAACGAATGGAACCGTGGTAGGAAATGAGCGAAATTTCGAACGAAATTTCGTTTTTCGTTGAATTAGAGTAGATCTCAAGGTCTGTTTCGCTCGCTTGCGGAAACTAAAATAATGCAAGTGCTGGCTGGCTTTGTTTTTTGTTTCTATTTAAGTCCCGACTCCCGATTCACTTTCGCTATTACATGTTTGTTCATTGTTTAGTAATATGAAATTATGAAATGTAAGAAAAAATATTACTGTGTTTATTTATTGTGTTTGTTTAAAATGTTTATTACTTACCTAATTATCTTATTAAATAATGGAGAAATAGTTTTGAAATTTGAATGATATATTCTGAATTTAATTTTAGAAAGAGTGGTCCAATTGTGTTGATAATTCCGTTTGTTTAGAGAAATTATTCTTACCCACCTCTTATCCTTTCCCATTTTTTTTAAATAAAATAAAAAGAGTGCTCATATAACAGCATTACAAACTACTTTTAGCATTATTAAAACTAGGGTCGTAAATGCGATTAGTTAGAAAAACATTCTCGCTATAAAAAAATCTTTAGTGTCTGACTGCTTACCTAGCCGGAAAATCAATGCACGCCCCTGCCCGCGACTTCGTCTGCGTGGAAAGGTTTTTTGCGATCCCGCGGGAACAATACTTTTTTCGGGATGAAAGGTACCCTATGTTCTTCTCTGTACCCCTGACAACGTGTATGCAAAATTTCATGATGATCTGTTCAGTAATTAAGACGTGAAGGCGTAACAAACAAATAAACAAATGGACTTTCGCATTTATAATATTAAGTAAGGATAATGATATACAATGTGTAACAGTTAATGGCTAAACCAGAATATGGTAGATAGGGAGTATAGGGACCATTTACAACAACTTTTACTATAGGACTAACTCTGGAATCGCGAAAAAAATGCTGCTGTTTCATACAATTCAGAAACGTAGTCTGATATCCCTATTTAATTTTTAGATACACTTAAATATTTACGGTGTATAGTCCAAGGGTAATAACGATACTACAGTTGACATTTTGAGCCTCCATTACATATCGCTATAATTTCTTTACTTGTGATTAATTTCATATTTTCCTTTTCAGACTGAATGAAATGCAGATTATGCTGAATCCTGGAAATATTATTTTCTATTGTAACTGATACTATGCCTATGTTATGTACAGGCATAATGTTTCCCTCCCGCGTTGTTCGGCAGATTAGCGATACGGCAGAATCGCGATACGGCAGAAGCTAGTTTAGGCAGAATCGTGATTGGACAGAGTACAGTCGGCATCAATGGGAAACAACTGTGCTGTTTTGCATACCATGTACTAACCTCCTTTGCATATATTAACGAGTACTTAATTATGAAACCTTTTTACCTTTAGGCTCATAATATCAGAAACGCAAAATAGCCGATTCGCGAAAAATGAATAACGAAAATATAAAAATGTATGTACCATGGGCAACAGCGTCGCTTAACCACTGCTAAGGTTAAAATCGCTTAATTATCGCTTTTGTTGCAAACTGGTTAAGCGACGCTGTTGCCCATAGTACAGCTGATTTTTTCGCGATTTCAGAGTTGGTCATGGGACGTGTGTGTTTGATGGTCCCTATCCATATTCTGGTTTAGCCATTAATTCTGTTACACGTTGTATAAAATGCAATTTTGCCTCTAAGATAGCTTTTCTTCATTAATAAGCATGATGTGTTTGTATCCAACATACATAATATACAACGTGTTACAAAAATACCCCTAATGCCGAATATGGTAGATAGGGACCATCAAACTGAACAACTTTTACTATAGGACCAACTCTCAAATCGCGAAAAAAAAATCTGCTTATTCATACATTTTAATATTTTCGTTATTAATTTTTGTTTGAAACAGCTGATTTTTTATTCGAGATTTCAGAGTTGGTCCCATAGTAAAAGTTGTTCAGTTTGATGGTCCCTATCTACCATATTCGGTATTAGAGGTATTTTTGTAACACGTTGTATAATAAAGCAATATTCTTTATATAATTATATTATTACTAGCAGCCGCCCACGACTTCGTCTGCGTGAAATGTTTTTTTGCCATTCCTCGGGAACTATATGTTTTTTCTGGATGAAAGGTACCCTATGTCCTTTTCTGTATCCCTGAGAACGTGTATGCAAAATTTCATGATGATCGGTTCAGTAGTTAAGACGTGAAGGCGTAACAAACAAACAAACAAACGGACTTTCGCATTTATAATATTAGTAAGGAAGTAAGGATTCATGGTTTGGGGCTTTCACCAAGTGACGCCTGATTCAATCAAATACTTGCATTATTCTTCCTTTCATTATGTTTTGCGAGGCATTGTTTGTACTGCATTAATATTTTCAAACAATATTAAAAGTTACAAGTTTTCGTATATAATGGCCTCTGAATAACAAGAAAAGATAAATAATTTTTAACAATTTAATAATTTTAGAATGTTTAGAACATTCTAAAATTATTAAGTTGTTAAAAATTCTTACCTAACTTATATTATAAATGCGAAAGTCCGTTTGTTTGTTTGTAACGCCTTCACGTCTTAAGGGTGCATCGAGCGTCCACTAGCGCCGCCAATCAAGAAAAAATCATTACAACGAAATAACTATGTTAAATAAAATTCTGAAACATATAAAAACTAGTATTAGTTAAAAGATTTAAAGTGAATCCTTAATATTTATTACAGACTAGCGGTCGCAAGCGACTGGTGGAAAGTTTTTTGCTATCCCTCAGAAACAACACTTTTTTTCTGTATGTCAGGTACCCTTTGTCCTTCTCTGTACCCCTGACAACGTGTATGTAAAATTTCATGATGATCGGTTCAGTAGTTACGAGCCCACCGAGCGTCCACTAGCACCACCACTCAAGAAAAAATCATTACAACGAAATAAATATGTTAAATAAAATTCTGAAACAAATAAAAACTAGTATTAACCTAAAGTGGCCACTTTAGGCGTTCATCCTTAGCCGTTTTAACTACACAAACACATTTAAACCAGGAAAAAACGCATACAAAAATAGTACAGTAGCCCGTAGAACATTTAAATCACCAAAAAGGTTACCGTTTGCCGTTGTGATATAGTTAATTATTACGAAATTATAGATACTTTAACCCAAGTTTTACAGATCGCAACCCGCCGTAACCTATATTTGTATATCTCCAAAAATGTTATTTTTTTTATTTTTCGAGGTTTACCACATAGTTTGGTTATTGTCGTGTTCTACGGCTTGGTTTGATTGCTACAGATAAAAGTAAGACTATAAAAACTAGCCATACACAGATTTAAGACCTGATGAAAATGGTTGGACTTTATCTGTTCTTAAATCTGTGTATGATCACTTTCCATAGTCTTACTATTATCAGTGGCAATCAAACAAAGCTGTAGAACAAGACAATAGCTAAACCATGTGGTAAACCTTGAAAAATAAAAAAATATCATTTTTGGAGATATTCAAATATAGGTTACGGCGGGTTGCGATCTGTAAAACTGGTGATTTAAATATTCTATTTAATATTCTATCTATTGACATACAGAAAAAAAGTGTTGTTTCTGAGGGATATCAAAAAACTTTCCACCAGTCGCTTGCGGCCGCTAGTCTGTAATAAATATTAAGGATTCACTTTAAATCTTTTACACAAACTTTAAACAAAAAGTTCATTTGGAGAGGTGCACAGCAGCGCCCTCTGCGCCGTGACGTCACAACCCATGTTGTTTTAATTTCCGCTAAGTGGAAGCGGCTCCATAGAGGAAGTACATCAAAGAGACCGCTGGCCGGGGTCTATTAGACAACCGACTTGTTATTAATGTTTATTTTACGTTTATTACAATATAACGGTGATGATCGAGGCCTTGAAATAAAGAAAAAAGAATTTCTGCATGAATAATGAAAGTTTAGGCATGATTTAGTTACAGAATTTGTTGTGAATTTAAAAATAGTAAGTAATAAGTTACATTTTTAATTAAAGACGATATTTCAATTTAAAATTATGTTGACTTCAAATTAGAAGTCAACTAATAGCCTCGTTACGGGGTATTTACACGAGTCGGCTTTTTATCGACAATCGCTTGTAAAATTCAATCGCTACCTTATTGAAATTAGGTTTTCGATTAGATTTTACAAGCGATTGTGGATAAAAAGCGCTAATTGACTAAAGTCACATGCCAAGTCGCTCTATGTAAAAACCCCATACGCAAAAATGGCCAACTGAGTGTGATCTAATTTATTGGAATCATCGACATGATGAAAAAGAAGAAGATGGAACAGTAATGTGGAAACACTTTAAATTAAGATATTTGATGCAAATATTACAGATTTCATTTATACCTACATATATCAATTAATTTTATTAAAAACATTTTTTGGTACGAAAAAAATCAAGGATTGGCATATTTTTGTTCGTAAGTGAAGAGGCTTTAAGCTTCCTCTATAAAATTTTTATATTTTTAAAACGCTCTACATTTTCTCGCGCTCGTTTTTCCCTTACACCGAGATAGCCTCCTTGCCACCAAGGGGTGTATCACAGAGAATATTATATGTTCCACTATATACGGATACGGAGTGAGCCAGGAATCAGGCTTGAGTGATAGTGCATTATGCCGGCCTTTGTGGCAACCCTGCTTTGTAACCGCTAAAGTTAATAGGGGTGTTATTTAAGATGGTGGAAAAAACTTTTTTTTAGACAATTTAAATTATGTAAAAAAAGTCTGTTTTACACAGATATTTTTATGCACAACGGGATAGTGCTTGGCCTTCATCTCACCTGATGTTAAGTGACGATAAGGCCGAAGGTGGAAGCGCACTACACCCGGAATCCTCATCACTGAGGAACTGGCTAACAACAGTTTTTTAATTGTTGTTATGGCGTCAGACTTAGGTAAAATGGTGATAGCTACCAGGCGGACTCGAAATAAGCCCTACCACCAAACAAACCAAGTACAAATTGTTGCCCCCCGGGAATCGAACCCGGAACCTAAGCTTCTTACACGAGTGGGCGAACTAGACTACAGAGGCGGTTAAATCAAGATTTTACGAGATAAGTAGCAGTTAACAATGATAAAATACACGAATGTCTTTTGTTCTTTTCTCTCACGGGCCTGCTGGAAGAAAGCTTGCTTCAACATGAATAAGCTGTGGCACTTGTATATTCTGTCCATTCTTAGTTTTTGTTAAAATTGTATGAAATTAAATTACAGTTCAAGTCAGTGCAGTTATTTATTTAAAATTTTGATGATTCCAGCTATAGCACTTGTCACTACACCTTACGAGCAGTAGGATTCAGTAACGCTGTACCAAACGATAAAATCATATTTGTTAAAAAACAGCCTCTGGATTTAGCCTATCTTTATTTTATGTTAGATGACAGCGGATTCTTTCTATTATAAATTAAACACCTTTTCTTCACACATTTCTTATTTTGCTTTTCTTACATAGACAATAAACACCAACCAGATCTGTCATTGTTTTTAAATTAATAGCCCTGGCTTAAAGGCTGCGTTCATTCAACATCCTCCTAATGCAGAAAGAAAAAACATTCATATTTCGCCACTTGTGGTGACTGCAGTTTCTCTCATAAATCACTGGCTCGGCAATGCACGCACATACGAGACAATGTATGTATATCTTTGTTAGACATATACTACAGACTACACTACAATACTTATCTTATACTTTAACATACACTTTGCATTGTAGAACATAAAACCGGGCCAAAAACAATTTCAATTATAGTTAGGGAGGCGAGGTAGCTAAATGGCGTAATTCAACGGCGCCGTCGAGACCTATCAAAATCGAAAGATAAAATAATTTCGAAAAGAAAAGCTCGTATGGTAAAAACCATTTTAGCGGTGGGTTTGGCGTGTACGGTTTTTCAAAAATGTAAAAAAAAACAGTTACTTGGGCATTCTCGAGCGCGTCAGATATTCATACTACGTATGCCCCAAGTGCCTCTGATAACAACGGTATACTAATCTGCCGGTTTGCGTGGTGGGGGTAGGCATATAAAGTAGTCAAAAATGCAAAAAAAAAAAAATTTACTCGAGCGCGTCAGATTTTCGGAAGGGGTGTTAAGTAGGCCCCAAGGAAGCTCCCTTTAAAAAAACGGACGATTTCGGCGTGACCATAAGTTACGATGAATTTTTGAAAATGCAAAAAAAAAAAAAGTTTTTTTGAAATACTCGAGCGCGTCAGATTTTCATAGGGGAGGTTTATCTCGGTATCCTGAAAGCATATTTTCTTAATCTGACAAAAATGTTGGTGTGTTCTCTTAATCTGACCGGAAAGGTTTTTTGGTTTTTTTTTCCTTTCTTTCTCCTTGATAGAACGGGGAATTTAAGAATGACAATAAAGCGATAGTTACAACCAACGTAAATGTAGATGAAATGTAGTACGAATTGTATTATTTATTGTATAAAAAAATGAAATGATATAAAAAATGGGTTATAATTGTATTGTTAAGTATGATCTTTACATTTTTGCTCAATACAATTCATCTTCTTCTTCTTCACTCGAACTTTCATATTGTGGCTCCTCATCCACAATTCTTTCCTGCTGAGTGAACAACTTTTTTTTTGTAAAATGTATCGTTCGCGACTTATATGCCGCAACGCGTTTTTCGGAAGACGAAATGGCTCCTCCACACTCCCGGTCATGTGGAAACCGGCAGATTTTGTATTTTTAGTACGTTTTAGATTATATTCTTCAAAATAAAAAAAAATAAAATCGCGCTCGAGAATGCCGGATTAACGTTTTTTTTTTACAAGTTCGCGACCCTATAACTCGGGGGCGTCAAGGACTTATCGTCAGATTAGTTAAATTTAGTCTTAAAACACTAAAATCAACCCCCAATATCTTAATCTGACGCGCTCGAGTATTTCAGACTATCGATTTTTTTTTACTAATCTGATCGTCTATCCTAGGCGTGCGTCACTACATATAGAGCTAAATACTTTACAAGGTTGTTCTATTAGGTCCAAGGTATCTCTCATATCTTAAACTGCCACGCTCGAGTATTACCGAAAATTCCCCTATTCGCCTCCCTAACTATTATAAATACAAAAACAATGTTTTAATATAATCATTACAGACAGTTGTACTTTGAAAGTGATGGAGAATGTAACGCATACAGATATTATAAAATAATAATGACCAAAGCACTCATTGGAAATACTTACAGCTTATACTTACTAGGTATTGTTATTTTTCTTCCATGGCGCGTTACTTTCTCAACATCTGTGGTCTTTGTGTTCACGGTGTCATCCTGCACACGAACTGGTTTCTCTAAGAACATATTAGGAGATGGTGATGACACACCTATTTCTACTTTATGAAGCCGAGGGGTAGGTAGTGCGTTTACTTCACTTGATGCAATCTCTAAGGGGTGCAACCGTTGTACAAGCCTCACCTTAAAACCCATGGCAGTTTTTACCTGTGCTGTATTATTGGAAACCGAGGAGAAAAGGGTAGAGGCCATTTTACCCTTTTCTCCTCGGTTTCCAATAATACAACTTGACCCTCCTTTACCTCTACAGATTTGTTTACCTCTTTCCCTCTTTGCACCAGGAGTGTCAAATATTCTGTCTTGAAGCGTTCTTTGAACTGCTCTCTTATCTTCTGTATGTATCTTAGTCTGATATTTAAATTTTTACTGTCAATCTGATCGAAGTCACTTACCTCATTTACTGGATTTACTGCAGGAAGTAGAAAATGAGCTGGAGTTAAGGGTTCCAAACAGTCGCCGTTATCATTATTAATATATGTCAGTGGGCGCCCATTCATCACAGCCTCACACTCACAAATTACTGTATGCAGTTCATTATATGTTAAAGAGGCTTTACCTATAATTCTACGCAGTAGATCTTTCATCAATCGTATTAGCCTTTCCCAAAAACCGCCCCACCATGAAGCTGTGGGTGCGTTCATTTTCCACTGTATGCGGCGTATAGTAGAATAATGTTGAATCTCATCCCAATCTAAAGTAGACAGTAAGGACTTAGTGCCATGAAAATTGGTACCATTATCGGACATCATTAAATCCATGCGACCACGTCGAGCAATGAATCTACGAATGGTCATAATAAATTCTTCTGTGGAAAGAGATCTCGTTAACTCTAGGTGTACGGCACGATAAACGGCGCAAGTGTATAACACTATCCATACCTTTTCTCCACTACGTAGTGTGAGCGGTCCAGCTAGATCGGCTCCAGTATTTTGAAAAGGTGCAACGCTGATTATCCTCTCGACGGGAAGTGGCGCTGTTGGAGCTTGGACCGCTTTCGACTTGTATCTTTTGCATACTACACAGCTACTGATTACAGAATTTACTAGTCGTCTTACTCCTATAATCCAGAATTTTGCTCTCAAGTCAACTATAACTTGGTTAGTACCTGCATGCTGTAGCTGCTCATGGCGCTGCCTCACCATTAATTTCATCACAGGATGTCTTGATAGCAGAAGGTACGGCGTTCTCACTGTCTCTGGAAAGTCTGATAAGGTAAGTTTAGTTTTTATTCTTATATTTCCTTCATTATCAGTGTATTTATTTAGATTTTTGCATTCTTTAGTTAAGTATTCTGTATTACACTGTTGAATTAAGAAAATTATTTTATTTTCAGCTTTCACATATTCATTATAGCTGATTTCTCCTTATTGTTTATAAATCTCATTATCCATGCCACTGTTCTTACTAATCCTTACTAATATTATAAATACGAAAGTCCGTTTGTTTGTTTATTTGTTTGTTTGTTTGTTACGCCTTCACGTCCTAACTACTGTACCGATTATCATGAAATTTTGTATACACGTTGTCAGGGGTACAGAAAAGGACATAGGGTAACTTTCATCCCGAAAAAACATATAGTTCCCGAGGGATATCAAAAAAACTCTTCACGCAGACGAAGTCGCGGGCGGCCGCTAGTTTTGAATATTTAGAGAATCTATTCTGTAGTTTACCTAGTAAGTTTTCATTAGTACAGACTTGTGCATTACATGTAGTTTTCTTAATTTCAGCCTGTATTTCTTTCTCGTTTACAATTACCTCAGAGATTGGCCACTGCTCCGGTGCCAGATGCAGCCACCTGGGTCCTTCCCACCAGCAGCATTCAAGAAGGCGGAACAGCCTCTGGATGCCAAGTCAGCCCAATTTTCTGTGCCTGGAATGTGATACCAATTCTCTGTCTTAGTACATTCTCTAATTTCTCTTACACGATTGCCTACAAATACATTCCATGTCAGATTATTACATATCCAGTATACACGCTGAAATTTTAATCATTTGGTTCCCGCCGTGGGGTGGTTCCACTCATGATTACAAGCAACTTTTACTAAGGGGCCAACTCACCTGCTCGCAAAAAAAGCAGCTGTTCCATACATTAAGGTCAAGTAGATACTGCACTTTTGTATGGAACAGCTGATTTTTTTTTTGCGAGCAGGAGATTTGGCCCCATAGTAAAAGTTGCTTGTAATCATGAGTGGAACCACCCCACGGCGGGAACCAAATGATTAAAATTTCAGCGTGTAGAGTGACACTTGAATCTGTCCAATAATATTCGCTACAGTTAGGCAGTTCTAAACTGTTCCTAGTTTCTACTAGTAGTCTCACACCTATTACTGCGGCTGTTAATTCCAAACGAGGGATACTTATATTTTTATGTGGTGCCACTCGAGATTTCGCTGCCACTAATTGTACAGTCGTTTTATTGCCTTTTTCAGCTCTTAAAAATATGCAGGCTGCTATCGCATGTTTACTAGCATCACAGAATAGATGTAAACTTAATTTGCATTCATTTACGTTATCAGCCGTCAATCTTCTAGGTATTTTACATTGATTTAAATGTTCTATATTGCTATACCATTTTAAGAATTCTCTAGCGAGGTCCTGAGGTAGAAGTTCATCCCATGTCAGCTTCCGGCGCCACATCTCCTGCAGCAGCATTCTTGGAGGTAGGGTCACAGGACAGGTAAGTCCTATTGGGTCGAATATTTTCTGAGTCAGTGATAGTACCACTCTCTTAGTCAACTTACTGATTGTCTCAGGAAGAGGCAGTGCGGCAGTGTAGCATGAAAGTTCATCGCTGACTGTGTCCCAGTTCAGGCCTAGTACAGATATAGTATCCTTACCTGCTTCGTTGATCTGCAGTAGAGATGTTGTTCACATGCGTAAATCGAACTTTGCTGCTGCTTTGAACCTGCAGTCACCACAAGTGGCGAAATATGAATGTTTTTATCTTGGTCAATTTTCTTGAATTGACCCCAAAATCCTAGCCAGTTTTTTATCGAGCCATCAAATTTCTTAAATTTTATTTCCGGCAGCTTATATAGGTAGTTTCTTGGCATGGTTGGCATTTTGGTCTCAATTTTTTCTTTTTTCATTAATAAACCAAATCTCGTTTCTAGTGTTATAAATTTATTTGTGTAATCCATTGATGTTGTTAGCTCCTTTTCCAAGGTCGCATCGTCATCATCGACGAAAGCTTGTTTAATTTTTTCATTCAGGTTCGAAAGCTGTGTGTGGAGTTTTTCCAATTTCCTAAAAGCGCACCTTAAATCCACTTCGTCCGTTTGCTTGGCACGCTCAAAATTAAAAATATCCTCAAGCTGGTTTGCGAATATTGTGAATAGTCGTCTGATGACGCTTCTTTCTTTATTTTCTTTGGGTTCTGGCGGAATTTTTTTTTCCGTCTGATTTTGTTACCCAAAATATCTCCACTTACGTATTCCAATCGGTCGCCAGGTGTTAATAAACAGCCTCTGGATTTAGCCTATTTTTATTTTATGTTAGATGACAGCGGATTCTTTCTATTATAAATTAAACACCTTTTCTTCACACATTTCTATATTTTAGACAATTATAGACACCAACCAGGTCTGTCATTGTTTTTAAATTAATAGCCCTGGCTTAAAGGCTGCGTTCATTCAACAATATTTTGTTACGTTTTAACATTAGCAGAGTTTTTATTAACAGTAGTTCATGGTGGGCGTCATCAGTACCCTTAGCATGAACAGCTATCGAGAAAAAAAACGTAGTAAAAAAACGTAAAAACGTTTTAGGGGTGTACGATAGGTACAACATCATTTCCCATAGATAGAGAACTAAGGTATGATTCCGATGTCGGCAGCACTGCTGCGCAGCAGTGCTGTGTGCTCCAAATTGAACTGTACGATTGAAAGGCTCAATTTGAAGTGAGCGGAGAAGCATCGCGACATCGGAATCATACCTTTACTCTATCTATGGGAAATCTCAATTCGCTTTTCGGCGGTAGATGGCGCTGTACAAATTTCCCATACAAAATTGCTTTATCAAATGCTTTTATTTTTTTCTACATATGTTCGTGCTACGGGTACAGAAAGAAAGCAGTTACTTAGTAGTAGCATTATCAATGTAACATATTTGACTGTTAATTTGTGATAATTTCAAATGTTAAAGTACAATGAAAAGATACACAGGACTTAAAATAAGTTTTTGTTTGTTTGTTTAAAATTTTAAAATTTACTTACGTTAAAAATACGGATAGGTAAAGTATGCATCTTATGACCTCAAACGTCTTAAGTGAGAAAACCAGTTTTCACCTTTTCCTAGAATATCAAACTTACGTCACGTTCCTAAGTAGATATTTGGTTTACATCATTACCAAGGACAACATTATTTACTTACATAAGCAATTTATTATTATTCTAATCTTTTTGAGTGAAAAGTCATAGACTTATGAAACTGCAGAAGAGACAGAAGACAATATTAAAAGTCATCATTATGCTACGAAAGTGGTCATCAACTTTACGGTTCGTTCATCTAAATGGCAAATTTTAAACTTTTGAGATTCCAGGTTTGTCTAACTCTTACATCATTTCTATATCCTTGATAATCATCGTTTTAATGCCCCTGGTGATAGAGCGCCGCCCTCTCTAACTGTACCTTCCAAAGCATAAACAAAGCTTGCAATAGATTTTTTGTCACCCATCGCACGATCTCACTTCAGTCATCTCATGACCACACACGTTGGAAAATTAATTAACTTTAAAACAATAAATTACGTTTTATATTTCGTAATAGTGTTTGACTAAATTTTTAGACAATTTTCCACGTAAGACTAAAATGTATAGCGCGTTATTTTGAGTAAATTTCGTGTGGTTGTATTCGTTCGCATGTCTCCGCTAAGTAGTGGGTTCGTAGAACTAGGCGACTCGACTATACGGAGAGGAAATACAACAAAATATGATTATAAGACTTCATTACACATAGACTCACATAGAGTAAGTAATACAATTTATGATGTAGGTTTTAGTTAAAAGGCATCACATCGCCCTTTTCTGTAACGTAAATGCTATGTTGATCGGTTGAGTATAGTTAAGACTTGAAAGTTACCTCCCTCACTTATAAAAAACGCGTAATAGTAGTTTTCAACACACTTGCTCGTAAAGTGAGCCCTAATACATCGCTTTTAGGGTCATAAACCGAACTATAACAAACGCGTGCAATAATAAACACGCTGAAATTTTAATCATTTGGTTCCCGCCGTGTGGTGGTTCCACTCATGATTATAAGCAACTTTTACTATGGGGCCAACTCTCCTGCTCGCAAAAAAAAATCAGCTGTTCCATACAAAAGTGCAGTACTTACTCGACGTTAATGTATGGAACAGCTGATGTTTTTTGCGAGCAGGAGAGTTGGCCCCATAGCAAAAGTTGCTTGTAATCATGAGTGGAACCACCACACGGCGGGAACCAAATGATTAAAATTTCAGCGTGTATAAAACACTAGTTGGTTATAGAATTATCCCTACAAAGTTAAATAGGTACCTTACTGCAAGTTTTATGCGAGTAAACAGAGCATTTTCAATTTAACCGGGTAATACAGTTATTTTTTTATTAACAACAAAGAGGTTTTATGCCGCTGGAAATTCATTTGCATTTTTGGAATAAATAAATGTGTAGGTCCTTAATTAAGTCAAACAAATATTTATTATCATTAAATTATTCCTAATTTACAATATTTTGTTAAAAAATATTAAAATATTAGCATTTTATCACCCAAATATATAATTTTGAAGAAGGCTGTATGCTCACTCACCCCTTTGTTCGCAAAATATTCTTGCATTGGGCCTGTGAAAAAAACAAAAAAAAACCTGCGCGCCTTTTCTCTTCATGTTTATCATTTGTTTTTGTCGTATTTGTTGCTGTGTGGTAAATTACTTTGTTTTTTCCTCGCAAATGTGTTGAAAAACGTCGTATGAAACTCGTGAGCTCTTACTTATTGCACACTCGGCTGAGTTACGCCCTCGCCTGCGGCTCGGGCTGCAACCCACAGCCTTGTGTGCAATAAGCAACCTAAGCTAGCTTGTATGATAATGTACTTTTATGAAACTGATGCATAATGAGTGTTTTAATACCTATTATGTGCAGTTTCATACACTACTTTATCTACACTCACACAATTGAGATTGAACCTAGTAAATAAAAGATCATTGTTAGAAAAGAAAGAGAGACAATGTCTAAAGTTAGAATGTCTAAACTTAAAATGGCAAAGTTCAAAATGTCAAAAAATTTAATGTCTAACGATTAAAATGTCGATAGTTCAAAATGTCAAAAACGAATATAGGTATGTCAAACGGTTAGATAGCCCTAAATAAAAATGTCTATATTCAAATGAACAAAACTTAAAATGTCTAATAGTCCAAATACATAATATAATGACGTATAGAATTTACTTATGCCTTTCTTTCATTTAGGTTTCTAATTAATTAGGTTAACCTCTGTGCCTCCGCCGCACAGCACAACATAGCCGCGCCGCTCCCTGATTCCGTAGCCAGTCACTGATTTTAAAATTATTTCATACATTTTGAGTAACACATTTTATAGTTTATTAAAAAAACGCGGATTGGGTATAAAACTGGTATAAATGATTTTAAACTTAAAGTAAAAACGGAACGATTGACTACAAAATATTAACACTATCGTTGTAATAATTTAAAAAACTTGAAATACTGTTTTGAAAGTGTCTATACTGTTTTACGTAACACATTTGACAACGATCGTCCCTGCCAATAACTGACCAGAGTAAATATTGACCGGGTAGAGACAACAGCGCGGTTTTTGAGAATTCTCGATGAAGGCCCGACGCTGTTTGTCTGTTTGTCCGGTGCGAGTAATCTGTTCGACCTGCGACCTGCGACGGGCCTTACGACACTATTTGGACACTGTACTGTAGTTTTATTTTGACATTTTTATAGGGTCAATTTTCAGTCACCTGTCTACATTTCAATTTCTTTGAGTCTTCAGGAAAATTTTAAACTTTGCAGTGTGATTAAAATTGTATAAAAAAACTGGCAGTAAAAGCTCCGAAAACATTATTTTTCTCATTATGAGATAAAAGCATTGCTATACAAAAACTGTTATGTTTTTTCTGTTTAACAAATTCAAGTAAACAACTTTTTTACTAAATAAAGAAAAAAATAAACAGTATACTTTTTACAGTTTCACTGTTATAATTTTTTATGAAAATTAGCCTCGAAAATTGTGACTAGCAACAAGTTGGATTAGGTCTCTCATCTTCAATCCTGTCACGAGGACCTTTATAAGGCTTTGATAGATGCATAATGCATCCCGATTAGCCATCCGTAGGCTATACCTCTCGTACGCTCGTAGGCCAATGAGTGCTCTAAAGAACAAAGCGAGTGGAGAGCCGGTCTGCCTCTGATCTGGTATCAAGTGGGTTTCAATATCAATTAATAAAAACCTTTCTGTCGCCTTTGTTCACCTGTCGGCCAAGCATGCGCACCACGATAAAGTTTTGTCGACAGTTTTCTGGCTTTTGGCCCCTTTTTTAACGAGACGGCTTACCGGGTCTAAGGCGTGTCTACGTCCGCTCGTCAGTTAGATATGGGACTCTCTATGGAGGTCTGTTAATGATAACGGGCGCTAGCGACGTCTACGTGAACGTATGTACGTGAACCCATACTCGTGAACGAGCTTAGCCGGCTCCGGCACGGGTAGAAACCATCTCGTTAACAAGGGGCCTTAGTGTGCTGTCTGTCACTAAAAACCATTTTGGATATCTACCCATATCCAGGTGATATCCGCCTGGTGAACTGATTAAAGTGGAATAATCACTCCACTTGTAGTAGGACAAAAGCCTTCAAAGCTATTGAAAACCAATAAAGTTTTTGCAAACATTTTAATTTCGAAATTTAATAAAATTAATTATGTTAAAATAACATAATTACAACACTGAACTAAATTACTACCTCAGGATTTACAGGCATTTTATTTTCTTGTTGTTGTATCAATTTAAAATGCAGGTCTTACCTAAACACCTGCATTGTAAATTGTTTCACCTAAACACTTGCATTGTAAATTACTTTTAGCGTAGAAACTTATCAATAAAGTATTATTATTATTTGTATTCCTTTTCCCTGTAAATGCTAATTTTAGACGAGTTGTTAAATTGTATGTTCTAAGATTATATCAATAAAGAGTTATTATTATTATTTATTATTATTATTATTATATCGGGATTCGTTAATAATTCAGATGCAGTTATTTTTGTAAAAATCAAAGCAACAATTCTCATGTCATATGTAAATATGTTATATTTTTATATACATTTTGATCATATTCTAATACATTACAATATGCAGCAAGCTTCACCAAATTTTATAGCCAACGACGTTCCAAAATGGCGGTTGATCGTTAACCACCGGAATAGAAGCGCTCGTGCGGCGGCGCCTTTGATCTCGCTCTTTGAGGCGGCGCGTTTGATGCGCTTGGCGCTGGTACTCCATCCATAACAGTTTGGCACATAAGAGGCCTACGGAATCTCTCGTATGGGATTTTTCGCTTGATAAAGTAAAGGTTGGTTAAATATGATGATTTTTATATGGTGTAAGTAGGTAATAAATTAGTATAATGCATGGAAATTATTTCATAATTATAGAACTGAAAGATAAAAAGATTAATAAATAAATAATTGCGGACTCACACCCTTTATTTAGTTCCAAAATAAGCAGAGCTTGTCTTTCTGGCGATACATTAGAACTTGGACCATAAGAATAATGCTTGGACATCTATTTAGTTCCATAAGATAAAAAAATTGTTAGGTACTTGCATGTTTTTAAGTATCAGTAATATTTTATTTATGACTTCTTGTTTTTTATGTTTATTTCACTTTGGATCACTTTTTGATCACTGACACACACACACACACATCTATCCTTAACCTTTAACCGCCTCTGTGGTCTAGTGGTTCGCCCACATGTGTGGCAGGGGTCTCGGGTTCGATTCCCAGGGGGGGTACATTTTGTACTCGGTTTGGGTTGGTGGTAGGGCTTATTTCAAGTCCGCCTGGCTAGCTACCACCATCCTACCTAAGTCTGACGCCATAAGGGAACGTACCCATACTACGTGACCCATATTTTACAATTTTTGACCCCCCTCCCCCCCGTGGCGCTTGCCACGTAATGCCAAGAGTGTGTATTATAATTTTACATACAATTACAAGTGAAAAAATGTATCAAGAAGAAAAAAAAATTCGCTGCGTGCCATATTTGAATACAACTTAAAAAAAACAGATTTCCATTGACAATATTGACTACGTGACAAAACAATTCGATTTCTTTCAACCTGTAATACAATAGTACATTATGATATAAGTGCGGTACGTTGAAAATTACAGCCGAGGCGATATTGCTAGCCCGAGCCGTAGGCGAGGGCTACAAGAAAGCAGAGGCTGTAATTATCAAAGTGCACGTATGTCATACGACGTTTTATAACATATTTGCGAGGAAATAAATAAAACTCGGACTTTGCACCTTTGCTTGTTTTCCATATGATTAAATTTTGATACGCTTGTAAGTTTCAATTCTTCGGGCAAGAGGCTTAGAATAGCCTTTTTCGCTGCCTCTGAGACTTCTGGCGGTGTTAAATTAATAAATTCATCAGTACTTGACGACATTTTCAAATAAAAACAATACAGCAAAAAAAAAATTAAATTAGCAATGCGCGCTCATCAGCGCTTTTTTTAAGGCAAAGGCATAAAAACAGCCAGTATTACTAATAAAGTAAATTAATATTTTTGTGTTTTTGTTACAGATAAATGGTTGTAATTTATTGTCAACATTAATTAAATTTAATAATTAAGTGTTAATTTATTATATTTTATCTCCCAAAGTTAATTTTATCCATAAAATGTTGACCTCTTTTCTGACATAAAAACTCTTTGCTAAGAATTAAAAAAGGACCGTTCGTTTTAGACGAAGTAAGATAAACCGTGCGGTAATGTAAAGTAAAACGCACGGTTTATCAAGGAAACCGTGCGTTTTACTTTACATTACCGCACAAGTTCCTAATGAGATACAATACGATATTGAAATTGGTGTAATAAGAGACCCTTTACGAGCAAATATGTTATAAATATTATTTTCAAATGATGTGAATGAATATACCTATACAAAATAAGGACAATGTACTTCAGTATCCCTAGCACGAACATCTATCGAGAAAAAAAAACGCGCGTAAAAATACTCGATAGAGTAATAAATATTTCTATGAGAAATTTCATTTCGCTTTTCACCGGTAGGTAGCTGTACAAATTTCCCATACAAAATTATCGATAATTATAGCTTTTCGTGCCACGGGTAATTTTTTCTTATCGCTGTGAATTATCATGTTACTAGATTAAAACTTTACCTCATAAATTCCATTAACATTTTCACACTGCATCGCCATGATAGACAAAGGGGCTAGGCTTGTCGGAGTTCCTTTGATCTCCTAGAGAGCACTTGGTTTTACATACATTACACATGGACTAGGCCGTACATACACTTACCTACAAATTATTCAAAAGCGCCCTTTATAAAATACTGAGGTGACATGCAAAAGCTGGATTACCATTTATGACTATCAGCCATTTTTTAAAGTCCCCACTGGGCTTCCTTATGGGTGGATAAGGAGGTTGGGCCATAACCCACCACGCGGGACCAATATCCGTATTGGTGGGTGGTGGGTCTTAACAACTGAAAATACAGCCGGGACCAACGGCTTAACGTGCCTTCCTAAGCACGGAGGAGCTCGAGATAATAATTTTTTGGCCACCCATCCCATGACCGACCCTTGTGAAAGTTGCTTAACCTCCGCAATTGCTGGGCCAGGCGCTGTACCACCGCGCCACCGAGCTTTCTTTACATGGATACTTTCTTATCTACAGGATGTTTGGTAATCTATAAAGCCGAATATAGATAGGATAGGGTATCATATACATACAACCCTGGAAAAAATATTATAATCTTAAAAACCACCAGTTAAATTTTTTATGTTATACTGCATAGTGCCAACCCTAGACTGAAATTCCGTTTGGCTTTTGTCCATTAATAGGATTTACTATCAAATAAAGTAGTCTATTTGCGTTTAGGGTTGTCATTTTGCACTTTTCCAAACAAACGAAAAAACTAAAACCATGTCTCAACCATGTATTGACAGTTGCTTATCGTAGGCTGATTTCACAGTATAATATTTTTTGAAAAAAAAAAAAAATATATACAATGTGTTACAAAATAACCCCTACCGAATAAGGTAGATAGGGACCATCAAACTGAACAACTTTTACTATGGGACCTCTGAAATCGCGAAAAAAAAATCTGCTGTTTACATACAATAATTAACATCAAAAATATCAAAATGTATGAAACAGCTGTTTTTTTTCGCGATTTCAGAGGTCACATAGTAAAAGTTGTTCAGTTTGATGGCCCCTATCTACCGTATTCGGCATTAGGGGTTATAGTACAGTAGCCCGTAGAACATTTAAATCACTAAAAAGGTTACCGTTTGCCGTTGTGACTTGTGATATGGTTATTTATTACGAAATTATAGATACTTTAACCCAAGTTTTACAGATCGCAACCCGCCGTAACCTATATTTGTATATCTCCAAAAATGATATTTTTTTTTATTTTTCGAGGTTTACCACATGGTTTACTATTGTCGTGTTCTACAGCTTTGTTTTATTGCCACAGATAAAAGTAAGACTATGAAAAGTAGCCATACATAGATTTAAGACCTGATGAAAATGGTTGGACTTTATCTGGTCTTATAGTCACTTTCCATAGTCTTACTATTATCAGTGGCAATCAAACAAAGCTGTAGAACACGACAATAGCTAAACCATGTGGTAAATCTCGAAAAAAAAAAACATTTTTGGAGATATACAAATATAGGTTACGGCGGGTTGCGATCTGTAAAACTTGGGTTAAAGTATCTATAATTTCGTAATAAATAACTAATCACAACGGCAAACGGTAATCTTTTTAGTGATTTAAATGTTCTACGGGCTACTGTACTATTATTTTGTAACACGTTGTATAATACTGTGCTGAATTCGCCTAGCCACTGCGCCATTAGTATCTGTTATCTGTAAGAAAACTTTATATTTTACAGTTAATCTTACGAAAATATAAAGTAATCACATACAACCCTCGCGTTGGAGGTAAAAGAGGGGCACGTAGGTTCAATGTGGCAACCATTAGTGGTGGGCGACTCGGGTCAAATAACTCGGTTAACTCGAGTTACTTCTCCAACCCGTCAACTCGGGTTGGTTTTTTCCTAGCCCGGGTCAACTCGGTTGACGCGCCACGCGGGCCGCCCACGTGGTGCGTACGTGTCTTACCAACCGAGTCAACCCGGGCTAGGACAATATCAACCCGGCGCGCGGGTCAACTCGATTCGGTGTGTGGCATTGTATTACCGCTCGCTCGCACTCGCCTCGCGGCCCGCCGCCCGCTCTCCCCCCGCCCGCGTTATATCACCTTTTTAATGATGTTTAGAAGTTCATAAGTATTTTTGTTATTATATTTTAATTTTGTAAAAGAAAAACTTTAGTTAAGTTAAGCGTTACTTGTGTTGTGCCTCTCTATTACATGCTCAGAGGTATGTAATTTTTTTTATAATTTTTAATGCCAAATAATTGGTTCAATGATGCATAATGAATAAATAATATTAGAAGTAATAAGCGCCTAGACTGATCATTTAGTTAAATTATCAATCTTAGCGATATTTAAAATTTTCATTATAATAAAATTCATTTAGGTATTCATCTCTGTACCTAACTAATGCGCATTTGTTAATGACAAACAGTTGATTGATTAAAACTATTTGCTATTACTATAATTCAAATCCTGATCTCTTTGACTCTTTTACTTTGCAACTTGCAACGGCAACCGAGTTGGTTCGGTTTAATAGTTATCAAATACAAACAAAACGAGTTGAAGCCCGGGTCAGCACTTCGCCTAGATTTCAACTCGGATGACTTGAGTTGAAAAAATTGCAACTTGTCGGCGCTCGGCGGCCCATATCGCTGAACCGAGTTGACCCGAGTTGAAACCCGGGTCAGCATTAATTTCAACTCGGGTGACCCGAGTCGAAAAAATAGCGACTCGGCCCATCGCTAGCAACCATTCCTGAGGTTAGAACAAAGTCTGCTAAAACACAATTTGAGTTCCTGTCTTCACACCTATATAATAAAATAAATAAAGAATTACATATACATAACAAACCATTCGCCGAGTGTAAATCTGAAATTAGAAATTGGCTACAAAATTTAGACTACGCTGAAACTGAGGCCTTATTCGATTCATAAAGAAAACTAAACTACCAACATTCACATAATTAATATAGAAATACACATGTTCTCACATCTTCATACATATATGCACACTACTACACAACATCTCACATCCACACACTCATTCACACTTCACACACAATACATCCCAATTACCACACTACACAACAATTCTCACACATACTAATACACACGTCATTATTGATCGAATATAATATTAGATTAATAAGTAGGTTTAATTTTAATTCAAAATTAGCGAAAAATCTTGTAAAAATATTAAGTACTTAAGTTATGCAGAGCGTTGTCTCCTGGCACAGGCGATTACAAGCCTAAAAGGAGGCTCCGTTAAATAAAAAGTGATGTAAGTCTCTATAAGGAAATAAATATTTTTTGATTTTTTTTTTGATTTTGATTAGTATAACATACATTATATCCATAACATACTTTAAAAAGTAATGACCCACACCACCAAGCATACTGGCACCATATTGATGCCTCTCGAAACCATTGAAAGGTAAAAGTGGGTAAGAACGGCAGAGCTCAGCGCAATAACTCGACACCGCCCTCGTGGTGATTTGGGCATTTATTAAAAGGCACACAATGCGAGCCACTACAGAGATCGCTCGCTATTTTTTTTTATTTTTAATATTAAACCTCCCGGCAGTTGGAGCCATAGAGTAATAGAGGAGACAGAGACTTGAGGTACTTATGTAAGTACTAATAAAGATAGAATTAATTGTTTTTTTAAACACATTCCTTAAAACACTTTTGAGTACATCCTACGATCCTTTGTAACACACTATAGGTATCTGGAGCATCCGATATTCCGATTACTGAGCCTCTTCTAAGTAATTCGTATTTCACTAAAAGTTTATGTTTAACAAATGCATAAATAAAATTACTATATTTTAGATGTATTATAAAAACACACTCGTTGTCAAACTACTTGAAATTGACATTCAAAAGAACAATGCAATCAGCCTCTATACAAAAACATCATATAAGTAAGTTGCTCTGTACCCCTAGCACAAACATATCTATCAAGAAAAAAACGCACGAAAAAGTACTCGATAGAGAGTTTTCTATGGAAATTTCTTTTCACTTTTCGGCGGTCGGTAGATGGGGCTGTTCAAATTTTCCATACAAAATTACTCTTTCGAATGTTTTTACGCGCGTTACTATTTTCGATAGCTACGGGAACTAGGGCCGTACCGGGTAACTTACATGGCTATTGTAATCGCTTTCATTTGACAGATGGATGTGATACATTGCTACTTTTCTATGGTATGTTTTTATTAATGCCAAATAGAATAGCCATGTAAGTTAGCCGGTACGGCCCCTGATCCTGACGTAGGTATGTATGTTATAGAAAAGATCCAGATAACAAAAAAGTCAAAATATTGTCGTCGTCAATATATCAAGAAATAGATACCTACTACTTCTCTGGCAATATGATACCGTCGCTACAGAGGTCAGTGGAAGTTTGTCTCTGGTTGTACCTGCTCTGTGCTGGTAGACGGTAGCTGGAGGGCCCTCGAGGGCCATTATTGAGATTCAGACGGCGACTCTTCATCAGCCCTCTGATGTACCCGCTACAATAACCGCTTATGTACTTCCACTGCTATGGAATTGCTTAACACTCAGTTACGACCATAGATAAACTATTGAAAAGTGCCTTTACTTCATGAAGTAATAAAAAAAAACCAGATTTTTTAAACATTATCTGTCAGTTACGTAGTTATCTTTCACTCATAGATCTTAACCGTAGTATTTTTGTTTGGATAGGATATAATTATACAGGCTGCTGTTATCGTAATAAATATTTAAAACTTTAATTACCAAAAATCGCAGCATAATGGGGAATGTCCGAAAATGTCTAATTGGCTGAATGATTTTTTTTTTAGGTAAGCTCCCTTTATTAAGGGAAAATTCTGATTTTTTTTTATATTATTATATAAAAAAATTCAGAATTTTCGGTTGCGTGAAAAAAATTAAAAAATTAAAGTCTCTTCGACTTCACAAATATTCGAAAGTAAAAGAAGAATGGGGATCATACCTTTGCCACCACCTGCGTCCTGCCACAACCACAACAAGTATTTTTTTTTAAAGTTTTGAAATTTTGTGTTGAAACTTCTTTTTAAATACTATGTAAACATGAACGATGCGAGTGTTCCTACTTTAAATCCTACTTAACAGTCATTGTATTTCTTATGTACTGTAAACGATGACGAATGAATAATGTAAATATCAGAATTAGGAATTTGTGACATAATATTAGTACAGTATTGGATACCTAGTACTCTGAAAATTCCAACAAAACAACCGAAACTTACAGTTTGAAAAGTGTGTTCTATTCGAAAAATCATTTATAGCATGCCGAAATTGGCTGCATCGGTGTAATCAAACCGTCAGGACATTGGCCGATGAAGACACAGCACGACACGGCACTCAAATTGCCGCTTGTAGGCAGTGTGTCTCGGCCCTTATCCGACGTTGTATCGTGGCGTGCAGGCTTTATGCCACGGGATATGACATGAGCGGAAAGCGTTCTAGATAAAACATTAATGCAGAAACAATATTTAGCAATAATTTCGATACAATTAAAACAGAAACAGCTCCTCAGTGGTGAGGATCCCGGTTGTAGTGCGCTTCCACCTACGGCTTTATCGTCACTTACATCAGGTGAAATGAAAACCAAGCACTATAACGTTGTGGATAAAAAAACCGGCCAAGTGCGAGTCGGACTCGCGCACGAAGGGTTCCGTACCAAAAAAAGCAAAAAAAACACGTTTGTTGTATGGGAGCCCCCTTAAATATTTTTTTTCTGTTCTTAGTATTTTTTGTTATAGCGGCAACAGAAATACATCATCTGTGGAAATTTCAACTATCTACCTGTTGTCGTTATTAATATAAAGCAAAAAACGGCAAAAAAATCACGTTTGTTGTATGGAAATACATAATCTGTGAAAATTTCAACTGTCTAGCTATCGCGGTTCATGAGATACAGCCTGGTGACAGACAGACAGACAGCGGAGTCTTAGTAATAGGGTTCCGTTTTTACCCTTTGGGTACGGAACCCTAAAAGCAATATAGATGGCAAAACATGCAAAGAGTTTATGCACCGTCTGCCCGCCAGCAAATAATGCAGACACAGACCTTTGGGCCCAACCACACTAATTTTCAACGATAAAACCAAAGCTAGATCGTTACCTTTTCAGTTTCGTTTACGGAAAAATACTCGCTTTAGTTTTGATAAATTTGTTGAAAGATATGCATAAGGAGCCTAGGATGCCAATCTCGGACAATTTAAATGAGAATTCTAAAGCTAAACCAAAGATTTTTAGGTAAATATAACCTAAGAATGTCAACGTAACAGTTTTGGTTTTATCGTACAGAATTAGCACATATTTGCATTCCCTACTTCTAACATCAACATCTGAGACGCCGACGCCACCGCATGATCCATACTTGAAAAATAACATAAACACGGGAAATCTTCGTTTCAGCCTCTTTGGTCGCACTGATAACAGAAAAAACACAAATACTTTTAGTGCTAATTTCACCGATTAAAAAGTTATAGTTAAGTTTAGTCACAGAATAGATATAAGTACTACCGTACAGAAAGGAAACTCTCCGCCCCGCCCCACAATCAATTACCTCACCCCACCGCGCGAGTTCGTGTGCCGAATAGTGTGCTCATTCAATAGCCGTCTTAGGAATACTTCACGCACACAGTTGCGCGTGTGCAAAACCGTCACTGTGTAGCGTCAGTGTAATAGGTAGTTGAAACGCGGCTCTTGTATGAAGTGCCCGGGGTGTGGTTTTAGGGATGTTGACTTATAATAGTACATTATGATACAAGTTAGCTTAGGTTGCTTATTCCACACAAGGCTGTGGGTTGCAGCCCGAGCCGCAGGCGAGGGCGTAACTCAGCCGAGTGTGCAATAAGTAAGAGCTCACGAGTTTCATACGACGTTTTTCAACACATTTGCGAGGAAAAAACAAAGTAATTTACCACATAGCAACAAATACGACAAAAACAAAATAATAATCATGATGAGAAAAGGCGCGCAGGTTTTTTTTTGTTTTTGCCCAATGCAAGAATATTTTGCGAACAAAGAGGTTAGTGAGCATACAGCCTACTTCAAAATTATAAATTTAAGTGATAAAATGCAAATATTTCATATTTTATAACAAAATATTGTAAATTAGGAATAATTTGATAATAATTAATATTTGTTTGACTTAATTAAGGACTCACACATTTATTTATTCCAAAAATGCAAATGAATTTTCAGCGGCATAAAACATCTTTGTTGTTATTAAAAAAATAACTGTATTACCCGGTTAAATTGAAAATGCTCTGTTTACTCGCATAGAATTTGCAGTAAGGTACCTATTTATTTTTGTAGGGATCATTCTATAACCAACTAGTGTTTTATATATTATTGCACGCGTTTGTTATAGTTCGGTTTATGGCCCTAAAAGCGATGTATTAGGGCTCACTTTACGAGCAAGTGTGTTGAAAATAAAATAACGAAAAACTAATAAAAAACGTAAACATATCAAACTTTTGGAGTAGCTTGTATACCTCTTGGTTTTATATATTGCGTATTATTTGTTTTATGACCCTTCAAAGTTGGGTGGACAAATCCATTTAAAAAGTATGAAATTTGTTAAAATAAATAATACTAATTTATAATAATTTAATTAGTCCGTAAAATTTATAGCAAATTTGTCAAAGAAATCATTTTGATAAACACAATATTTAATATAGCTGCCGATCAAATTTCCTACGCGTTGCATACAACGTAGGAAGGCGTGACGTCATACCTTGGTAGCCGTTAGTATGAAGCGTTTTCGGGTGAGTCCAATTTTGTGCATTTCAAATTGTGATATCTCGGGCAGTTTTCATGCTAGCGTAATAATTCTTATACAAATGTTTCTTTTTTAGGGGTAATTTATATAACATAAAATAAAAAAATAGTCAACATGCCATATTCTAGATATCTTTACCTGATTCATCAAGCTAGCCTAGTATTAGTAGCTATAAATAATTGACATCAGGCATTTTTAATGTCCAGGCCTTCCATATGGGTGGGTGGAGGATGGGCCATACATGCCGACCACACGGGAGTGTAACTGGGACCAACGTCTTATTAAGGTGCCTTCAGAAGCACGTAGGAATTCTAGATAATAAATTTTTGGTCACCCATCCCATGACCGACCCTTTCGAAATTTACTTAACATTCGCAATCTCAGGGCCAGGCGCTAAACCTCCTATTATTCAGGGTAATTTGTAAAACACGAACAACCTCGCAGGAGTAGATTACTAACATCATAAACATCAACATTTGTTCTACAACTTTTCCAAAAACAGACAAAAAAATATAGACTTTTCATACAAAACTTGATCAGCTGTTCGGACATTTGTTTGGAAAGTCGATTTTTAGGGTTCCGTACTCAAAGGGTAAAAACGGGACCCTATTACTAAGACTCCGCTGTCCGTCTGTATACGTCACAGACGATGTATTTCTGTTGCCGCTATAACAACAAATACTAAAAACAGAATAAAATTATTATTTAAGGGGGGCTCCCATACAACAAACGTGATTTTTTTGCTGTTTTTTGCTAGATATTAATAACAACAACAGGTAGACAGTTAAAATTTTCACAGATGATGTATTTTTGTTGCCGCTATAACAACAAATACTAAAAACAGAATAAAATTAATATTTAAGGGGGGCTCCCATACAACAAACGTATTTTTTTTGCTTTTTTTGGTACGGAACCCTTCGTGCGCGAGTCCGACTCGCACTTGGCCGGTTATTTTTGTCTGATTTCGGAAAAGTTGTATAACAATAGTACATTATGATACAAGTAAGCTTAGGTTGCTTATTGCACACAAGGCTGTGGGTTGCAGCCCGAGCTGCAGGCGAGGGCGTAACTCAGCCGAGTGTGCAATAAGTAAGAGCTCACGAGTTTCATACGACGTTTTTCAACACATTTGCGAGCACACACACAACACACAGCAACAAATACGACAAAAACAAAATGATAATCATGATGAGAAAAGGCGCGCATTTTTTTTTTTTTTGTTTTTTTCACACGACCAATGCAAGAATATTTTGCAAACAAAGGGGTTAGTGAGCATACAGCCTACTTCAAAATTATAAATTTAGGTGATAAAATGCTAATATCTTAATATTTTATAACAAAATATTGTAAATTAGGAATAATTTGATACTAAAAAATATTTGTTTGACTTAATTAAGGACCTACACATTTATTTATTCCAAAAATGCAAATGAATTTTCAGCAGCATAAAACCTCTTTGTTGTTACTAAAAAAATAACTGTATTACCCGGTTAAATTGAAAATGTTCTGTTTACTCGCATAGAACTTGCAGTAAGGCACCTATTTAACTTTGTAGGGATAATTCTATAACCAACTAGTGTTTTATACAGGGTGGAATTTTTTAATGCCACCTGGAGGGAAAGTACTCTAAATAATAGAGATAGCAAATTTCTTTCAAAGGAAACATTCCTTTATTTTTAAAAACAAAACAAACTGCATTCACAGATTTTTAAACATATGCTTCCCACACCCAGGAATCGAACCAGCTAAAATTCGAAAAAACAACACCCTGTGCTTTTATGTTATCAATCGTTAGGGTCAAACATAAGGTTCAAATCTCTCTAACAAACATGGTAAATTAAATGAAAGGAAAATCATTAAATCTAAACTTTATTTTAATTAAACGAGAAAAAAGCTTAACTAATTAGTTGTTTGAAATTGGCCCCATGTTGCTGGATACATAAATTTATTATTTTAAGGAACTCATTTGCATGCAATGGATGCGTAATAGTCTGCATTATGAACATCTTATCGAAATAGTTCTACATAGATAATTTATTGTGAACTAACTAACATAATGGAGCCTTAAGTAAAAGTGTTTTATCTTGTCTTTCATGGTTTTCCTTTCATTTAATATACCATGTTTGTTAGAGAGATTTGATCCTTATGTTTGACCCTAACGATTGATATCATAAAAGTACAGGGTATTGTTTTTTCGAATTTTAGCCGGTTCGATTCCTGGGTGTGGGAAGCGTATTTTTAAAAAACTTTGAATGCAGTTTTGTTTCTTTTTAAAAATAAATGAATGTTTCCTTTGAGTGAAATTAGCTATCTCCATTGTTTAGAGTACTTTCCCTCCAGGTGGCATTAAGAAATTCCACCCTGTATATTATTGAACGCGTTTGTTATAGTTCGGTTTATGGCCCTAAAAGCGATGTATTAGGGCTCACTTTACGAGCAAGTGTGTTGAAAATGTTGTTGTTTATGATGATAGTAATCTACTCCTGCGAGGTTGTTGGTGTTTTACAAATAACCCTGTATAAACTTAATTGAAAATACTCTTAATTCCTATAGCTTGTTCCTCAGCTAATCCTGTATGTACTATCTAATAGACATGGTGGACTAGCAATTATAGGCTGTGTAAAGTTACGCTAATGCCAGTTTTGCGTTGCTGGCCACTCAAAAATTAGGTCACATGGCAGTACATCGCTCGGTTTGTTTTAATAGCTATTTAATTATTCGGTAAACAACCCTTATCGACCGGCGATGGACTTCACAGAACTTATAATTATAGGTAAAATTGAATTTTAGTTTAGAAACATTCGAAGAATCACTGTAATAAATAAAATAAAAATATACTTGTATACCTACACAAACACCACACGAAATAAATAAATATTTATTTTGTTGTTAAAAATGTGCCCATTTTATTTACTCTTTGATTACTTTGTTTCTATAATTAGTAAAAAAAAAATTCACATGAAGAATAATGCTTTTAAAAATGGTTAAGTATAGATATCCATAATAAGTACCAAAAACTCTACAATTTGGCATAATCACAATCATATCGAGACCAAATCTCGATCAATCATTAATAACTTAACCAAAATCGCAACATTGACTACAAATTTTTCTTCGTAGTCTCGTAGTCATCGCTACGAAATCCGTAGCACAATTAAAATAAGTCGCGTTACGAACATACGAAACCTGTTACTGCGATTAATTTAGTCATAGATGTGTATCTCCCTAAGGCTATTATCTGATTAACGTCAAACCAAAACAACCATCAGTATGGCCGCCCCAGCGGCAGGTGGTGGGGAGCGGCTAATAGTTCCAAATTCAAAGTTGTGCTCAAACAGGGCGAGCAAACACTACGCCATCTGGCGCGGTTTGCTTCAAATTCGCGCTTTAGACCTGTGGTAGGGTGTAGCCCTACGATTTGGAATCGAGCACACGATCCAATGTGGAACATATTTTTGGTTACCTGATTTTTTTTTTGATATCGGCCGAAAGTAAGACGGCGTTCTTGATTTTTGACAACGTTTACTTACAAAAGCGACTATGGTTGTTGTTGGCGCTCTGACACTTTGCAAACAAAATGCTTTGCACGGTTTTCATTAGCGCAAGCAATTTTGGCCTTAAGGGTGATAGATAGCCACCTTCCCACATGTGCAATCATTAAAAACTAAATAAAAGCTAGTTTTGTCATTTATTTACTTGTACACAAGTTTGCAGCTAATTATTTTTTAACACAAAACCTGTAACAGCTTCTAGTGTTGATAATTTTATTTAAAACAATTTATTGTATGAAAACCAGCAACTATGAAAAACTTTTACACTGCAAATGGTTTTCATGTTTTGTATAGACAAAAATAACGTTTTATATGTAAATGTACACCTGATATACAAATGTAGACATGATTACAGTATACATAGTAAATTATGGCACGTCTAAATGAGTTTCGTTTCGGCTGAAACTGAGAATAAGGCCGAAAGTTCGATTTCGATTTCGGCTGAAAATCCTGTTTCGTTCGGACACTAATACTTAAATATGTGAAAACACAAAAATAATAACATTATGGTACAGTTTGTTTTCAAACAAAAGTTTGGTTTTCTTTTTTCTTTGAAAATATTTTTTTATTTATAATGTGCTTGCATTATAAAGTAGTCTTGTTACACCCCTGAGTGCGTGCGCGTCTTATGAGGGAGGGCAATTGACAGCTTCAAGGAGGCGCGCGAAAACATGGCGAATTTTATTGCTGTCACGCCATTTGTTCAACCCTGTGCCTTATAATGCTACGTAGGCTTAATTTAATAAGGCACGACACTCGAACTGACGCGACTTTTGACGAAAAAGTACGTACTAAACTGCCCTTTATTCAAGCAATCTTTATATTTATTTTAATCATGACGCTAACTTAAAAGTTTAAAGACAACTAAATTCTTGGCAATTTTATGTAACCAATGCCGTTGGGCAAAGTGAATGTCCATCAGCCATTTTAATTGCCCACTGCTGGGGCACAGGCCTCCCTTATGGGTGGATAAGGAGGACGGGCCGTAACCCACCACGCGGGCCCAATGCGGATTGGTGGGGTGTTAACGACTGCAAATGCAGCCGGGACCAACGGCTTAACGTGCCTTACGAAGCACGGAGGAGTCGAGGTAATAAATTTTTGGTCACCCATCCCATGACCGACCCTTGCGAAAGTTGCTTAACCTCCGTAGTTGCTGGGCCAGACACTAAAACACTGCGCCATCGAGCTCTTCATGATAATGGGCAAAGTGAATGATGACTAGTAATGAGCAAAGGACTGTGTTCTTGAAACTCAAACATTGCCTTAACTTAAAAAAAAACCGGCCAAATGCGAGTCGGACTCGCGCACGAAGGGTTCCGTACCAAAAAATCACGTTTGTTGTATGGGAGCCCCCCTTAAATATTTATTTTATTCTGTTTTTAGTATTTGTTATTATAGCGGCGACAGAAATACATCATCTGTGAAAATTTCAACTGTCTACCTGTTGGCGTTATTGATATAAAGCAAAAAACGGCAAAAAAAATCACTTTTGTTGTATGGGAGCCCAACTTAAATATTTATTTTATTCTGTTTTTAGTATTTGTTGTAATAGCGGCAATAGAAATACATCATCTGTGAAAATTTCAACTTTCTAGCTATCACGGTTCATGAGATACAGCCTGGTGACAGACAGACAGACAGACGGACAGCGGAGGCTTAGTAATAGGGTCCCGTTTTTACCCTTTGGGTACGGAACCCTAAAAATATAAAAAAATTGTTCATATCGTATTATAATTTTCGCTTATTTTTCAATATAATATGCCTATTATTATATCGAGAGTTTATAATATTTACCCATATTATGTAACATTTTATATCATGCAAAACACAATTGAATAAAAAAATATGTTTCAACCAAAATGTATAACCTTTAATATTTTAACCCCCAACATTTAATAAACGCAGCAATAAAAAGAAACTGTTATCGCTCACCAAAATAATTACAAGCATCGCAAACAGACCACAGTCGCTCAAGTGGTCCCGGCGGGGTCGCGTGTACCCCTCCCCGGGGTGCGCGGTACCCCAGGGGTATGCTGTACCCTTGGGTACAAATCTACCCTGCCTGTTTATAGCGAGGCCGCGCCTTTGTTTCCTGCTCAAATTAAATATTTTATTAATTTCGACAGAAAAGGTTGGTTGACTTTTTAATGGGTACTTTTAATGCTAACTGGTAAGATTTTTGACGATTGGGGAAAGAATTATTAAAATAATTTTATTATATTTTCTGCCCTACACTTTCTTTTATTTGCGACGGATTAAAAGCCGTCCTAATTCTAAAGATAATAGTACAGTAGCCCATAGAACATTTAAGTCACGATTTGCCGTTGTGATATATGTAGTTATTTATTACGCAATTATAGATACTTTAACCAAAGTTTTACAGATCGCAACTCGCCGTAACCTATATTTGTATATCTCCAAAATTGTTATTTTTTTATTTTCGAGGTTTACCACATAGTTTAGCTATTGTCGTGTTCTACAGCTTGGTTTGATTGCCACTGCTAAAAGTAAGAGTATAAAAAGTAGCCATACACAGATTTAAGACCTGATAAAAATGGTTGGACTTTATCTGGTCTTAAATCTATGTATGATCACTTTCCATAGTCTTACTATTATCAGTGGCAATCAAACAAAGCTGTAGAACACGACAAAAGCTAAACCATGTGGTAAACCTTGAAAAATAAAAAAATATCATTTTTGGAGATATACAAATATAGGTTACGGCGGCATGCGATCTGTAAAACTTGGGTTAAAGATCTATAATTGTGTAATGAATAACTATATCACAGCGGCAAACGGTAACCTTTTTGGTGATTTAAATGTTTTACGGGCTACTGTACTATAAGGTTTTTGCAAAACTCCTTGAATGACCTTCTTTGATCATTAGAAATAAAACACTTTAATATGGATTACATTACAGCACGTATATTATTTATTCAAGTTTATCTTAGAATTATTTAAGAGTGTTTTGTTTCTGATATAAAACAATTTTTACTTTTCAGCTGCCGTGGTCACGTGGTCACGTGCAATGTTGCCGAAACGTCGGGAAAACCAAAAATCAAACCAAATACCAGCTAATTACCAAAATACTTTCAATAAAACCGCGCTAGTATCCGTTAAAAATTGTTTTATTCCATGTCTAGTGAGCGCGTAAGCTTGAAAAGTGAATATGTTTTGTTTCTCTTAGTATCTGAATAGATTCTTAAAAAGGAATTAGAAAGGAATCTTTGTAAGATTGTCGCAACGTAGTAATTGTTTGATTATTCCTTGATTTCAGCTCTAAATGCAAGAAAATAAGCTTAAAGCCCTTTTGCTATGAAAATCCGAACACACCCAAGGCCAAGACATGTAGATCTTTTTACACGATTGTCCAAAAAGAGAGTGTATTGTGTTTACAGGAATCAAATTTTGTCAATTTTACCGCCTCTGCGGTCTAGTGGTTCGTCCACCCGTGTACGCAGGAGTCCCGGGTTCGATTCCCAGGGGGGGTACAATTTGTACTCAGTTTGGTTAGTGGTAGGGTTTATTTCAAGTCCGCCTGGCTAGCTACTACCATCTTATCTAAGTCTGACGCCATAACAACAATTTAAAAATTGTTGTGTTCCGGCAGTTAGAGGTAAGATAGCAAGTTCCTTAGTGATGAGGATTCCGGGTGTAGTTCGGCCTTATCGTCACTTAACATCAGGTGAGGTGAAGGCCAAGTACTATCCCATTGTGCATAAAAAAGGCCTTGAATGGGTGGGTGGTAGGAAAATATAGACGATTCAAAAGCGCTTAACATTTAAGTTTATTGGAATAAATATACTTTGACTTTCACTTTGACTTGTCACTGAACACTGACATGAAAATATTTATTTCTTATTAACTGGACTGACTACTTGACTTGAGGAGCTCGGTGGCGCAGTGGTTTAGCGCCTGGCCCAGCGATTGCGAAAGTTAAGCAACGTTCGCAAGGGTCGGTCATGGGATGGGTGACCAAAAATTTACTATCGCGAACTCCTCCGTGCTTCGGAAGGCACGTTAAGCCGTTGGTCCCGGCTGCATTTGCAGTCGTTAATACCCACCAATCCGCATTGGGCCCGCGTGGTGGGTTGTGGCCCGTCCTCCTTATCCACCCATAAGGAAGGCCTGTGCCCCAGCAGTGGGGACATCAAAAATGGCTGATGGAAAAAAAAGAAAAAAAAAAAAAAAACTGGACTGGCTGTCTGTATGATTTGACAGCAAAGTTCTTGTGCCTATTTGAAACGCCACTAGCGTGAGTCTAAAGAACTAATTTTGACGTGTACGATGAAAATGGTTGCCGTGATGGTCTCTCCAGACTTCCGACTTTAGTACCATCTCCCTCACGCTATGCTCACGCTACGTCCTACAGCGCCAAAATGGCGGAAATCAAATAGGCACAAGAGCAGTTTGACAGCAGCCAGTTCAGTGTAATAATATAGAGGTCAATGTCACTGAAGCATTAAATAATTTGCTTCTGTCAAGTAATGGACTCGATTTAACATCATGAAATATTATTAGCGTGTGTATTAACGCCAATAAAATAAAATTAATCGGTCGAATTAACTCGCCCGTCCGCCTAATATCAAGAAATCTGTCCAAAGGGTGCGGCCATATGGGGACATTATGGCTCCATGAACTGTCAGTCAGATTGCAGTTTAGCCGCGAGCGGACACGGGTTGGAGCTAGTCTGACAGCTAGCGGGCATGTGAGAGGGCTTTATTAATACAGGGCTATTTTTATTTTATTTTATTGGATCATAATAAACTGCTGACACTGACTTATAAAGTGATAGTTTATTGCAACGCTAATTTCATTATGAAATAATTTTGTGAAAATTTACAATTAAAGGTAATATAATTTTATTAAGTACTATTTAGCTTTTTTGCTATACCTCGGGAACTGTTCGTTTTTAGGGTTCCGTACCCAAAGGGTGAAAACGGGACTCTATTACTAAGACTCCGCTGTCTGTCTGTCTACCACCAGGCTGTATCTCATGAACCGTAATAGCTAGACAGTTGAAATCTTCATAGATGATGTATTTCTGTAGCCGCTATAACAACAAATACTAAAAACAGAATAAACTAAATATTTAAGGGGGGCTCCCATACAACAAACGTGTTTTTTTTGCCGTTTTTAGTACGGAACCCTTTGTGCGCGAGTCCGACTCGCACTTGGCCGGTTTTTTACTAGATAAAAGATACCCTATGTCCTTTACACCCCGACAACGTGTATGCAAAATTTCATGGTCGGTTCAGTAGTTAAAACGTGAAGTCGTAACAATCAAACAAACAAACAGACTTTTGCTTTTATAATATTATAGAATAGAAAGGATACAGGCACAAATGCCTTCATTTGGTTTAATCCTTTAAATAATTACATTTTTCTAATGAAAAATGAGTAATATGAGTATAATAGAGCAATATTATGTAATGTGTTCTTTACATTACATTTTAAAACATAGTAATTTAAGTAGTACTCGATAGCTAGATTTCAATATTCAATAAATGCATTTTGCACACTTGTTGTAGCTAAGCTCGTATTAATGCTCCTTTTAAATACGAACTAATTAAAATTCATCTGACATACGTCAGGGCTCCCTCCGTTAAGCCCACCGCAGGCGTTTAGCTGTCACGCTTTGTTCAACCCTGCGCGTACGCACCAAAACGCGCATAATTGATTTAGTTGAGCGGAAAATGCGATGTGAATGAACTGATTTCTCGCTCTGGAAAGTTGTAATAGAATGTTTGTGTTATGGCTGTTTGGTGGTTATGATATAAATATGGCTGCTGAGGTTGCTGGATTTATTGGCTGAAGGCCCTAATGGTCCAACCATTTGAATTTGAATAATACTAATAATAGTATTGAGTAAGTAGTCACAATTAGTTTTTATTACAATTGAAAATCAGTTTAGTCAAGTTTTACGTTACTAAGGCTGTAGACTCGCATCACGTTCCATTTTCAAATTTTCAATACAAATTATCAAAACAACTCTGCGCGAGCCGTAATGAGAGCGAACTTTGAAAATTCCTATTAAATTATTAAATAGATATAAGTATATACAAAACACGCAATACATTAGACAAATGCCTCATTATTTCTAAGAAAAATTAAATATTACTTTAGATTCTGTAAATACCAGTAAAAAACATGTCGAAGTGTACCAATTTGAGCATTTTTTAATATTTTATTTCTCTGTGATTAAACGCATTTTTTTAAATTTCCTATATAGGGAACTCCTTGACAATACAAACAATAAGTGAAAAAATAAATATGAGTCGTATTCTTATTTGTTACAGCTCAAACGTTTTTGAAAAATACCTCTGACAAGCAAATTTGAAATTCCACTTGAACAAATTGTCTTCGTTTTAAAATACCTGACAATGTATTATATTTTTCTCTCTATACGGCACTAATTTAAGAATTTTGCTTCCTAAAACTAAAGTTTACACCAATAATAATGCTTTCATTCTTTAGATAACTTCATTGGAAAAGCACTTATTTCGTTGAAATGCAAATATACAGCCTTAATATTCTAGTTAAAACATCTGTCTGATTTTCCATCAATATTGAAATTTAGTAAGAAATGTCTTTTATTTGTTTCAAATTATCTGTAGTTTCTTTGCGTAACTAAGCAAAATAACACTATTTTACTTGAAAACATAAAATACTTCATTAACATTTTTTATGCACACGATAGTGCTTTGTCTTCACCTCACCTGATTTTAAGTGCCGTTAAGGCCGAAGTTGGAAGCGCACTACACCCGGAATCCTCATCACTGAGGAACTGGATATCTTACCTCTAACTGCCGGAACACAAACTGTTATGGCATCAGACTTAGGTAAGTATCACCATACTTACCTAAGTGAAGTGTCTTGAAGTGTTAGCTTACCACCGTAAGCTACCACTTCAAGTCATACTATTCAAGTCATATTATTTCAAGTAGTAGGTAGGTTTCAGGTAGTGGTAGGGCTTATTTCAAGTCCACCAATAAGCTCTTCCACTACCACCAATCATGACGAGTACAACTGACTCAGTGCCGGATTAAGACTACTTGGTGCCCTTAGCAATCCATGTGGGCCCCCTATAGGGCCACCATCTACGTAAGGAAGGATGCCTTTAGGATATGCACAAAATTCCTGATTTTTCAGATAAATGCCAGTCCATACTTATTTAAAAAAAAAGGCCGCGCAGCGCGATTTTTTTGTCAGTTTCAACCACTAATCTTGTAGTAAGTCGTTTGACATGGCCGCACAACAGTTTGAAAGAAAACATTTTACTTCTTATATTTAAAAAAAAAAAAAATATGCTGATTATGGTGCCCTTCAGACGTGATGCCCTAAGCAATTGCTTAATTTGTTTAAGGGTTAATCCAGCACTTACAACTGTATCCCCCTTCTGGGAATCTAACCTGGGACCCCTCAGTCTTACACAGGGGGGCGACAACAGAGGCGATTAATTAAAATTTTTAATGATTTTATTGAATAAGAAAATCATGTAGTTTGTTACTGAAAATTATTGTTGAATATAGATATTTCTTGTAAATCTGAGTGTCATCAGAAAAAAAAATGAAAAATCTTAATGTATCAGACATTGTGAAATGTTAGAAATATTTATTGCAAAACTGAGTATAATATCTCTGTGTTTTTACTTGGGATTAGGCCTCTATAAAAGGCGTTTAGCGTGCCGGCCGCAGCCCTCCGTGGGGCGTAGTCGCAGCCCTTTCGTAGGGCGCAGTTGCAGCCCCTCTGTGGGGCGCAGTCGCGCGTTGTTGCGACTAATCGCCGAACAATGCGAGGCGCGAGATGACAAGCCGCGCCGATTTGGCCCACTCTACCCTCTGTGCTCTTAGGGATGCTGTACACTAGTTTGAGGTAAGTAAATTAGAAAAAAAAATTTGAAATTAGTAATGAACTCAAATTAAAATGTTTTTTTCGGATAAAAGCTTTCTTAAATTTAGTTTCAACCATTACCTATGCTCTTTAAACCACACTTCTCCTAATGAATTAATGAGTCGTAATTCTCGTATTAAAAACTAGATTTGTATATCGTTGGTTATGAGGTGGCCCTCATAATTAAAACAATAAAGTAAAATGTACTGACTTTATGACCATGATAGTCAACTGTCAACAAAAATAAAGTCCTTATTTTAGAAAAGATCTTGAAAGATCGGAGGGGTTGTAACTTAGCCAAATTTTATTTTTTGAAGTGAAAACTTTTTTGGCGGCGTTGTCCGCTTTTTTGTAATGGGGAAAAAATGTTAAACTCGCGTCAGTCAGTCAGGATCACGTGACGCTGATTGAAAATTTGTAAGACGGATGTGACGGATGGAGAGTAGACAGCCGGCGGTAGAAGTGTTCCCCTCTCTTTCTATGGGGCACGACGAAAATAGCGGCGCGTCATTTCAAGACGTAATCACTTGTGTCATCATAGCAACGCGCTAATTTTTTAATTCAATGTCAAAACTCTAGATTTTCTGTCAAGCTATGGATAAGACTTTCGTATAATACTGTTCTGTATTCGCAAATTCAAATGCAGGGTAAATTCGTAAGATGGCAATTCGTGCAAAATTATTCCCTAACCATTCCAAAATATCAAAAATGCAGAACGTTAATATTCAAGTTTTCACTTCTGCCGGCACTCCCGGAGTGCAACTCGTTTTTTTTTCGGATATCGTAAATGGAATAAGTTAGTATAGTGGTCAACCATTAGTACTTACATAAAAGTTTTGTTACTTGAGTATTCACAGTTGTAAAATGAACAAAGAAAATAGTATGAAAAATTCAACCTCTTGAAAATTCTCCATAAAAATTTCCAATTTCATAGGTAAAGACCTTATTATATTATTTTTGAATCACAAAACATTTCTATGACGCTCCCGGTGAGTGTGTACTCTTCTCTTCGATCGGGGTCAAACCGAGATTTTTATTGCACTAATTCAGTTGCGTCGGCTTATCCGATGCCCACACATTGAATGCATTCGTTGTTTCGTTGGTATTGTTCGCGGGAGCGCACGCGCCACTCACATTGTTTTTATTCAATTTAAAAAAGACTAATTACACAAGAGATGATATTTCCATTTTCTTATTATAATGCTTTTAACGTCTACATGTGTTAATATACTAATATCGAGGACGAATCTGAAATATAATTAATGATTAAACGAACTTACCTGTAAGTGAAGTTCTATCATAATTATACGAAGGATTCTTCCGAAGATATTAGTATAGAATCCCAGCCTCCCGACTCATTATTGTAAATTACAATAACTATTTACCCACTGAAAAAAATGAGGAAATATCATAGGATTTGGACTTTAAATTAAATGAAGTGGTTGGCGTCTAGTAATGACGAAGAGAAGTTGGACCGGAAATGTCAAAATATCTGTCAATTTTAAGTCAAAAACCTTCGCTTTTTTTTTAGGTTATTACTTTAAAATAACGTGCTAAGTGGTGATACATGCAAGCGATACTACATGTGTTAATATACTAATATCTTCTGACGAATCCTTCGTATAATTATGATAGAACTTCACTTACAGGTAAGTTCGTTTAATCATTAATTATTTCCCCTAATTTTTCTTCGTTTGGCGGACTAATATACTAGCGCGGTTTTATTGAAAGTACTTTGGTAATTAGTTAATATTTGGTTGATTTTCCCGAGTCATACTTCACTCCACCCGTGCAAAATTTCATCCAATCCTATAGGTATTATAATTAAGGCGCATATTAAATTTTGGGATTAAGGCGAATTAAGAATTAGGCAAAAGTGGTAAGAGGACGTAATGACATTAGGTATAAATGAACCGAAGGGAAAATTTAGTACATAGGTACTAGACTGGTCGAAAATCCTAAATATCCGCTTCCTTAATCGTTTTAACGGCATTTTGTGAGCCATTTGGGCAACATGACTTTTCCGATGTATAAAAGGCTGCTGAATTCGATTCTGAATGTTGCCAAGCCGATTTTTTTTTTCAAGCGTGTTTTGCTTTTATAATTACTTGATTCAAGAAAATATCTAAATTCCTCTACAGAAAATCCTGTACTGAATTAAAACTATTAAAATTTACCCCAGAAATAAAATACTGGTAAATACTCTTGTTATTTGACTATAATAAACACTCATTTTCCACAGAGATAAGTAGTAATCCTCATCCTTACTAATATTATAAATGCGAAAGTCCGTTTGTTTGTTTGTTTGTTACGCCTTCACGTCTTAACTACTAAACCGATCAACATGAAATTTTGCATACACGTTGTCAGGGATACAGAGAAGGACATAGGGTACCTTTCATCCCGAAAAAAAGTATTGTTCCCGAGGGATAGTAAAAAACCTTTCGACGCAGACGAAGTCGCGGGCGGCCGCTAGTATTAATATATGTATATCTCCGAGCACAACCAGATCCGAAGCTGGTGCCTATAGTAAAAGTTGTTCGTCTTGATGAGACTTTTCAAACGACACTACAAGCTAAACTAATGGAACCCTGTACCATTCTGCCCATCCTCCTTTGGTCTTTTTGAGTTTTTTTAGAAACAAAATAGATTGTTCTTTTTATTTCCGATGTATTTGGATAAGAGTAAGACGGAGATTACATGATCATTCAGACTGATGCAAGGCTGCCTTTAGAATAAACAGTGCAGTTGGCAGCCTTGCATCAGTCTGGCGTCAGTTTGAATGATCGTGACTCCCTCTAATGGTTTGCATCATGCGTAATAATACCTAAAGTACCTACTTGCATTATTATCTTCAGTTGTAGATTCTATACCATTAAAAAGAGGTTAAGGAAGTAATTTTGGATGTAGCAGGTAAACTCTAAAACTACTCAGTCAATTTCAAAAATATTTCAACAGTAGCTGTGTGTAAGTAATTTTGTATGGAAAATTTGTATAAGAAGAAAGAAAGAAACACATTTATTTTTTAAACATTGTATAGCGCCAAAAAGCGAAATACAATTTCTAGACTACCTACCTATTATACTCGATAGAGTACTTTTACGCGCGTTTTTTTGTCAATAATGAGGATGGGCAAAAATATATGGACCGTGGTACCAGCTCCAATAGCTATAACCAATATATATTTGAAAACATGTTTAGATCTAGGAAAATGTCTGGTATGGGGCCAGTTTTAATTCACGTTTTGAAAGCAGCAATTCTACTAAGTATTATACGTACATGAAAATATACTACAAACTATTAATATAACCAGAAGAATGATAAAATAAATGAAGCCAAAAGCCTTGGGTCCAGATCAGTTAAAGGGAGTGGAGCTTGGCGTTGGCTAACTGTTTTAAATATAAAATTCATGAAAAGAAATGTAGAAAATATTACACCTACACTAATTTTCCACAGAGATATATAGTAATATTGATGGTTGTATATCTCCGAACGCAACCAGATCTGAGACTAGTGCCCATAGAACAAGTTGTTCGTCTTGATGAGACTACAAGCTTTGAGAGATGAACCTTTCAAACGACACTACAAGCTTAACTATTGGAACCCTGTACCAATCTGCCCATCCTCCTTTGTTCCATGTTTATGTGTCGGACTACCGTTTGATACCATTTCAGGTGAAGAATAAATTAAAATGATGCTTAAAGCTGTAGTCTCGCATCACGTTCCATTTTTAAATTTTCAATACAAATGATCAAAACAACTCTGCGCGAGCCGTAATGAGAGCGAACTTTGAAAATTCCTATTAAATTATTAAATAGATATAAGTATATACAAAACACGCAATACATTAGACAAATACCTCATTATTCCTAAGAAAAATTAAAAATTACTTTAGATTCTGTAAATACCAGTAAAAAAAACATGTCAAAGTGTACCAATTTGAGCATTTTTTAATATTTTATTTCTCTGTAATTAAAAGCATTTTTTAAAATTTTCTGTCTATAGGGAACTCCTTGACAATACAAACAATAAGTGAAAAAATAAATATGAGTCGTATTCTTATTACGATTTTGAAAAATACCTCTAACAAGCAAATTTGAAATTCCACTTTAACAGATTGTCTTCGTTTTAAAATACCTGACAATTTATTATGTTTTTCTCTCTATACGGCACTAATTTAAGAATTTTGCTTCCTAAAACTAAAGTTTACATCAATAATAATGCTTTCATTCTTTAGATAACTTAATTGAAAAAACACTAATTTCATTGAAATGCAAATATACAGCCTTAAAATGTAGCACCCATGTCAGATTTTTCTTTTACCTGAAAGCATTTTCTTAAACACATCCGATATTTTTTCACCTTACGTTTTATTTTTACGCAAAGATTTTCGCCTAAGTCCCATAAAGGAAAGTTTTCGCTTGCCGCGTACACTCGCACGCACGAATGCGCGCTCGTCTGCGCTTACTAATGAGCGATAATCTCTCACCCTCTGTACCCGACTGTACTCATTTTATGTCAGACTATTTTAACCTTTAAAGAGCAGGAAATAAAGTGGTTTTTTGAATGATCTTGTTTTGTTTTAGGGGTGCGTAAGTATTGCAATGTATTGTTTTTGGTATAAGGTTCGAAATCGTATGTTTGTTTTTGGCACAAGGTGATCTCTATTTCGCGATTTAGTGATTCTGTTGCGTCAACACAATGACGACTAATGGAGGGACGGATCGGTGTTTATTTGCTTATTATTTTTAGTGCGCTGTTAATTAAATAATGGTATTAGGAATTGCAGGCGGGCAGAGCAGCTGAGATTTAAATTATCCATCCAAATATTGCCAGTTTATATTTTTATAATATTTTTTTTATATTCTCATGGCTGATGGGTGGATTTAAGTGACTGCAAATACTCTACTTTATTGGATGCATTTTGGTGAGTGCGCAGCGGAATCGCACAACCTAATTCCGCCATCTCTATTCTTCCATCAGACAACCAGAGTACGAATCTGCGCCACCGTTTTTTGGTGGATATTCCAAAGACTCGCACTAAGCATTTTGCTTCAAATTGTATTATCCGTGCCGCCAGAGTGGAACTCCTTGCCTAAGTCTGTGTTTTCCGATAGGTATAATCTGGGGACCTTCGAGTCGAATAGGTTACTTCTAGGCAAGCGCGTTTCATCGTAGATCGTATCATCGCTTACCATCAGGCGGTTAAGCGCTTACTTATCTAACAAAAAAAACTCTGACTACCTTTCGAAGCACGGAGGAGCTCAAGATACTAACTATTTGGTCACCTATCCAATGACCGACTCTACGAGTATCTTAGGTGGAATTTACATGGGTTGGTTATCTTTTTGAAGTGAAAACTTCTTTAGCGGCGTTGTGCGCTTTTTTGTATGGGGAAAAAATGCTAAACTCGCGGCAGGAATCACGTGGCTGATCGAAAATGCGTAAGATGGATGTGACGGATGGAGAGAAGACAGAAAAATTTAACTAGATAGCGAAAAATCAATTCGGTTTTAGATCTGGAATCTCCACTGAAGATGCAGTCACTAACATCACAAGTGAGGTGGTAGATAATCTTGACAGTAAAAAGAAATGTTTCGGCGTCTTTCTCGATCTTTCCAAGGCCTTCGATACAGTTTCAATACCCATCTTGATCAACAAGATGGAGTGCCATGGTGTTCGTGGTCGGGAGCTTAGCATTTTTCGGAGTTATCTTCTGCACAGGGAACAGTGCGTTAAAATTGGGTCATACATTAGTGACATAGAGTCTATCGACTACGGCGTCCCTCAAGGCAGCATACTGGGGCCAACTCTGTTCCAGCTGTATGTAAACGACCTATGCAAACTCAAAATACCTGACTGTAGTGTATTTGCCTACGCAGATGACACCGCTCTTCTGGTATATGGTAATGACTGGAGAAGTGCTAGGCTACACACTCAAAACGCTCTTGGAATTGTGATGAACTGGCTCTCAAAAAATCTCCTCACCCTGAATTTAAGTAAGACTCAAATACTTCCCTTTTTCATTTCCCCTGCCTCCTCACCACCATCCGATGATTCCAATATCGTCGTACATACCTGTGCTTCCCCATCAACATGTGGCTGCCACCCTCTTAACATTGTTTATAGTGTAAAATACCTTGGGGTCATTATTGATTCCAACTTAAAAAGGCGTCCACACATAGAAGCTTTAAATAGTAGAGTGCGTAAACTTATTTATATATTTAAAACAATAAGGCACTTGGTCGACAAAGCAATAGTTAAAACTATATATCTTGCTTTATGCCAATCCGTCTTGTCTTATTGCATTCCGGTCTGGGGAGGAGCTGGCAGTACTGTGATGCTGAACTTAGAGTCTTAAAGATAATGACTCACAAACATATTCGATACTCAACAAATTTGCTGTACATGGAATGCCAGGTCCTAACAGTCCGGCAACTATACATTCTCCGAAGTATATTGCGAAGACACGCCTCTCTCCCCCTCGATGTGAGTATCCTCACTCGTCGACGGGCTTCAACCCACGTATGTCCTACAGTAAAATGCCGAACAGTTTGGGCAAAACGTCAGTATGCAGCCCTCTCTTCAAGGTTATATAATGAGATGCATAAGCTTTCACACGTCTATACTCTTAATAGATTCGAGGTTAAAAAGAAAATCACATCTTACCTACTGAATATGTCATATCTAGATACTGAAAATCTCCTTATAATAGATCTGTAAAACAATCAATACTCTACCCACTCAATCAAACACACACACTCACTCTCACACACACACACACACACACACACACACACACACACACACACACACACACAAATACACACACATACACACACACACACACACACACACACACAAATACACACACACACACACACACACACACACACACACACACAAACACACATAATATAAAATTTTTATTATTTTTTTCTTTTGTCATTCCAGTTTTTGTATGGACGGGGGCCGAAACAGTTGTGCGCGAGAGATATATTATATAATGTTTCAATCGATTCTATTACTGATTCTGAACTAACAGTTTTCGGGTTTCGTCTATGCTGGAAATGACCATGTATATTTTTCTCTTTTAAAAAATTGTTTAAATTTGCTTAAATTTGCATTCATAATCCCGTTGTTCCACTTACATAAATATGTATACAAAAAATATAATTAAGTCAAAAATGTCGAGGATTCACTGACATTGGAAATACAGTTTTTACTAGTTTCGATGTCAGGGACTCATCTCCTTGGATTCAAAGATAAACCCAAAACTATATTTAAGCCTACCATGTAAGCATATTGTAACATCATCAATATTGGGTTATGAATAAATGAATTATTATTATTATTATTATTAGCTGACGGCGGAAGTATCCCCCTCTCTTTCTACGGGGCGCGTTGAAAATGGCGGCGCGTCATTTTAAGACGTCATGTAAACACTAGTGTCACCAGCAACGCGCTAATTTTGAAATTGGTACCTACTAATAGCAGCGTGATCGAATCAGAAACGAGGAGATCCGCAGGAGAACTAAAGTAACCGACATCGCTCGAAGGATTGCTCAGCTGAAGTGGCAATGGGCAGGACACATAGCGAGAAGAATTGATTCATTCCAGAACCTTTCCACCCCAACGGCCAAGGTTCTGGAATGGCGACCGCGCACCGGACGACGCTCAGTGGGTAGGCCCCCGACAAGGTGGACCGACGATCTGGTGAAGGTCGCGGGAAACCACTGGATGCGGGCAGCGCAGGACCGAGCGTCGTGGAGATCCTTAGGGGAGGCCTATACCCAGCAGTGGGTGTCGTGCGGCTGATATGATGAATAGCGGCGATCTCTTCGGTGAAATAATAGACTTATTTATACACTGTGACTATAAGTTTAAATCGTAGAATGCGTGCATGTAGAAATTAAAAAAACCGGCCAAGTGCGTGTCGGGCCACGCGCAGTAGGGTTCCGTAGGTACATTATATACCATACCATCATTTTTCGTCTGAAAAAATAACTTTGTTTTTCACAGTGTTTGTATGAATGACAAAGTTATATTTGCGGTTTTGGAAAATGTACTATATCTCAAAAACTAATTACTGTATCTCGTTCAAACCAATTTTCGTTGAAAGTATTTATTAGGATCTATAGCATATATTTTTTTTAGATTTTTCACCCTCTTACTTTAAAAGTTAAAGGGGGGGGGACACACATTTTAGCACTTTGGCGGCAGATATCTTTCAAACGGTTGACTTTGAAAAAAAATAGTCTGAAGAACCTCAATGTCATTTTTAAAGACCTATCTATAGACACCCCACTTGTATTGGTTTGATGAAAAAAAATATTTTCAGTTTCAGTTCCATGTATGGGGAGCCCCCCCTTAATCTTTTATTTTATTTATTTTTGTGTAAAAATCGTAAAGCGGTTCACAGAATACACCTACTTACCAAGTTTCAACTATGTAGTCTTAATACTTTTGGAATAAAGTGGCTGTGACATACGGACGGACAGACAGACAGACAGACAGACAGACAGACAGACAGACAGACAGACAGACAGACAGACAGACAGACAGACAGACAGACATGACGAATCTATAAGGGTTCCGTTTTTTGCCATTTTGGCTACGGAACCCTAAAAAAGGCCACTGGCGCGAAATCTTTAGAACTTTTCTTAATTACAAACTGATTAAATTGTGTGACTGTATAGTAATAGGAAAGAAATAATTTTAATCCTTTGCCGCTAATTTCAATATATCAAAATTGCACAAAGTTAATATTCAAGTTTTCACTTCTGCCGGCACTCCCGGAGTGCCAACCGATTTTTTTCTCTCTCTTACGCAATCGCAGGCCGAATGCGCCATCAAGCTTCCCAATATTTGTAAAGACACACGTCTCCCTTTGTTATTAAAATAAAAAGAAATAATATTTTACCCTGTAGGTAAAGTCTACTTTAATGTTCCCGTAAGGCACTAGTAATATTACAACTAAGCTCTTTGTAAGACGTTCTTTTTGTCATAGCCTCACTTTAATATTTGAAATTTAATTTTGCGAGATGAAAAAGCTACGTAGCACTGTTGAAAGTATGTTTTAGCAAAATATTGTCTATCTCACTAGCTGTTGTTGTTTAGTATAATTATCAGAATCCTAAATACATTTTAAATGTTTTTTCACATATTGATGCATTATTTTTATATCTTTGTTTAGGTGTCTTTCTAAATTTTATATAAGAGATTTAAAAACCATTTGTTTATCATTTTAGCTTTTCTGTAACCAAAGTTGTTCTGTCTTTTATTGTGTTATTGCCCCTTAGAGCCAGCTTCCGGAAGCCTGCGTTGCTCTAATGTTGCCCTGTAAAACTGTCCGGCATTTATGAGACCGGCGTCAATGAGACGTGAGTTTTGATTCTTGTACTAAGGTATATGTACTATCACGGTACTATAGAATTTATATTATTATCTATATATGTGAGAGAAAATAAAAGAAAAGGATGGCAATGTGAGATATTTATTAATTTATTTCAATATCGTGGTTATGACTAGGTTACCGAATAAGTTATTGATTCTAAATTTATCACATGTCTTAGATTTATTAGCTTTAACATTACATTAAATATTGTAATTTTATAACACAATTATTACTGTCATAAAAGGAAGTAATACTTAACTACATTACCAGATAGTTCAGAGCACCGATCCGACAGAGTGCCGTGTCCGACAGTTGAACAACGTCTGAGCTATCGACACCTGCGCAAGCCGTTTTTATACACGTGCGCAAACAAGCTCGGTGGCGTGATGTGGCGTGAGGGCGCAGTGGGGAGGCGCACGTGCACACAGTTGTTTTACGAGTCGTTTAGTGACTTTTATTTATAAATTACATTGAATAAACTAATTATTTGTAACAATTATATTAATTGTAATAAAAATCTACTATTTGCATTGTTTTTTTATTTATTTACTAAGAAAAGACGTGCATTCTCCCACACGGCCATTCTGACGAGCAGCCACTTGGCTCACGAACAAAACAATTTACACTTTATTTTTCACAAATCACGAATCATTAAAATCTTTATTCGAAACTACATTATGTTTAGTAACTATATTTCCAATTTGTGGAATAGCAATAAAGCACCAAATTGAATTAAACTTCCAGTATAGGAAATGTAACGTTTCGTCAACGGATGAATAATTAAATTCACTGCCTTAATTTATCAGTCTACTCGCTTCAAGTAATATCTTCATTTCTATAAATATTCTATTATTGCATTATTTTTATTGAATTTATTGGATTAAAATTGTTTTAACTACTGAATCTACCACCAGTTCGTAAAATAGGCCTCTCGAGAAAGAACTGGCGAAAGAAAACTCTGAGAGGTTATGCCGACCTCCAATGACAATGTTAAATAGATCAAATCAAACAATATTATGTAAGATTTTTTTTCAAACATAAATAAAAATATAGTTGATTAACTCTCAATTAACAAACATGGATATTTGTTATCTGAAAAGTAAATCATTATTATTGAATCACACAACATCATCATCATCAAATCGCCAAATTACATGACTATAACGCTAAATAATATAGCAACTAATCATGGTCAAATTACATGACCGTAAAGAAATAACATAGCAACTAACTATGGTCAAATCACATGACCGTGAAGCTAAATCACCTAGCAACTAACTATGGTCAAATCACATGACCGTAAAGCTAAATCACATAGCAACTGATTATGGTCAAATCACATGACCGTTAAGCTAAATCACATAGCTTCTAATTATGGTCAAATCACATGACCGTTAAGCTAAATCACATAGCTTCTAATTATGGTCAAATCACATGACCCAATTCACTTTTATCACAGTGAAACCTTCAATGGGAGATAACCCTTTTTTATATATAAAAAAAACAACATAACAATAATCTCCATTGGTAAACAAAACAAAAATTTTTAAAAACCTTAAATGTATAGTAAGGACTTATTACAAATTACTCGTATTTATAATAAGAATCTTTGTAATCGTAGACGTTACATTGTACTGGTGCAGACCAGTGTCCGAGACACGCAAACGCCTACAATTCAGGATCATCAGAGCCCCAGGTATACGTCATCTGGATAATCATGGACATCAATCAGCAGACACTGTAACAATTGAACATCTTAGGAGTCTTATAAAAAACAAACTTTTATTTTTCAAATAGTGTGTGTAGGGGTGTGTTGTTGTATGTGAGTAAGTGCATGTGTCGTGTAGGTATTATAATATAAAATAGTAACATAGAGCTTTGGTCATACTACCACGAGAGCATGGATAACTTTCGATCCAATATTTTATATTGTTCAGATGTAATTGCCTCGGTAAAAATAAGCCATGAGGGCATGGCAACTAGAAAATATTATTTATTTATTACTTAGTAGTACCTAGGTAAAAAGCCATTATAATGTTTATATGGCACGGCATTTACCAGAATCTTGCGGCTTCGATAAAAATCGCCTCAGTGGCACGGCCAACTGGTAATATTCTTTATTGCTCAGTATACAGTGAACATCTGGCCAGGAGTCAGTGTATAAAGAGAAATAAGATAACCAGATTAAGGAGATCAGTCTGTTTCCAACGATCTTGTCACCTCGCCTTCTATTACAGGGGAGTGACCTAAAATTATCACGAACCACAGTTCGCAACACATCCGACACATCCGATTATTATTATACGTTATAGTTTATTCATAAAAATAAATATCATAGTGGTCTTTGAAGAGTGACGAAACATCAATATACTCAAAAACACTACTGTCACGAATGGGCATCATTCTCAAAATATTACAATATCTAAAACTCGTAGAAGTAAGTGAAGACTAATTTTGAGTAATTCGCAAACTAAAACATCCAACAACCCTCATCTGATTGTAACCTGCATCTTTGTGTCAAATACTGACAAAACGGGTTCAGAAAAAGATATTCAAGAATACCATTACCAATTTCATTTTATATGAATATGAAACACCTTTTTGTACAGCATAAAAACAACTAGTATTAATTTTAATTTTATTTTGTTTACGAAAAACTTAAACATCAACGTTAAACTTAAATTATTCACGAAATCTTTAAGTATCAACATCACTTAGAAAATCATACTCCCTTTTCTTTTTAGAATCAATCACCAGCTATTTGGTGAGATCTGCTGCCACAATAGTACAGTAAAGTACAATTGCACAGTAAAATTACAGTAAAGCACAATAAAATATTAAAATCTTAATAATTTACTACTATGTATAATGAGAAGTGATTATGAATGTTGAGTTTTTTTTTTCACTTTAGTCTACCCACATTCTAAATCCACACCAGAGATAAAATTGTGTATATTGTTTACGATATGCTTGTACTAAATTCAGTGAATGAATCGAATTTCTTTTCAAAACTTATGTCTGCATCATAATATTCATAATTTAAATTAACTTTCTTTTGAATATTGAAAATAAATATAGGAAGACTGTTGTTACAAGTTCTACTGTATATTGTATGTACACAGTTTACTGCAATAATTCTTTATTCTTTCTATTGAAAAATATCCCTATTAAAATAGTTTCTATCCACGAGGGATTAAAATAAAATGCAGTGCAGTAAATAAGGCATCAAACAACAATGAACTATAATAAATTCTTTAAAAGATCTAGTAAAATCTAGGGTTTGTAAGTGATCCTACCCTTGTTTGGATCTATTTAAGCACAGGATAATGCACCACAGCAGTCCCGATAAGAATAATTGCTGCACAAGAAGAGAACCTTTATTTCCAAAGACCAAAAGAGTTCCTGTTTTGCCAAGGAAAACTATTTCAATTAAAAGTGCCTATAAAAAGATTTTTCTTACTTAATCTACATAATGTTTAAGGCACAATTGACATCTGCAATAACTGCATGCACAAAAATTGTTTGAATGTTCAATCTATAGGTAACAACAACGTCAAGTTATCTCTGTTGTAAATGAATAATAAATATCAGTTGGTTATTTGTCAGATGTTTAATTTATTTTATTATAGGTTCTGTACACACGATTTCAACCAGAAAATAAAGATTTATTCCCACTAGTTCTACTGGACAGTTCTACCAATGAAGTAATAAGACTTTTTCTCATTAGTGCTATGATTTGATACGAAGAATAAAATTGTAAACTGTAAAGGGCACAGCTTGATTCACATTAAAATATCTCTCAGCATATAAAATCATCTTTGAAACTTAAATAATTCACTGACGTTACAGTTTGGCTTTAGCACTTACTGTGTTACATTTTCAATTTACAATGCTACTAGGTTGTGATGTCACAATATGTACATAATATCATAAAATTGTCCTTTCACTGATCAAAAAGGAAGGGAAAGGTCTCATTGGCTTATTTACTATATTTTAAGACCAAATTCAAGTTGAGCATTTTTTCTACGAAAAGCTAAAATTCTTTCTTATATCAGTAATGTTATGATTAATGCTACGTTTTGAATCTCACTATTAAATACCATACTTCGAATATCAGCCAGCAGATATTTCATATAAGTAAGTAGTCACAGCTGTATAATCACGGCCACTTGGTGGTACACTCGCACACTCGTGCAAGGCACATGGAAAATTATATATTCTAGTCTATACAATTCACACCAATCAATTAGTCCCAGTTCCAAGCTATGCAAAGCTTGTACTGTGGTTACTAAATAACGGGTAAAAATATAGAAGAATTTAAAAATCTGTGACTAACTACGCATCAAAAAATTATGTATACCAGGATTCGAACCCAGAATCTTTGTATAAATCAACCTCCACGAAAGTACACTTATTTTACGAAACATATAGCACTCTTTGCGCAGCATTTGCATCATCATTTTCTACGCCAAATTCTACTTGATTTTTTTATAATATCACAAGGAACGTCATTCTTTTTGACTTTGAAAATTATAGTTGTGAATTAACCATACATACATAAACTCGCGCCTGTTTCCCATGGGGGTAGGCAGAGACTATGGATCGCCACCTGCTACGATCCTTGCACACTTGGATTGACCAAATGATAATAATTTAGTAAAATCTACGGGTATCTTACAAAAATGTAAAATCTATGGGTACTTATCAGTAATTCGTCGATCAAACGGTAACTGTCGCACTTTTTCATGCTTCATTCCACTGTTCAGATATTTGAAACCACCCAGGATTGATGACTCAGATCCACAATTGGTTACGCGACTTGATCTTCAACACAAAGTCGCCAACGTGGCGGATTCTACAGCAAGCATTTTGATATTCCTGAAACATAAAAATTCGAAGGCAGAGTATATGTAATCCAACTAGGTTAGATCTCACTTCTGATGTGAGAGAAAATAAAAGAAAAGGATGGCAATGTGAGATATTTATTAATTTATTTCAATATCGTGGTTATGACTAGGTTACCGAATAAGTTATTGATTCTAAATTTATCACATGTCTTAGATTTATTAGCTTTAACATTACATTAAATATTGTAATTTTATAACACAATTATTACTGTCATAAAAGGAAGTAATACTTAACTACATTACCAGATAGTTCAGAGCACCGATCCGACAGAGTGCCGTGTCCGACAGTTGAACAACGTCTGAGCTATCGACACCTGCGCAAGCCGTTTTTATACACGTGCGCAAACAAGCTCGGTGGCGTGATGTGGCGTGAGGGCGCAGTGGGGAGGCGCACGTGCACACAGTTGTTTTACGAGTCGTTTAGTGACTTTTATTTATAAATTACATTGAATAAACTAATTAATTGTAACAATTATATTAATTGTAATAAAAATCTACTATTTGCATTGTTTTTTATTTATTTACTAAGAAAAGACGTGCATTCTCCCACATATAAAACTATAGAATAGAATAGAAAACTACAGGGTGTCCCAAAAATTGTCAATCAAAATGAAGCCTTCTTTCAGTAAAATTTCCTGCCTTCAATATTACTTCAATAGTACTTTCCCTCCATGTAGTAGAGTTTTGGGACAGCCTGTATATATTAGTTTTTCAATATTATACTATGGTACTACACAGTACGTACTAGAGCAGATTTGTGGTCCAATTATATTTGCTCCATTTTTGGTGAGCAAACATTTTCTTCTAGACGCGTAGGTTGTACCTTTACTTCAGTGTATCCGAGTCTAATTTCCGTACAACATCAACAAAATTTCTCTTCACTACCTAAGTATGAAAAAATATGATACCGAATCAACTTTCGGATCTTCAGCAAACAATAATTTGAATAAGACACGATGGTCCGATAATTGCGTCCTCGTGACTGCAAGCAAACACGCGGGGCGCGATATATCGCAATTAAACAATGAGCGCCGGGTCAAGCGCGTGGTCGGACCTAACTGTAAAGTATACTGTGTTAGTTATACTGTGTCTTGTGTTGTGTATACGCTGTTTTAGCGAACACTCGAAACAAAGATTGTAAAAGTATGAAACTAGAGTCCGCACGTGACTTTCGCCGCGTAAAACTCAACTTCCCACGATAATTTTGGTAATAAAACCTCCATAGAATAGTATCAATTTCCACTGGTGAGGAATTTTCGTAAAGGGAAAATCAATTTCGGCTATTCAAACAATCAAACTTTTAACTTGTTTTGACACGTCAGTTTATGCCACCAAGTAACATCTAAGCACATCGATTGTTGATATCCATCAACAGCACTCGATGTGCTTCGATGTTACTTAGCAGTTAAGTAGCATCTTACTTAGTTAGATAGCACCAGAAATATAGCAGATAAATAAATTCCTTACTTATATACAAATAAATAAATTACTTACTTACATAAAAACAATCACATTAGGCGGATGATGTTCGTGACACTATTAACTCACGAATCAGTTTCAATATCAAGTAAATTGAACGATAATAGCGTCCGATTATCGACATTATTTTTATGTAATAGGTCTGCAGACTGTAGGTATAGGTACTGAATTCTCACTGTCCGATGAAATAACCTAGTGAAATGGTTGCATTTCTTCATAAATAATAAAAGTAAAGTGAACAATATAGTAATATTTTAATGACGAAAGTCATTATCGCATAAATATCTGAAAATAGATTACCAAGAAACTAAAACAAAATATTGTAAATCTATAAGTAGAGCATTAATTGCAACACCTTTTTAAATCCTAATGCAAGCATAACACCGAAAATTGTTCGGTATTTAGGGCGGATGCACACCTGTTCAAATACTAATTAAAAATGTTTAACTGATACATTTAGCGTGCGCACGACGCCGTGTCGCGTGATGGCGAAGGTAGGAATTTCTGAAGCATATGCTACTTGCTACCTAAGGGGATTGCGTGTAGAAATATAGTGACTAAAGTATGCCATTTGGCCGTAGTTTTAAATTTTATCGCTATATAAAGTCTGCTGTCTTTATATTTTATAGAGTTGAGCAATCTGTTACTGTTTTTACTTTCATGTAGGTCATGCAGCATTGGCATGAAATACTGCACGCAACTGAAACATTAAAAAAATATTCTGAACAGAGGCGGATACATTATAAAGAAACAAAATAGGGCCAATATTGAACCCTGGAGTACACTGAAATGTGAGGAAAAGAGTTTCATACATGCCAATGCTAAAAAGCTGTTGAAATATTGAATAGAACCTACAAACAGTCAGCATTACCATTATTTCTATATTCCGTCAGGATTTTTCAACAGCGTAATCATAACGTGAAAATAGTTTGAGTAGAGATTTTCAGCGCATAATATTCATATCTTCAAAATCAAAGTTTTTCTTCGCCTGCTCAAAAACTAACCCTAAAGATCTCTCAATACACAACATGAACTAAAAGTAAATACCAACTGGGTCGAAAATACCCAGCTGTCATCAAATGTTCCGTCCTCCCCGAGGACCTGTTGTTTGTTCTGTATCTCATTAAGGAAGAATCGGCAGACCATAAAAAATAAATCGGCAGAACTCCCCTTCTAACAGTTTGATTGTTGAACTCTCGATTTGGGATAGTGAAGAATAAGGATTTGGTAAATGGGATTATTCGGAATGATTCGATTTAGCAATGCTTTTTTTGCACAACGGGATAGTAGTGCTTGGCTTTCACGTCACCTGATGTTAAGTGACGATAAGGCCGAAGCTGGAAGCACACTACACCCGGAATCCTCATCACTGAGGACCTGGCTATCTTACCTCTAACATGCCGGAACAAAACAATTTTTGAATTGTTGTTATGGCGTCAGACTTAGGTAAAATGGTGGTAGCTAGCCAGGTGGACTTGAAATAAGCCCTACCACCAACCAAACTGAGTGCAAATTGGGAGTACAATAGTACAAACCATCCCCCCCTGGGAATCGAACCAGAGACCCCTGCGTCTTACAAGGGTGGGCGAACCACTAGACCACAGAGGTAATTCGGCGGTGCCATATTGAGCCACAGGGCTTCGCATTTTCCAGGAATTTTTCATCTGCCGCCGCTCAGAACCATCATTTGCTAGATTGAGAGTACCGCTCGGCAATAGTTTAAAATACAGAGCGATCTAAATTTAGGTATGGAAAACGTTTTCTGAAGAGAGTTTTCGATAATGTTATAAAGTTTTAAAACTTTGTGTTTCTGCTTGTATAAAACCAACAAAAAAGCTCTGTGGTTATATTATTATTTTAGTAAAAGAGCATTGTCAAACTCAATTTACACAGTTGAAAACATTTATTTTATAATGTACACAATATCATCAGTATATACTTTTATTGATTTTCGATGAAGTGGTCCTTAAACCACACGCACGCGAATTAAGTAGGTACTTACTAAGTTAGTATTTTTCTTTATAAAAAAATCATTTCAGGCCGAACCACAAAATTCGTAATATAGCAGGACAACCACAGAATATTACATATCTGCGAATACCAATTTCGGATGAATTATGATAGAAACATTCGGAATCCTATTTTTATAATAACATATCGATTTCGGAAACGAAAACAGGCATTTAGAAATCGTAACACAATCTATCAATAAAATTAACCCCTCCGTACAACCGAATTCATAGGCGATAAAAGACGACCTCTGGCGGTTGTCGCGATAAATCAGCGCAAATCCCGCGCTGCGAATCTGTCCGGATTCGTATAAACGACCCTTAATAAAGATTAACAGCGGGGGTGAACTTACCCTTAATAGTTTTCGGTTCGAAGACAAAACGTCGTAAATGTAAAATTTTTGTACTAACTTCGGACGTTTCGTTTTTGTATGATTAGAATTTGTGAGTGTAAAATTAGACTTTTAACTTTTCGAAGGTATGGGAACATGTGTTTCGTCACATCGACAAGATTATTTCGGTTACGGCAATAATTTTGGCTGTTAACTGTTGTAAACTGTTGGGGTGTGATCCATTGACAAATTAGATCTATCGTTACTCGTGTCGTTAATATCTGGGCATTATCGTTAGGACTGACCCTTGGTCATTACATCAGCTTGTGAGTAATTTAGACAAATTAAAGTAAGTAACGTTTTGATAAGAACAAAGTGTTACTGACATTTTCCTGGACCTACAAGTATTAAAACCGGCCAAGTGTGAGTCGGACTCACGCACAAAGGGCTCCGTACCAAAAAACGACAAAAAATCACGTTTGTTGTATGGGAGCCCCACTTAAATATTTACTTTATTCTGTTTTATTGGTTGTTACAGCGGCCTCAGAAATACATCATCCGTGAAAATTTCAACTGTCTAGCTATCACGGTTCATGAAATACAACCTGGAGACAGACATACAGACAGACGGACAGTGGAGTCTTACTAATAGGGTCCCGTTTACCCTTTGGGTACGGAACCCCAAAAATGATGCAAGACAATAACAACTGAATTTTAATAATAAGTAATATAGGATACGTTGCATAAGACACAATATCCACCTCAATATTATGCGGTAGGTCAGTAGCCTTAATTAATGCCTGCAAAGGTTTGATTTTTGATTTTGATTTGATTTTGACTCTGCCTACTGCCTTATGTATGGTAAAATTAATTTAATATACAACTTTGTTCAACCTGAAAACTGTTCTAAATATTAGTGAAAGAAATAAGAATACAGAATGAAATAAATTGTACTAGTTACAAACTTATCCTAATTATTATTTTAGTATAGATTTCAAGAAAATTATTATTTATTTGAACAGACATCTTATAAGCGAGTCGTCCAAAGCGCTTAAAAGATTAATTAATTAAACAAAGTAACTTTTCTACTAAATAAACAAAATTAGCTATCAGTCATAATAAATTTTAAATGTCAAATATTTAAAACATTATTGATACACTATTAAATATGTATGAGAAGCAAAGCTATGAATAGTAAACAATAACTAATAAATAATAGCACTTTCCTATTTTGTTTTTAATAATCGGTTCTCTTTATAACAGAAGAGCATTTAATCATCACAATTCCAAAGTTTATTTGTTAACACCCAGCTGCGTACCTTATATCCCAAAACACCTCCGAATACGCCTACCCATTTTCCATCCCTAACGCTGTGCAAAAGATAAAGCGGCCGATTGCAACGGGTATTTACGTCCCTAGGGCGGCCCCGCCCGCCTAATCATTTATGTATCGCCCTCACTAAAAACGGGTTAATTTCAGCAATAAAACAACCCCCCAAATTAAATGCCGCCCTGCACCGCTCTAATTACAAATCTTGACAAATATAAGGACGTTTCTTTTTTTGTTTGATGTCGCCGTGTAATTAGAATTTTAGATTAAATATTTGCTGCTGTTTTTTCTTTAGATGAGATATTAATGTTCATAATTTGGGCTAAGAAGACTTTTAATGAGATTTGTTTGATGTTAATTTGGTTTTTGCTTAGTTCATGACTGGCTTATCTTTCTTTACATGCTTTAGTAGTTACTTTTATGATCATGAGGTTTGTGAAGAAAATGAAGAACTGTTTATAGTTCCCCACATACATCCTACTAATATTATAAATGTGAGTTTGTGGGTTTGGATGTTTAGATGTTTGGATGTTTGTTCCTCAATCACGCAAAAACTACTGAACGGATTTGGTTGAAATTTGGCACACAGATAGAAGATAGCCTGGATTAAAACATAAAATACTTTTTATCCCGATATTCTTACAAAGTCAAAGTCAAAGTCAAATAAGCTTTATTCAAATAAACTTAATTATTAAGTACTTTTGAATCGTCTATATTTTACGGAAACGGGAACCACGCTGGTGAAACCGCGGGCGGCCGCTAGTAAACAATAAACCTACATAAGGATTTTACCAACCTTCTCTTTTTCGCCATTATTATTATACAGGGTTATTTGTATAACACCGACAACTTCGCAGGAGTAGATTGCTAACATCATAAGCAACAACATTTTTTCTACGACTTTTCCGAAAACAGACAAAAAACAATTGACTTTTGATACAAAACTCGATCAGCTGTTCGGACATTTGTATAGTCAAATATTTATGTCTGTTTTCTGAAAAGTCGTAGAACAAATGTTGTTGATTATGATGCTAGTAATCTACTCCTGCGAGGTTGTTGGTGTTTAACAAATAACCATGTATAATAATGTCACTTCAAAGTTTTCAAAATAACGGTAGAAAAATATTAATCTAGGGAAAGTTCGGAGGCGGGGCGGGGGGACAATCTTTCGTATTAATCCCCATACACCAAATCCTCATTTTTCACTATCACAAATCAAGAATTCAATAATCAAATTATGACAGAGAAGGAAAGTTGTGCCAATTTCTTATGGTCTTCTTCTTTTTATTCTATCGTTAAAGTCTGCATATTTTTGCAGTCTCTCCAGTCTTCCTGCTTGTACCCAACAAGTTCGTCAACCCTTATCTGCCCACATGGTCCCACCGTCCCATCAGCTCCAAGACGGCGGCGTGCGACGCGGCGATAGCGCGCCCGTGCCTGCCCCCGCCCGGGACGGATTACTCCCCCAAACTTGCAACAATACTTACAAGTCTGTCTCTGAGATAATTGCCCTGGGTAACTTTGAATTATAACAGTCTTAGGGACATCTTTATGTATGTCTTAAATAAGTTTGTTGATTTATTTCAATGACCAGCAGTGACTCGGGTTTTGGTTTGAGTAAGAAGTGGAACTCTGTATGTTTATTTACGATGTAAAGTGTTTGAAAAGTTCATAAATACTCGAAAAGTAAAAAAAATAATTCGACATTCACTTTGATTTGGCATGAAATTAAGGAATAAATAAAATAGGAATGCCAATGGTGTCATACTTACTTCAGTAATGTTGATAATGTCTCTACCTACTTAAGGCTATTCGTATATTTGTACTGTGCAAATTCGACGGGACCCAAATCTACTAACATTTAACTCAAAATAAAGCCAAATTTGAGTCAAAATACAATTGATTAAATGACACATTTCATTAGAGATACATTACATTGTTTCCTAAATCATAGCTAATGCATCAGAATCGAACGATTCAGCAGCTTGAATCACTTTGAAGCTGTTGATCTTGGACCCAATTCAACTAATTTAAAAATATACATTGAGATTTACTTTAATGCAGATAGGTACATAGTGTGAAAATTCACACCCGTTGTGAAGAATATCTGTGACGTGAAGAGGTTTTGGCAAGCGGCGACAATGCGGCGAGCGGTACCCACGGCACGCACGCGGCACGCGGCGATCGGCGGGTTATGTATTTTTTTACGTACAGGCTGTATTTTTTTTATTTTAGCTGTAAAGGTAGTGTGGTCAGTAGGTTTAATGGAATATTATTTTTGTTTTAAAATTTTTTTATTGTTCGTTACCTATGTTTTTGGAAGATATTCTTTGGTACCTGACTTTTGAACTATTATTCGAACATCTCGTAATTTTCGATTTGACAAAAAATGATCACAAAAATATTGGTAAACTTTCACATTAATTGTATTTAAAGTTCGTTGCTCTATCACTAAAAAAAAAAGTATATTTTTATTAAAATGAAAGAGGGAATGAAAATGTTTCATTACTTTCACACATGCAAATAATGTTGTCATGTTGTCCCATCTAATCTTCCAATAACCCAAAACTTTCTATAACACCCTGTATGTTTAGTATAGCAAACATATTCGTTTTAATATCGTAGCTGATTGCGTGCGCGAGCGCCGGCGTCGTCGGCACGCGCCACTTCGAGGGCGCACAGTAATGAGTTGCTCATTTCTATGCACTGTCAATCAGCATATTGCAGTATAGACAAAGGTAAACAATATTTAAAGAAAAATCACAAAAAAATATTTTCTTTGCACCACAAAGCAGGAAGATTAACTGGTTTATATGTTAGGGCTAATACCCGAAGTACGGCTAAAGCTAGTTTTAGCCGGCTAAAACTAGATGTAGATGATGCGTGGGTTATAAAGAAAGTTATTTCTGTTGTCTGTTAAAAAAATAACCTCGAAATTTATATTTAAATTTCTAACCTATATTCGGGACCTACAGGGGTAAAGCAGATCGGTTCACCTAGTTTTAGCCAACAGCTATCGGCTACACTTCGGGTATTAGCCGTAACATATACATCACGGATAAAGTAATACCTACGTATGACAGAAAATGCGTATTTTCTTTATTTTATGATTCTGATTTATGAATATTTAAGATGAATAATTAAGTTCTAAAATCATTTGTTACGTATGTACTAAATCAGTTGCTCAATTTCTGTATTTATTTTTGTGAATTTCAAAAAGTAGTAATACAGTCCTTCAAAATGGTTTAAAAAAGTGGTTTCAAATAATCTTGCATTTACTACATAATCATGCTCCCTAAAACCCGTAACAAACTATAGTAAAGTGTCCGTCACCGCCCGGACCCCTGTTTGCCGGCGCCGGAGAAAACGGCCGGTCCAGTCCGTCCGGCTGATTGATACGAGCCGCAACAATGCCTGTTTGCTTTCAATTACACACCCCTACTTCTCCTATATTGAATACGATCAGGACATTGATATAAAGTATGTGGAATAGCCCCCCTACCCAAATGGCCATTCTACTAAAATTAACGCTAGTAGAATAATTTTACGCCGGCTATTGACGCGTGACATTTCACGAAAACCGAGTTTCACCTGAGCCGAAAGTTTCGACCAATATTTGTCCGAAATCGAAACTGTGGCTGAGACTAGTTTATTTGGCCGAAACTGGCCGAAACCGAAACTTCGATCGGTCACTAATAGGAATGACAAGCTATTGTCATTCCATTCTACTAGCGTTAGTTTTAGTAGAATAGCCATTTGAATGAGCCCTCTGTTCTGGTTTTTGCTCAATTTTTAGTACTCTTAGCATATTTTTATGATTTTTTTACTATACTTAACTGTAAAAAAATTCACTGCGAAAATTGGTGAAAAATATAAAAAGATTAAAAATCATGATGCTATTATTGAACTCTACAGTGGCATTTAAGATAGTATTTTTTTTTATTAAGAAATAATGTTGTGCAATAAACGAAAAATTTTGGCTATCCCTCGGGAACAATACTTTATTTCGGGATGAAAGGTACCCTATGTTCTTCTCTGTACCCCTGACAACGTGTATGCAAAATTTCATAATGATTGGTTCAGTAGTTAAGACGTGAAGGCGGAACAAACAAACAAACGGACTTTCGCATTTATAATATTGGTAAGGATGACTCTATCAAAGTGTTTGCCACATCCAGTCGTGATTCACAACTCTACTCTAAAAGTACATTCTAAATAATGAAATACTTACATTGTACATGTATGTGCCATTGTTTGTACGATATAAATTATGAATATAAAATTATTAAAATAAAAGATAATAATTTAATTACGTAAAATACTGTGTTGTGAAAATAAAAAAACAATAAACCGCAATAAAATACATCGTAAATGATATGTACATAGCTACCTACTTCCGATTTTATGATATAAATAATGAATATAATACTATCGAAATAAATACAGATTTTCCTAAAAAGTCTAAAGGCTAGTTTACATTATCTTAGTCTTTAGTAGAGTGCTTTAGGAGAGTGCTTTAGTGGAAACATGTAAACGGTCGTCTTATGACTAAAGAGAGTAACGTTCTAGTAGCCTTTCTACTCGCTTTCCAGTAGCACCCCCTGCGCGCCCGCTCACCCCCCGCGCGATATTTTACTCGCACTCGCACTGGAAGCATGTAAATCGACATTTTAGTAGCGTCTTTAGTAGAGTGCATTTGCCGGTGAACGCGTGACGTGTAATTGAATTAAATAATAGGTATTAGGTATGGCGAAAATGACACTCTACTGGAAGCGTGTAAACGGTCACTGGAAAGGCACCAAAACTACTAAAGCACTCGCATTCGAATCTACTCGCACGCTACTAAGCACTGTACTAAATACTAAGATAATGTAAACCAGCCTTTACTCAAAAGGCTAGAAAATATAGAAAACGAGTATCCCGACAATCAAGTTAACTTGTACGTATGCTATTTGATTTATTATTACGAGTGACGTCGACATCGACGAGACGGTTATATTATATTAATATAAATAGTATGTTAATACTGATGCTATATATGTCATATATAGGTTTTATAGGTCTTCTAGCCTGTGTCTTAAATGATAGTAATATGTAAAAGTAGTAATAGGTATATCACTGGGCAATTTAGTCTAAAGTGGAAGTCATTTCCTCCTCTAACTATCATGTGGTGTAAAAATGTGTACCTACGTCATAGGTGAAAACCTTTGGAACTATTTAAGTTAGGGAAAGCTTCATTATGATTAGCTTTTTCGGTCTTATCTTTTTTATGCTTTGGACAGATTTATCCTACTTTAGTGCTAAGTTGCTTATTACCACTATTACTTAAAATATAGAGATGCATTTTCATAGCAACGTATTTGTACTGGTTTTGTGATAGATATATTATTTTCCAAAGAAGTTATCTAAAGAATGAAAGCATTACTTTAGTTTTAGGAAGCAACATTTTTGATTTAGTGCCCTATAGCATAGTGTAAAAATGAGTACTAGCCTATAGAGAGAAAAATATCATATATTATCACGTATTTGTAAACGAAGACAATCATCTGTTTAATTAGAATTTCAAAGCTTGTCAGAGGTATTTTTCATAAGCGTTTCAGCTGTAACAAATACGCCTCATATTATTTTTTCACTTATTGTAAAATTGAAAAAAAAAGTTTTTAATCCCAGAGAAAATATAATGTAAAAAAATGCTCAAATCGGTACACTTTAATATGTTTTTTACTAGTATTCGAAGATTCTAAAGTATTTATTTATTTTTTATAGGAATAATGAGGAATTTGTCTAATGTATTGCGTGTTTTGTATATCCATAATATATATTTAATAGTTTAATAGGAATTTTCAAAGTTCGCCTTTTTAACGGCTCGCGCAGAGATCTTTCCATCATTCGTATTGAAAATTTGAAAATGGAACGTGATCCGAATTATAGCCTAATACTTGACTCTGGACTTGTCCGTGGGTAATATTGCGTTGAAAAAAATTTAAGCTTAGCTTAGCTTAAAAAAATGTAAAAAACCGGCCAAGTGCGTGTCGGGCCACGCGCCATAGGGTTCCGTAGTTATCTTATACCATACCATATTTAATACCACCTATTATTTTTCGTCTGCAAAAATAACTTTGTTTTTCACAGTGTTGGTATGAATGACGGTTATATTTGCGGTTTTGGAAAATGTGCTATATCTCAAAAAAATATTACTATATGTCGTTCAAACCAATTGAAAGTGTTTATTAAGATCTACAGCATATATTTTTTTTTGATTTTTCACTCTCTTATTTCAAAAGTTAAAGGGGGGGGGGGGACACACATTTTACCACTTTGGTGGTGTATATCTTTCAAACGGTTGACTTTGAGAAAAAGTTGTCTTTAAAACCTCAATGTCATTTTTAAAGACCTATCTATAAATACCCAACACGTGTTTGTTTGAAGAAAAAATTTTTTTTCAGTCCATGTATGGGGAGCCCCCCTTAATCTTTTATTTTTCTTATTTTTGTATTAAATTCGTTAAGCGGTTAACAGAATACTATCTACCTACCAAGTTTCAACTGTGTAGTCTTAATACTTTCGGAATAAAGTGGCTGTGACATACGGACAGACAGACAGACAGACAGACATGACGAATCTATAAGGGTTCCGTTTTTTGCCATTTAGGCTACGGAACCCTAAAAATTAGCTAGTACTACGTACCATTACCGTGGTGCACCTGCCGTTACGAAAATCCTTCAATCTTCAAAGCCTTCTACCAAATATTTTAAATAGACAGAAATTAAATAATTTGTTTAGTGTTTAAATAACAATAATATGCGGTAACGTGTTATGTTCAACGAAGGCATGAATTAATGAAATTCTAGAAGTTATAACGACTAATGACCATTTCAATAAAACTCAAAAATCTCATAAACGTCTATACAAAACTCGGCCCGGAACTAAAATACGTGCCAATATTAGCTGAATTTGTAATACTCCACGAAATAATTTCAAAGGCGCCGTTTGCACAGTGTTTTAATTAAAATAATTTAAAATATAATCGCTTTAAAACTGAGAGTTGCTAACAAGGGGAGTTCTGAGTTTCAAGACAGAAAATAATAAAATATTAATAAAGCCCGTACTGGAAAAGTTTCATCGGTGCCAAATATTTGTGTTTCAAATAAGCTCGTCGCGGATCGTGATACCGGGTACGGAACCCGTTTATAGTCCTTTGTGTTACTACTTCGGTATTAGAGGATGGTTTTGACGTGTAGTGCTATAACCCTAGTTTAGAGAAGATACTTTTGAGCGATCGCATTGATTATGAACGCGTAAATACAAAATGGAATAATAGCCTTTTAGGTGAAGCAACTGAAGTAATTTATTTTTGAAGTGAAAACTTCTTTAGCGGCGTTGTGCGCTTTTTCGTTGAAGTAGACGTCATGTAAACACTTGTGTCACCAGCAATGCGCTAATTTTGAAAATGGAACTAATAGCAGCGATCTCTTCGGTGAAATCCTTAGCGCTATCGCACACGGGCAACTTTCGTCTCCGCAACTTTTTTGTCTCTCACGTGATTTGTATGAAAAGTTGCAGACGACCGTGACGCTTCGTGTGCGCTCTTCCATATAAACCCGTGGACTTGATGTGAGAGACAAAACAGTTGCTGGGAGACTAAGTTGCCTGTGTGCGATAGCGCTTAGATTATTTATATATCATAGACTTATTTATACTCTGTGACTATAAGTTTAAATCGTAGAATGCGTGCATGTAGAAATTAAAAAGGCCACTGGCGCGAAATCTTTAGAACTTTTCTTAATTACAAACTGATTGAATTATGTGACTGTATAGTAATAGGTTAGAACTAATTTTAATCCTTTGCCGCTAATTTCAAAATATCAAAAATGCACAAAGTTAATATTCAAGTTTTTACTTCTGCCGGCACTCCCGGAGTGCCAACCGATTTTTTATGCCGTTATTTCAGCGATAACTGATGGCTTATGTTAAATAATCGCCATACTAACCTAACCTAACCACCCGAATTAGTAAATTATCACCAAATCACTAGGCGGTTTAGGATTTGGTGATCATTTACTAATTTTGGTGAACAAAATGTTTTTTGGTATGTTTAAGTATTAATTTTCGAATGTTTTTCAGTTAAAAACTAAGAGGTTTGGATTGCTCTCAAAATTAGTGCGAATGGGCACGTGGAGAAGTGGTAAGTAAGTTAAAATGATACATGACTTTATAGCTATTTTGTATTTCTGTCAGTGGAAGAAGAAAATTAACAATGATCACTGGACTGCTGATTTTAGGGTTAGATTCGTGCAACTAATTACGATAACAAAAAACCTAGTTTAAACATAGTTTACTAGGTACCTGAAAATCTATTTTTTGGTGCCTTTTTTATTAAATTTATTTTTATTTTATTTATGTTTTGAATCTAGATTATTATATTAATAAAAGAATAATAAGATTTATACCTTCAATAAGATTATGATGTATCTGCTTTTAAGCTTAGTATTGATTGTCATGTCACTGAAAAAAATCAATCATTCATTCAATCAATTTCGGAGTTTTTTACGTGGTTAAATGATATCGCAACAAGTTCAGCGTGAGCAGCATTTTCTTTTTTAAACATAGCACGATTGTAACAAATTAAAAACAAAAAATAAACACTCAAGATCAGCTATTTCTGGAAGTTCCGTTTAAGTGTAACTGAGACGGTTTGCGTAGTCGATTAAAAACGTTGTTTTGTTTGTTTGGCGCGAAACAACGACGGTGTTGCCAGCGCGAATATTGCAAATATTTACCACCGCCCTTCCGTTTATCATAAAAATCTAAAACAAGCTGAAATTCTTAGACAAACTATAAATTGCAATGTTACTAAATTGTGTAAATGAAATATGTGACATTTGAAGACGAATACAATAAACAAATGTAATTAACTATGAATTAAAATATTTAGATGATGATTTAGAAGATAGTGATTAAAATAGGTTTTTTTTTTAAATTTGAAGTAAAATGTTTTTTTCAAACTTTTCAAACTGTTTTTAAGCGACATTACAGAATACATAATAAATAGTGCGTCAAATACTTTTTATTTTTTAAACAATTCTCCATAACCTTCTCTCAGAGAATTACAATTTCAATATTAGGAAACTACTATAAAAGTCTTTGAAACTCAAACTCTTCTGAAAATTACGTTGGTCGATTTAAATATTCAAAGTTTAAACCTATTACAAGTTCTCTACTCAAACTAGCCATTGCGGAGCTTAAAGTTTTTGTGAATTTTACACAAGTTGCCAGATTAACGATGCCGTTACAGGTTCCCAAGTTTTCACTTGTTTAATTAATTAAAGTATTCTCAAGAAAATTTGCCACAGGCGTCTTATGAAAATGTTGAAATTCTGACAAAATTTGCACCAACATTTTTGACGTACTTAATCTCTTTTCGAAAGGTCTGAGAATATGCAACGTTTTGCAAAAAATATTGTGTTTTAAGGTGTAAAAGAAAGTAAAACTTATAATGTCAGATTAAGGTAGAAAATCAGGCGGGAAATATTGGCGGGAACAGTTAATTCACGCGCCAATTTTGAGAGCACTCGATGTTGCCAGCAAATGACATGGCGAAGACGTCGAGTGATTCTGCCCAGGGTTTGTGGAACGCTCGCCTTTGTATCTGTATGTTTTTATAGGATTTTGTTTCTGACACCTATTCTTCACTAAGAGGACCGTATTGTTGTCAGATTTACGCGCATTATCCAGAAATAAACAAATATTATTTTATAAACCACAAAATATTGTTCAATGGATTTATTCATATTTTTACTTCAATTGTACCTATCTTAATCTGTTTGATTAAGAGATATTTCATTGAACGCTATACCTAACTATAAGGGAAAATATGATTTTGACTTAAGGGACACTTAGAATCGCGCAATAATTCAGTCCACGTTGTATGTACTTATGTAAAATTCAATGTATATAGGGAAGGTACCTATGTTATTACACCTTCAGGGTACGGTTTCGTACAGTGGTGATAACGGCTGTAATCCTCCTATAAATCACGTGCTTGCAAATTTATGAGCCCACTGAGCACACACGCGCGTGAATTATCGTGTGATAACGCAAGCCCTTAACACCTACGACGATTTATCCCGCGCTCATTTAATACACTGTTCTTTTAAACGCCAGTGTCCTTGGTCATTAAAAAAGAAAAAGTCAAACGCCCGGATTCCAATTTCAAATCCTTTTGTGTCCACACGTGGCGGGGTTGTCATACCGAAAAAAAATCTTTTTAATATTCTCGATACCCGCTACTCTGAGACATGTGTTATTATTATTATTCTGTGCTTCATTCACCTTTCTTTGTGCTAACAAAGAGCCGTCCACGGAACTATGGCTCGGGCATAATACGGGACATTATGTCTGTAACATAAAGGAACCGAGAAATGTTGGAAGAAAAATGTTACGCGTTTATTCAATGTGTATTTCGGATGTAAAACAAACTGACATCGAATGTAAATACTATTGTTGAGTGTTGTCAGTCGAAAAATAACATTCATAATAGACGTTTAATGGCCCTTTTGATGAATAGAGCATGTCGTGGACAAATATTTCCGTGTTGCGTGTTAGGTTTAATTACAATATGATTATTGTTTAATAATAATAATAATAATAAATTGTTTATTGCCAATAAAGTTTACACAGCTTATATAATTAAACTAACCCCCACACTAGGCTAGGCCTGTCCTATGGGGGAAATATACGATTTACACAGTATGATTTTGAAGCCAAAGACAAACTTTGAACAATTAAACTAAGTTAATTTTAAAAACAAGAAATTTGGGAAAGACAAAAGTTAATTTAATGGTGTAGTTGTGTGCGTGCGTGCGTGCGTGTGTGTGTGTGTGTGTGTGTGTGTGTGTGTGTGTGTGTGTGTGTGTGTGTGTGTGTGTGGGTACGCGTGCAAAAGCTAGTGCAACCTTTTGATTTGATTATTAATATTACTTCAAAAGTCATACTTCGTACAAGTTTTTACTATGAATGAATACAATGCAAATTGTCTCATGCATACTTGTTTTATTACGCATCAACACTGAGTAAAAACGGAAAAAAAATCACATACCGTACCTATATTTCTACGTTGGCAAATTAATTTACGACTGAACTCACTGAAGGTTTTCAGGAACGATTTAGTTTTTTTTATCAATAGGTATGATATGAACTTCACTATATAGTATAAAACAAAGTCGCTTCCCGCTGTCTGTCCCTATGTATGCTTAGATCTTTAAAACTACGCAACGGATTTTGATGCGGTTTTTTTAATAGATAGAGTGATTCAAGAGGAAGGTCTATATGTATAATACATGGTGTCAAATTTTTCACTACACCGAAGCGAAGCGAGGTCGGGTCGCTAGTGCAAAATAAAAAAAATAAAAGCAAATGTTTCTTTTTTAAGTAGAATTCTTCTTCGTCGGCGTCCTAATTACGTATTTAATAGGTGTCCGTATTCAACAAGCACTGTCTGTCCGTTTCGCCACGGTGGCACAAACTGTCACGGTCTTCAGTCGGAACTTACGGATTTAAAAAACAACACTTATTAAATCTACACCTTAATGAGTCAATGTTAGAACACTGTTTGCTATGGAGAGGCGCCTATTTTGGAACACAAAGAGGTTTCGTTACGTAATAGGCACCCTGCGCGTGAGTGGAAAGCGTTATCTTGTTTCTTTTACGTTTATGCTGAAACAAGGTGCTTGATTCTATCATGACGTATGTACGACACGAGAGCAAATGTGCTGTCGTAACTTAATGAAGTTAAATAGTTGAACTGCGAATACATACAGCTTTTATTATGTAGGGCATAAAGACGGTCTTTAGGTCAACATGTTACTTACATTTGAAGTATTGACGACGATAATACCGTCATCTGCACCATCGTGGACTCACGTCATAGAAAAGAGTCCAACTTTATTCTTGAGGACGATGGATGGCCTCACCACTATTCAGAAATTTTTATGTGCACGCGCATCGCCTACCGCGATGTCACTAAGTTTAAACTCAGTGACGTCACGAGGTTTGTGACGTCGCTGCGTGCTCGCAATTTAAACTATAGGAGTGGTAAGTCACCCGTGTCCTACAGAACATGTTTTCATTCGAAAAACCACACTGAGTCACATCTGGACCAAGGCGAAATTGATCCGCGAACTGAGGTTGTGACTAATTATTTCTTTTTGGTCATTCGCCATGCTTCTTTCAGACTTTGTTTTGTTGGTTGTTCTTCAATAGAACATGCTAATAATGTTTAGCAAAACTTCTGTTTGTATAAATCTGGAAAAGCCTGTTTCGAAGACAACAGATGGTTAGTGCAACAGTTTGTCTCCAATGATTGTTAGACTACTTATATGTTTGTTAAATTAAGTATGCGCAGGATTCGAATTAATGAATCAATTATATTAAATACCATTGCCTGTCAGGGTTCATGTGCCTTGACTGAAAGTAAACAAATCATTTTTACTTAGGTATTTAATTGCTTTCAAATATCCGACTTCTGTTTTAACGTTTTTGCCAATTTCATGAGTATAATTAAGAATCTTGTAATGAAACTGATCTGATAGATACAGAATTCTTTTGATGGAAAGAAAATCAATAACACCTACTTCAACTTGAATTTTCTTTTTCATTCCTTTATGCAACTATCTTTTAGGTCAATCGACACAAATGTCTGACTATAGGATGGTCGTCTATCTAATTTGAGATAAAAAAAATGATTTAACTATATCTTAAAAAATGAAATGGGGATTTCAGACCACGTAAATGAACAACTTTTACTACGGGGCCAACCACGAAATCGCGAAAAAATAATCAGCTGTTCCATATATTATAGTCGAGTCGATGTTGTACTTTTCTATGGAACAGCTGATTTTTTTCGCGATTTCGTGGTTGGCCCCGTAGTAAAAGTTTTTCATTTACGTGGTCTGAAAACTCCATTTCATTTTTAGATATAGTTAAAAATTAACCGTGTATATGACTACTAGCGGCCGCCCGCGGTTTCACCCGCGTGGTTCCCGTTCCCGTGGGGATAAAAAGTATTCTATGTTTTAATTTAGGCTATCTGCTATCTGTGTGCCAAATTTCAACCAAATCCGTTTAGTAGTTTTTGCGTGATTGAGGAACAAACATCCAAACCCACAAACTTTCACATTTATAATATTATTAGTAGGAAGTAGGATGTAGATTCACCAGTGTGATTTTTTTTATTCTTTGCTTATATTATATATATACTTATATCAAATCTCTCAAAGTATATGCAGCTATTTGATCGCGAACAATCTAAAACTTATTGAGAAATGGCATATCAAACTATCACTTGACTATGAAAAAAGACACTTCATTACTGATTTCACACATTTCATCGCTTACCAACAACATTTCTTTTCAATAGACAACTAACAGGCGTAACACAAATACAAGTGCACAAAGTTCAATACAAATAATTTCATACAAAAACATTAAAATACACGAAAAGTACCTGTTCACAGGCCATACGGAACCTAAACTTCCTGTACCGACAAAGAGTTTCCCGAATTCGACACGCCCAAATCAAAATATATTATCGGGTATAAATTCCGTAACAAAAACTGGCAACATCGGATTTGAAAAAAGAATTCGCACAATCAATCAAGCGATAAGCCAATAAACCTCAACGATGCTCTTTTGAATTGAGAATTCGATTTTTGAATTGGCGTTCGGTATTGTTGCGATGCATGGCCGGCGGCGGCGCGCGAATCTGGCTTGTCAAATTGCACAATACGAGGGCAACCGGAAGCGAACCCGGTGTCTCAGTGAATGCGGCATTTGGTGGCATCAGGAACTATTGAGGTGACGTGGAAGCGTTACTGTCCTGTATGGTCCGCAAAAAAGTACTTTACTGACTTGCAAAATATAATATAACACGTCAAATAAAAAAAACCATGCCATGCCATAAAGCTACATCAGCAAAAACTTAGAGTCAAAAGTTTTAAGAATATAAAATTATAGATTTTTATGACGAAAAAAAAGATACAAGTTGTCACCAGTGTGTCTTAATCAACAATATTTAATTTCTTATTAATTAATCGATGATCAGTGTAAATCATAATTCTACCCAAACTATTTGTGTAACCGTACACTACCTATGCAGAAAAAATATTGTCTAACAATACAACGCCCCCTTTTGTAAAGGAGCTGGCATTATAACATCGCGCCTTTGCCTTGTAAAAAAATGTCGGGGTTGCAAGAGCTATAAAATTAAATATACCATAAAAGGAAGTAATAATGAAATATGTATTACATGGGTATAATGTTGTTAGCCCCCGTTTGGTAAAGAATGGGCCTTTTGATAGTTCGTTTGACTTGTCTCTATTGTAAGGGATTGTCCGTGAAATCGTAAGAGATGATGGATTTATTGGGATATCAGTGTTGCAACACTAAAAGGTTAGAAGTTTTACTAATTGCAGGGGATGGAGCAATTTGTTAATCGATTATGGAAACAATTTATTAGAAGTAGTTTGGTAATGCGTGAGAAATTTTATCGCTATATTCCAGTACATCTAGACTATGTATGGTAATAACAGTCTACAAATCTTTAAAAAATCCTTACCAAAAACATTGAATGACTCATCATGCTATGTGTAGATTGTAATGTTATGAAGAAGATTACCTAATACTTTCACTTATCGACATAACTTGATAAAATTATTGTCATGATCAATAAGATAATTATGATAGTTTTTACATACAAGGTGTAAGGAGAATTCTTCCGAAAAAAGGCAGGTGGTAGTAGAGTTGCTAAAACTGAACAATCTTCTCCAAGGAACATAGGCCGAAAAATGTTTTTAGGGTTCCGTACCCAAAGGGTAAAAACGGGACCCTATTACTAAGACTCCGCTGTCCGTCTGTCTGTCTGTCTGTCTGTCACCAGACTGTATCTCATGAACCGTGATAGCTAGAAATTTGAAATTTTCACAGATGATGTATTTCTGTTGCCGCTATAACAACAAATACTGAAAACAGAATTAAATTAATATATAAGGGGGGCTCCCATACAACAAACGTGATTTTTTGCCGTTTTTTGCTCGATATTAATAACGACAACAGGTAGACAGTTGAAATTTTCACAGATGATGTATTTTTGTTGCTGCTATAACAACAAATACTAAAAATTAATATTTAAGGGGGGCTCCCCTACAACAAACGTAATTTTTTTGCCGTTTTTTGGTAGGGAACCCTTCGTGCGCGAGTCCGACTCGCACTTGGCCGGTTTTTTATCGCTTTTCCATAGTCGGTGGGTTAGTAGCTGACTAATAAATTTTGTATGGGAGTATGAACTTATTTTTTGTTTTACGACCTTCGATCAAGAATACCCTAGCTAGATGTTCGGTCAGAGTCCCAAAACTGGCACCTCAAATACCGTCCCACTTGCAAACTGGGCGCTTATTTTGCACAAAGTCAGTGATAAAAGATGTGTTTTTGTACAAAATAAGCTTATTTTGTACAAAATAAGTGATGTTAAATGTGAGTTTGTACAAAATAAGAGATGAAATGTAGAAAATAAGGCAAGTTTGTAAGTGGGACGATTTTTGCGTATCTACTGTTTTAGTTGGTAAAGCGTTATCTAGGATATTCTTGATCGAAGTTTTCGATCTGTTTCTTTGAGAAAGTTGTTCAGTTTTAGCAATTCTTCCATCTGTCTTATTTGATTTTTTTCTGGAACTTTCCTTCTTCACCCTGTGAGGCTATGTTTTTTTTAAAATTCATGTTTCGGTTTTTTTATTATGGTGAAACATCTTAGGTACCTACTCATAGACCACCAAGAAGATGCACATACTTATTAGGTAATTCATCAACTTTCTCCGTCCACTAATTGGAATTTCCTTTACAAAAACGCGCGTTACAATACGAATCGAAATTCAATAAACTTTCAACCCAATGACGTAAGCATAAAGGGCTTAATTAGAAACTTCCATTAGTTTAAGATCCAACGGCGAAGTAAAGCCGGTTTGCACTAATCAGTGTTAATCAAATATTGTCCTCTTTTAAAACTAGCTTTTTGTCGGATAATAATTTGAGATGCGTGCGACTTTGATTTTAGGCGGTCAAAGTAGTCAAATCGTCAGTCATCAAGTCAGTTTGTCAAATACTACAGAAAAAGAGAATTAGAACTACAAAGGTCGTTGGGCATATTTAACCTGCTTGATGAAAGTTCGCGTACAGAAACCAAAACAGTTTTAAATTGAAGAATTCAATCCCAATATTCAAAATATGTATTATTTATGTATGAACCGACCGGCAGAAAAAGTTATTTTACAGTATGTGTGCGAGTATATGTATAATATTATTAAACTTTTGTGAATAAAACAGAAGTTTTTACTTTCAGCGTTGTGCAAATGTGTGGTACAAGCATAATAAACGTTTACATTGTCTTTATTTATTTGTTTTATTTTATTTATTATTGAAATGCTATGATATAATGATCAATAATGAAACATGGTCTGCAAGAATGCGACCCATATCACTGAGTACATTTATCTACATATCTAGCCCTATTTCGTTTTTGTATGCCATAGGTCAAACGTTCGAAGAAAATGCCCAATAACCTTTCAATTCCACACAACTTAGGAGTATTTTTTGTGAATTACTGAAGAATATTATTAGGTGTCTGGTTTTAAATTTCTTGAGTTTAAAGGGATTTTAAAAGACGATTTATAGATGGCAGAAAAAATTAAGTTAGCACGTCCAGAATGTTCATAAACTATTGAGAAAATTATTAATAAATAAAAAATTTACACCTGATAATAATGTCGTAACACAGACTACGTAAATGTACAAATGAAACGTGCTGCCCAGAATCTGATGAAATAACTAAAACTAAATTGTATATAGTAGATACGTATCATATTCCACTTTTAAATTTTCAAAACAAATGATCAAAACAACTCCGCGCGAGCCGTAATGAGGGCGAACTTTGTAAATAAATTACTATTACATTATTAAATAGATAGATAGATATACAAAACACATAATACATTAGACAAATACCTCATTATTCCTAAAAAATTACAAAATACTTTAAAATCTTTCTTTATACTTATACCAGTAAAAAAACATGTCAAAGTGTACCGATTTGAGTATTTTTAAAATTTTATTATCTCAGTGATTAAAATCATTTTTTTTATTTTCTTTCTATAATGCATTCCTTGACAATACAAACAATAAGTAGAAAAATAAATATGGGTCATATTCTTATTTGTTACAGCTGAAACTTTTGTGAAAAATACCTCTGACAAGCAAATTTAAAATTCCACTTAACAGATTGTCTTCGTTTTAAAATACCTGATAATTCATTATGTTTTTCTCTCTATACAGCACTAATTTAAGAATTTTGCTTCCTAAAACTAAAGAAAAACGCTTATTTCTTTGAAATGCGGATTTACAGTCTTAAGCATTGGAAAACTTAATAATTCTATAATGCAGTCCAATATAGATCAAGAGAAAATCAAAAACAACCAATTTTCCTTTGCAAATTGAGATTGCTTTTTCACGTCCCGATGACAACCCTATAAACGAGTCATACCTACTGATATTCTTCTGCAAAGCAAACAGGAAAACATCAGTCTTTGTGACGGCCTGACTGACACTAATTTATGAACAATTAGATTCCTTGCAAAGAATTTAATGTCAGGACAAATAAAACAAACAGACAGCCTTATCAGGAGATAAGTAGTTCTCGGAAAATTCCATTTTGCGCTCATTTCCTACTAATGACTGCGACACCTAAGTTCTTAGTGGTTATTACAAAAATACTGTCTTTATTGTGTAATGTTTATCTTGGGATATTTTTACACATGCCATTTCACAACTCATGAGGTTAGTCAGATAAATAATAAAAACAAATGACGTCAACAGAATAATATTTTAAATCAGTGGATTTAAAATATTATTCCATTTTTCCACAATTTTTGGTGTATAAATTAGTCTTGAACTTATAAACTGTTACTTTTAATAGTTCCATCGAAACAAATGGAATAAAATAAAACAGTGGAAATTGAAAGAGACAAGAAAGTAAATAAATACGTAAATATATTTATTTTCTTGTCTTTATGTGTAATTATTTGACTGTCCAAAATTTTATAGCCATGTTATTATAATTCTGTTTGATACGGTTTCTTTTCTTTTTTATACCGTATCTCAGTTGTCAGTCGCTTGTTAGTTAGCCAGTTGTCGGTCATGTCTTTGGTCAGCGGTTTTGGAAAGACATTTTCAATACATGCTCGTGAGTGTTATTACATCACTTTTAGGGCCATAAACCGAGCTATATATAACACACGCAGTGCGTAATAATATTATACACTAGTGCGTCAGAATTATCCTTACAAAGTTAAATTAGTACCTTACTGCAAGTTCTATGCGAGTAAAGAAAGCATTACCAATTTGACCGGGTAATCCAGTTATTTTTTTAGTAACAACAAAGAGGTTTTATGCCGCTGAAAATTCATATATATTTTTGGAATAAATAAATGTGGACGTCCTTAATTCAGTCAAATAAATATTTATTATTATCAAATTATTCATACCCCTTGCCTGCGGCCTACGGCTCGGGCTGCAACTAATCTATTCTGTGCTGCAACCCTGCACAGCGTCGTGTACAATGAGTTGTCTCATAATTTAGTATTGGTTGTCAATTGTGACATTATGCCACATGCGACTTAAGTCACACGTCACACAAACGAATGGTTCAAAAAAAATTATTAAAAACACGACTACCCTGCCAAAAACGAACTAAAAAGTTGAATAACAAGTGTCAGTGCAGTCGGGGTACCGTTTTGTGGAACAATTTTTAATCATAGAGGTTCCCCGACTGCAATGACACTTGTTATTCAACTTTTTAGTTCGTTTTTGGCAGGGCAGTCGTGTGTTTAATATTTTTTAAATTTATTATTTTTATTTCACACATTTTAGTGACAAATTATATAGCTTTTAAATGTGCTCTTTAGGGCCTTTTATTTGATGCCCATATTGTAATAATTGAAGATTTTTTTTCACATTTCAAAGTGGCGTAGTACAGTCGCCATATTGACTTTTCTTAAAAAAATTATCGCCAGTGTCACTCGGAATGATGTAAGGATTCTAACGATACCCCGTACATTTAAATCTGTTAAGCCATTTAGAAGTTATGGTGGAATAAAGAAACTCACGTACCCACAAACATACATGAACCCTGAACACATATACACTCCTTTTTGGGCAGTCGTCTAAAATAGGGCCCATATATTTTTTACACGACTGCCCAAAGCAAAAAGAGTGTGAAAGGAAAAATTAAAAAAGGACTGCCTTGCTAAAAACAAACTAAAAAGTTAAATAACAAGTGTCATTGCAGTCGGGGGACCTCTTCGATTAAATTTTTTTCCACAAAACGGTCCCCCGACTGCAATGACACTTGTTATTTAACTTTTTAGTTTGTTTTTAGCAGGGCAGTCGTGTTTTTAAATTTTCAAAATTTATTTATTCTTTTCATCAGTGTAAACAGAATCTTTCTTACACTCATAGGGTAAGTGCCTATTTCTAAGGTTTATAATCTTTAACTTAGACGTGCTAAGACAGTAAATGTTCCACTAAGTCACTAGCCTCAAATCTTGTGATATAAACGTTTATTGCCACAATTTACGTCATAGCTCCTGTTAGTCACAAAAACAATAATTACAAAAAGATAAAAAAAAATTAAACAATCAAAGCGATTTAAACGAATCAAATATTTGATATTTGCTTCGATAAACGAGCAATGTTTGTAAGAACAATAATTTCTAAGACTTGGTAAATTCATTTAGAACGTACTTGAATTGAGGAGATAAATAGTATCAATATAATATGATTGAGAGTAACAAATATGTACAATTGTACATATTGTTGTGTACATAGTGTTTGGAGCCGACTTGTTTGTTTTTGCATAGCCTAGCAAATGTTTGTGTCACTTCACAGGATTGCGGTAAATGGTTTGTTCAATTTTTGTTACGTTTTTCTCTTTGCAATCAAAATGTTTATGTCCTTTAAGTATTATTTTCCTTTATAGTGCAGTATTTAGTGGCATCAACCTTGCAGATCGTCAACAAAGGAAGCCGCTTGGCACAGGCGTACTTTGTGGTCATCTGAGCTGATTTAGCCCTGTACCCACGTGGTACCACCATGGTGGTAGCCAGGGGTGGGGGAGAGAGGTGCCTTCTACCACGCTGCACTTTCACATCCATATCTCCATAAGTTTAGCAAATAGGTCGTGTTTGGTATCGTTTTCATATAATTCAAGGACGAGGAATTCATTTCTGGAACAAATTTTACACTCGTTCTTATAAAAAATAAAAGTTCTGCGCAAAAACAGAAAAATAAGAAAACAAAAATCTTACAAAATCTATGCCTACAAATAAACCACGAAATTGTGCTTTATAAAAAAAATATGATTAAACAGCCCTGTTTATATAAAATATATAAACATCAACTTTCTCATACAAATTATATTTTATAAATGTGTCAAAAAAACATTTGCGACGCGCGGCGGTATTTGGACGCAGTATATTTGAATAGGATTGATCACTTATTGTTTAATAATGACACAAATTGGTCGTGTTTGGTATCGTTTCCATATAATTCAAGGACGGAAAATTCATTTCTGAAACAACATTTTTACTCGTTCATAGAAAAAAATTAAGTTCAGTGCAAAAAAAAAAAGAAAAATAAGAAAAAAACTTACAAAATCTATGCCTACAATTAAACCACGAGATTATGCTTTATAAAAAAAAATATGTTTAAGCAGCCTTATTTATCTTAAATGTAAGGTCCTTCTTAAATAGTGCACATAATTTTAAGGGGTCAATGTACTCATGCATCAAACAACTTTTACTATGGTACCAACATTGAAATCGCGAAAACAAAATCAGCTGTTCCATACATTTTGATCTATTCGGTTTTAAATGTTATATGGAACAGCTGATTTTTTTTTCGCGATTTCAATGTTGGTACTATAGTAAAAGTTATCTGTATGTATGAGTACATTGACCCCTTAAAATTTTGCCCACTATTTAAGAAGGACCTTATACATATAAATACACAGCAGTATACAGTTGTAGTAATATTTCTTAAAAAAAAATTATACCTATTTATAACAAACTTTATTGGCAGTTTCCGCTATATCCACATCTGTGCACATAGTTCGGTGCACTTTATTTATCTTTTTAAACAATTGCACCTTCCTGCGAATTTTTGCTTACACTTACTTACACCTTATTTACTCCATGCAAGCTGTGGCTGCTGGCGATAGGGCGGTCCACATAGGCTCCCATAAGCCATTATTTTTAGCCCAACTCCAGTCTGTAGAACATGGCAGGTTTTGGATTGGTTTTAAAAGTTGTCCCCATACATTCCTCCCTGATAAATCGCTCGCAAAATTTGGTTGCACAGATTGTCTCTGGTTAGTGGAGATTTTCCAGCTGCCTGTCCTTTTTCGTGAATAGCACTTTTCTGCATTGATTAATATCAAGGAGATGCATTCCAACATTTGCAACAATAACTTAAATCACAAAAATCAATCACCAGTAACTTACTTATCATACAAAGCAATGACAATTGTTTCTAATACTTATTGGCAAAGCCTGTTTCACATTTCCTTCTTTAAAGTATTTAAATCCTTCCGTTGCTATTGGATAAGCGCCCCAAGCTTTGAAAGCGCTTTTTCCCTTTTACCAGCAAAAGACCGTAATAAGCAGAAGTATTGCCACTGTTCCACTCCTTTTCCGGGTGTGGATACCGTATCGACTTTTGCTGGTAAAGGGAAAAAAGCGCTTTTGAAGTTTGGGGCGCTTATCCGATTGCAACGGAGGTATTTAAATACGCTAAAGAAGGAAATGTGGAGCAGGCTTTGCCAATAAGTTTATAAAAAAATATTATTGCTTTGTATGACAAGTAAGTTACGTGGACATTGGCTTTTGTGATTTAAGTTATTGTTGGAAATGTTGGAACGCATCTCCTTGATATTAATCAATGCAGAAAAGTGGTATTCACGAAAAAGGACAGGCAGCTGGAGAATCTCCACCAACCAGAGACCTGCTGTGCAACCAAATTTTGCGAGCGATTTATCAGGGAGGAATGTTTGGGATCAACTTTTAAAACCAATCCAAAACCTGCCATTGCCTGCAGATTGGGGTCGGGCCAATAATAATAGCTTATGGGAGCCTATGTGAACCACCCTTCTACCAGCAGCCACAGCTTGCATGGATTAAATAAGGTGTAAGTGTAAGCAAAAATGCGTAGGAAGGTGCAATTGCTTAAAAAGAAAAATAAAGTGCACCGAACTATGTGGATGCAACGGAAACTGCCAGTAAAATTTGTTATAACTAAACTAAGTAAATAAAATAATTATAACATTAACTCTCTTTAAAAGTAAAATTATTGGCCAACCAATACTAATCCGTGTCATTATTAAACAATAACTGATAAATCCAAATCAAAAAATACTTCACCAAAATACCGCCGCGCGTCGCAACTGAATTTTTTGACACATTTATAAATATAATTTTTTTAGAAAAGTTTTATGTGTATATATTTAAGATAAATAAGGCTGCTTAAACATTTTTTTTATAAAGCATAATCTCGTGTTTAGTTGTAGGCTTAGATTTTGTAAGTTTTTTTCTTATTTTTCTTTTTTTGCACTGAATATTTTTTTTCTATGAACGAGTAAAAATGTTGTAGTAGAAATGAATTTCCCGTCCTTGAATTATACGGAAACGATACCAAACACGACCAATTTGTGTCATTATTAAACAATAAGTGATAAATCCTATCCAAATATACTGCGCCCAAATACCGCCGCGCGACGCAAATGTTTTTTTTTGACACATTTATAAATATAATTTGTATAAGAAAGTTGATGTTTATATATTTTATATAAACAGGGCTGTTTAATCATATTTTTTTTTATAAAGCACAATCTCGTGGTTTATTTGTAGGCATAGATTTTGTAAGATTTTTGTTTTCTTATTTTTCTGTTTTTGCGCAGAACTTTTATTTTTTATATGAACGAGTGTAAAAGTTGTTCCAGAAATGAATTCCTGGTCCTTGAATTATATGAAAACGATACCAAACACGACCTATTTGCTAAACTTATGGAGATATGGATGTGAAAGTGCAGCGTGGTAGAAGGCACCTCTCCCCCCCACCCCTGGCTACCACCATGGTGGTACCACGTGGGTACAGGGCTAAATCAGCTCAGATGACCACAAAGTACGCCTGTGCCAAGCGGCTTCCTTTGTTGACGATTTGCAAGGTCCCCATACAAATGATGCCACTAAATACTGCACTATTATTACATTGTATGTATGTGTGGTGTATGACGTGGCAACTGCATACCTATAGGTTTTTTAAACCTGCGCCGATTTTGATAGTAGGTATCATTGGTAATTAAATTATTTTAGGCTGCTTTTAAAACATTTTGTCGTAATATTTTTCAGAGATGTTTACTTAAATACCGTTTAAAATAAAAAACCAACGAGATGGGGATGAGTAATCTTTACATTATTACATGTAACGCTATGTAGGTTGAAGTAAGTGCAACTAGCAAGATAACTCAATTAACTTTATGCACATAAGTTAACTTAGTTTTTTAGGGTTCCGTACCCAATGGGTAAAAACGGGACCCTATTACTAAGACTCCGCTGTCCGTCTGTCTGTCTGTCTGTCTGTCACCAGGCTGTATCTCATGAACCATGATAGCTAGAAAGTTTAAATTTTCACAGATGATGTATTTCTGTTGCCGCTCTAACAACAAATACTAAAAACAGAATAAAATAAATATTTAAGGGGGCTCCCATACAACAAACGTGATTTTTTTGCCGTTTTTTGCTCGACATTAATAACGACAACAGGTAGACAGTTGAAATTTTCACAGATGATGTATTTTTGTTGCCGCTCTAACAACAAATACTAAAAACAGAATAAAATTAATATTTAAGGGGGCTTCCATACAACAAACGTAATTTTTTTGCTGTTTTTTGGTACGGAACCTTTCGTGCGCGAGTCCGACTCGCACTTGGCCGGTTTTTTTTAATTATGCTTAAAAAATTAAAATTACCATGCGGTAAGTATGAAAAAGCTGAAAGTCGTCAATGCTTTCAATCAGAGCTCACTCGTATTACGACGTTAAGAGCCCGTACACATTTTTCCGCTGACTGCCGCTCTCTCGCTCGCACATTTCATGTTTTCTCAGGAGTTCTTAAATCTGAGTGCATGATTGAAAAATAGGTCTCCGCCACTTTTCGAAATATAAGATTACAAACATTTTAAAATATATTTCCAATTTGTTGCTAAAATACAAAAATTTGTCGTTTCTAACAGTTATTTAAACTGGGAAAAACGATAACTTATTGTACTTCAGCATCTCGAAACTGAAAAATATGTTGAAATGTCCATAATTGCGAAAAGTGGCCGAGACACATTCATTATACATTCATTCAAATCCTGAGAAAACATGAAATGTGCGAGCAAGAGAGCGGCAGTCAGCGGAAAAATGAGTACGGATCTTAACGTGATACGAGTGAGCTCTGATTGAAAGCATTGACGACTTCCAGCTTTTTCATACTTACAGTATGGTAATTTTAAATTTTTAAGCATAATTAAAAAAAAAACTTATGTTCATAAAGTTAATTGAGCAAGCGTGAGAGTGGCAGTCAGCGGCAAAATGTGTACGGACTCTTAAAGACTTTTCATGTTACCACAATACGAGATATTTCCCTAACTTTTGGTAATACATACTTCTTTCAGCAGTGCCGTTGTTTTTGTGTCTTATCTCATCTTCATTGTAAAAACTATTTTTTACTTAAAAAAATATATAATGTTTTTCGCAATTCAATATTTACTTATCCACTTAAAAATGCGTAAACACTGGTCAGCCCTTTAAACGACATTCAGAATCCACATTCGTTTGGTTCTGATTCTGATGCAGTAGTGATGATGTAACGTAAAACAATGCAGTCGTGAATTGTATCGCTAAATTATTAGACTGTGAAACGTGACATTCAGTTGTTTTTCGACTGCAAGCAATACGGAGCTTTAAATAAATTATTTTTGTAGAGTTTGTACTTTTTTTGAAGCACGACGGGTTAATGCTTGGCCTTTACCTCACCAAATGTTAAGTAACGATAAGGCCGAAGGTGGAAGCGCACTACACCCGGAATCCTCATCACTGAGGAACTGGATATCTTACCTCTTACTGCCGGAACACAACATTTTTTTAAATTGTTGTTATGGTCAGACTTAGGTAAGGTGGTGGTAGCTAGCCAGGCGGACTTGAAGTAAGCCCTACCACCAACCAAACCGAGTACAAATTGTACCCCCTCTGGGAATCGAGCCCGGGACCCCTGCGTCTTACACGGGTGGGCAAACTACTAAACCACAAAGGCAGTTGTTCTCAATCATAAGAGAGATGTGAATCCAAAATAACATAGTTTCAACCACCACAACAAAAGACACGTAAAACCCACGGACACTCCTACAATTATTACAATTTACTCGCAGCCAACAAATATCCATGCAGAATTAACACATAATGTTGTATGTGATTTTCCACTAGACATGGACAAGATGGCGGACGCTAACGACAACTGCAAACATAATTATTGAAAGTCGCACGTCCGGACATGTTTGATCTCACTTATTGACCAACGATTACGGTTTTAAAAAACACGTTTGTCTAAATAGTTTGAAGAAAAAATTTAGATATTTAGTTTCCGCTCGAATTAGATAATTATCTTGAAAGTTACTTATCTCCACCTGACTGAAACAAAACTAAACTTTTTTTAGAAAGGTCCGTTAACTAGATAACTCTCTGCGTGTAGGCTTGTCATACCAGAGAGCACTGTTGCAGCGACGAATTCTACATAACTTTAGAGAATGCCGTACGATCTTTTAAAATGCAATATTTATGTTAATTTTCGATGCATCAATCGATGCATAGTATGTCATGTAGCCATTACTGATTCAGTAGGCACAATTCCACAGATCAACCGGAGTTGGTTTATACCCGCCGACAGCGCTGTCGTAGCGACGAATTCGACGCTGCCAACTTCAGCAGGCTTTTAAGTAGGTACATCCGTGACACTATTATAAACTCACGAATAAGGTTCCATATCAAGTAAATTAAACGATGAATTGCGTCTGATTATCGCGATTCTTTTTATGTAAGTATGTCTTTTACATATACCTAGGCCTGCAGAGACAGTATAGCTGGTTAAGGTCGCGGTAAACCGAGGGCAGACCCCCGACAAGGTGGACCGACGATCAGTCAGTACCCTTAGATTATTTATTCTGTGCCCTTAGCACGAACAGCTATCGAGAAAAAAAACGCACGCAAAAGTACTCGATAAAGAATTGTCTATGGGAAGTTTTATTTCGCTTTACGACAATAGATGGTGCTGTCCAAATTTCCCATACAAAATTACTCTATCGAATGTTTTTATGTTATATTTTTCGATAGTTGTTCGTACTAAAGGTACTGGTAAAGGTTGCGGGAAGCCACTGAATGCGGGCAGCGCAGGACCGATCGTCGTGGAGATCCTTGGGGGAGGATACTTATACCCACCAGTGGATGTTGATATGTTGATGCAACTGCTGCATGCTGGCTGCACAGGACCGATACAAATACCAATGGTCACAGTAGTGTAGTGTTAAACAGTCCAATTGGTTCGCACCAAGCCTCTGGTCGGTTCGTTCGCGATTAATTACCGCTTTATTAGCCGCATCGCTGAGTAAACACGCGTTAGCCGCGTTGCACGCCCGCCAATTGGTTGCTCAAATAATGTGCGCCTTTAAGACGGTGCTGCGTTTGAACTGGGTTTGCGAGTGGAATGTCGTCGCTGTGTTTAGAGGACAACTTTGTCTTTAGTTAGACGTGAGGTTTTGTTTGTTGACCTTCATCTTACTATCTGAATATATTTGTCGTCTATCTATCTATTTCTACAACTCTCTAATAAACAAAAACAATCACTGCAAGCTGTTGCTCTAAGACTGCAAGTCTAAATTAAACGTATTTCCATTATGTATTCTGTGGTATTTCTAAATAAATCTTGACCAATAATCAAAACAGATATCGCACGATGTTACACACTCGATAAATCTAATCCACACTAGGAAACTTTTTTGATATATTTAGTGCATCTAATCGCCTCTGTGGTCTAGTGGTTCGCCCACCCGTGTAAGACGCAGAGGTCCCGGGTTCGATTCCCAGGGGGGTACAATTTGTACTCGGTTTGGTTGGTGGTAGGACTTATTTCAAGTCCGCCTGGCTAGCTACCACCATCTTACCTAAGTCTGACGCCATATAACAATTTAAAAATTGTTGTGTTCCGGCAGTTAGAGGTAAGATAGCCAGTATTCCGGGTGTAGTGCGCTTCCACCTTCGGCCTTATCGTCATTTAACATTAGGTGAGTTGAAGATCAAGCACTACCCCGTTGTGTACAAAAAAAAATATTTTATTCTCTTTTTATATAGAAATTGTCATATTCAATTACTTTATCATAACTGTTTAAAGTTTAGATAAAATAGTTTTAAATGACTGAACTAAGATTCATCACTACAAAATGAAAACTACATAATACCAAATTCTTATCCCCTTTTTTCGCTTAAGTAAGGAACTCGCATCAAAACCGATACTAAACGAGGCTTCTCTCGTAAAAGGGCACTAGAATGGAGGGTCACATTACAGTGCAGTCGATAATTCGTCCTCCACTGATCCTCTGCCCACGTGTGGGAGAGATGTGCCTACAGTTACCGGCACAGTGAATGGTATGCGACCTCTTTCGTGAAAAAAAACTTCTAGTACATATATTTCAATTTTACGCATTATGACACATTTTGATTACGCAAAATGACGCATACGCAAAATGACACATACGCGAAATGACACATACGCGAAATGACATACGCAAAATGACACATACGCGAAATGACACAAACGCGAAATGACACAACGCAAAATGACACACGTTCTACCATTGTCAGTTTCTTTCAGAAGTTTCTCTTTGAAGCAAGAATTTTAATAACAGTCAGTTTCAGTTTCTCATATTATTATAACTTAATAAAAACATGGTACTGACTTTATTCATAGAAAATTGACTTTAATTAGTAATTTCACTATACTTTTTAACATAATAGTCATGAAACATATTTCTAAGAAATAAAAGGCCAGACAAAAAACATCTGCTTATTTTTAATTAATTTTGTCAATTTGTAAATAACTGTATTTAAATGCCTCCGTTTACCACTTGAGAAAACACCAAACACACGTTTACTAAAAGCACATAGACTAAAAGATTATCAGTTTCAGAGTTACACAAGTGAGCGGAAAGCACAAATATAAATATAAAATATTTATATTGATAGAGTGTTCGTTCGTCAAACATACGCCACTATGCGCCAATATTAACACTGCTTATCAGAGCCGCAAGGTCGGTCAAGGTTGCATTTGCACGGACAATATTGAAATACACCACACCATATTCAAATGTGTTCAAATCTTGAGGGGCATCGATATTGGGGTATATAAAGACATACATACAATCACCAATGATTAGGCTCGTATTAATCGCAAAAATTATACTCCTTAATATGAAACGTCCATCAGCCATTTTAATGTCCCCTGGGGCACAGGCCTTCCTTATGGGTGGATAAGGAGGACGGGCCATAACCCACCACGCGGGCCCAATGCGGATTGGTAGGTGTTAACGACTGCAAATGCAGCCGGGACCAACGGCTTAACGTGCCTTCCGAAGCTCGAGTTAATAAATTTTTGGTCACCCATCTCATGACCAATCCTTGCGAACGTTGCTTAACCTCCGCAATCTCTGGGCCAGGCGCTTAACCACTGCGCCACCGAGCTCCTCATATGAAACGTGGGCTTATAGACCATTAATATAAAAACTAATAATGAATCTGTCTTCCCTTCAGCAAACATAAGTGGTATAGATTTTGGCAGCCACAATTTTGAGCCGTGTGGCGTCCAGCAAAGTCCTGCAAAGAAATATCCTTCGCATTATAGGTTATGTAGATTATGTCATTAGGCATCCAGCCCCCCCTAGCATGACCACTGAAACACGCTAACACGTCAAAAGACAAAGGATTTTGACAATTGGGTGTTGATAAACGCTATATCACGGGATATATAAACTTATCGTGTTTCGTCGGCCATGCTAGGGGGGCTGAAGTAGTCTACTAACATACATAACTATAGAACAACTACATACATAAAAATACATTTATTACGTCCCTAGGTTAGAAAAGAAATTAACTGAAAATCCGCAAAAAATACTGGAAGACAAACTCTATTTTCGAGGTCAATTTAACTGTAAAACCTATTGAAAGGGAAACCAATAATATTTACATACAAAAACAGTCCGGTTTTAATTGAAAGTTTCCACATAATATTTGTTTGATATATCAGCTTGCTCAGGCGTTCCCAAATATTTTCTGTGCAAGCGAGCTGTGTGTGCCCAGCACAAACTTAGACAGCGAATGGCCCTAACAATACTTTATACACTGATAAAGATACATAAAGTAAAGTATTATATAAATACGACAGTACTTGAATATTATTATCCTGACACTAACATATTTTCTGCAAGTTTTTTAACGAAAACATGTTGATTATTCTTAAATGCATGTCACCACTCAACGCTTTTCTGAAATAAACCTTTTAATTATGTTTATACCTACTTTCAAAAGGTAGTTTGATACTGTCGGAAATTTCTTTAGAGTTTTAGAGTTTTTCACTAGTGATATCACTATATAACATAGCAGCTGCAATAAAAAAAATACAATACGCAAGCTAACTATCAAAAGGTATTTGGAAAAATGTAACTCCGTACCATAGAATACATAATAATACAAGTCTCTTATCTAGCTAGCAAATAAAATCCTAGTTTTTGTGTCATTTGCGTATTTCGAGTAGTCTTAGGTGGTTAACCGTTAACCCTACTTAATGCATGCAAGTCTCAAATAAGTTGCGACAAACAAAGTAGTAATATTAGCTAAGAAAAAAAAATACATCAAATTTAATGTGAAAGTTTGTGTATGTGTGTGTTTGTTACGTCTTCACGCCTAAACGGCTAAACGGATTTGGATGAAATTTAGTTGGTAAACAGATTAGCACCTGGATTAATATATAGGCTACTTTTTATTATTTTATACTCTTTATTAACCGCTAGTTTTTTTAATAAAAGTAAGCAATTTCATTGGTATGATCCAAATATTACAAAACACAAAATTTTTACATTGCGTTAAGAATATTTTCTGAAGACAAAAAAATATTTTTGTCGTACAAAACCCACGTCAGTTTACAATACAGGCGTCTTTACCGTGACCTCAAAACTCGAATTTCCAATTAATGCTTGCTTAATGACGAAGAGCAAACAATACGAACCGGCCATACTCCCATACTCGTCGTACTGAAAGTAAGGAGACCTCAGTAAAACAGGTCTCATAACAAACTCTTGCGCAGCCCCGCAAACAACATGGCCGCGGTGCGCCGCCATCTTGCTCCGGAACGAGGTTACAACAGTTGATGTTCAATCAGTATACCCTCTTCGAGTCAAGACCACCACTTAGGTTTTTTACAGCACCACCTATTTTTTTAACGTGAGATTGAGTCAGATTTGAGATTAATGTGTAGGCAAATAATTATTTGCCTGTTAATGATAATATTGACTTTCGTGGAATCTCAGAATATCGATGATCTACGCTATGGAGGAATTTATACAAATAACATGCAATTTCTAATAATCACTTTCCATTGGAAATAAGTATAAAAAAGTTATTTTAACCAGTCAATGCAGGAAAATGAGACACAATGGGTATTTTATTGTTACGCGGCCGCTAAATTAATATTTTACTTACAATCTTATTACTAATATTTTAAATGCGAAGGTCAGTTCGTTTGTTTATTTGTTACACCTTCACGTCTTACTTAACTGCTTAACTGATCATCGTGCTTCTCGTTTACTATTAAAAAATAAATAAACTTTACAAAATCGTATCGTAGTACATACTCTACTTATTATAACGTTGACTGTCCCAAGTTATTCAAATTATAGTTTTACAGCTGCGGTAAACTTAGTCATTGGTTAAGCATTTTAGAGGCGGGAGATATAAAGATAATGGGATGGTTATCTAAAGTAGGTATTTAGTGATTAATAAGCGGTTACTAATTGCTATTTGTGGCTGTTTTTCACTAATAATAACTAAATGTTTTTTTCATGTAGGTAGCACTGTCTTTGCGTTTATTTGCTGTAGATGATATTATCTTTTTTTCTGACTCTGCATTTAAGTTTACCTGTAACAAACAATATCGGGTCATTTTGAACTTACCATCCAAATTTTAAGGATGTGTTCAGTCCATGAAACTAAACAACTTTGTCTAAGAAACATGTGTCAAATTTCGCCAAAAAATGTTGGTCATCCCATACTAAATTGATCACGTGTTGTTTGACCATGTGTTCCTTAGAGAAAGTTGTTCAGTTTCATGGACTGAACACATCCTCAAAATTTGGATGGTAAGTTCAAAATGACCCTGTATTTAGTCAATACGTTATTGCCTTATTAAAAGCAGGATTAAAAGGAGTCTTTTAGGTACCCTACCATACCAAAAAAAAAAGATAAACATATTTCCCTCTTTTCAAACTAGAAAAGTAATTTGCAATAATTACTTAGGCGAAACAAATATGTAAGGATCGTAGTAACCAGACAAAAGTAGTTAATATGTTTTTTTTTCATACTAGGGTTATCCAGTAAAAGTAATTTATTTCTTCAGTCAATTATTTCACTTTTTGTATTATTTAAACTAAATCTAATCGCGATATTGATGATATCTGGACGAATTACTGTTATGATTACTGTAAATAATCTTTTCATATGACTTCTTGTGTTTTCTATGTTTATATCACTTTGATTTTGGTCACTCTGATTAAAAAAAAATGTCCCAAAGTTATCAATATCACGGTTAGATTCTTAGTTTAAAATATTGCCTGTGACTTCGATTTTACCCTGTAAGTAGTTACTAATAATCAGGGGTAATTCCCAAAGTTCCACAGCTCTATTGTTTTCATAAAAATTAAGTTCATACAGAGGCTCCCAACGGGTCCACGACATTAAAAAATAAATATATTTAAAAAATATTAAAAACACGACTGCCCTGCCAAAGACGAACTAAAAAGTTAAATAACAAGTTTCATTGCAGTCGGTGGACCGTTTTGAAGACAATTTTCAATCAAAGAGGTCCCCCGACTGCAATGAGACTAGTTATTTAACTTTTTAGTTCGTTTTTGGCAGGGCAGGCGTGTTTTTAATATATATATTTTTTAATATATTTATTTTTATTTCACATATTTTAGTGACAAATTATATAGTTTAGGAATGTGCCCACTAAGATCTTTTATTTGATGCCCATATTATAATAGTTAAAAAAAAATTATTACATTTGAAAGTGGTGTCGAACAAATGCCATAAGGTTGACTTTTTTCAGAAAAAATATAGCCAGTGTAACTCGAAAGGATGTATGAATTCCAATGGTACCCCACATACATTTAGAAGTTATGGTGGAATAAAGAAACTCACATACCCACAAACATACATGAATCCTGAACACATATACCTTCACTTATTTTTTGGGCAGTCGTGTAAAAAATAATAAAGGATTTTCTTTCTTTTAAAATTATATTTTAAAATTTCATGAATCCGGTGGGAAAAGAAGAACAATAGAGTCGTGGACCTTTGGAAATAGGACCTCAACTCTAAATGACTTCTTTTAAAGAGCGCAGTGCTAAAAAAGATTCTCAATTACCAAATTGTACATAGCAGAATGTACAATTAGTACAAACAAGATAATACTGTTGTCCCTGCTAGAAAAACAGGCTAATCCCGCGAGTGAAACAGAGAACAAATTTGCTCTATCAACAATCAACCGGCACCTAACGTCGCGCTACGTGTGCTTTAGGCTGGGACGGACGTGCGACTAAGTCGCAACTGCGACCGGTCGCAAAAGTGTGTTTTATTCAACACATCAATAGAAAGATGAGTGTTAGTAAGCAGATGGGATGGTTTGGGTGATCCTCACAATCTAAATAGTAAAATTAAATTACACATAAACCAACCATTTAATAAGATGTCTATTTTCAGAAAAATCTAACGTTTTATGATTTCTTCCTGAAAATCAGAAGAAAAACGGATTAAAATTTAAAATTGCTGCATTCATTGTATTGAGTTAATTTCCACTCATCGGAAAAAAATGTAGGTAATGCACGATTGCTATAGTTTTTGCCCCGCAGGTATTTAACCGCCTCGTGGTCTAGTAGTTTGCCCACGTGTAAGACGCGGGATCCCGGGTTCGATTCCCAGGAGGAGGGTAATACATTTGTACTCTGTTTGGTTGGTACCGCCATCTAACCTAAGTCTGCCGCCATAACAACAATTTAAAAATTGTTGTGTTCTGGCAGTTAGAGGTAAGACAGCCAGGTCCTCAGTAATGAGGATTCCGGGTGTAGTTCGCTTCCGTCTTCGGCCTTATCGTCACTTAACATCAGGTGAGATGAAGGCCAAGCACTATCCCGTTGTGCATAAAAAAGGTACCTAACCCAACCTTCATTAACTTACACAACTTGCAAATTCATTGTTTCTCTTTATACAAGTTAATATAACTGTACTAATTATCTTACCTGTGATATAACCCATCAAAGCTATCAACCATTTTACAAAACTGTACTTAGTTTTGTTATGAATGTAATATCGGGTAGATATAAGTTAGGTGCGCGGCTGTGTCCCCACCGGCGTGAGTGATTCGAGAATAAATCAGTGTGTAACTAGCTACGTCGTTTGATAGTTCTGCCTCGTCCTTTTCCCGCCTCCTTAGATAAAACAAGTTTGAAATACGGTAGATAAGAAGTACCCTTATTATTTCTAAGACTTTTTTTAAATGCTATTCTGTCGCAAAGTCAGCATAGAGCCTAACGGATAGTCAACCACCGCTCACACTGCAAATATTTCAACAAAGATACAGGGGCGCTCAACTTTGCTTCGACTGTACTATGCAGTATACACAGGCTTTGCAATACTTAATGTGGCTAATGCCTCTCACAGTCACAGCATATAATTAACTGCGCTTATCACACAGTATTAACTTTTGCCTGCGATTCTGTTCGCATTAAATTCTTGGAAAACCGTCAAAAATAATAAGGCTACTGTGATGTAGTGACATCTTATTCGGCCTTTTCGGTAGCTTTATGGTCAAAATTCATAAAGAAATAATAGTTTATGTTTCGAACGAAAAGCAGCCGTTCCCGTCCGCGTGTCTTTTGTCGAGGCTTCTTGCTACGGCTCCGGACCCCTCTGGTCGTGTGTCAAAATTGGATCGGTTGTATGAAAAAATACAAGTAATTACGAAATATTTACATAGTTTCATTGAAGAGAAAAAGGCGTCGTCCTCAAACCACACTACACTTTTACAAGAAATTTAAAAGATTACACTCTTAAAAAAATTAAATGATTATTTCCTAAATAGTAAGTCTAAATAATGTAAAAAAATGTTAAAGTACAAGATTATTACAGTAAGTGTACAGAATTTATTTGTTAATGTGAGTGCTTTTCTTCGCCAACAAACTGCCATGCGAATAAGTATAAGGCGAATAAGTACCTACTTATGTATGTGCAGTGCAACCCGCAATTTTGTAAATATAGTTAAAAAAATTAATAAAAACTAAAAATGCCAAGCTCACAGATTTGCTAAGCGACTTGCGTAAACGAAAGACATCTGCTAGAATACCTATGTCACTTTGAATCAGTCACTAAGCGAGTAGCTTAGCTCTTATACTGCCCGGCACGTAACTTGGCAAGATAAAAACGAGACAAAAGATGCGCAGTAGCCAGAAACACTAAACTCGGCGCATCTTTGTCTCATCTTTCTCTGGTCAACTTAAATGCCGGCATCTGTAGCAATAAGTGAGAATCTCCATATTTAGTATGGCTTTAGCTTAAGTTTTTTTTCCGAGCTCCAAATTATCTAATTCATTAAAATGGTCGTCTAGATTTGGCGTTAATCAAATACTAATGGGCATCCTAATTAATGTAATAAAGATGTCCTATTAAAACAATAGTATAAACTTTTTTAACACGCTCGTTTGTATGTTTGTGTGTTTGTTTTTCCACAAAGTTTGCGAACGATTTTATACTAGCTTCCCGATGAGCTAAAGACTTGAAACTTCGAACATAGGTTAGAACTGGAAGGCAATGCAATATTATGGTCTCATTGAGCTGATCTGATGATGGAGCCGGAAGAAGGCCACAGGAACTCTATGATGAAACCATGCAACCCCATAGAATCGTCTAGACGAGTACTCTAATGGGAGATGAGGTCCAGGGTCTGATGATGAAGCTGGAAGGCCATGCCATGGGAACTCAATATTGAAACCGTGCAACCCCATCGAGTTTGGGCTTGTTAGAATCGTCTTGACGAGTGCTTTGTTGGGAAATGGTGACCAGGGTCTGATGATGGAGCCGGAAGAAGGCCACTAGAACTCTGTAAAGAATCCATGCAACCCCATCTAGTTTGGACTCGTTTGTAATGTCTTGACGAGTACTCTAATGGGAAATAGTGTCCAAGAACAATCGATACAGTGCCATCTATCAAGTATCTATGAAATGTCTCAGATTTGTGCCACAACATAGAGAGAGTACTTGTAGGTAGGTACTATTAGTTATTCTGTGTCTCAGTTCACTTGAACACTGGCACTAGCACATGATATTAGATCCAGTCTTAGAGCATTTTATTGGTTTAATACTCTAACCCCCTTACTAATAAAGATTGAATAGCAGATGTATAGTTACACAATGGTTACTCTCTGTCAAACTATTTGAATTTGACATTAAAAAGACAGTGACAAAACACTGTGTAACTATGCAGCTGCTATACAATCTTTATTAGTAAGGGGGTAAGGATCCAGCAAAAGCGATAATTTTCACTCTGGGCAAAGTCTCGTGCAAGTAAGTGTAGTCGCTTGGCTTTGGTTGTGGATGCTCAGAAAAAGACAAGGTTGTATTTGTGCCGGTTATTCCAAGACAACGAAGCAAAATCTTTGGAAGTGTAATTGCAAACAAATATTGCTTAAAAAATGGCACCACGGTGCCGAAAAAGTACAACCCGCTCAGCTTTAGTCGGGCCAGCCACGCACCCGGTGACTGACGTTAACGTTCTTTACAATAAATTGCAGTTTGTATCGTAGAGAAAAGAGAAAAAGTGAAAGTTTATTAGAAATGACGTCCTGTGTAGTCAAATGGTGTAAAAGACGCAAAGACGGCAGTAAAAATATACAGAAATAACGTATTATATTTTTTCGTTTAAGTACAGAAAATATCTATGAGTATACAAATAATGGTTGCCAATAAGCAACCAGTACATATGTATCATACCTTGTAATTGTATTTAAAACTACTGTAACTGCTTGTTTGTGGTGAAAAATAAATGAACTTTTATTTATTTATTTATTTATTAATAAGCAACCAGTGTTCAGACGCTTTGTGCTCCATAATTAAATGCCAGCATTTTTAGCTCCATCCACTTAGTTGTAGTTTTTGTGTGGTGCCATTTTTTGAGCGCAATGCTTTTTCCTTAGATTTTAGTTCGCTGTTCCAAGATGTGACGAGTTCAGTTGGCTTGGTTTGTGGAGTGAGTTATATTTCATTCATATTTCGTTTAAAAAATTAAAAGAGACTAAATTTTGAGCATTTTTTTTACCAAGCGAGCGCGAAGCGTCTGCTTCAGCTTGGGCAAAAATGCTTTCGTATGTCCGTTTGATCTCCTCTACAGGTCGCATTTCTCAACCGATTCTCATGAAATTTTGTGAACAGGTTCGATAAGTAGGTAATTATTATTAAATTTGATTTTTTTGTCAAGCCAGTTTTTCGAAGGAGGGCGAGAGTCTCCTACAGTCATTTGTTTATATATTTTTTTTATATTTATTTATAAATTACAAGAAAGATTAGTATTATACTAGGGGGTCATAACAAATTTGGTAACGATCGCGTAAGTGGCTGACTCTAGGTTCACAGGATAGAGAGGCACTCTCTGATGCTAAATATGTCGGTCTGTTTGCGTGAAGTGGTTGCGTTATTTTTATATGCAGGCTGAAAAATGTGTTATCGTTACCAAAAAAAAAACGATAACGTAAGTGGCTGACAATAGTACAGCAAGTAAGTACTAGTTGTACTCATGTGTATTACGGAAGGACTGAACAAAATTCGGTTGCGTTATGGAGCCACGCCAGTTCAAAGATGCTTTATTGTTACCAAAAAATAACGATAAGGTAAATGGCTGACAATAGTACAGCAAGTAAGTACTAGTTGTACTCACGTGAACTGTGTAAGGACTGAACAAAATTCGGTTGCGTTTCGTATGTATAAGTGATTAAAGTTACAAGGATACAATTAACTTTTTGTTTGTTTGTCATGTATAAACTCAAAAAGTACTGATCCGATTTTGATTTTTTTTTCATTTATAGAAAGTTACATTATAAGCAAGTAATATAGGCTATAATTTATTTTCAAAAATATAAGAGATCCTTACGAAAATGGCAATAATGAAACCCACGGTATCAAAAATGTCTCTATCAAAGTATCTAATTGGCATACGCTGCGAAAACTATTGATGATACATAAAAATAATGTAGTGTACGTTTATAGTTCTCATTATTACCCACAAAAAAGTCCAGGAGGCTATACGTGTTACTATTATAGTTTAGTCACAATAACCACTTTTTGTTCAAATTAGTCAATCAAAACTGGGGTAAAATCGAAAGATGATGACATTTGTATCATGATCATGATATGTTTCTGGTGTAGGGTCGTTTATTTGGGCGGGACAGGAGGGGTGTGCATCTTCACCACCTGGTTATAAACTGTACACCTTTGTACACTATTGTGCACCTACATATACCTGATGCAGAACCATAATGGTCCAACTAAACTATACGGAATATGAAAATGACACCTTAGTAAAAGTTGTTCAGCCTGATGAGCATTTTTTGTTGAGGTGCAAAAATTGAAGATCTGGAACACCTGATGCAGAACCATAATGGTCCAGCTAAACTATACAAAATATAAAATTGTCATCTTAGCAAAAGTTGTTCAACCTGATGAGCCAGGTAAACTATCCTTACATATAATAAAACAGTAAAAAAAGTGTGTCTGTACATTACATATATTAAAAAAAAAAACTGGGGCGATGGATATATAGTAATAGAGTATGAATTTGAAAAAAAAGTGTGTCTGTTTGTCTGTTTGAACACGCTAATCTCCGGAAATACTGAACGGATACGAATAAAACTTTATTTGTCATATAGCTGTTAAGCCTGGGCATAGTATAGGGTATAATTGATTTTGGAAAACACCTGATGCAGCACCGTAATGAACCAACTAAACTATAAGGAATATAAAGATGACGCCTTTACAAAAGCTGTTCAGCCTGTTGAGCATTTTGTGTTGAGGTATAGAAATCGAAGATCTGGAACATTTGATGCAGAACCATAATGGCCCAGCTAAAATATTAGAAATATAAAAATGACACCTTATCAAAAGTTGTTCAGCCTGATGAGCATTTTTTGTTGAGGTATAGAAATCGAAGATCTGGAACACCTGATGCAGAACCATAATGGTCCAGCTAAACTATTATAAATATAAAAATGACACCTTAGTAACAATTGTTCAGCCTGATGAGCATTTTATGTTAAGGTATAAAAATCGAAGATCTGGAATACCTGATGCAGAACCAAGTTTAATTTATTTGCATTAATATATGTTTACAAAAAAACCGGCCAAGTGCGTGTCGGGCCACGCGCCATAGGGTTCCGTAGTTACCTTATACCATACCATATTTAATACCACCTATCATTTTTCGTCTGTAAAAATAACTTTGTTTTTCACAGTGTTGGTATGAATGACAAAGTTATATTTGCGGTTTTGGAAAATGTGCTATATCTCAAAAACTAATTACTATATCTCGTTCAAACCAATTTTGGTTGAAAGTGTTTATTAAGATCTACAGCATATATTTTTTTTAGATTTTTCACTCTCTTATTTCAAAAGTTAAAGGGGGGGGACACACATTTTACCACTTTGGCAGTGAATATCTTTAAAACGGTTGACTTTGAGAAAAAGTTGTCTTAAAAACCTCAATGTCATTTTTAAAGACCTATCTATAAACATCCAACACGTGTTGGTTTGAAGAAAAAAAATTTTTTCAGTTTCAGTTCCATGTATGAGGAGCCCCCCCTTAATCTTTTATTTTTCTTATTTTTGTATTAAATTCGTTAAGCGGTTAACAGAATACATCTACCTACCAAGTTTCAACTGTGTAGTCTTAATAGTTTCGGAATAAAGTGGCTGTGACATACGGACAGACGGTGCGTGGTCATCATTCCAACCTTTCCGCCCCAACTACCATTGGTTCTTCTCGCTAATGTGTCCCGCCCACTGCCACTTCAGTTGAGCAATTCTCCGAATGATGTTCATAGACTTTCGTCTTGAGACACTGAGGTAAGTCGGACGCGAAGATTTTTCGAAGCTTCCCAAATGCTGCCCACCCGAGTTGGATTCGACGAGAGATCTCTTTCTCGAAGTTGGACTTACCTAACTGGACTGCCTGTCCTACGTATACGTAATGGTCAACAACTTCAAGTGTAGTGTTCCCAACATGAACTGGAGAGGGGGGGACATGGGCATTTGACATAATTTTTGTCTTATCCATGTTCATCCTGAGACCCACTCTTTGGGAAGCACTACGGAGATCTTCGAGCATTGTGTTCAGGTCTTGCATGGTCTCAGCCATAAGGACTATATCGTCGGCAAAATGAAGGTGTGTTAGGTACTGGCCATTAATGTTGATACCGAGTCCTTTCCAGCCCAAGAGCTTAAAAATGTCCTCCATCGCAGCTGTGAACAGTTTCGGAGAAATAACTTTTCCCTGTCTCACACCTAGCTGTAGTTGGATGGGATCTGTGCTCTGATTCTGTACTCGGGCCGACATGGTGGCATTTTCCTATAAGTGCCTCAACACCTGGATATACCTGCATAGTCCACTTGGTGCACCTCTAGAGACTGCAGCACTGGCCAGGTCTCAACCAAATCAAAGACTTTCTCATATTCTACGAATGCCAAGCAAAGTGGCAGATTATACTCCTCGGTCTTCTGTATAACCTGCCGCAGCGTATGGATGCGGTCTATGGCGCTTGGCACAAGCCTTTTCAGAACGCGGTTTGTTCGGGAGGTTGGAAGTCGTCTAACTTGCGAGCGCGATGATTCGTAGGATTCGTATTCTTCAAGAGGGTCTTTACAGAACACAATCACCTCACTTATGTTTCATGTCTTCGGCGGTCTGCCCTCGACGATGACGGAAGTGAAAAGCTTCTAGAGGTCTTCTATTTTACTTATTTTGACCATCCACGCCGATTACGCCGATGACGCCGCCGCCGCCGACAGTTTAGACGCCAGACGCCGCCGCCGGTCAAATGACCATCGGCGCACATGTCTAGCTGGAACTTCATTTTCAACAGATTTATGAAAGTTACGTATTTGGGCGTCCCTATATAATTACTGTATTGCAACTATTCCTAGCGCAGTTTTATTTAGATTCATTGTGCTCCGAAGGATTGATCTTGAATTTGGTTCTGTTCTTTTTCTCCATTAACTTCCGTACGTCATCCGTCAGCCAGGGTGCTGGAAGAGGTTTGATTTTAACGGGTCTTATGGGGGCGGGTTTGTCATAGAGATGAGTAATATATTTATTAAATATATATAATTATCGACCTGTTCATCCACAGAGTTAGACGAGAAAATTGGTGACCAGTTTATGTTGGCAGCATCATCAAGTAGACGCGTGTAATCGATGCTATTAAAACTACGCTGAAGCTGTACGGTGGGTTTAAGTTTAGGAGGACGAACTCGGTAGGATAAATATACCAGGGGGCTAATTGTCTAATTCAAAAAAATCTATCGCAATCGCTTTCGTTAGACAGATGGATGTGTCACATTGCTGCATTTCTTTGGTAAGTTTTTATTTGTGCCAAAAAGAAGCTTCAATGTGTAACACATCCACAGTCCTGAAATTGACTGCGATAGATTTTTAAATTAGACAATAGAAAGGCAGGTCCTGGTAAGAAAAAGCATCTGCAGAATGTTGACCATGCTTAGAAATTAATTAATAATAATAATAAATAGAAGTTAATTAATTACTTGTATCACAAATGTCATCATCTTTCGATTTTACCCCAGTTTTGATTGACTAATTAGAACAAAAAGCGGTTATTGTGACTAAACTATAATAGTAACACGTATAGTCTCCTGAACATTTTTGTGGGTAATAATGAGAACTATAAACGTACACTACATTATTTTTATGTATCATCAATAGTTTTCACAGCGCATGCCAAATAGATACTTTGATAGAGAAATTTTTGATATCGAGGGTTTCATTATTGCCATTTTCGTAGGGATCTCTTATATTTTTGAAAATAAATTATAGCCTATGTTACTTGCTTATAATGTAGCTTTCTTTAGGTGAAAAAAATCAAAATCGGATCAGTACTTTTAGAGTTTATAGATGACAAACAAACAAAAAGTTAATTGTATCCTTGTAACTTTAATCACTTATACCTACGAAACGCAACCGAATTTTGTTCAGTCCTTACACAGTTCACGTGAGTACAACTAGTACTTACTTGCTGTACTATTGTCAGCCATTTACCTTATCGTTATTTTTTGGTAACAATAAAGCATCTTTGAACTGGCGTGGCTCCATAACGCAACCGAATTTTGTTCAGTCCTTCCGTAATACACGTGAGTATAACTAGTACTTACTTGCTGTACTATTGTCAGCCACTTACGTTATCGTTTTTTTTTTTGGTAACGATAACACATTTTTCACCCTGCATATAAAAAGAACGCAACCACTTCACGCACACAGACTGACATATATAGCATCAGAGAGTGCCTCTCCATCCTGTGAACCTAGAGTCAGCCACTTACGCGATCGTTACCAACTTTGTTGTGACCCCCTAATCTATATGTAAAATGCGAATCCTTTAAAATTCTCCATGCAAAACGGCCATTTCATACTTTAACTAATATATTAACTAGGCCCGCGGCTTATCACTTTGGATTTTTTCTAATTTTCTTAACCAAACGTCGTTCTCTGGATTAAATACTGCCGTCGGATCGTACACAAACATTTATAATATTGTAAGTAGGTATTATATTTTGCTAAGTGTATGGAGCAATAAATCATATTATCTTGCTTGACAATACAATTCTTTTCTACTCGAGTTTCACTGTTAGCTCAGCTGGCGTGGCTGAGTTATGGCATTTTTATACTTAGTGCATCGTAATAGCACCTACGATGAAATTAGAATGACTATAAAGCTACATACATTGCTATATGTGACCTTATATTGTTGCTGAGTGCCACGACGCACATTTCAAAAAATTGTATTGAGAAATAATGACAATCATTTAAGAAATCTCCAATATTAATACGTTAATATAATTATAAGTTCTTATAACTTGCCAGTTTTCTGAATCATAAATCATTTATTCACATTGAAACATGGTAAATACAGCTCTTAGAATCAAAATAATTTTCAGCATATTTCGTTCTTAAAAATGGCATGTGAATGTCAAAATTAAAATAAAACGATATTTTGCTTATTGATTATCTACTAGCATACTCCATTACATTTAAGTCCCAAAAAATCCTTAACACTGTAAAATATATACTAAATATACACTGTAAATACATATTATTATTATTAAAATCTATGGCATAAGGAAAAATTTTTTGCCCAAGCTAAAGCAGAGACGCTTCGCTCGCGCTTTGTGCTCGCTCGGCCAAAATTAAATTATTTCTCAAATGCCGTTACACCAGTTTAAAAAATGTTTTCTACAACCCCTCGAAATACTCATCTACGGCAACAATGACTTCATCATATTATGATGAAAATCTCTGGCCACTAACCATTTATTCAGGTTTGGGAACAAATGTAAGTTGCACGGTTCCAGATCTGGGGAAGGGTGGATACAAACATCCCATAAAACCTCAACATATCAATTGACATGTTTTCATTTTTTACAAGGTACCTAAAATCGAAAACCATTTCGAGGTTTTTTTAATTTCAGACACCGTACATATTTTTTCAGGGTCTCTGTCTCTTGTTTTTATCAGTAATTTCTAAATCTATACTTATAATAAAACTGTAACAGGTCCAATTCTGTACATTGAAGATATTTTGAAAAAAATGTTTGGAGGGCTCTCTAGAATCGATGCTGAAGCCAAAACTGTATTTTTTTTAATTTTTGTCTGTCTGTCTGTCTGTCTTTCCATCTGTTTCACATCCTCTATGGACTCCGAAACTACTGAATGAATTCAAATGAAACTTGGCATGATTAGAGTTCATATTACGAGGAAGGTCAACGTATACTTTTTATCCCGAAATTCAGCACCGTTCCCTTGGGAGAGGGCACGAAAGTCAAAATGTGTACTTGGTTGTTATTCATTAACGCGTAGTCCGATTTCATTAAATTTTTTATGTTAGATTGGAGATACTTTTAAGATTGTCGCGTAAATTTTTTGTAGAAATTTGTAGAAATAAATAAAATAAATAGGTAAATAAGTAGTCCAAATTGTATTATGTTTAAAAAATCTCATCATAGACATCTATTATGAGAATTTTTAAACACATACAGTTTGAGCTTGACCACGAGGTTTTCAAAAACCGCACTATCTGTAGGTTTAAGCTGCTTTGGTGTTCTTTTAATATATCTATTTGAAGCTAGATGGCGCTTCTTATATAAAATTAAATTGTGTCTTGAGTACTTCGATCTTGCTTGAGTGAATATAAAATTATTATTGTTATAGACTCTAACCGGGAGCGCCGGTACTAAATATCTTGATAAAGCTACATTTCTAAATAAATTATTAAAAAATAAATTACTGACCCCGAGCGTCATTTTCTCTAATATAAAAACCGGCCAAGTGCGAGTTGGACTCACGCACGAAGGGTTCCGTACCAAAAAACAGCAAAAAAAAATACGTTTGTTGTATAGGAGCCCCCTTAAACATTAATTTTATTCTATTTATAGTATTTTTTTGTTATAGCGGCAACAAAAATACATCATCTGTGAAAATTTCAACTGTCTACCTGCTGTCGTTATTAATATCGAGCAAAAAACGGCAAAAAAATTACGTTTGTTGTATGGGAGCCCCCCTTAAATATTAATTTTATTCTGTTTTTAATATTTGTTGTTATAGCGGCAACAGAAATACATCATCTGTGAAAATTTCAAGTTTCTAGCTATCACGGTTCATGAGGTACAGCCTGGTGACAGACAGACAGACAGACGGACAGCGGAGTCTTAGTAATAGGGTCCCGTTTTTACCCTTTGAGTACGGAACCCTAAAAATGAAGGGGTGACTGACAGACTGACGCCCAGCTTAAGCCACTGGACGTAGAGACTTGAAATTTTGTAATTTTTTTACATACCTACATAGATACTTTATACAATGTAAACATCCACTAAGAAAGGTTTTTCGGAAGTTCCATTCCTAAAGGGGTGAAATGGGGGTCCAAAATTTGTATGGAATAAAAAAATACACATTTCAACTTGAAACTTCGTGGTGGGAGTACTTCTAAACCCAAATGCTTATTTCGTTTTTAATACGTGTTTCGTGGTTTTCTGAAATTCAAGTCCTTAGGGGCTAAATGGATAAAAAAAGCCCAAAATTGATATGGGTGTCGTTATTATCGCGCGCGCTAGAGCGCTATCCTGACGTCGCGCTATAGCGCTGAATTATGTTGTAGGACGTGCATAGTTTAATATCAAACAGCGCCAGCGCTGCGTACTGCTAGCGCCTACAACACAATTCGGCGCTATAGCGCAACGTCAGGTTAGCGCTCTAGCGCGCACTAAGTGCGCGTTCTGTCTGGAGACGGCTGAACGGATTTGGAATAGCACACAGATAGTTTTACTTTTTATCCTGGTCAAAGGTTCCCTAATGCCTTACAAAGGCCTTACGAATATGAGGGACCATCAAACTATATGGAACCATTTTCTAAATGTCCACGCGGACGAAGTCGCGGGCGAAAGCTAGTAACAAATAAAAACACAGGACAAAAATTTTGAAATGTTGTCAATTATGTTCAAAAACGACAACCATATCAATTTTGTTTTTGAAGTGAATACTTCTTTAGCGTCGTTGTATGCTTTTTTGTAATGGGGAAAAAATGCTAAACTCGCGTCAGTAAGAATCATGTGACCCTGATCGAAAATTCGTGAGACGGATGTGACGGATGGAGAGTAGACAGCCGGCGGTGGAACTATCCCCGTCTCTTTCTACGGGGCGCGGTGAAAATGGCGGCGCGTCATTTCAAGACGTAAACACTTGTCTCACCATAGCAACGTGTCAATTTTTTAATTCATTATCAAAACTATAGATTTTCTGTAAAGCTATGGATAAGACTGACGTACAATGCTGTTCTGTATTGGTAAATTCAGAGTAAATTCATAAGACGGCAATTCGTGCAAAATTATTCCCTAATAAACCATTCCAAAATATAAAAAATGCACAACGTTAATATTCAAGTTTTCACTTCTGCCGGCAGTCCCGGAGTGCAACCCGATTTTTTTTCCCCATTTACCTCCTAAGGGGTTGACTTTCAGAAAACCACGAAACACGTGTTTGCTTATTAAACACACACTCATGTTTTAATACCCCTCATTATGCTGCTTAATTTATTAAAAATCTTTAAAACGGGAAGAAAAGAAGGAACTAAACGTGAGAGAAAACGTTAGTGTTTTGTGATCCTAAATCACATTAGTACCACCGCAACCAAATAAACAATTTTCCCACCACACATTGGAAGGGTGTAAATATATTAATTATCAGAAAAAGGCATGCGACCATCGGGTTGTAGACAAACAGGCGGGTTGTCCCGCTCGGGTATGATTCTTTGGCAAACACTAATATTTGAAAACGGCCACGACCTACCCTTGGCTCGGTAACTATCGCCGGATTTTACCTAATTTTTAATTCGGTTCTGGATGTGTGTTTGCTCTTTGGAGTTTCGCAGCATTTTAGTATGTTTGTGGCAAAGAAACCCACCTATTGTTTTTTGTTGCAGCGCTTGTTACGCTTTCCCGAAACATTGGTGGTTATTGCTACAGATTATAATACTCTGTAGCAAGCTATGTATCATATTTTTATCATCGTATGGTTTACCGTTTCACAAGTGTTGTGAAAAGGCAAAAAGATACCTATATCTCTTTTTATTTTGTTTTAGGAAAAGGCGGGTAAAGCTGAATAATGACAATAAAATGATAGCAATATCAATTTGCAGTCGGGTAAAGCTGAAACGAGATATAATACCTACCTAACTAGTCCAATAAAACTAGCTTTATCTGGACATAATTAGATAACTGAAATTTTCTTTTTCAATGTCATAAATTAGTGTTAGTTATAGTTAAAATAAAAGGAATCAAACATTTCGAAACTTCGCATAAAACTAAAAAAAAAAACTAAATTTTCAACAAATTTTGATTTCATTATTACAGCATAATAAATAACTTAGTAAATGTATGTTATGTTATGACGCTTGCATTTCAGGTAAATAAATCAAAGTTAAACTAATTGATCAATCGGAACTATTGTTCATAAAGAAGGTTCAGTAAGTGGCAGATATTTTGGCTTATCTTACCAGAAATTATAGTAACTGTAATTTAATAAGTCATACTGAATGGTATATAATGTGACGACGAACATGCGAAATTGGATTTAGTTTAATTTTGCTATTAGGCGATAGCATTTTAATGTACCATAAAATTATACTAACAAGGTATTTGGTTAACTATTTTGCTTTTAGGAAAAAGCTAGGTAATGTACAAAATCTCATGATTTTTGTATGAAACGGTTACCACCCCGGATTTCTTACATCACATATCTAATTAATATTTGACACTTAATATCAATATCCGATAAACAAATAAAAACAACGTGTTTATTATTTATGTCCAGATAAAGCTAGTTTTATTGGACTAAACCTATTATCTGACTAGTTAGTTATTAATTACTTATCATTACTTCTTTTATACTTTCCTCTAGTTTTCTTCTATTACGACAGTTTTGCAAGGAAAATTTCGAGAATATTAGCTGTAATAATAATGAGAAAAACTTTTTCAAATAAGTACTTTTTATGCAACTTCCATTACCAACTCAGTTCTTAATACTACTCTTACAAACCATAAAATCCTATTAAATTTTCATTTTTAATAATTTCCTAAAGAAAGTGTAATCCAGAATTCGATTACCATTAGTTAAAAATCACTTAACGATTGTTCCCAAGTTGTACTTTGGTCCCCAATTAATCCGTTTGGCGGCGAGTTAAAAATCATTTAAACGGTACCTGGGCGGGCGGCGGGCGGCGGCGGGCGGGCGGCCAATTGAATTATTAATGCAGCCTCCGCAACTGGCGTACATATTTACCCGTCGCGTAAATAGATGCGCACACAACCGACACGCGTATTCTGCGCAGTATACGCTGCGATCACAGATCTTTAGATTTGTGCAATGTTTTTTGGACTAATGATTTTAGCTTTTTGTTTGAATGGCTTGGCTGTAAAATTGTAACGTAAAGATTGTGTGCTGTTAAGAGAAATGTGCGTAAGGTTAGATATAAAAACGTTGTATAACTCGAACATAAAATTTAAAAATACGGAATAGAAAATAGAAACAAAAAAACGGCCAAGTGCGTGTCGGGCCACGCGCTGTAGGGTTTCGTAGTTACCTTATACTATACCATACTTAACACCACTATCATTTTTCGTTTGTAAAAATAACTTTGTTTTTCACAGTGTTGGTATGAATGATAAAGTTATATTTTCAGTTTTGGAAAATGTGCTATATCTCAAAAACTGACTTTTTTGTGAGCAAAAAAGGATGACCAGAGGGGTTGTAACGTAGCCATAACTTATTTTATTCGCTTATCGTAAATGGTATAAGTTAACGTAGTGTTCAAACATTACTGTAGGTACTTAAAGTAAAAGTTTGTTACATGAATGAACAAAGAAAATGCTAGTATGAAAAATGCAACTTCTTGAAAATTCTCCATTAAAATCGGCAATTTCATAGGTAAAGACCTATTATATAAGCACTAAATAAATGGCACGGGTTGTTTCCGCCCAGCGGTGCAACGGCACCAACGGTGGAAGCAACAGAAGTAAGTAGGAAGGGGTTTTCACAAGTTTTTCAATTAAGCACTCCTCATTAGTCGCCTTTCTATGCACTATTGACTCCGTGCACGCTTTTAGCGCCACCTAGCGTGTTTCAACTTTGTTGGCTCTGACCTGACCGTTTTGACGTTTTGATATGTAATGGCGGCATTGTGACAAAATATTAAAAAATACTATACTTATTGTGTTATTAATGTAAATTTCAAAATTACTGTGATTTGGGTGGACAAGTGTTGTGAAATCATTTTTGGTAATTTAAATTAAATATGGAAGTAAGATCTATTCAAAAAAGTGTTTTATTTTGGTTATATTAAGGTTTGTTTACTTCTTTTTTAGTTGTAGATTTTGTAAAACAAGAGGATAAAGCTACTTTAATAATTTTACTAAGTGATAATAAACATATATAATTGTTCCTGTATCGCTAGTAATCAATTAAATATCGTTTTCAAACAGATTACAGAGCCTTCATTATTTCTACTTCTTGCCACCATGAGCGCTGCGATCGATTATTATACCTTCGCACCCAGCGAATAAAATTAGCGACAAAAGAATTTGCATTCTCCAGTATTCTGTGATATTCACATATACTGTGCCACGTTCTAGTACACGACACGATGCGTCGGTAAAAGGCACGTAGTTTTCGCCGCTGCGCGCGCAAGCGTGAGCGTGTGCGTGTGTGCGTGCGCGCGACCGTGTGCGGGGTTGGCCTTTTGCGAGGGAGGGGGGTACAGTCAACGCAGTTAGCAGTAGTGTTATTTCATTTTATATTTATTTATTTAATTGAAGTGAAATGAGGTTTCTTAAAAATGACTGGTGCAGACGATATTTTATTAATGGGTCTGATGTTGCAATTTCAACGGCACAGTTTTTTCTGGGAAGTTCGAACCAAAATTTTTGCATCACAAGCTTACGCTGATAATTTCAACGGCTTAATTATTTTTCTGGTTAGTTACGAACCCAAATTTTTGCGTCACTAACACCAGGAAAATTTTTAGCAGTGCTGTGTCTGTGATTGAATACCATGCTCACCTAGTTATAACTTAGAGCTCGTTTACTAGAGCGGGCAACGCGCGTTTTCCTACCTGATTTAGGGTGCCTGTCCATTGACGTGGAGCTATCGGCGGAGCGGAGAAACGAAGAAATTTTAACCAATAGGATTGCATAAAATGTCCGCTTCTGACACACATACACACACACACACACACACACACACAAACACACACACACACACACACACACACACACACACACACACACACACACACACACACACACACACACACACACATATACGCACGCACGCACTCACGCACTCACACAGGTACTACACTACCACCTATTATTTAAATCAAGCAAAATCACTGTACTTTGGATCTGGAGATGTCGCAGTCATCAGCACCCAGCTAATTCCTGTTTTCAACTACTGCAACCATTAACAAACACTACTGTTTACGTTAAAAATATGTAATAGTTGCAAAAAAAGAATCACTTAAAAAAAACACTTAATTTTATTCTACTAGTTGAACGTGAACTGTGTCACGAGGGCCTCGCCAGGCACCGAGGAGTCGGCTCTCTCCTTGCTATTTGCCAAGTTGTGCAATTAACAGCTCTTATGAATATTCAACTGGCAAGTTTTTATATTAATCGATGTGTAACTACCTATGAGCTCGTGGGATGGACAAATATGATTTAACTTAGCCTACTTTTATACTTTAAGACGGTCGTTCAGACTCAACGGGAAGAAAATGAGGTAAATTATTAACGTCTCCTTCGTATAATTAAGGCTGGACTGGGAATGATGAGTTTTATCTTTAATGAGTTGTGACTTATGAGTTTATCTACTATTTTTTATTTGTTTTTTGAAGTGAAAACTTCTTTAGCGGCGTTGTACGCTTTTTTGTAATGGGGAAAAAATGCTAAACTCGCGTCAGTAAGAATCACGTAACCCTGACCGAAAATTCGTAAGACGGATGTGACGGATGGAGAGTAGACAGCTGGCGGCGGAAGTATCCCCCTCTCTAAGGGATGCGGTGAAAATGGCGGCGCGTCATTTCAAGACGTAAACACTTGTGTCACCATAGCAACGCGCTAATTTTTTAATTCAATGTTATAATTATTCAATAATAGCGGCCGCCCGCGGTTTCACCCGCATGGTTCCCGTTCCCGTGGGAAAATCGGGATAAAAAGTATTCTATGTTTTAATCTAGGCTATCTTCTATCTGTGTGCCAAATTTCAACCAAATCCGTTCAGTAGTTTTTGCGTGATTGAGGAACAAACATCCAAACCCAGAAACTTTCACATTTATAATATTAGTAGGATATTATAATAATTATCAAAGTTATTCAAAGCTATGGATAAGACTTTCGTACAATACTGTTCTGTATTCGTAAATTCAAATGCCTCTGCATTACATAAATTCGTAAGACGGCAATTCGTGCAAAATTATTTCCTAACCATTCCAAAATATCAAAAATGCACAACGTTAATATTCAAGTTTTCACTTCTGCCGGCACTCCCGGAGTGCAACCCTTTTTTTTATGGTTCTGTACCCAAAGGGTAAAAACGGGAGCCTATTACTAAGACTCCACTGTATCTCATGAACCGTGATAGCTAGACAGTTGAAATTTTCACAGATGATGTATTTCTGTTGCCGCTATAACAAAAAATACTAAAAATAGAATAAAATAAAACAACATACGTGATTTTTTTGACGGAAACGTGCGTGAGTCCGACTCGTACTTGGCCGATATTTTTTTTACTTTACTCTCTTTCAGGGGCCAATGAGAGTGACATTCGAAATTGGTAGAGCTAGATCTGTGTATTTCAAGTGGAAAATCATTAACTTGTACTCGACTTCAAACAAAACTTAATGATTTTTAGGGTTCCGTACCCAACGGGTAAAAACGGGACCCTATTACTAAGACTCCGCTGTCCGTCTGTCTGTCTGTCTGTCTGTCTGTCACCAGGCTGTCTCTTATGAACCGTGATAGCTAGAAAGTTGAAATTTTCACAGATGATGTATTTCTATTGCCGCTATAACGACAAATACTAAAAACAGAATAAAATTAATGTTTAAGGGGGGCTCCCATACAACAAACGTTATTTTTTTTGCCGTTTTTTGCTCGATATTAATAACGACAACAGGTAGACAGTTGAAATTTTCACAGTTGTCGCTACAACAACAAATACTAAAAACAGAATAAAATTATTATTTAAGGGGGGCTCCTATACAACAAACGTATTTTTTTGCCGTTTTTTGGTACGGAACCCTTCGTGCGCGAGTCCAAGTCACACTTGGCCGGTATTTTTTTTGTTAAAGAACCTTTATAGTGTACTTGTAATACGGAACCCTAAGCAACAAACACTGGAACAAGTTATTTCGCTATCAGTGTCACATATTGATTTGTTTGTGCGCCGCAAACGGTCGGTCTTAGTAAATTTTTATTACTGTTGACCGTTCGCGTTAGGTGGTACCTATTGCAGCATATTATACGTACACTAGGTAGGTATGTGTAGACTGTAGTGTGTACAGGAAAAACATACCTGTATGCATGTAAATGTGAAAGATGAAAAAGAACTGTACAAGAAGAAAAACTCTGAAACTCAAAGAAAAGTTCATGTTTCAAGTTTCATAATTGTTAAAAGCTGTTTGTCGAAAACGTTGTTTAACGTTTCAAGATGCCGAAACATCCAAACTTTACGTCTACAAAGAAGGCTTTTAATAAAAAAGACTTGTTTAAGGATTCCGTACCCAAAGGGTAAAAAACGGGACCATTTTACTAAGACTCCACTGTCCGTCTGTCTGTCACCAGGCTGTATCTCATGAACCATGATAGCTAGACAGTTGACATTTTCACAGATGATGTATTTCTGTTGCCGCTATAACAACAAATACTAAAAACATAATAAAATACAACAAACATGTTTTTTTTTCCATTTTTTGGTACGGAACCCTTCGTGGGCGAGTCCGACTCGCACTTGCGGGTTTTTTTTTCTTTTTTCGTACTTAGTGTGTAGGTAAGGTACCCATATTACTATTCAGATATAAGCACACAAAACAATAGATAGATGTATGTTGAAAAATCATTTTTTTTAACTACCAGAAAAAACCCCGGTCAAACTTTCACAACATCTGCATTAAAACAACATAACGACACGATTCAAAGCGACTTACAGTACCTAAGTACATTCGTAGTTCGTTCACGAAGGCTTCACGGAAAACTGTGTGCGAAAGAGACGACATTGCGTTTAAAGAGACAGCAACAACGAGGGATGAGTCTTGTACAATACAGCAAAAAGGTCTTAAACGCACCAACTCTACATAAAGAGTTTTGAACCTTTTTGGTAGGGTTTTGAGGTTATTTTAGTTTATAAAGTTGTGTGTGTGAGTATTGTGCGTGTTGTATTAAGGAAGAAGAGTGCGGACAACAAATATTGATTCGTGGGGGGTTGTTTGGAGGGGGGAGGCGCACATAATTTGGACTAATTCCTGCGATGTTGACACGAGCTTGTCTGGCCAGTGCGGCTGCAAATGATCCAGTTGTTCATAACTTTTAAAAGTGGAACAATGAACGATTCGGCAAAGGAGTAACTTACAGCCTTAGGGTACAATGGAATGTTTTGTAAACGAGATTTGTGTTTAGATCGGAAATGTGTCATTATGAAAGCGTTTACAATTTTTATGTGTAAGGTATTTTACGCAAGCGTAAGAATCCTCCTACAATTTCGGTGGAAGGAATAGAATTAAAACTTGACGACGATAGTTTGTAAGAATAGTCTTTTTAAAAGTAACTGGGAAGCTTTAAAGGCGGGGATATGTTTTGTTTTGCATCGCTTTTATAGCAGCATCGAAAAATTATTAGTGAGAAAACTAAATAACAAAACTAATCAAAAAAAAATTCATACGCTGGGATTTGAACATAAGACCTAGGAGTACAGAACTTTGGCATCATTGTTCTAAGGCAGTTTAGAGCCCGGATCCACCCTCCCCTCGGGGGGTGGTCGCTTTCGATGAAGGTTTTAATGGCTTACAATAGCTTCGGTCGAAACCAATATGCGGCGGTTTTAGTCAGTCGAGTCTGACATAACCAGCATAGCACGGCGGCTATGTGGTATCCAATGAGGATTTCCGCCCCCTTCCCCTCGGTGTCCGGGAAGGTGTTCAAAGTCCCTCAGGCTGAGAGCGAAAAAAAAAAAAAAAACCGGATTTATAAACCGATCCCAACGTTGAGAGCTATCTTGAGATCATAGCAGAAATTCTGTTCCTATAAGGAGAGCATCTCAAGTATTATCTCATGATAGCTCTCACCATGGGCTCCCAACCAGACGCGCCCCCCGGGCTATCCAAAGGGGACGCGAAGAGCGGTTCCAGATACCTAGTACCACAGAATAGCTAATAGTACAAGTACAGAAGCAGCATTCCGCAAAGTCATTTAAATAAATAGCGACTTTTGCTCCAACACAATAAAGCACAATTCAGGTCGCGCAGCGCTAATAGAAATTGCCTCTCTTTCTATCGCGTGCTCTTACTTTTTCTGACGACGCAACGTTAGGGTCGTCTTCCTACTGTGTAGCATATATCATAATGTGAAAAACGACAATTGTTTATTGGTTTTTGATTTTGACATCCGTACACGGCATAGTAATGGCGATTCGACATTGTTACTATTATAAAGAGACAATACCTACGCAGGCATTAAGATGCCGCGCTGTGTAGAAGACTTCACTGGCGGGCGTGTGGCAGCCAGCGGGCTGTGGCAGCCAGCAGCCAGCAGCCGTGCCGCCGGCGGTAGGTGCTTATCGCGCGACCTTGAGCGAGTGAAGGAGGCCTGCTAGTACTTATAAAAACCCTAAATATAATATTTTTTCTCAAGGCGGGAACAGTGCCACCGATCCATAGTGCACCTCTTGTGTTTGGTTGTTGATAAGATAATCTACCTACTTCCACTGCCCTAAACGCTGGTTTTCCCTCCTTAAGCTAGGATTTCGTAAAATGACGGTGCCGTCATATTACGGCCATAATTTAGCGGCGTAGAACGTTGTATATGTAAACAATACGGCGCGGTATCCTAGAGAGCGGCACTGGACACCGTAACGTCAAATAGTCTTCTTACGTCCGTAAAATTACGGCCGCTATATGACGGCACCGCTTTCTTAAGAACCCTAGCTTTAGTGTAGGAAATGAAACGATATTTTGTATGGAGACCCCATCATTAAATCTTCAGTCGATGAAACTTTGCAGGGATGTAATATAGTATGGACCAAAACCTATGTACAAATATCCAAAAACAAAAAAAATACCATTAGGATAATTTGAAAAATATGTTTCATTTATCATCATTTATCATACTGTAAAGTTTCGTCTACTGAGAATTTACTGTGGGGGTCCTTTCCTACACTACCTCTCAAACACCTTTATTTGGCCAAACGATGAGTTATGTATAACCCACACATCTACACTGGTCTACAGCGAGCGGCTAGGCCAGGCCACGCCTCGCCGCAGTTCAGTAGCAAATGATATGTCCACTCAACCTCATTAATTCACATTACGTATAACGACTCTAATGAGTATGCCTTGACATTAATTTATGTGTAAATCTGCGTTTTTGAATATTAAACGAATGATATTGACATTACGATCTTAGGTTGTTTGGTTTTTCTTTGTAGGTTTTGTTGTAGTATAGGATAAATTAATCTCTGTTAGTGATAATCCTAATATTCACTTCTCAAGCTTACGCGCTCACTAGACATGAAATAAAACAATTTTTAACGGATACTAGCGCGGTTTTATTGAAAGCACTTTGGTAATTAGTTGGTATTTGGTTTGATTTTTGGTTTTCCCGACGTTTTGGCAACTTTGCAGCTATCGTGGTCACGGGGGACTGAAGCTACCCGTGATTCTACCCTCAAGCGATAAATTTTTTAGACGTTCAGAAATTAAAATTAAACAAAAAAAATTTATTGTTTATGTTGATTTATAATTTAATTTTATGAATTATTTAGTGCTAAAGGAGAGAGAATCTACTGAGAAATACCAACTAATTACCAAAGTACTTTCAATAAAACCGCGCTAGTATCCGTTAAAAATTGTTTTATTCAATCCTAATATTCTTAAATTAATCTACACATATTTTATACAAAGATAAAGTTTGTATGTTGGTATGATACTACCTACTCATCCCAATGACATTACAATTAAATATTAAATTATAATATCATCGACTCATCCAATTAAACAAAAACATTTTTAATTTAATTACTTATTTGCGAAAATCTGTTAAATGACCGAAAGTGACGCCTTCAGAGGTTTTAATAATTTTTCAATAATGTTTTACGTGGAGTTTTTAGGGCCCATGGTCTAGTATTTTTAGAAGGTATCACTATTAATTAATTAATATTGCTATGCCCTTACAGGGCGTCACATGTAGACCTCATTAAATGTTCCACCTCACTATGTAATGTGATATGCAATAAATAAATACTGAAATACTACATGCCCTAGTAGTAGTTATTCGTGAAGTAGATAGCAAATGTGTCAAAAACGGCCACTTTTAGCAGTTTTGCTATCTAAGTACTTCTAGCAGTGACTACGACGGAATGTGACGATACCGTCTAAAAATCTAGACTGTGGGCCCTAAAAATTCTACGTAAAACATTATTAAAATTGTGTATTAGAATTATAATATTAAATAAAATTTACCGCGGCACCATTTTCGCTCAGGGTGCCACCTTAACGAAATATAAAAACCGGCCAAGTGCGAGTCGGACTCGCGCACGAAGGGTTCCGTACCAAAAAACGGCAAAAAAAAAAAACACGTTTGTTGTATGGGAGCCCCCTTAAATATTTTTTTTATTCTGTTTTTAGTATTTGTTGTTATAGTGGCAACAGAAATACATCATCTGCGAAAATTTCACTTGTCTACCTGTTGTCGTTATTAATATAAAGCAAAATAAAAACGGCAAAAAAATCACGTTTTTTGTATGGGAGCCCCCTTTAATATTTATTTTATTCTGTTTTTACTATTTGTTGTTATAGCGGCAACAAAAATACATCATCTGTGAAAATTTCAACTGTCTAGCTATTACGGTTCACGAGATAAAGCCTGGTGACAGACAGACAGACAGACAGACGAACGGACAGCGGAGTCTTAGTAATATAGGGTCCCGTTTTTACCCTTTGGGTACGGAACCCTAAAAAGTGTTATTATGAATGCAAAATTCTAATTCCGTATATTTCTACTTACCAACTAGGTAGTTTTTTTTTTGTACATAGCATCATTATTGTAATCGTATTTACGAGTGTAAGCATGTACAATACGATTAAATTGACAATAGACAGTGATCCGCCGCAACTTCACTCAAGAATGTATGTATGGCAAAGAGAAAATTTTACGGGTTAAAATAAGTACGTCGTTTTCTACCGCAAGTGTACTGAAGTTATCCACTTCAGTTGCACATTGTTAAATTGATCGCATTGATAGTTGATTTTTATAATTATTACTTCAGTCCTTCAGTTCTTCAAAACACTTAAGTCATATACTGAAGTTATAAATTAAAAAACCGGCCAAGTGCGAGTCGGACTCGCGCACGAAGGGTTCCGTACCAAAAAACGGCAAAAAAATCACGTTTATTGTATGGGAGCCCTCCTTAAATATTAATTTTATTCTGTTTTTAGTATTTGTTGTTATAGCGGCAACAAAAATACATAATTTGTGAAAATTTCAACTGTCTACCTGTTGTTGTTATTCATATCGAGCAAAAACAGCAAAAAAATCACGTTTGTTGTATGGGAGCCCCCCTTAAATATAAATTTTATTCTGTTTTTAGTATTTATTGTTATAGCCGCAACAGAAATACATCATCTGTGAAAATTTCAACATTCTAGCTATCACGGTTCATGAGATACAGCCTGGTGACAGACAGACAGACAGACAGACAGACAGACGGACAGCGGAGTCTTAGTAATAGGGTCCCGTTTTTACCCTTTGGGTACGGAACCCTAAAAACAGCCTTAGTAAGTACTTAAGTGGGTATTGAAGTTTATTTACTTCTGTGACCGACGGTAATTTATTTCGTAAAAATATTTTATAAATTATCTACAGTAAGTACTTATTTCATCTCTCTTTATTACCCCGTCGTCGTCATGCTCAATTATGGCTCTACTTAAATAATGATAATAAATTATGCTTATTTAATATGAGTCAGAATATTTACCGCGGCCAATGACATATCTAGAGCAAACAGGGTCTCCAATGTGCCCCGAACGACATTTGTATGTCTTTGGAATTAGAGAATACTCGTTTTAACAAAATATTCTGCACCAGAAAAGCAGAAATCTTGCTTTTAAGGCGTGATTACATTAGGTTTTTAACTTGAATTGGACCTGAATGTAGTAGGTAAGACAGCTTCGGATACCTCTCGGTTTATTTGCACAAGCATATAAATGAAACTTACAAAAATAAGTGAAATCCCACCAAAACATTTTCATGTAAAATATTGCCAAGACAGGACCATATGGCTCGCACTGTCAAAAAAGTTAACAGATCTCAGTAGAGCCAAGTTTCTAACTCTAAACGCCATAACTCTGCAAGGGGATCCCTTGTTTTCGCATAATGGTTTTATACCTAATTTGATTTGGCATAACGGATTTGGCATATATTTTTTTGTCATAATAATACTTTGGCATAATTGTTTTTAGCATACTATTTATATTAGCATAATTATCATTTAGACTAATTAGTTTTCGCATAATGTTATTAGGCATACTGTCTATTCGCCTAATATTATTTAGACATAAAAATCAAAAAACAATAAGAATAAATATTTTTACTCTCTTATTTATTTTCATGCAAAAGGGGTAGGTATTGTATTAAAGGTTAAAAAAAATCATAACACATACGACCTAAATATCGACTCATATCATAAAACACCTATTTTTAAAATACCGAAAATCCTAAATGTCCTAAATATCCTAAATGTAAAATCCAATAGACCGAAACTCGAAAGATCTATTATTAAATAACTGGTAGTTCAAAACCCTGAAAGTTAAAATGCCGATAGTTAAAAATCCCGAAAGTCTGTTTAGGTCTATTATATTAGGTGCGACGACGAGCGAGCGTAGCGAGCGAGGAGGAGGTAATGTTCCATTGCAACCAACAACTAGCGAGCCAACCAACAACTGCCAGAGCCAGTGCTAGATACCAGCGACCTGCTGGCATGTAACCCTCAATTAACCTTCGGTTTTTTAAGCTTCGGAATTTTGTATTTTATGTAAAATTTTCTTTCGTGATTTTAAACGTCGTGGTTTCTTTGTTTATAAAAATATGCTTTAATAACATTATGCGTGTTTAAATTTATGCTTAAGAACATTATGCTTAAACATGATTATACTTAAAGTAGTTATGCTTAAAAAAAATATGCATAAGCTGTTATGACTAAATAATATTATGCGTAAACATCATTCGGCGAAATCATATTATGCTATGACATATTATGCCTTAAAATTTTATGCAAATACATAGGGAACCCTCTGCAAGCCTTCACAAACTTCACTAACTCTAAACCCCGCTTTGTTGCTACAAGAAATATTGTATAACAGAAAACTAATGAACATACATACACACATATTTTGACTAAGGTGTAAGGTGTTTGTAAAGTTAGAGCTTGTAGAGTTAGGGCGTGTAGAGTTAGAGGCTTGGCTCTACATGAGGTCCGATAACTTTTGACAGAGTGAGCCATATTATGGTCTCGTCTTGGCAAAATTTTACATGAATACGTTTTTGGTGGGATAGATTTGTCGCTTTAAACTTTGCATTTAGAAAATATAAAATGAACTTAAACGCACCACCGATAACATAGATAAAACAGATAAAAGTTTATGGTCTAACTAAATCAATCATAATAATCACCCCGAATGCATTTTATTATCAGTTTTTTCCCCACATTTTGATATACGGCGTTCTCAGAACAGAACGCTCTCCTTGCATGGAAATATTTTGAGATACGGCCACGTTTGCTTTAAGAGATAAGCTATGTGGCGGATGTTATGTTTGCTTATTTCATGCATGTTTTAAGGGTACATATACACCTTATGCATATAAGAATAAGGTCGGAAATTAAGCTGGCTTAGGTACTACATTGGGCGTTATATAAAAACATGGCTGGAGATATCGATGCTCTTTAACGTTTTCTTAACTAAACTGTATACTTACACGAAGGTTGAATATTTTTTAAGGTTTCTTTTTATATTTGTAATGTTAATAAAACTTAATTGACAGGACTGCCTTATAAAGATTTTTCTCTCAATTTGTAATGGTGCTGATAGGTACTAGTTTCCTAATTAGCAAAGGCATCTGTGTATTAATTGTATTGTAATCCTTACTAATATTATAAATGCGAAAGTCCGTTTGTGTGTTTGTTTGTTTCGCCTTCACGTCCTAACTACTGAACTGATCATCATGAAATTTTGCATACACGTTGTCAGGGGTATAGAAAAGGACATAGGGTACCTTTTATCCCGAAAGAAAGTATTGTTCCCGAGGGATAGTAAAAAACCTTTCCACGCAGACGAAGTCGCGGGCGGCCGCTAGTTATGTATAACTTAGACAGATTTTCGTATATATGTACAGTTATGTTTCTAATTCTATGTAATAATCTTCAACAATGATTTCTGAAACTGAAATTCAATAGATACTTTATTCAGTCTTTATTTGTAAAAGTGATAATAGTTTGATGAAACCGATCAACAGTAACTCGGAGTTTTAACCGGTTATACCTAAAATTTAGGCTTAGGATTTGTACCGAATAATTACACCGGGATTATGCCTTTAAAATATTCCCCTTGAAACAATCCGGGACAACAATAACAGTTCACAAATAAATCGCACAATAAACGTCGGATCAACGAATCGGTGCGTGAAATCGCGACGGTTTAGCCCCACGACGAGTCGAGTGGTGCGACCACGAACCACTCGATATTTTGTTACTATGACGTTTTTACTGAAGACTTTTTACCATTTTTGAAAGTGAATACTAAATGCTTTATTTGAATTCATTTACTTTTTTTTATGAAATTGAGTGTAAATTTTCCAAAAAACTTTAGGTTTGAAATTATAACATGTTAACTTAAAGGCGGAGATTTAGCACACGAGTCCCTATTAGCTTATTTTCAATTGATTCCAATATTATAAAACGAGGGCATATAAACGATGGCCTCCACAGATGACTGGTGGAGAACAAAAAATTTAATTGACTGAACGAGTGCGAAGCGTGAGCGAAACGTTTCCGTTTCAGCCTGGGGAAAAAAAATGCTTTCGTATGTCCGGCTGTCCCGCTGTCCGGCTGTCCGTTTGTTCTTCTCTACAGGTCACATTTCTCAACCGATTTTCGTGAATTATTATAAAGATTTCGTTGGTAACGATTCGGTTTTTCGTTTTTTTTCAAAATGTCGGAGATATGGGGAAAATCATATTTCAGTCATTTCGGAAAAAAATAAAAAATGTCACAAACGCAAGGTCTACAGCTCTACGAGGCACAAGTAAGTACTTATAGCATCTACAATGCATCATACTGCATCGCCATCACTGGGATCCCGGTGGGTTTGGGTCGGATCCCAGCAGGACGAATAGAAAAAAATTGTAGAAACTGTTAGGAAGAACTATTCTATTTTGTCTTAAGGTCGGTTGTGGTACCATTATGGTTTCCAATTTCCATTACGCCAATGTTTTACCTAGGTACTAACTTTAGGATCAAGTAATGTGATGTCTTATATTTATTTATTTATTATACAATGTGTTAATGAAATAAAGCAAGACCTTTAAAGCAGGTAACTACATAGCTTATAATTACGGAAAACTTTTTGTATGAAAGCTGTTCTGAAATCGCGAAATAAAATCTACTGTTTAATTTTAGCAAAGTTCGTTAAAATATTTGTATTAAACAGCAGTTTTTTTTACGCTATTTGCTAGAATTGATTCCATACAAAGAGTTGTTCGTGTTGAAAAGCTTTTGGATATTAATTTTCAATTCGATGCCTTAACATGGGCAGCTTTATGCTCTCTTTCATCATTTCTGCGCAGCATTTAATCATTTCAGCATTTGGCCACATGAGTAAAAAAACGTAAATTTGGCCTCATGCTCTCTTTAATCATTTCTGCGGTGGTGTCGTGTGAGGCGGGTCATTACGTTTCCTCAAATATGGCTGAGCGAAGCGATGGCTGGTTCATGCGTCATGCTCGTGAACGGGTGCTGCCAGTAGGAATGGGTCTGCTTCTGACTACCTATCTTAACGCATATTGAATTGTATGTTTTTTTGTAACAGCCTAGACTGAATAATAACTTCAAACTTTGAATTTAGCTTGAACCCTGTAAATTGATGAAGTAATTTAAAATCCATTAGGATGTGAGCTACTTAAATAATGATAATTTATTTGTTAATCTTAGTTAATATAAAGTCTGGAAACGATATACATATTTGTAAATATCGTTCTGTCTATACTGCCCTCATAAGCCAAAAAGCGTTAACTCAACAAAAGTGACTTCCGAGAAAATCAATGTTTTGTCTTTTTCATTTTCGCATCAACTTAGGAAAGTCGTTTATGGATTATTATAACTTGTTTATAAATATTTGAAGCCATATTTAGTATTGATACAATAAAATATTGGAAAACTATATATTTTTGCTTTTTATTTGAGATACCGTCATTTTCCTTCAAATTACTTTGCTTTCGAAAATGAGTTACTGCTGTCGGCTTTAGTGTTTGTATAGGAATTTCCATACAAATATTATCATATACATTTTTGCCGAAAATCTATAATAATAAAAGTAAAACTAAAAGTAAATGCATTTTTCAATAATTTTATTATATTTAGGACAAATCAAGCACAAAATTGTAAATGTTTGGTCTACGCAACTATATTTTATATCACTCAGAAAACACCTCCCTCAAAAAGAAAAATCGGTTTCATGGCATTATATTTGAAGGGATTTCAAAATATTACTCTTCTTGGCCTGTTAAATACCTTTAGAAATTATTTTCTTCTGAGGGGTAGAAGTACTTTTTTTGTTTGCAACAATGCTGGTGATTATAGACTTACTAGCTTCCGCTCGTGACTTTGTCCGCGTGGATATTCGAAATGTCCTTAAGCTTTAACGGAGATAAAAAATATCCTATGTTATTATAACCCAGGCTATAAACTACCTGTGTACCAAATTTCATTCAAATCCGTTAGCTGTTTTTGCGACATTGAGTAACAAACATCCAAACATCGTGACTTTCCCATTTATAAATTTAGTAGGATAGTAGGTATATCCTTATCAGTAGGAATAAATTATCAAACACTGCGCTGAAAAAACCTACCCATGTACGCAACAGCCGCCAAATGCCTTAGAAATATTTTTTACGGCCATTCGCATTCAAAATTATGGTATACCCCTAAGTCTCTTAGTAATTTCATGTAGAATTGAGATATGCAATATTTCCTAAATGGATTTTCTACATTTTTTAGAAGAGATAACGCTATTTGGCTTAGTCCATCAGATAGATAGTTGATTAAGCTATCCGATACAACAAAAATCAGAAAATAGGATTTTTTTGAGATACCGCTTTTTGGCTTATGAGGGCAGTATAAAGCTGACAAGTTTTTTGCGCCCATTTTTCTTGTCAGCTAAAAAACATTATAATGGGTGGTAGGGTAAAAGAATTGACGATTTAAAAATGCTTATTATATGAGCTTATTTAAATAAAGAATATTCACTTTCATTTTCACATTATGAATATATTATTTTCGAGTGATTCAAGAATAGTTCCCTCGTAAAAGCCCCTTTCTCAATGGCTGATCTCCGTCCGCTATATGAAAGCCGGCGGCGTCCCCCGCCCATACATACAGTACAAAACATAAATATGTAATGACGTTTTTCTGAAGTATTGTGTATAAACTTCGCATGCTATATTAGATTCTCGACAAAAAATAAGGTAAGTACCTATACGAGATTCAATATTTTTTTCAACGTTTTTCCGACGTAAAACATTGTAACTTCGAGCAGCGACGGCTTCGTCAGAAGCCCGTCTTACTCTAAGCGTTGTATTTATGTAAGTACTTAGAAGTGTAATTATTCTAAGTGTAAGTATACGAAATATGTACAATAGTTTATGTACAAAATTAATAAATAAAAAACTTTTGTTTTTACTACTGTTTGATTCTAAAATAATCTAAATAATACTTAAAAAAAACTTTTTAACAAAAAAGAAAAACCTCCTTCAAAAAACCTGAAACAAAAACAGCTTCAAAATTAAATACCTCTAAAAAAGCGAGAAATAATATTCAAATCATTAGTTACGCATAACATTATTAATAAAACACGTCTATTGAAGTCGGGTGGGGCTGGAATACAACTTTTTTTTATATTTCTAAAAGCCCCACCCGACTTCATTAGACGTGTTTTATTAATAATTTTATGCGTAACTAATGATTTGAATATTATTTCTCGCTTTTTTAGAGGTATTTAATTTTGAAGCTGTTTTTGTTTCAGGTTTTTTGAAGGAGGTTTTTCTTTTTTATTAAAAAGTTTTTTATTTTCAACTTTTTAGTGGTAGGTATGTAAGCATGTAAATATTTTTTAACTGTATAAAATATTTTCAATGGTAAAATGCCCACAATTCAATTCCCAAATTTACGCTGTTTGTTTTTGAGGAGTTCCGTTGTGTCTTTATAGTCCAAGTCTAGTCCGTCGTCCGTAGCAACGTTGCATCGCAGACCATGGTTTGGTTTGTTTTGGATTGTCATAAAACTACCAAAATCCAAATCACTTTACTTGTACTATTAGAATATGAGGAGTTCCCTTGTGTATCTTCGAAGTTCAAGGTTCAATATCGATGAAATTAAAATGTGACCTTTCTTGAAGTATACCCTTTCAAACAAAAAAAGAATCATCTAAATCGGTACATAAACAAAGATGTTATGTTCGAAAATCCGTGAAAATACGTGTGATGGCAAGCTAAATAATTGTCATTTTTCAGGATTATGAAAAAACTACCAACCAGATCTCTGTAATTCTGATAATGTTGTCAACTTAGAATAAAAGTTGTCAATAATTCCGATAATTTTTGCTATGATTATTTTTCCAGCATTGTACGCCCCCTTAAGTAAGTACTGGGTACTTATTTGTATATTATCCACTCCTCTTCTAAGTCAAAGTGATAATAATCTTAATTCAAATATATATTTTTTTATTTGAATCATCTATATTTTCCTAGCATCACTAATTTAAAACTTTTTCACCTGACAAGAAATTTATCTTATCAGCTTTACGAAAAATTAACGCGCGTAAAAACATTCGATAGAGTAATTTTGTATGAGGAATTTGTACAGCGCCATCTATCGTCGAAAAGCGAAATGAAATTTTCCATAGATTTACGCTATCGAGTACTTTTACGCGCGTTTTTTTCTCGATAGCTGGGGCCTATTGCATAACAAATTACAAGCTAATATTATTAGTGAATTTATATGGAAAATCACTAATAATTATTAGCTTGTATTTTGTTATGCAATAGGCCCCTGTTCGTGATAAGGGTACCTAAGTACCTAACTTTATGATTATCGTTATCGAATACTCACAAAAATCAAAATATCTATAAGTATTATTGATAATAAAAATTAATTATAGCTATAAAGTTCTACCCCACATCCAAATTAGTTCTTCCACGCCCTGAGGGCCGATCGTCTAAGCCTCCGATATTAGCGCCGCGGGCTAGAACTTTATAAAAAGTCGCCTTACAAATGGGGAGAACAAGGATATTATGTTACCGTTAAAGTTCGGAAATCAGTTAGAGTGCACATTGACTAGTTAATCTGCAGATTCAGTAAAAGTGCAAAAAAATGTTTTATTTCGTACTTTAACTAAGTAACCTGCAGATTCACTATGCAATCCGCAGATTAACGACCAAGGATCAGTTAAAGTACGGAATAGTACATTACTGCCGCGGTCACTAATGACTGCGTTGCTGGCAGCGATGATGATGGCCGAGAGCGAAGCTTAGCGCAGGTCCAGGCCGTCACAGCGCGGTCAGCATTGCAGCCCTTGATGGACAAGCTAGAATAAAGGCCGAGACCGGAGGTCGAGGCCTTTATAGCGCGGACAGCAAGGGCTGCAATGATGACCAAGCTTGAAGGCCGAGAGCATAGGTAAGCTTAGCTCGAGGCCATCATAACGTGGCCAGCAGTGCAGTCATTGTGGACCAAGGCTTGTATAGTACTTTACTCAAAAAATGCGAATACTGCCTACTATACCTACTATAATAGGTACTTATAACCTAATTTCGAAAAAATACAAAAATGCAAATATCTCAGAAACGGTGCGTCGGAGCCAAAAAATAAGGTTTTTTTTGATCCCCTTTGTAATCCCGTAAGTAGATAAGAGGTATTGAATGAAAGGTCAAAAAACGGTCAAGTGCGAGTTTTTTATATTTTTCCATACTAATTTTATATAAAAGTACAAAAACATCATCTAGGTACAACAATACAACACCCGCGCAGATATAGAATGGGATTCAAAATGGCGGCTCACCGCGCTTGCCACAACGAGTGTGACTGAGAGCCATTTCTAATCCCATTCTTTATCTGCGCGGGTTGTACAGTGTATTTTTCACCTAACTATGTTTGAAAGAATACTCGACAATAATGGATTCTCAAAGGAAATTGCTGGTGGCTAAAACTCGACAATAATGAAATCCCATACAACTTTGTTGCGTCACCATCGGAGAACACCGGCAAGCTCGACTTTGTTCAAAGAAGGTTGTCAAAATAATGACCATATTACAAGCTTTTTTGAGTAAAAATACTTTCAATAAGGTCTTTAACTTAAATTTACTGAAACCTTGGCTATTTAACTCACTGTTTTCCCCACTCTAACGGTGTAGCATCCGTTAATGTGCAGATTAACTAGTCAAAGTGCGAAAATCCGCTACTTTGAGAAAAATTTCGAACTTTAACCAGGGCTCTTTCACTCCACGCGCGGGTCTGAACCGGTCGGCTTCCTCTGAGAGGACAAATTTCATACATCAGAAAAGATAAGACCTACGCGATAGAAAGAGAGGCAACTACTAATTGAATGTTTTGGAGCGAAGGGAGTGCTGTGCTACCTGAATTGCACTTTATCAGAGCAAGAGTCGCAATTTATTTAAACGATTTTGCGGAGTGCAACTTCTGTACGCTCGTACTATTATCTATTCTGTGCTTTAACTGACTCGATCAGCTAATGTGCACATTACCTAGTTAATTCGCAGTTCGCACATTAACGGATTCTGCACTTTAGCGGTAACATATACATGGTATAAACCTCCTTGGGGCAGCAAAGTGGTATCAATGATTATTACTACCGACAGCACAGTTCTCTAATAAAAAACCGGACAAGTGCGAGTCGGACTCACCCACCGAGGGTTCCGTACAAAATTGGTTGGTTCTTAAATAAAGACCATATTTTTTATGATTTAATTACAAATGTATAGTTTTCAGATTTTTCCCTGTACTTGTAGTATAAGACGATATTACTTGCCAAATTTCATAGTTCTAGGTCAACGGGAAGATCTTATAATTTTGATTCCCTTGGGAGTGTCGATATATTTTTTGCGGCATAAACGGCCGTATCTTTTTTTCAAATAAACTTATATTAGAGGTTGGATTTTTTTCACAGCTTCAAAGTACTTAGTAATATAATATGGTTTTAAATTTCACCAACTCCACGCGTTACCGAGATAAAGGGTTTTAACAGACCGATGGACAGACATACAGACAGTTTATGATTTAAAAATATTAATGTATAGCTTCCAGATTTTTTCCTGTACTTGTAGTATTATGATGATATTACTTGCCAAATTTCATAGTTCTAGGTCAACGGGATTACGGGCATAAACGGGCCGTATTTTTTTTACGTAAACTCAGAAATTTGACTTTTTCACAGCTTCAAGGGGCCGTAGACCTGAGTATATGATTTTAATTTCAACTCGATACCTCCACGCGTTATGAGATAAAGGGTCTTCACAGATAGACAGACAGACGGACAACAAAGTGATCCTATAAGGGTACCGTTTTTTAGGGTTCCGTAGCCAAAATGGCAAAAAACGGAACCCTTATAGATTCGTCATGTCTGTCTGTCTGTCTGTCTGTCTGTCTGTCCGTCCGTATGTCACAGCCACTTTATTCCAAAAGTATTAGGACTACATAGTTGAAACTTGGTAAGTAGGTGTATTCTGTGAACCGCTTTACGATTTTTATACAAAAATAAAAAAATGAAAGATTAAGGGGGGGCTCCCCATACATGGAACTGAAACTGAAAATATTTTTTTTCATCAAACCAATACTTGTGGGGTGTTTTTAGATAGGTCTTTAAAAATGACATTGAGGTTCCTAAGACTATTTTTTTTTTCAAAGTCAACCGTTTTAAAGATATATGCCGCCAAAGTGGTAAAATGTGTGTCCCCCCCCCCCCCCCCTTTAACTTTTAAAGTTAGAAGGTGAAAAATCTAAAAAAAATATAAGCTATAGATCTTAATAAACACTTTCAACGAAAATTGGTTTGAACGAGATACAGTAATTAGTTTTTGAGATATAGTACATTTTCCAAAACCGCAAATATAACTTTGTCATTCATACAAACACTGTGAAAAACAAAGTTATTTTTTCAGACAAAAAATGATAGCGGTATTAAAATATGGTATGGTATAATGTACCTACGGAACCCTACTGCGCGTGGCCCGACACGCACTTGGCCGGTTTTTTCTTTTGAGGAACGGAACTCTAAAAAACTAAGCTAATTTAGTTTTGCCTAAGCTAGTGTACGAAGTAAGTGCAATTTTTTATTATGTACCTTACGGTCAGCAACGAAATTAGCTCAACATATTCACTTCTCAAGCTTACGCGCTCACTAGACATGAAATAAAACACTTTTTAACGGATACTAGCGCGGTTTTATTAAAAGTACTTTGGTAATTAGTTGGTATTTGGTTTGATTTTTGGTTTTCCCGACGTTTCGGCAACTTTGCAGCTGCCGTGGTCACGGGGGACTGAAGCTGCCCGTGAGTCTACCCTCAAGCGAAGAATTTTTTTAGACGTTCAAAAATTAAAATTTAACAAAAAATTTTAATTGTTTTATGTTGATTTATAATTTAATTTTTTGAATTATTTAGTGCTAAAAAGAGAGAGAATCTACTGAAACTACCACCATTTCATAAAATTTGGGAGGCCCCTCCTAGAAAGAAATGGCGAAAGAAAACTTGGAGAGGAAAACCGACCTCCGTCTTTTATATTAATTTATTTATATGCAAAAGGAACTAACCGTATCATTAGATCTTACAGTGTGTGTGAGGGGCTTAAGCTTGTGATTAGCTCAACACTTTAGTATTTTGTCAAATCAACTATTTTAATTAATGTTTCAAACTGTGGGGCTCATTAAAGTTGGTATGACAAAATTCTAAAGTGCTAAGCAACTTTAATTGCTGACTGTACCTACTCTAGCATGAACATCCATCGAAAAAAAAACGCGCGTCGATAGTATAAGTTTCATGTCATTTGTAAATGGCGCTGTACATACAAACAAACCCATACAAAATTACTCTATTTTTACGTGCGATATTTTTCTCCATGAATTTTCGTGCTAGGGTACCTAAAGTCTGTCCATCCTTACTTGTCTTATTTAGTAAACAGTTTTTGACAGTTGTCATACGTTTTTTAAACTTAAATCGTTATTTAAAAATATGTGAGTAACTTTATGAAATTGTTATTAATTTATTAACAATTTATTTCGTAATCTATATGTGGAAAACCATTTGTTATATTTTATAAATGATTATTTCAATAAAGAGTTGGGTGAAGATTGTTTACCAAATAAGACAAGTAAGGATGAACAGACTTTACATTGTAGTTACAACTGAGAAATGCTGTTTGTTTCCGAATCCGGACAAATAAATAAATACTTAATTTTTTCGCACTAAAACTGAGGAAAGACCCTAGCCAACCCTATGCGAATCAATTTCCGTACGTTCCCACATCAAGTCCCTGCAGTCTAAACACAGGACTAAGTAAACAACATAAAACACGGAACGATTGCAATTAAAAACGCATCGGGCACGTGGCCACGCCATCTTGTCGATTCTTGTGCTACTATGAATAATGTTATGGTACAATGAATAAGTAATTAAGCTACGTGTAAAAAAAAATGTTAGAAAAATAAAAATATTTTTTTGAAGTGGTTATTGAAAAGGGAAATTATTGTCGAGTTTCTAGGCCTAAGTAATGTAATTTTCGTCAATAAATAAAATATAAAAAAAACTCATGATATTTTTCCTGAAAATTCCAAAGAATCTCTTTGCTATCTTGTGTACAATATTTTTTTCTGGATAAAAGGTACCCTGTATCCTTCTCTGTACCTCTGACAACGTATATGTAAAATTTCATGATGATCGGTTCAGTAATTAGTTAAGACGTGAAGGCGTAACACACAACGAACGGACTTTCGCATTTAATATTAGTAAGGTAGTAAGGATAGCCACAAGTATTGAATTAATTGTTAGAATTGCATTTTTTATTTTTTATATCTTGTATATTATTACGTATTTAATAATACGTAAACCGCTAATTTCAATTTACTAATAACAGACTTAACAAAAGGACAAGTTGCGGCGTTTCAAAGTGATAAAATAACCAAAATAGCATGTCGAAAGTAATACATTACGTACTTAAGCACCGAGTGTGTTCGTACTTAATCTACTTAGAACTGCCAGCTCGAGTATTAGGCACTGTTTGCTTAAACGGGCGTTTTACATAAGTTCTACTGGTTCTGCCGGTTAAGTTCCGGGTATTAATGAAATTATAACCGACTTACCAGGCAGATGGAAATACTTAAGTTTTCAGGACGTTTTATCATAATAGAATTTGAATAAGTAAGTACCTACCTAAGTGTAATTTATAAGTTTATATTTTAAGCATGATTGTAGCAAAAAAGGTGTTGAGTTTCCTAATAAATAAAAATAAATAAAATACTAGACAAAAGTTCACATCTCTAATCACTGTGGAAAATGAAAATTGAAGAAAGCTTTTATTAATTACGATATTTAAAAATAGATTAAATAGACATTTTACCTCTCAGTTTTGGATAGGTACACTTCTTTTTAACATTTTATCTTATTTTAAAGACATTTTCTTTCTTCTCTTTCATAAATGTTATTTGCAAGAATTTTAATTAAAAAAAACCCAGCAAATAATCTCGCTAACAGTTCGCATATTCGGCATGGTAAATGTATAAATAATTCAGTACCCTTAGCACGAACAGCTATCGAGAAAAAAAACGCGCGTAAAATTACTCGATAGTGCAATTTTGTATTGGAAATTTGTACAACGCCATCTATCGCCGAATAGCGAAATTAAAATTTCCATAGATAATTCTCTATCGAGTAATTTTACGCGCGTTTTTTTTCTCGATAGCTGTTCGTGCTAAGGGTACTGCTCAATATAATTGTGTGTGATCAAAGCTGCAGCCGCATCCTAAGTAAATATCGTCGCATCTGCCCCTCTGTGAGTGCGCTATCAGCGGAGGGAAGTTACATAACAGTCGGTGAAATTCCGGTATCATTTTGAGACACGGGTATAACTTAGGCCCGTATTTATAAACCGCTCTCAACGTTGAAAAATATCTTGAGACATGGACGAATATGCTTGAGATTATAACCAGTACCCTTAGCATGAAAAGCTAACGAAAAAATTTATGCGCGTAAAAATTTATAGAGTAATTTTGTATGTGAAAGGATTATGCCGATTTTACTATACAAGCTAGGGCATGATGCGCTTTGATGAAATTACCAAAATACTATTGTAATTTTATAGTGATTACGTGGGAAGAATATCATTAAAATATAATGCGGCAAAGAGAAATCCCAATCTCAAGGAGCCGTTTGGGGTTACATTTTCCTATTATATGACATTTTGTTATCTACCCCTTTTTGACAGACATGAGTCTGTCACAAATATGTATGGTAAATAAGCATCATGGCCCAGAATGCGGCATGATCCTTTTCCATAGTAAGTAGTAAATAAAATATTATTTACTCTATCAAGTACTTTTGCGCTCGTTATTTTTTCGATAGCTGTTCGTGCTAAGGGTACTGAGATGGTGTTCCTATAAAGCCAGTGGCTCTGAGCTGTAAACTTCGCGTATGTTACATTTTTGAAAATTTTTCAAAATGGCGGGAATGTGTTTTTACGAACAATTTTGAAAATCTGGCTTGACAAAAAATATCTATATAATAACAATTACTTATCGAACTTGCTCACAAATTTTCATGAGAATCGATTAAGAAATGCGACCTGCAGAGAGAACAAACGGACATACGAAAACATTTTTGCCCAAGCTGAAGCAAGGACGCTTCGCTCCCGCTTCGCGCTCGCTTGCTGGCTTATGCCATAGTAGAACCAAATAAGTAGGCCAACTCGAGCCTCGAGCGAGCGATACAGCTTAAACACGAAGGGCTGTCACATCGCTAGTTTATTCGGTCGTCAAAAAATACATAGTCAATCTCTATATAAAATATTTTTTCCTTGTAGGGTTAGCATCAGGAATCAATACAAGTTTTTTTTTAATATTTTTTTGTAGGTAGACTAACGCGTCTATCGACTAAAATAATGAAGTTAATATTAATTGTAATTTGACTGATGTATGTGATACATTGGCACTCTCGTTTTGACACCAATAAAAACTTACTAAAGAAAAGTAGCAATGTATCACATCTATCTGCCAAATTACAGTTTACATTAACCTAACTGTTTTCAGGAATTAACTACAATTTTTCATTGCGTACGTCATGTTATGTGATTTGAAAACTTGCGGTTGAAATAGGATTAATTAAAAGGTGGCTTTACTAAATAATGTATTTATTCAAATAAAAAAAAATATTATAAAAATAAAAAAAAACAAAAATCAAACCAAATACCAACTAAATACCAAAGTACATTCAATAAAACCGCGCTAGTATCTGTTAAAAAGTGTTTTATTTCATATTATTAAAAAATATTTTTTTACACTTTTGTTTTTTTCTTTTGTATTTACCTACACTTCTCAAAATAATAATCTTTAAATTCTGAAATTTAATACTTTCCATAACCTTAAATAATAGGCATTAAAAGTACCTTTTCCTGTAGGAATTTGTGATTTTTTAACGAAATTACACAATTGACATAAAAAAATTCGTCTGTTTCGACAAGTACGAAATGCCTTATTATTTAAAGTTAATGTAAAATATGTCCTCATTCTTACAAATCTTTTTGCAATAATATCTTTGGAAAGCATGGTATGTAGGTAGGTAAACGTTCAAATTATAACGAGCGGCAGCACAGCGGCGTGAAGCGTGCGTGAGCGCGGGCGGGATTACGTACGGCGCAGCCACGACTGGCGCACCTTTATCACCTTTAAATTTTGTCAGTGTGTGCGTGAGACGACGCATACGTACGGGCGCGCTCACATACAAACCGCGTTCGTGCGTATGACTTACTTATTTGGTTCTACTATGCTTATGCTAAAAGAGTCTTAATATTTTTGAACGAATTACGAGATAGAAATAGATCAAGTTTGTGCAAGTGTGCAAGTGAACTGAGACATTTCGTATATTAGTGATAGATGGCGCTGTATTATTTTGAATCGCGGCATTGAATGTGTTTTAAAAAGAGAATATGAGCTGTAAGGAACTTTAAAAAAATTGTACTTAATTACAATGAGAGGTCACGCATTGTATTTTACATATTTTGGAATCCGACCTTCTAGAGATGAGCTGAGTCGCGTATTAAAAGTCGAGTAACTGCCCGGCATATATATTGGCAAGAGAAAGAAAGGGACAAAAGATGCGCAGTAGCCATATACACTAAGTTTATGGCTACTGCGCATCTTTTGTCTCTTTCATTTTCTTGCCAATATATATGCCGGCATCTGTACATATAGATACTTTTATGATTCGTTAAAATATAATATAAGTCAGTCAAGCGAGACGCTGCTGCAGTTAATTAACTTACTAAATAACAACATTTAACAAACAAAACAACAAAATTGTATGTATTCTATTCCATTCTATTTACATTACAAGTAGGTAATGTAAACAATAAACAAACAAATAGTAAATACCTGCAGCACGGTACCGTAGGGATACGCCGATCCGATCCGATCTTTTGAAATATCGGATCGGCGGGCATACGATCCGGCGATTTTCGGATCGGATCGAGGCCATGCGATTTTTCGCCGGATCGATACAAAACTTGAAAGCAGGGACTGATTTACCGGAAAATTACGGTACTTTTATTTATCGGTATGACGTCATACCTATTAAAAACGGTTCCTTCATTATTTTGATACCTTAATTTTTCGGTACCTTTATTTATCGGTATGACGTCATACCTATTAAAACAACTGTCCCTTCATATTTTGATACCTTAATTTTTCGGTACCTTTATTTATCGGTATGACGTCATACCCATTAAAAACTATTCCTTCGAATTTCGATACCTTAATTTTTCGGTACTTCAATATCGGTACCGAAATATGACAACCTTTATTTTGAGGTACCGCTATTTAACCGTTATTTTATTTCGGTACCGAAATGCACTGTATTGAACACGAACCGACAAGTTCCGTGCATTTCGCGAGTAGGTACAGACGGTAGAGAGAGACTCCGGTGTACAGTGTACACTTCAGTACAGTACGAGGCATTTCATTAATCTTGAAATTTTTTCGACGGAGTGGGGGAAAGTTCGCGCATGTGCACTTTGGGCTCTGAATAAATTTTTTATGTTCTTTTCATTTTTAATGTTATACCGAGGCTAAAATTACAGTTCGTTTTTATTACAAAAAATACATTTATCATAAGTTTAAATAAAAATTAATGTAAGAAAGAAAAAAAATATTATGGAAATAAATCTGTATGTTTATTTATACTTATGTATATAAATCGGTTTGACCGATTTGGAAGCGGTTATTAAATAGATAAAGTATGAATTATTTAAAAAGTTTAAAATAAAAAGCAAAATAAAAAAAAAAAACCCACGTCACTTAAAATAGTTATTCTTAATCTTTCAATCCCTAAGCGGCCCGATCGGGCCGCTCAACAATGGGATATCTTTTGTGTCTCACTACTCTAATTTTCCGGGAATAGGTAGGTATTCTTAATTAAAAAAAGCGGTCAAGAGTGAGTCGGACTCGCGCACCGAGGGTTCCGTACAATCATGAATATATTTTGATATGTTACTTTAGTACCTACAGTCTTTAGAAAAGTAGGATAGACGGCGGACAGGTGGAAGGGCGAACAGGCGGACAGTTAATTTACAAATCTTAACCACAGCTGCTTATGGTGACTGAAAAACGTTTCAGCCACTCCACAAACTGATGAAATGTTATCGATTTAACCTTTCAACGCCCGGAAAAAGAGACACAATAGATATTCCATTGTTATCCGGGACCAGGAGGCCGCTCGGGCGTTCATGAATTAAACGTAAGGAATAATATTGCTAAGCAATATTATTGGTTATTCTAAGTAGGAACTTATTTTTCTTTATTCGTACGGCAGATAGTAGGTAATGACCATTCTGAATTTCGACAATCAATTATTTCGAATTTTCGACAGGGTGAATTTCGAAAAACAATAGTGCGACTACTCACTGCTTCGTCTGAACATATTTCGATTTCGACACACACAACTTCGAATAACACTACTTCGACAGAACCCTTCTTCGAAATGCACTTGTTCGACGGATCTCTATTTCGACGGAACATACCTTCGACAAAATACTGCTCTGAAATGTGACAATATTAATTGAATTCCACTTTATTATTAGCATAAGAAAGACCTATTAATACTAACATGTGTAATAAAAAAATCAAGAAGACTTATTACTATTATTAATAATTTAAATTCTCTATATTATCTGAAGATATGATTGTTATAATTATTAAAAACATAGTTGATTATTATTTATGTTTTTATTTTGTAAGTACCTTAAACCAAAAAGCGGAATTCAATAATTATTGTCACATTTCAGAGTAGTATTTTTTCGAAGGTATGTTCCGTCGAAGTAGTGTTATTCGTAGTAGTGTGTGTCGAAATATGTTCTGTCAAAGCAAAGAGTAGTCGCACTATTGTTTTTAGAAATTCAGACCCTGTCGAAATAATTGACTGTCGAAATTCAGAATGACACTCGTAGGTAATTATATTAGAACCAGCCACCAATTATTATTGTAGTATTAGGTCAGCGCCATCTCTTGACCAATAGTGGAACTATTTTTTTCTTCTTAGGTCAGCGCCATCTGTTGACTGGTAGTGGCACTAATACTTTTTTGTTTGTTTTTTGAATTTCTAAAAAATTGTGTTATATTGAGGCATCGTTTTGTTTTTCCTGTAATCCTTACATAAACTACTATCACATAGAATTATTTCAGATTTTTCTCTTTGCAAACTTCGGAGATAAGGGGGGGGACTGTTTTTTTTACATTTTTCATCATAAGTCGAAAACTATGCGTCCTAAAAAAAAGGAAAAAAATGTTTTATAATGTGCAAACAGCGCTCTTTCATATGATACCCCACATTACCTAGTCACCTCACTTCAAATTTTTAAGACTCCTTTTCAGTACCTACCTGTTGTAAAAATTTTTTATTTTTATTTCTTTCTTATTTGCAAAATAGTTGGACAAATATCATCTTAAACTATTCCAAATTTCAAGTTGATACCATTAGTAGTTTTCGAGATATCCAGCTGTGACAGACAGACAGACTGAGTCACACTATAAGGGTTCCTTTTTTTACCATTTTGGTGAGTCCGTTACGCCAGCAAGAAAGTAGCTTCTAGAGGGAAGCGAGTTTGATGAATAATTTGTGCGCAATTTGTGGGCCTTATAGTTTTGGAATAGAATAGAATAGAATAGAATAATTATTTATTTTCCAAAAATTCAGTTTAGTACAATTTACAAAGTATACATTAAAATAGCTAATAATAACATTTGCCTGAACTAGGAAAAACCTGTGTTTCAGGCGAGTATAGCCTACATTTAACATGAATCAATTAATCACTAACATAAAAATAATTTATATTTAGACATTACACATTACAAATTACGCTTAGAATGACAAATACTTAAATAAAATACAATACTATTTTGTTACGACCAATAGCGTCTCTGTATCGTCATATGACATGCTTTGCAGAGTATTTTTTAAAGTTATTTTACAATTCCTAAAATTAAGTGGATAGATGTTAGCTATCCTATTTATTCTATTGTAGAGAAATGGGCCCAGGAACAGATAAAACTTTGCTGTAAAAGCGTATTGCTTAGAAACTGTTTGAGTGCAGACTATATATCTTTCCGTCTTTTATTGATTATTTCAGAGTTAAAGGTGAGGGCTGAGTGCTGTTTTAACACTATGTTCATTATGAATAGTTGTCGTACTGATAATACGTTACATGACTTATATAGAAGGTTAGTAGGAAAGAGAAAAGGGCGGGAAGTTGACACCTTGAGAATCGCTCTCTGTGCTCTCTCTGTGGTTAGTAACAGTGTTTTAGATGCACCTCCCCATGACGTAATACAGTAAGTTAATATTGATTCGCATAGTGCAAAATAGACCTGTCTTATTATTGCTGGATCCGCAATTTGTCGTAACTTTTTGAATACAAATATTAACTTACGTAATCTGTTATTTAAAGACATAATATGTGGCCTGAATGAAAGAGTTTCGTCTAATATAATACCTAGGTATTTAATTTTTTCTGTTTGTTTAATTTCAGGACACACACATTGGTTTTCCGTTTGGACTAGGCAACAATGAGCATGAAGTGTAGGGTTAGTGTTAGGAAAGCATTGTTTACGCAAGGAGAACTTAATATAATTAGTTTTCTGTGCATTTAATGTCAAAAGATTATTTTGTAGCCAGTTATTTACAACATTGAATCCTCGTTGCGCATGCTTGAAAACTTGTTCTTCCGAGTCGGCCGTAAAGAGAAGTGCAGTATCATCAGCGTAAGATATGATCATTCCATGATCTAGCTTTATATTACAAAGATCATTTATGTAAATCAAAAACAGGGTAGGTCCTAAAATACTTCCTTGGGGAACCCCAAAAGGTGTATTTTCCTGTTCATCACTGAGGACACTGCCAATTCTCACACATTGAGTACGTTCTTCCAGATAGCTCGTGAATAATTTCAACTGTGTGCCTCTAATGCCTAAAATCTCAAGCTTGCGCAATAGGATAGGTATGGACACCGTATCAAAAGCTTTCGCTAGATCCAGGAAGATTCCAACTGTGTGGTTACCTTTATTAAGATTATTTACAATATAATCTGTTAAGTGATGTACGGCATCAGCAGTAGATACTAGAGGTCGAAAACCAAATTGAAACTTAGACAGAATCGCTTTATCCTCTAAATATCTAACTAATCTAATGTTTATAATTTTTTCTAATATTTTTGAAAGAGATGGCAATAGTGATATAGGTCTGTAGTTTGAGATTTGGCTTTTTTTGCCAGATTTATAAACAGGAACAACAACAGCCTTTTTTAAACACTTAGGAAAAATACCTGTAGTTAAACATTTTTGAAAAATATAAGTCAGTGGAGGTATCAAGATATGTCTAAACTGTTTAATTATTTTATTGGATATATTATCCCACCCAACCGCACAGTCGTCTTTCAAGGATATGATTATTTTTTCAACCTCGATTTCGTCAGTGTCAAGCAATGCAAAGGACTTCAAGGAAGAGTCACAGGCAGGAGGGGCGTGCGTTGGAGAATGTAAATGAGATTGAATTTTTTCTGACAGACATTTACCAATATTAACAAAATAATTATTGGCGTTGTTAGCACAATTTAAGAGTGACGAGTGCGCTTGTAGTAAAGTTACTGATGAGTCATGTTGTTTGGAGGTGTAAGTTATATTTTTAATGATATTCCATATCTTTTTATTATTTTTTCCAGCTGATTCTAATGAAGTTTTTTCGTAATTGATTTTAACTTTTTTTAAGATAATATTACAAAAGTTCCTGTATCTTTTATAAGACAATTGTAATATCGGATTACTAGGATTTCGTTTTGCTTTCATATGCAATTTGTCCCTATGTTTCATGCATCGAATCAGACCTGGGGTGATCCAAGGTTTAATATTAAAATTTCTGTTTTTTAAAGTAACATTCGATGTATTATTGCGAATCGCTTGTTGGACATTTTCGACTAGATACGACATGCAAAAGTGCGGATTAGCTGAATTATAAACTGGGTCAAAATCGATGTTACGGAAGTCTACAGCAAGTTTGTTTATATTTAGTTTAACGACTGTGCGAGTGTTGTTTAGTTTAGGTAATTTACAATTAAGGGTTAGTAGGGCAGCACTATGATCAGTTATTGATGAGTTAGTAACAAGTGCAAGCGAAGAAAACTTGGATTTTAACATGATATGGTCCAAACAAGAACCACTTTGATGAGTAGGCAATGTGTGTGCGGGGAGCAAGCCATGAAAAGAGCATATATTTAGATAGTCTTGAACTGCTGAGTCAATATTTTCAGGATGAATATTAATATTTATGTCTCCAATCAAGATGATATTTTTAAAAGATGCTAAGTTTTGCAGAGTGTTGTTTAGAGAAACAACAAAGTTATTTGTATTCCTAAAAGCGGATGGTCTATACAAAGCTAATATTGCGTATTCACATCCGATTTTTATAAGCAAATTACTGCAGTCATCCATATTTAATTCCTCTGTAGACACATTTAGTTGACTTTTTGTGTAAATTACAACTCCATCGTTTTGGTTGTGTATAGTGTTACTCTTATACATATAAAACGTTACTTAATTTAACATTAATAAAACGGGAAAAACGAATTCTGCTGGGGTAACGGTACTCCAGCAGGAAGATTCTAAACTAATGATCGGAGAGAAATAAATGATATATGGGCGGGTAGCTTGATACTAGCAAGAAATGTGCGCCAAATATATAATTTGTGGGCCTTATAGTTTTGGAGATATTTGATTTCCTGCTGGCGTAACGTTTTGCCGGATCCCAGATCTCGGAAACTACTAAATGTGCGATCTTACAGTAAACATATAGAAGTAGCCCCAAATTTGTGCTATTTGTGCGGTAGAAAACATTTTAAAAATATTCACAAATTTTGAAGTAATCGGGTATTTTCTGAAAACAGTAAAAAAATTCTAGCGCCTTAACTACCACATAAATAAAGAAACTAAAAACGGTGTTCTATTCTTCTTATTATTTCTCATTACCATAAAAAATTTTAAAACCGCACACATACATGTTTTTGAATAATAGGACCGTTTTTCCCCCGAAGGGTAAAAAACGGATATTTAGGTTTCTGCCGAAGCTTGAACCACATATGAGATTACACTCCTGTAAATTCAGCCTTATGACTCACTTGACAGCTCCGCACAGCGCCCTCTAGCGTCTGATTGGAACTAATCATGTGACCGGTGACAGCGCGCGGCTGGTTGTTACTTCAGTACGAGCGACGGCAAGGAGTTCAGGTGTGGTTCAAGCTTCGGCAGAAACCTAAATATCCGTTTTTTACCCTTCGGGGGAAAAACGGTCCTATTTAGGTGTTCGTGCCTTCGCTTGAACCACATATGAGACGTGTTTAAACTCTGCCGGCGCTGCACCGGGCGTACTGTGATAATACTTAAATGAAACTTATTTTCCAGGTAAGGTTTTAATAATTTTTCGGAGGAGTCAAAATATAATTATTCTTTTGACAACTTGTAAGCAACTAAATTTGATTAACTTTATAATTATTAATTACAATCATTATTGAATCAGCACAAACTTAAAAATGATTCAACGAGAAGTCTAATCTAATGGAGTAAAACAATCACTAATGCCAGTACTAGATTGATTTGAGATTGCTGCAATTTGTTTGAAGTAATGATTGATGAAAGTGCATTTTGATCTCCAATTACCTCTACTCAATACTTCATCGATGTCCATGTTTCTATTTGTCCAATTGTCAGTTGCTACGGCTGCTCTGGTACTTCCTGCCGAAGCGTTAATATTAGCTTCTTTAAATAAGGTCTTGATCCAGCCCGCAATAACACTGCGTGAGGCTCCTTTTATTTGCCCCCGAGTAGTAATGAAAAGATTGTCTACATTTTTCGATTGGCGACGCCTCTCAGTCATCGTAATAAGCATTTTTATTCAGTAGATAATATCCCATCTTACTATTGGATTAGCTTTGAAACTCCAACCAGACTGCCTATATGATATGCTATCAGTTTTAGAACCGAATTTTGGCCAAAAAACTATTTCATTGTCTCGTTCTTCAAAGTGATCTGGATCTAGACTCAAAAGAGTCAGATCGTGCACCCTTCTTCCCGATGCCAGTAGGAGCAATATGGCAACGTGCCTGGAAATTGCAAACAAGCTTTCATTGTTAATATTGTATGTCTTGAGAAAATCCAATAATTCATTGATTTTCCAAGCAAGGGGCTTTTTAATAGGGGGTTTTTTAGAAAAAATGCCTTTCAAAGTTTGGGAAACTATAGGATGTGAACTTAGCCATTGACTTTTATCTGGGTTAGCTAATGTGCTTACAACTGACTTGTGAAGTTGTATAGTTCTGGGAGCCAATTTTAATTCTTCGAAAAGGTAGGTAAGAAAACGTGCTAAATCTGCTGGTTTCGGATCGTTTGTTCTAACATTCTGCTCTGAAGCCCAGCGACACCACTTATTCCACGCAGGTTTGTATGTTTTTAACGTGGACTTCCTCCAGCCAGATTGAAGTAATTCTAACTGACTATTGTTCCAGTTTGCAGTCTCCTTGGCACAGCCTGTATTTTCCAGACCTGCAAATCTAATTGATTCACTGCCGGAGGTGGTAAGCCTGTCTGAAGGTCTATGAGATTTATCTGTAAATCTGGTATTTTCCAAGGTTGTTGAATTGCTCGAGCTTTCACGTCCTGCATCCAAAAGGCCTTTTCCCAATTCGGCACTATTAGCAAATATTGGCCGATCGATTTCTCCAAGTGGTGTAATACTCTGGGTATAAGAGCCGGTGGGGGAAAAACCCATCCGAGGTTGTACTTCCATGGCCGGCTGAAGGCATTTGTGTATTGACTTTTCAAATCCAAGGCATTCTCGCTTACATATTTTGGGACAACAGCAGATCTGTCCGAGGCAAACAGATCTATTTCCGGGGTACCCATGCTTCGGAATATTTGAATAGTTATTTGTTTGGATAGATGCCATTCCGGTAACTTCTTTGTTCTCGACAATCCGTCCGCTAGACCATTGTATGGACCTGGGATGTAACGGGCTGTGAGCCTGCAATTGTTGCGATCGCATAGGTTGAGAATCTCTCTTGTCGTGTTCAGTAGGCGTACTGACCTTGTTCCACCCTGCTTTGTTACATATGCCGCTGCAGTTCGATTGTCGGTTTGCCATATTATCGTTGACCCTTGTAAGCGACTGTCTAGCTGCTTCAGTGTTTCGAAAAGGGCCGCTAGTTCCTTTTGATTGGAATGCCAGGTTTGTTGACTTTTGGTCCAAGCACCCCACATCTTTCGATTGTTGGCTATCGCTCCCCATCCGTATTAAGCGGCATCTGTTGTTATGAACCATGTCGGATTTGGGAGATGAATAGCAGTACTTTTGAGTATGTTGTCGATCCACCAATAAAGTTCTGCACAAGCTGACAGTGGAATCGGATACCGTTGTCTTGGTTTCCCCTTTGGCAGTTTTGAAGATTCTATCTGCAATCTTCTGCAATGGAGCCTTCCCAGAGGAACGACGAATGAGGCGAAATTTAGTTTGCCCAAAATTATCTTTGCCTCGCGCCAACTCCATGTTCTTCTTCTTAGCAGCAACCGAAGTGATGCTATTATTTTGTTTGCTTTTTCCTCTGAAAGCATCTTCCGGTTCTCCTTGGTATCCCACGTTATTCCCAGGTACTCTAGACGTTGGGTTGGTTCTGCCGTAGATTTGCTTTGATTTATGGACCATCCTAATCTTTGTAGTACGTCTCGTACAAACTCGGCTTGGTGGGCGAGTGTTTTTGGATCCTCGTGAACCAACAGAAAATCGTCGAGATATACTATTATTTTTATACTTTTTGAATGTCTGAACCAATGAGCCAGCCAGTTGGTCACTTTTGCGAACGCTGATGGGGCGCTTGCCAGGTCAAAGGGTAAGCAAGTCATTTCGTATGTTTTTCCCTGGTAAGCTAGGGTTAGAAATCTGCAATGCGTAGGTACTATCGGAACATGATAGTATGCCTGAGATATGTCTATTTTGAGCATGTAATCTTTTGGGTTGAGCACCTTTGGAATCTGATGATGATTGAGAAGTCGGAACTTTGGAGTGTGCACGAAATTGTTTAGAGTTTTCAAATTGAAAATGGGTCTGTTGCTGCCGTCTGACTTTTTCCTTAGAAACATTTTTGAAAGGAATCCTGATTCGTGCTGGCTTGGTTGAAGGGCGCCAGAAATTATCATTTTTTGAATTTCGTGTGTCATGTGGGTGGAGGCCGGAGTTTCGAACTTCTTCCAATCCGATAGTTTGCCTAGAACTGGTGTTTGTCGAAAGGGGATTCTGTATCCGGATATAGTTTTTATAATAGAAGGCGGGGCCCCTATGGCAATCCACTTTCTTTTGTGCAGTGACAACTGTCCCGCTTTGAAGTCATGCTTTTTTCTGACTTTTCCACTTCTGCTGTCCTTTTGGTTTTGCTCCCCGCCCTTCGTTTCCTCTCCATTTCCGCCTTCGCTCATCGAATCGATTCGAATCGTGAGAGGTTTTAAAGGTTTTAAAACCTTTGTTACTCTCTCGAACGAATTCACCTTTTTTCTCTCTGTAGGTAGCTTGGTACTTTCTTGAGACCCCTTGGTTGGGTTGCTTGGTACGAAAAAACTTATGTATTCCACCTTGGTCTTTTACAGCGTCGGACAATTCTGGTTCTTTGAACAAGTGTGTATCTGTGGGCGGGATAGAGTAAAGGATTTCATGTAAGACTTTGTTCTTTGTCTTGTAACATTCTCTCCTTTGTTGTATAACTTCTGCTCTACGCCCACATACATATTGCAATAAAGCGTCTGAGCTCTTGCGAAATTTGGAGTTATTTGCTAAGTAATCCTCTCCTATTTTGCGCTTGTACTCTTGAGGCAAATTCTCAAACAAACATTCAAATATTTGTCGCTGCTGTAGTAACCCGTTTGTTATAGCACCAAGTGTGAGATCGAACTTTTCCCACACCGCTACCGAGAACCAGTTCGGTGTAACTGATGCGAGATGATTATTAACCTTTAGAGCTGAAAAGACGGGAGTCGCTTGAAATTGCTTTTGGACTTCTGAGTAACGCACATTTTTCCAACTCTCTGAACCCAGGCGCTGACATTCTGAAGCTTGCTTTGCTAGTACTGGATCAGCTTTTGAGAATTTGGATTCCATTTCAGATGTGGATGGTTTGAAGTCATAGTTAGAGGTTAGATTGACCGACTTTGCAACTTGCAACTTCTCTAGTTCACGCTGAGCGTTGGCAATTTTGTTTCTTAGTGCACGCTCGGGATCATCTATTACCGATTCTTCTGGTATCGAAGCAGTCTCATCACTATGAGGGGTCGAAGATCCCTCACATGCATCTTCTCGTGTACTATCTGGATGAGATTCAAACGATTGATCTAAATCATCACTTGCTTTTGAAGATATAGTTGCCTTCTGAAGGTCTTCAATTTTCTTATTTTAGTCTGCTTGCATTTCTACCAGCTTATTAAAAATTTCCATTTGTTGCTGGAACATAATCGCCATAAGGTGGTCTGAACTTCCTTGACTCAAGGACGGGCGTTTGGGTGGAGGAGAAGTACCTCGTTCCTCCTTTTGACGTTTTACCGCTGGCGAAGGGGCAAAGCAACGTTTTGGCGAAGTTACACCGGTAACAGTTCGGCTACAACTTTGTTTGGAGCGAGACGAACACGGTGAGGAGGTTTCTAGTCTTGTCTTCTGATATGTATGTACCTATACATGTATCGATCGCGTGGTGCGTCCGCGCGCCGTTTCCTTCTCACCTCAGTAATAAACGAGCTTCGTTCGCTACTACACGGTTGTTTCATTCATAACAATGGCAAACGACGATGCGGCCGCGATTACTCCGCGTGTGACTTTTAGGGCCATGCCAATCGGAACGTTGAGTGTGTTCGATTTTAAAAGTGTGGAATGGTCCATTTTTAAGAGTCGACTGCAACAATTCAACAAAGTGAATAACATAATCGACGACGGTTCGGCAGCAGCGATTCTATTAACTCATTTATCGGATGATTCCTACCGTCTACCGCGTAACCTCGCCTACCCACGAGTTCTCGAAAATTTATCATATACCGAAATTATCGCATTATTTGACAATCATTTCAAGCAGAAGCTATGTAATTTTTCTGATAAGGCTAAATTTTATGGGGCGGTACGGGATCCAGGCGAAACCTTAGGAGACTGGGCGGCGCGACTCAGGGGCTTAGCGAGCTTCTGCGATTTTGGCACCGCTCTGGAAACGGTTCTCACAGATCGTTTCGTCCTCGGTCTGGGTCCGGGACCGGAACGAGAAAAATTATTTGAACAAAAAGCTTCGACCTTGACCTTTTCGAGAGCCCTGGAGATCGCCGAGCAAGCAGCATGTGCGAGGGAAGCCAAGATAGCGGTGGCAGGGAGTGAGTTCCCGGGTATCAAGGAGGAGCCTTTGTACCGCACGGGAGCAGGCGGCGCAGAGCGGCGCGGCGCGGGCGCGAGCGGCGCCGGCACCAGCCGAGGTAGCCGCGGACCGCCTGCTGCCCCCCACTGCCAGGTGTGCGGCATGAAGAACCACTCGGAAAACAAGTGCCGTTATAAAAATTACCGGTGTCATAAGTGTGGTGTCAAGGGGCATTTTAAAAAAATGTGTCGTAATAAGTGCGCAAGTGTTAATAAAATAAGTGAAGAGGAAGAGGGTAACGGAGAAACACCAGAAGGTGTAGAATGTTGTAAAGAGTGCCAAAATTTTAACCTAAGGTATGTGACTGATAAACCAATTGAATTAGAAATAAGGTTAGGTAATGAAAATGTCGTAATGGAATTAGATTCGGGCTCGGGCACTTCTGTCATCTCGGAAAAAATGTATAATGATTTATTTTCATATTATTCATTAAATGAATGTAACTTACGTATGTGCCTTTATAATGGACACAAAATATCTCCGTTAGGGTATTTTAATGTAAATGCTACTTACAACAACATAACAAAAGGTATAAAAATTTATGTAATAAGTAACAACGGAGGACCTCCATTATTAGGCCGGGATTTCATGCATGCTTTTAACTTAGTTTTAACTACTGGTAATAGAATTAATAATATATCTTGTGATACTCGAAATGAGGTGATGAAAATAATGGAGAAGTACCCGAACCTGTGGCGTAATGAATTAGGCTCTTTTAATAAGTTTAAAGATATTTTAAAATTGAAAGAAAATTCGGTACCCAAATTTTTTAAATCACGCCCCGTACCCTTCGCCCTAAAAGACAAGGTAGAAAAGGAATTAGATAGGCTTGTCTCTTCAGGTATTTTAGTTCCCGTCAGTCATTCAAAATATGCGACACCAATCGTACCGGTATTAAAGGAAAACGGCAAGGTTAGGTTGGCCGGTGATTACTCCGTAACACTGAATAAAGACATGGTAATAGACAAATATCCCTTACCTAGGATAGAGGAGGTTTTCGCGAAACTAGGAGGTGGTGAGCATTACTCAAAAATTGATCTAAAGAACGCTTATAATCAATTTATTTTAAGCGAGGAATCTCAAGAGTTGACTACTATAAATACTCACAAAGGTTTATTTAAATACACAAGACTTGTTTACGGCTTGGCTAACGCACCAGCGATTTTCCAAAAATCGATGGAAACCTTGTTAGCCGGCATAGAAGGAGTGAGCTGCTGGCTGGATGACATTTGTGTACAGGGTCCAGATAAAACTACTCACTTGATGCGATTAAACGAGGTTTTGAAAAGGTTAAACGACGCAGGGCTATGTTTACAACAGGAGAAGTGTGAATTCTTTAAAGAAAGCGTAACTTATTTAGGGTTTGTTATCAGTAAAAAGGGTTTACAGACTTCTCCTGATAAGGTTCAGGCCATCATCGAGTCACCGGAGCCCACTAACATCACTGAGGTAAAAAGGTTCTTGGGTGCAGTTAATTACTACAGAAATTTTATACCGAACGCGTCCTCATTGATGAGTCCGCTGCATGAGCTGCTGCGTGCGGGCGCGGAGTGGGAGTGGGGGGAGCGGCGGCGGCGCGCCGTGGCCGCTGTGAAGCGCGAGCTCGCCTCCGAGCGCGTGCTGGCGCATTTCGAGCCGGGCGCGCGACTCGTGCTCGCCGCGGACGCCGGCCCCTCCGGGCTCGGCGCCGTCCTCTCACAGCTCGATGCCGACGGCCGCGAGCGCCCTATAGCGTACGCGTCTCGGTCGCTCACGAGTAGTGAGCGTAATTACAGTCAAATCCAGAAGGAAGCGACTGCAATTATATTCGGTGTTAAACGCTTTCACCAATATCTCTACGGGCAAAATGAACCGTTTATTCTTAAAACTGATCACCGACCGCTTGTATCAATTTTTAATAATAAAAATGGCATATCGATAACGACTGCACTACGTCTTCAAAGATATGCAATTATACTATCGGCATATAACTATGTAGTTCAGTACATTCCGTGTGAACAAAATTTAGTCGCGGATTATTTTTCCCGTGCTCCATTACCTAGCACTCAAACTGCTAGTGAAGGAGAATATGACACTTATTCATCATTAAAATTTTTAGACACTGCCTTACCTGCCATTAAATTAAAAGATATAATATCGGCCACTGAAAAGGATCCTACGCTAAAAACCGTAGCACAATATTTAAAAATCGGCTGGCCTCGTAAAATCAAGTGTGGTTCCATTTTACCATATTTTCAATGTAAAAATGATTTACAATTTGAAAACGGTTACTTGTTGCGTGGGCACAGGGTAGTAATTCCGTCGTGTCTAAGGGAGCACATGCTACGGGAACTACATAACAGTCACATCGGAATAGTTAAAACCAAATGTAATGCGCGCAGTAGGATGTGGTGGCCCGGCATCGACAAGGACATCGAGGGCTGGATCGGAGCGTGCGAGAAGTGCGTGAGCGTGCGGGCCGCCCCGCCGCGCGAGCCGCCGACGCCCTGGCCGCGCCCCACCGCTCCATGGCAGCGCATACATATTGACTATATGTCTATAGGGCAAAGGGTATATCTGGTGGTGGTTGACGCTTTCAGCAAGTGGTTAGAATGCGTACACATGAATAGTGGTGTTACGACACAGGCATTAATAACAAAATTAAATTCTATTTTTTCTGTATTTGGAATTCCGCGTGTTATTGTGTCAGACAATGATGTAAAAATAAATTCAAAGGAATTTAATGAATTTTGTTCCGTTAATGGCATAACGTATATGACATCGCCGATTTACCATCCAAATAGTAACGGGGCTGCGGAAAATTCAGTCCGCACTTGTAAAAAAATGTTAAAATGTGTCCTAAAAGATAACTTATGTGTCCATAAAGTTAATAAACAACTTTTAGGTTATTTATTTAACTACCGTAATACGGTGCATTGTACCACCGGCGAAACACCAGCAAAGCTAATGTTTGGTCGCAAATTAAGGTCAAGACTTGATTTGATTTTACCCTCTGATAAAATAACAATTGAAAAATGTAAAATTAACCATAGAAGAGATTTTAATATTGGAGATTCAGTCTGGGTTCGATGGTACAACGCACGAAAGGAAAGTTGGCAACTTGGTTTAATTAAGAATAAAATAGGTCAAAGAATGTATCAAATTTTTTTGTGTAACTTAAACACTTTTTGTATAAGACATGTGGATCAATTACTTAAGTATAAAGGTAATAGTAATGTAACATTGCCTCAGGCCCAAAATCGTTCACCCTCTTCCAAAGTTTCTCCTGACAGTATTTTGATTACTGAAAATTCAGAAGTTTCGCCCCCGCAGCAGGAAACTGAATCGGTGGGAAGAGAGTTAATGATTGAGGAACCTTCGGTCATAGCACCAGTTGTTGAGGAGGAACATGAGGAGTGGGACGATTGTGAAACGGAGCAGCGTGAACAAAGTAGTGAAGAGGGGCTGCAAATTCAGTCTACACCACCGGTGGTGCGCAGCTCTGAAACTGTAACCGAAACGGGCGCGACGACTTCGTCGCCGGCACCGCCGCCGCCGCCTGAAAACTCCTTGTTGACGCGTCCTCGTTTAAGACCAAGGAAACCGGTTGATTTTAAAAAGTATTTTTAAGATATTATTTAAACCTCTCTTTTTTATTGTTGTCAGGTTCCAAAATTAGTGTGGAGGAATGATATGTATGTACCTATACATGTATCGATCGCGTGGTGCGTCCGCGCGCCGTTTCCTTCTCACCTCAGTAATAAACGAGCTTCGTTCGCTACTACACGGTTGTTTCATTCATCTTTACCTTCAGATAATAATTTAGATGTTTGCTCTCTGTTCGTAAGTTTGCCTTGCTTTTTCAGGTCTTTAATCGTGTTCATAAACTCGTCATACGACGGAGCATGTACTTTCTCTACTATACTATGGGGAGCGTACAGCAAGGATCTTCCTAGAGGCCATGAAAGTATTGTTTTCCTTATGACCCGATAAGCTCGTTCTGGCAGTTGTGTAGCACTTGGTAAAAATGCTTTTACTAAGTCCGTAGTGGGTATACCAAACCTTATTTTGTTCTCAACTTCTGGTGAGATATTCTCTCCAAACAGGTGTTCGAACGAATAGTTTTTAATTTTCCATTGTCTCCAGTTTTCTGGGTAGTGACGATTAATCGACTCAATGATAAGCGAGAAGACTTAATTCTCTTCTTTGTCGTCTGGAGTTAACAGAGCCAACTCGCCCATAGTGGAACTGGATGCGACCTGCAATGTAACAGGTTCTGTTAAAGAACACGGCAGCGAAGGAGCGCATACGTCGGTTCTGATAGGTACATGATTAGGCGCTTCCCGAGACGACGCGTCGGCTCATAACACGGATGGTCGTCGTCTCCTTAATGGCGCGTCACCCCATCGACCCGACGCGTCGTCCCGATGGAACGACGCGTCGTCCCAATGGAACGACGACAGAGACGATCGCCGCCTCGGCAGTGTCGACTCGGAGCCCAATTGGAAGCGTCGTGACGCCTCATTTGGACGACAGATGTTGTCGTGACCTGAATGTGTCGTGTCAGTACCAGCACAAAGATGTCGCTTCGTTGAGGCGACGTTACTTGAGACAACACTGTCGAGCCGACGACACCGGCGCGCCGGCGATACTACGACAGTATGAGAGCGGATGGAGCTGGGCCAAGGGCGCCAAGCGAAATCCAAATAACCGCACACAAATGCCTAAATTGGCATGATTGTTGCTGGGCCCAGGGCGCCGAACACAATTATTTTTATCATGAAAAATAATTTCATGCTTGTCTCATTTAATATTCTGTTGCGAAACTATTTTCACTTTAAATAAAATCAGGTAAAACTTACCGCCATTTTGGGCACACTTTTTTTTTTTTTTTACACGTGTGACTCGGCTGAGTTACAAAAGCGTACTGAAGTAACAACCAGCCGCGCGCTGTCACCGGTCACATGATTAGTTCCAATCAGACGCTAGAGGGCGCTGTGCGGAGCTGTCAAGTGAGTCATAAGGCTGAATTTACAGAAGTGTAATCTCATATGTGGTTCAAGCGAAGGCACGAACACCTAAATACCCACATGAAGGTGAGACCGACCATGTCATGACTTTGACGGTCAGCAGGATAAAAATATGAGAGATTATTTAGATCCTGGCCCAATGAATAATCTGTGCAGTTAATGAAGTACATGCTCTGAAATTTTCAGCTTCAAATTCTTCGTATTAAAGGAAATATCAATTAAAATCCAAAACAACTGTCAGTATTCCTATTAACCGACCAAATTCGATAGACCACAAAAAAGCGACGCGTTCATACATATTGATGACCTCCTTAACTTTGTTGTCGAACAGGATTGTACACGTCACGTCTACGTACATTTAAGAGGAGGCTCCCAGAATTTGGCAATATTTGAACTCAAATAGTGACGTCTGTACAATCTCAATGAATGTCAAATTCAGATATATGCTTTTATGGACCTTCATTTAGTGGATGACGGCAGGATTTCAGAAATTATTGAGTTTGGCTCGATAGTTTTTTATTCTGAAAACATGTCCTTTTTAGGGGATTTTTTGAAATATCTCTTTAATTATACATCGTTTTTGAGCAAAATTTATGTAAATCAAAAGCAAATTACGTGTTCCAGTGACTGACGGCACAAAAATCGTATATATTAATTATTACTATTGTTATTACCAAAAAAGAGATTAAATACCAGCGCGCTGCGGGCGCCACCTTCGTTAGTACAGCGCAGTGCGCCGTCGAGGTAGGACGTGTGTCGCTCGCGCATCGAATTTTTTATCAGTACGAGCATTGCTTTGCAATCTATCTATAAAGTTGTTTAATGTATGTACTTGCGCAGAGCAACGGAGGGGATTTCGCGAGGGCTAGGGCGGTTTCCCTCAAATTTCTATGATAAAGATTGTATAACTGTGGTATGGGTACCAAACAGCAAAGCGCGCGTGTTCATCGTTCTGGCAGCGCCACGGTTTCCGATTTGCGTGAATTAAATACACCACGAATGTCAATTTTTTGCCAGTCGGGAGCTCGGGAGAAAGTAGGTTTGATCGCCCCCCACTGGTAGAGGTACATCCGAAGATGTACGTATATGTGCATTATTAGGTTTGAGGAGCCACGTCACACCATTATTCAGCAGCAAAGTAGATTATTTTGTAGCACAAATCCTGAAGTTAGCATCATAATATATCACGAGAGGTATCAATGCAAAGGTGGCTCCTCAGTCTAAACATCAGGTTTGAGGAGCCACTCTGGAACTCGCTAAGTACCAGTTGAATACTTTAGAAAATTAATGCATCGTTTAGCAGCAAATGTGTAAAGTACTTGCTATTTTTTTTTTAATTTTTAGCTCAGTAGTACTGGAGAACGCAATTTGTATGGCTCCTCAATGCTGACGTTTTGCATATAAACAACTTACTTACTGTACCTACCTCAGATAACAATGGAATCAAAACCAGATACGCTTACATTTAGCAAAAATTTCTGTTATATATTAATTTTTTAAATTATTATTTTTTATTATTAATTTAAATTATGAAACACGTGTTTTTTCTTTTAATATCGCCCAGTACTAAAATATTAAGTTAAGGCTATTTATATATATTAAGGCTATATTATATACAAAGTTTTCCAAAATAAAACTACATTTGCTGACACAATACACCGTGCTTAGCAGATGATTACGCGCGCGATTTTCTCTCTCATGTTCCGCACGTCTGCGAGAACGAGACAGTCGGGTTGTTCGTCAGTTGCCGTACAGCTCTCGGCACCACCGCCCCGCGAACCTCTCCTTGTTGCCTCTCATTCAAAACATGTAGGACGATAGTATTTGACTAGTAACCATGCTGTTGTCATAATTCACTCGGACAAAATATTTTTTTACAAAAAATTACCTACCTATTTTTTTTTCAAACTTGAAGAGTTTTAATGATACCTAATGCCTAGAAAAAAATTGGATGGTGTTAAAAAAATTACCCTGTATAAAAAACTCGCACTTGACCGTTTTTTGACCTTTCAATACATACTTCTTATCTACTTCCGGGGTACCATAGGGGGGTCGAAGAAAACCTTATTTTTTGGCTCCGATGCACCGTTTCCGAGATATTTGAATTTTTGTATATTTTTTTAAAATTAAGTACTTACTATAGTATAGTAGGTAGTACTCGCATTTTTTAGTAAAGCACTATACAAGCCTTGGTCCACAATGACTGCACTGCTGGCCACGTTATGTATGATGGCCTCGAGCTAAGCTTAACTACGCTCTCGGCCTTCAAGCTTAGTCATCATTGCAGGCCTTGCTGTCCGCGCTATAAAGGCCTACCTAACCTAACGTATGATGTCAAAGTAAATAAAAAAACTACTTGTCCTGGTTTCATTCATATAATATGGTTACCTTTCACAGCGAATTCTTAAGGAATATCGAAAAGTATTGTATTTCAGTCACCGGAAGAGAAACAGTGCTGAATTTTGAGGACCAGACCTCAGCCACTGATATCGCATTATCGCGTTGGTATTATTATTATGTAGGTATTATTTCGTTGAAATTGTCTTTTCTGTATTTTATAGGAAGTAGAATTGTTTTTTTTTATTTGTCTGTCGGTTGTCGTCACCAAGTAGGCTCCTCCAGAATACTAGCGTTGCAGTGGTATGCTCCGGTATGCCACTGTAGCATTGCTGAGGTTGGGGCCTAGTAGGCCGCACACAAATTAGTTCTAAGTTCGTGTAGGTACATTGTTCTCTTTTTTTTGCTTTATAACTTTTATTTTTAATTACCTTACTGTCTTTAATGTTTTACGGTCAATAAATAGTTTTTCTTTCTTTCTTTCTTTCTTTCTTTCTTTCTTTCTTTCTTTCTTTCTTTCTTTCTTTCTTCTTAGTACCTAACTAATAATATGTGAATATACTGAATGGGGAATAGTAAAAAGCATTTTCTTTAATTTTCTTTCTTTCTTATTAAGCTATGTAAGCTTGCCACAAAAATATAAATACTTATCTATAGTTATATTACTTACTTTTATACTTACCTTTATAATTCTAATGAGTGTTCTCAGAATAGATCAAGCCTTGTTTGCAGGCGAAGAGATACATAAAAATCATATAAAATATATTTTTTAAATCAGTTGAAAATTTTGCACTTTAAAAATCGGAAACCGGGGCGCTGCCAGAACGATGGACACAAAGCGCTCGGCCGCGCGATAACTCTAAAAGGGAGCGAGACAGTTGCGAGTAAAATAAGTGGGTGGGGGGCAGCGAACGCACGTAAAAATTTTGCAAGCGGACTCTTAAGTGAAAAAGTGATTTGAGTGAGTGCTTTTATTTAAATAACGAATGAAGTTATTTCTGTTACATTTCATTTTTTACTTGAATTGAAAGAATTTTAACATTATTTTAGTAAAAAAATGAAGGATGTTTTGTAATTTTATTTCGTTTTTTTTTGTTATACCTAACAAGGTACTTAATGTACCTACAATGCGATTAAATTGACAATAGACAGTGATCCCTTGCATGCAACTTCTACATGGATGTAGGTCTCTTCACAGAGGGCCTAGTACGAGTTGGTTTTTTGTTCTCACTTCACTTTACGAATAGTTAACTATCGTTTTCATTCTTTCACTCGTTCACTCACTCGCATGATTTCCTCTCTTTCACTCGATACTATTTGTAAAGTGAGGTGAGAAACACAACTAGTACTAGGCCTTCTGACGTCCATTATACAAGTTGTATAATGGACGTCAGTGGTCTCTATGGAAAAGATAAAATGTTACAGATTAAAAAACGTCGTTTTATAGCACAAGCGCTATGAAGTTGGTCACTATCTTCTGTTGTAAAATTAATTGCATTTTAAGTAAGTACTTAGGTACCTTAATAAAATGTTATTACAATAAATACCTACTTGTTACACCAAAACTAAATACCTACCTTAATAATAATACGCGAGTGAAGTGCCCGTTTAACTGATTTTAGTACTTCTTTCCGGTTCGAATGAAGTTATAAACATATACCTACCTAAGACAGCTAGGTAGTTGTTTTCTGTTATTGAAAATAAAAACAGCTATGCTATTGATGTTTAGACAACAATGATTCTGGTATATTTCACTAAGAAGTAAACAGATCTTCTAGTAACTTAAGAAATTTAGCTGGTTTCAAAGTCACGTGTTCGAAGAGTGCCGTCCGCAAAATATATAATCTGGGTATAATGTAACAGATCAACGCCACATTGTATTGGTATAAATGCAGGCTCTAACTAACCATTTAAATGTTAAAACACTATTTACCCACATTTGCCAATAAGAAGTTATGAACGCAACTGTACAAACAATTTTTCTGTATAATACGACACATTAAAGAAGGTCATCAATATGTATGAACGCGTCGCTTTTTTGTGGTCTATCGAATTTGGTCGGTTAATCGGAATACTGAGAGTTGTTTTGGATTTTAATTGATATTTCCTTTAATACGAAGAATTTGAAGCTGAAAATTTCAGAGCATGTACTTCAGTAACCGCACAGATTATTAATTGGGCCAAGATCTAAATAATCTCTGATATTTTTATCCTGCTGACCGTCAAAGTCATGACATGGTCGGTCTCACCTTCATGTGGGTATTATTCAAAAACGTGTATGTGTGCGGTTTTCAAAATTTTTATGGTAATGAGAAATAATAAGAAGAATAGAACACCGTTTTTAGTTTCTTTATTTATGTGGTAGTTAAGGCGCTAGATATTTTTTTCTGTTTTCAGAAAATGCCCGATTACTTCAAAATTTGTGAATATTTTTGAAATGTTTTCTACCGCACCAATAGCACAAATTAGTGGCTACTTCTATATGTTTACTGTAAGATCGCACATTTAGTAGTTTCCGAGATCTGGGATCTGGCAAAACGTTACGCCAGCAGGAAATCAAATATCTCCAAAACTATAAGGCCCACAAATTATATATTTGGCGCACATTTCTTGCTAATATCAAGCTACCTGCCCATATATCTTTTATTTCTCTACGATCATTAGTTTAGAATCTTCCTGCTGGAGTACCGTTACCCCAGCAGAATTCGTTTTTCCCGTTTTATTCCAAAACTATAAGGCCCACAATTTTTTTATTTGGCGCACATTTACACCGAATTGCGCACAAATTATTCATCAAACTCGCTTCCCTCTAGAAGCTACTTTCTTGCTGGCGTAACGGACTCCATTTTGGTACGGAACCCTAAAAAGGTTAAATAATTTTTACGAAAATATCTCCTGACTCACATTAATGTACAGTACGAGGCATATAACTTGAAATCGGGTGGGGATTGTGCGAAACGCGTATTTTGGGTATGCGTAGCGGTGAGGGGCGCGGGCGGTGGGCGAGGGGCGCGCGCCATTGGTCGCTCACAAGAGCACATGCGCGAACTTATCCCCACTCCGTCGAAAAAATTTCAAGATACGTGCCTAGTACTGTAGTATTAACCTATACATACACACCTATTCAAAAAAAAACATCGGGTCTGCAATTGCCATCTCTCTGTTCTTCAAAAGTACCTATATTCCCAATATTGTTCCCAATACAAAATATTAGTTCATTTCGACGCAGGTAATGGAAGCCCCGACGCGACGGATATCTGTCAGTCAGATATTATATATCAGTCAGGTTATATCAGTATCTATCACCCATAGTACAGGCTTCGCCTAGCTAGTAAATCAAATGACCGTGTATGTGAAATATGTACTACACATTTTTTAGGGTTCCGTAGCCAAAATGGCAAAAAACGGAACCCTTATAGATTCGTCATGTCTGTCTGTCTGTCTGTCTGTCTGTCTGTCTGTCTGTCTGTCTGTCTGTCTGTCTGTCTGTCTGTCTGTCTGTCTGTCCGTATGTCACAGCCACTTTATTCCGAAAGTATTAAGACTACACAGTTGAAACTTGGTAGGTAGATGTATTCTGTTAACCGCTTAACGAATTTAATACAAAAATAAGAAAAATAAAAGATTAAGGGGGGGCTCCCCATACATGGAACTGAAACTGAAAAAAATTTTTTTCTTCAAACCAACACGTGTTGGGTGTTTATAGATAGGTCTTTAAAAATGACATTGAGGTTCCTAAGACAACTTTTTCTCAAAGTCGACCGTTTGAAAGATATTCACCGCCAAAGTGGTAAAATGTGTGTCCCCCCCCCCCTTTTACTTTTGAAATAAGAGAGTGAAAAATCTAAAAAAAATATATGCTGTAGATCTTAATAAACACTTTTAACCAAAATTGGTTTGAACGAGATATAGTAATTAGTTTTTGAGATATAGCACATTTTCCAAAACCGCAAATATAACTTTGTCATTCATACCAACACTGTGAAAAACAAAGTTATTTTTGCAGACGAAAAATGATAGGTGGTATTAAATATGGTATGGTATAAGGTAACTACGGAACCCTATGGCGCGTGGCCCGACACGCACTTGGCCGGTTTTTTTTTGTTTTGGTAGGTATATTTTTTAAGGGTACCTATAAAAATTTGAGGATTGGGCTGTAATTAATATTGTAAGGAGTAATCATCAATCATCGTCTGCGTCTGTTTTATCAGTAATAAAAGAGACGCAATGATAGCCATTCAGAAAATTGAAGTTTTAAGAGCTTGTAATACCGCCCCCAGCCCCCCTAGCATGAAGATGAACGACAAAACACGATATAATACCTTTATAAGAGGTTAAGCTAACCCAAATATAACGGTACCGTTATATTAACGGTACCGTTAATATAACGGTACCGTTATATTTGGGTTTGGGTTGAGTAATTAAAAATTGCGGTACCGCTTTGATGAGGTACCGAAATACAGATATACCGGAAAATTGCGGTACCTTTTTATATCGGTATGACGTCATACCTATTTAAAACTATACCTTTATATTTTGATACCTTAATTTTTCGGTACTTCAACATAGGTTCCGTAATTTCGGTACCTCTATATTTCGGTGGTTTTATACCGAAATAAAATTTATCGGTATCCTAAGTAAGGGTAGAATATTTCGGTACCGCTATATTAACCGTAAAACATACCGAAATTTAACAACCGCAACCAATCCCTGCTTGAAAGATCGGATCGCTTGGATCGTATGAACGAAAATGCGGTTTGTTTGCGAAAAAATGGGCACTTTGGTTTATTTGTTACGAAATTTCACTTTGTCTACATTTAGAACTTGGCCAAAAACTGGCGCCTATAAAAATTGTACTAAATTATTAGTAGTTAGGCGCGTCTTCAAGTATAAACTTTTGAGAGAAATTCGTCTTTAAAGTTCTCTGAGTACAATATTACTATTCTACATTATTTTATACATTTTTTTGCATGGGTTTATTTAGTAAAGATATAAAATTAATTGTGTCTTACTTTTTTTCATCCGATCCGGATCGATTTCCTGAAAATCGGATCGAAGGCATTCGATCCGATCCGTGGATCGGATCGTGGAATTACGATCCATTACGATCCGAAAAATCGGATCGACAACCCCGGATCGCGCATCCCTACGGTACCGTACTCAGATAGTGTTATTTCTTTGTTGCAACGTACGAAAAGAGCGTCACCGGCGAATGAAAACCAACGATAAATTGTAATTTTTGTAACTGACTATGTAACTGACACTTTTTGCAATTAAAAAATTGCAAAAAGTGTCAGTTACATAGTACGTTATGGTATCAAAATATTCTTTAGAAGAATAGCTTAATGTTACTGAAATCATTTTTTACAAAAAATACGTATTCAACTTGAAAGTTGTGGTACTTTTGAAAAATTTCGAAACACTGGATCGACAAAAAAAATCTATTTAATTTTCTAATCTGCTCACAAAATTTCACAAGAAATGGTTGTGGGAGAGGAAAACAAACGGACAGACATACGAAAGAATTTTTGCCCAAGCTGAAGCAGAGACACTTCGCTCGCACTTCGTGCTCGCTCGGTCAAAAGCATCTCAAGAAATATCTCAAGATAGCTCTCAACGTTGAGAGAGCATTATAAATACGGGCCTTAAATAGAGTTGGTAAAATTCCTACTAGAAAATTTTTTTAAGACACGGCAAAATTACAAATTTGTGGGTAACTTAAATACATTTTTGTTTAGAAAACAATTACTTAATTCCTTTGACAATCACCGCAAGTTATCGTCAAAAGATTGCATTAAAATGCAAAATACTTGAAAATATTGCGAAGACAATTTTTTTTTTGTTAGCTAACTACATACTTATTTTGAAAAAGATACGTTTTTCAAAGTTTTAGAGGCCAAAATAATTAAAATAAAGCAATACAATAGCTAATTAAGTGCCGAACATGCAATTAATTTCTAAGTTTTGGTGAAATATTGTATTTTTGTTGTTACCTTAACCTACCACACATTTTCAATTTCAAGAGCCTTAATGTTATAATTAAATATTGTGTTAAAGAGTGAGCACATAGACTTTTATTTAAATATTGGCGTATACTTAATTAAATGTTTTCCTATTATTCCACGTCTGCATTGGCGGAAACTTAAACCTATGAGCAAACAACTCTCTTTGCCGTGAGGGGAAAACGGGAGTAACTCCGAAGGATTACCATACTCGCTGCCCGCATCGGAGTTCGAGTCTGGGCACTTTGGACATCGAGCTTTTAATAACATCAATTAGCAAAGGTTTTAGACTGCATGAGTGTTGACCGCAGAAAGTTTAGTCTGTCAAAATTTAAGCTAATATTTTTGTTTACGTACCTATTTTTTTTTTATTTAATTTTCCTCCTTTTATCTATCCGTGAGGAAGGTTTGTGTGTGTCCGCGTCCTTTAATAAAAAAAAATCCGGCCAAGTGCGAGTCGGACTCGCGCACGAAGGGTTCCGTACCAAAAAACGCCAAAAAAAAAACACGTTTGTTGTAACTTGTATGGGAGCCCCCCATAAATATAATTTTTTTTTATTCTGTTTTTAGTATTTGTTGTTATAGCGGCAACAGAAATACATCATCTGTGAAAATTTCAACTTTCTAGCTATCACGGTTCATGAGATACAGCCTGGTGACAGACAGACAGACGGACAGCGGAGTCTTAGTAATAGGGTCCCGTTTTTACCCTTTGGGTACGAAACCCTAAAAAGACTAATGTTGTTCAAGTCATCTTACGATTTTTTGGGAAAAAATATTTTGTAACAATGAAAGGTAGTACTCTCCGTTCCGTTGCGAGTTTTTGTGGTAGGTGTACAAATGTTATTGGATAAATATTAAAATATATACCTACCTAGATAGGTACATTATTTCAAAATGGATCAAATCTAATTTTATTTTACAATATTATCACATTGTTGTTTTGTAACATTTTGCGATGAAATTTTGTGGCATGTCAGTCATTGCGCGTTTTTGCATATAAAATGACAAGTAGTGCCATCTATTGTTGAGTGGAAAAACAAAGTAAGTACACTCATGTACAATACACTTGAATAATAATAATAATATTATCGCGTATTGGGAGGGTGCGAAGGTATAATAATCGATCGCAGCGCTCATGGTGGCAAAAAGTAGAAATAATGAAGGCTCTGTAATCTGTTTGAAAACGATATTTAATTTATTATTAGCGATACAGGAATAATTATATATGTTTATTATCACTTAGTAAAATTATTAAAGTAGCTTTACCCTCTTGTTTTACAAAATCTACAACTAAAAAAGAAGTAAACAAACCCTGATATAACCAAAATAAAACACTCTTTTTGAATAGATCTTACTTGCCATGTTTAATTTAAATGACCAAAAATGATTTCACAACACTTTGTCCACCCAAATCATAGTAATTTTGAAATTTACATTAATAACACAATATGTATAGTATTTTTAACATTTTGTCACAATGCCGCCATTACATATCAAAACGTCAAAACGGTCAGGTCAGAGCCAACAAAGTTGCAACACGCTAGGTGGCGCTAAAAGCGTGCACGGAGCCAATAGATGCAATATTAAACGAAAATTATATTTTATTACTGTCGAAAAGCAACAAAGCTCATGGCAGAATAATGACCGAAAAAAGTTGCGCACACATTCGCGCTCTCCAGTCCACAATGTATTTGCGGAAGCAATTTCGCGAAATGCCACAATTTATTTAAAAATTACGCCCTTGTTTGTGTGGGTAAATATTGACGTGTTTGGTTTATGATAATGGCAACACTGAGCGGCAGGTAGACTCTAGCGCCGGCATTATTTACCTGTAGAATGTACACATATTATTTAATATTTACAGTCGCAGCGTATACTTGACAATATAATATTTGTTATGTATGCTCCGCTTTTGAAAGTTAATGTTTACGCCATACATGGTTTATAATCAAAGGTAAATTTAGTTATTAAACATGTTAATACGGGTGTAGGTAGTTAGCTGATTTGATTTCAACGTTTATCTTCGTGTTAATTAGCTAATTTAGGTAGGTAGGTACTTCCGCTTTTTAATGTTGACTTGTGGTATGAAAATCAAATATTTTAAATATGTTTGCGTTATTTTGAACTGTTGTTTTTAGTAGGTTCTGCAAAACACTTACTGTCTTATTCAGAGATGTTTCACAAAACGAACGCACTGTGAATAAGACAGACTGTCTTATTCACAGTGCGTTCGTTAAACTAGGGCCAAAGTTAACATTTTTTTTTATACACAACGGGGTAGTGCTTGGCCTTCATCTCACCTGATGTTAAATGACGATAAGGCCGAAGGTGGAAGCGCACAACATGGCGTTAGACTGCGGACTAACGCCATTTTAGCGCAAATCGTATTCAGAGTGACAGTTTAACGTTTAGTCCCACCGTTTAAGGATTAAAAGGTGCATTGTGATTGGTTTGGTTTCAAGCATTAAACCAGGTTTTGTTAGAACAGTCTTGCACCCCATTTTTGTGAAACATCTCTGAATAAGACAGTAACAGTATAAATCCATCTTAAAGAGCAATCCGATAGATATATCCCCGCAAATCGCTAAAGGCTGGTTTACATTATCTTAGTATTTAGTAGAGTGCTTAGTAGCGTGCGAGTAGATTCGAATGCGAGTGCTTTAGTAGTTTTGGTGCCTTTCCAGTGACCATTTACACGCTTCCAGTAGAGTGTCATTTTCGCCATACCTAATACCTATTATTTAATTCAATTACACGTCACGCGTTCACCGGCAAATGCACTCTACTAAAGACGCTACTAAAATATCGATTTACATGCTTCCAGTGCGAGTGCGAGTAAAATATCGCGCGGGGTTGAGCGGGCGCGCAGGGGGTGCTACTGGAAAGCGAGTAGAAAGGCTACTAGAACGTTACTCTCTTTAGTCATAAGACGACCGTTTACATGTTTCCACTAAAGCACTCTCCTAAAGCACTCTACTAAAGACTAAGATAATGTAAACCAGCCTTTAGGGGCCATTTTTTACCCTCAAAAACGAAAAACCATCGTTATTTTTATATAATACTTAAAATATTAATACAATAATTAATAAATTAAATTATCTACATATTAGAATTTTATTGTTACTACCTACATATCTTTTTTAGTTGTGGATGTCATCAACGTGGATGTTAATGTGACGTAACAGGGTTCCAGCGCATTAGCAATTTGCGGGGATAATAAGTAAGTATGCTTTGTTATCGTCCTAAGTCGTAGTTGGTTTAAAGTTGAGATTGTATGCTTTAATAAGCAAAGGAATGTACTGCGTCCAACGATGTACTTAATCAATTTACAAGTAGAAAGTAACGAACAGCAGCGGCTCACAAACTCCTCGATCAAACGTAAGTCTAACTGCAAACAATATCATCATTGTATTTGTACTGAAACAACAAATTTGTAGCCAGCTTTAAATGCACACCTAACACGGACACACACTCGTGGTGTGTACAGAGACAATATGTTGGAGACTACTAAGGTCTTAAGCAACGCGACAAAATGAATCTCCGCCAGAGACTGATACGGCCCAATTCAAACAGAGTCAGCGCCATTTTGTTTTGACAAGCGGCTATCTTGCTTCACAACCGACACGCTAAATTGCACCTAAAGAACCAAAGAATACAGTTCCAATAACTCCGCTCCGGTCGAGTAGAAACATCGGAAATTAAGGGAGGACCAGACACGATTCTGTTTGCCGTCTAACGTGGTCCCAGGACGAAGTTACAAATATTTGACGTGTCAATTTTGTGAATGTTGGCCGAGTATTGCGGTTAATATTCCCGGGCCGGCCAACCTGGCTGCGTGTGCGGCCACCCTTTAATTAAATGACTGAAATAGTCCATTGTTAATTTATTACTTCGGGTCTTGGGGCGGTTATTATTTATTCAATTACGAAGAAGAGTTGAACATCCAACATAGGTAGCTTTGGGGTTGTGATGATCAACCTTTTTTAATTGACACTTTTATTAGATAGGTACCTCTGCAGGCGGAATAACTTTGATTATACAGGCAAACACGCAATCTGTTCATATTATAATAAAGTAAAGCAGTAATAGCAACTCTTGTTGGCGAATTTTGGTGATGTACACCAGTTTTCGGTTGTTGCACTTAGTGAAACTGCCGATCACTATGAATTTGTTTTCATTAAGTCGGCATTAAGATATTTCTTTGAGATCCACAGCCCCACTAACTGAGATGACCATGAATTTTGAAAGTCTATTTTTCCTGCAACTATAGCAACCGCTAATATATATTTTTAAACTTCATAGTTGTGTGTGTCAACCAACGTTGCTCCGTCTCTTCACTAATGCCACACCCAGGGCACTCCATACAACCGTCGCGTTTCAACTACCTATTACACAGACGCTACACAGTGACGTTTTTGCACACGCGCAACTGTGTGCGAGCTATTGAATGAACACACGGATCGGCACATGGAACTAGCGCGGTGGGCGCCGGTGGGGTGAGGTAATTGATTGCGGGGCGGGGCGGAGAGTTTCCTTTCTGTACGGTAGTACTTATATCTATTCTGTGCTAGTGCCTTACTTATTTACTTAGGAGTTGCTAATCAAATAAACATCATTTCTGTAGCTTCACGGTCAAGAAAATTGTGATCGTAAATAAATTATTTTAAAATAACATAATCAAGCTTTTATGTGCCTTCAGCCAAGCGAATACAGGCATTCCACAGTTTTATCTATTACCCCAGTCCTATTAATTTGTCGAACAAGAGAAAACGGGCGATATTTTCGTCTGTTTGTTAAAGATTAAAGCCGGTATCGGTCGGTTATCGTCTCGTTAGGAACAATATCAAACAAGCGAATCGATTGCGGAGAACAAAACATTGTTCTATCTTGTTACGGCATATTGCTCGTTACCGCGCCGCTATTTATTTTCGAGTGGCAACACCGAAGTGTATAAACAAAAAAACACTCGGGCGGCTGTTTTCACAGACAACAATGCGCCGAGGCACTCGGGGCATAGTGTTAAGAGTGAGATGGAGTACGCACTCACTTTTCGCGACAGTTCCCGAGTAGGGGCTTGTTCGCAGTATTTTCATTGTATGCTTTTAATTTTGAGTGCGCGAACTAGCTCGCTCTCCTGGGAGGAATGTTTGCGAGCATAATATTTGCTTCCGCTGTATAATTCAGCCGGCCGCCATATTTGCCAAAGAGCAATCGTTTTAATACACGGCGCCGTATTAGGGCCGGAATATTTTGTTAGATGAATTAATTTTTCAATTTTAATTATGGCTTTTAGACTAATTTTGAAGTGGGTTTGTATGATAGGAGTTAAAAGATTTGTTCAACTATAACACACATATTTTTTACAGATTGTTCTTAAGCATTTATAGCTGACGGTTACCATTACCACCATCACTATTGAAAGAAACAAAGAAAGAAAATACATTTATTTGACACAGACATAAGAAAAACAAGATATATGCTGCAGGTACACATTAGTGAAGAAAAAAATTTTTTTTTATTGATAAATCTAAATCTTCTATTGGTTGTTATTATTACTGGATAGTTAGATATTTGGATAGACTTGTTCTAAAATAATGTCACTGTAATTGTTCTTAATAAATAAAAATGTACATATTAATAATTACAACTATCGATGATAGATCGTTTTTCAAAATGCCTGTCCTGGATGAAAGTGGAAAGAAATGATCACAGAGTGGGAGTGGGAGGGAAATATGCTGTTCTTTGATTTGATCGCAACCAAAAAATATATCTAAAGCGGCCATAATAAATAATAGTTTAGCTTTTTACAGAAGGTCTGCACCGGCCTTAAAGAAAATATTGCACATGAACAGACAGAAAAATAATAATAGGCAGGTACCTAGGTACCTAAGGTAGGTAAACAAACAGACTTATTTATGTGCCCAACCTGCAAGCTAGGCAAATGATTAAAGGTGATACAAAAGCAGCGGTGCATCCAAAGATTAAAAAAAACACAACAAAAAAAACAGCAAAGACAATTAGATTAAATAAATAAAGAAAAATAGGTACTTTGTGAATCTGTAAAATAATAATAAGTAATAAATATCCTTGAATAACGCTTTAAAATGTATTAGTAATGCCATCTAGCGTCGAATAGCAATACTATATTTATGCAGCTTACAGCGTCATCTATTGACGGAGTTTATGAACACGTACGTGCACGCTTGGTTCCATTTTTCAACGACAGATGATGTCATCTAGCGTCGAATAGTATGACTATCTTTATTCAGCTTACAGCGCCATCTATTGACAGTTCGAACGCGTATAATCTGTGCACCAGAGTACATATTTTATTAGTGTACGATTCCATTTTTTAACGACAGATGACACTACTTTTCAGCTTTATGGATATCAAATACGTTGTTAAAAAAACTTTATTTAACTTCATAAAATTAAAATATAGCCTAAAATGAGAGTCTAAAGTGAGAAATTAAAAATAGTACCGTAAAGTGGGGGCTATTTGGTACAAAATTTGGTGAAAAACTGTTATTGTAACGAAGTATGTATATATATTGCTGTTTTGATAATTGTTTTTAACAGATTCTACTGTGACATTTCAGAGACTGGTATTGTCAACCGTATATTGATTAAAATTCCGAAGATACGCTTTTTCAAAAGTGCTGTTCCAATTATCGCAACTTTGGGGCTATCTGGAATCTGACACAAATTGTTGATTATTTACATAAATTACAGGCGTGTTTTAATTTGAGCACGTTTAGCTATATTCGGAACAATTATAGGGTAAATATTTAATATAGTGCTCCTGTTCCGTTTTGTTGTATAAACTTGGATCATAAAAATATGATGCGACTATTTTGGGGTTATTTGGAATTAGTATGGTCATTCGTTTGAACCTATAGTGAAGAATGTAGGGTATATTTGGAACAATTTAAGGGGAAGTCATAATCAAATATGAATAATTTTTAATGTTTATTTATGTACAATGATGGGAATTACCGTATGAAAGTAACACTGAAGGCATTTTACGCCAAAAAAAAAAGTTAATCTAAAATCAAACAAAAACATTGGAAATCTTCCAAATTAAAATATATTAATTATAAAGTAAAACTATAGTATCAATTTAATCACATTTGCTCCATTAGATACACCCTTTCTTCCTTCTTTTACATTAAAATATAGCTTCACGTAAGTTTTCCGGTAAGCAATTTTGATATGACAAATATAACTTTTAATTTCTTAAATTTTTATATTTTCCGCTGTATATATGCACCATGGTCATTTAAACTGAAACAAAAGAGTAGGACTTCCCCTTAAATACTCGAAAGTTACGTTCGGGGCTATTTGACAAATCACTCAAACCCTTAGCAAAACAATCACCAGGCATGGAACGGGCTATTTGGAATTCTGTTTCAAATAGCCCCAAAACGGTTCCAAAAAGCCCCATTTGGAGAAACAAAACAAATATGGCGAACTAACTTAGTTAAAAAAAACCGACAGCATCCATTGAAATCACAAGAAAACGTATGATATTTGACAAATCTTATATTCAACTTAACTCCAAAATTTTCGGGTAACCAAGCAAAAGTATTACACACATAAATTAAGCAAAATTTTTATATTTTTTTGAACAAACGTTTTGCGGAACACCCGCACCCTGATTATCTAAAAAGAAACTATTTAGCGACCGGTTTCATTCCACATACATTGCTACTTTTCTTTGGTATGTTTTTTTTTAATCCAAAAAGAAATAGCAATGGATCACTATAATCTATGAACTGCAACCGGTCGCTAGGTGGTTTCTAATTAGATAATCAGCCCGCCGATGCGTTTCTAACCTCAAAATTTTGTCCTGTACTACTGCATTAGTTTAACTTTTGCTAGATGATAAAAAAAATATTCTGTGAGTAGAAAAAACAAAATTATGAGCTACCAAATCTTATTTTACATGATTCTAATTAGCCCCGTGGATTCCAAATAGCCCCACCTTACGGTAATCTGTAAACATAATTCCCACTGCTCAACTATTCGCAGTTGGGCAGTTTAGTTGAGCAGTCGGGGAAAAAAGGGAAAAAACAATATCCTCCCTTCCCAATTCACCCTGAATTGTTTATTGCCTAGTCTAAATGAAAATAAAAATGGCATGCTATTAAAAATGTATTTATTGCAAAAACATAAGCCTTAACAATCGGTCCTGCAATAATGATATTGGTATTGAAATAGCTTTTAAAATATCCAGTACTTATACTAAAAACAAAAAAAATACAGTATTCTTCAATAAACCAGGATTAGGCGAACAAAATAAATTAGGACTATTGTTAACATTAATATTGGGCTCAAATGATGTCAATAAAATATGAAATTATATGTACACACAAAATAAAATAATAATTTTAAATATTAAAGTTAGAAAATAATGCTTAATCCTAAATTAGAAAATTCGTTATTTTTATTTCATTAAAGTTACCCGTTGTATGTTTGTCATTTGTATGATTTGTAAATCTATACAACAAATAAATTGTTCGGAGCAAAAACTAAGATTACAGTTTTATTATACTTTTTTGTTAATGATAAATGGTTGAGATAATGTTACTGAAAAGTCACCGCACCGCAAGTCATGATTTAAAACACGAATTAAACTTAAAACATAATTGTTAATCTTATAATCATAAAATCGCTTAATTTTAAATAAAAACACAACTTAAAATAAAATGGCATAATGTCATGGCCACGATAAAGAATTTTCTTAATTATAGATTTCATTCTTAGTCTAATGTGAGTGTAATATGTCCAGAAGTATATGTACACAAGTTCCATATCACACCAGTTGCGATCCTATAGCAAGTTACAATTACTAAATAAAAAAGCGTTATATTTGGTATGATAAAGTACTAAAATGTTCAGTTACTTCTAAAGTCAACTACTTTAGTATAAAGTTCATGAAAACTTGATGCAGTTTTAAGTTTAGCATAACCAAAGTATGTATGCCTAAATTAAATAATAAAAGCCCTCAAAGCCTAGTCAGTCAGTAAACTAGCACGTGACTTGCTTTACATAACGTGATTTCCCAGGATTTTGGCTTTTACACAATATATTTTAGCGTGTTCCGATAACTAACGGCAATTGTTGACTATGAACTATGTTATCAAAGCAAAATTATCTCATTAAATGCAATATGTTTGTAGTATTTGCCGAATACATCTTTAGTACGTATTCAAATTAGTCAAATGAATGAATAAGTGAAATAAATGAATGAATAAGTGAAATAAGTGAACGGAAAATGAATAAGTACACACTTATTCATTTATTTGTACTTATACTTATACACACTAAAGTTTTATTACGCAAATACTACAAACTTGCATTTAATGAGATAATTTAGCTTTGATAACATAGTTCATAGTAAACAATGGGGGATGTCCGAAAAAAATCAAATTGGCTGAATATTTTTCCATAGGTAGGAATAAGCTCACTTAGTAACAGAAAAAAAATCAGAATTTTCGGTTGCGTGAAAAAATTTAAAAAAATTAAAGTCTCTTTGACTTCACAAATACAGAAAGTAACAGCAGAATGGAGATTATCCTTTGCCAACACCTGCCACTATGACAAAAAGAATTTTAAAAAAAAGTTTTGACATTTTGTGTTGGTTTTTTTTTTTAATACCATCTTGTGGTTGTGGCAGGTGATGGCAAAGGTATAATCTCCATTCTACTGTTACTTTCCTATATTTGTAAAGTCGAAGAGTATTTAATTTTTTTTTTTAATTTTTCACGTAACAGAAAATTCTGATTTATTTTTCTATTACTAAGGGAGCTTATTCCTACCTATAAAAAAATATTCAGCCAATTTGATTTTTTTCGGACATTCCCCATTGCCGTTAGTTGTCAGAACACGATAAAATATTGTGTAAAAGCTAAAATTCTGGGAAACCCTCATTGAGGTGTGTATCACGCAAAGCTAATTGCAATTGGTTAAAATACGTCAGAAATGACATTAGACATTTGAAACAACCAATCAAATTTATTTTAGGACTTTCGCTTGTGGCGCCATTAGTTCCTCAGTATCACACCCCCACGTGCTAATATTTAACCTTAACTGTAAAACTGTAGGACAAGGAGAGCCATCAAAACTAAATTGCAGCTCAAATCTTATAAAAATGTTTACCTTTAAGGTAACACAACCTGATTAAATGTACAAAAATAATTTGCTCTTATAGATATTGGTCCCTTATACATACTCGCACTAACCACTCATAAAAAACGTGCATAATCAACATCTTTGTGATAACTTCAGTCCTACAATGCGATTAATTTAACAACGTGCAAAACTTCATAGCGCTTGCGCTACAAAAACGACATGTACCTATTTTAATCTGTAAAAAAATCTCTTTGTCATACATTCTTAAGTGAAGTTGCAAGGGATCACTGAGTATTGTCAATTTAATCGCATTGTACTTACATATTTGAAAAAACTAAGCTCGCTTAGTTTGTGATTGGGTGTAGGTAATACATCGAGATTCTTGATTATTCAACAACCAGAGGAAAGTCTTCAACATCTTCACACATGGAGTTGAACTGTGCTGCCCAAGCTTCCATTTCTGCTTTCTGGAAAACAACAATTTAAATTAATATTTTTTTTTTATTAAATGTCTGTAAATTAAATGAAACAAGTAGAGCAACTAGGGTTGTAATTCTAAGTTTCGGTCAACTTCAATATGTCTACTGAAAGTATTTGAGCATAATGGACATATTTGATATACACTCGCGAGCAAAAGTATGGAATCACAGGCCTATTCATACAAACGAGGTAACTTTGAAGCCTTGGTTCTCCGCTAAGGATTAACCTAGCTGTGATCTGATGATGGCCATTCAGGGAGTGAATGGAGGAGATTCAGATCGCTATACACACCCAACTGATCTGATCATCATTCTAAGAGATATGAGGATCAGAGTTCTCAGTTTCATACATTTTTACGCTATTTTCGAGGTTTTTTTAAACATATCCTAATATCTCACAGATTGCTGATCACATCTGTTGGGTGTGAATAGCGATCTGAATCTCCTCCATTCACTCCCTGGATAGCCATCATCTGATCGCAGCTAGGTCAATCCCTGGCGGAGAACCAAGGCTTCAAATTTACCTCGTTTGTATGAAAATAGGCCTATGATTCCATACTTTTGCTCGCGAGTGTAATATAGTAGTGGGCGGATAATTAGAAACACCATTCGACTTTGACAACTTCAAAGTTACCAAACGAGGTAACTTTGAAGCCTTGGTTCTCCGCCAAGGATTGATCTAGCTGTAATTTTATGATTGCCATCCATGGAGTGAATGGACTCCTCCAGATCGCTATACACTCCCATCTGCTAGGTGATTGCGTAAAGTCAATCGTATTCATTTGACAGTTCATATTGTATCATAATATATGTCATCCCATACAAATTGCAGCCGATGGAATACGATATGAACTGTCAAATGAATACGATTACCTTACAAATCGCACCCCTGATCCGATCAGCATTCTAAGAGATATAAGGATACATTTAAAAAAACCGCAAAATTGTCATAAAAATGTATGAAAATCCTGTAACTGAAAACTGTGATCCTTATATCTCTTAGAATGGTGATCAGATCAGTTGGGTGTGTATAGTGATCTGGATCTCCTTCATTCACTCCCTAGAGGGCCATCATCAGATCACAGCTAAATCAATCCCTGGCAGAGAACTAACGCTTCAAAGTTGCCTTCTTTTGTATGAAAATCGACTGGTGTTTCTAATTATCCGACCACCACTGTATGTCTAGACAGTTTTGTCATTTAGGGACAAAAACGACAAAATAAAACTAAGATATTTTTATTTGATTTTCACATTAAACAGCAATTGATACGCTCAAGTCAAAAACAGAACAAGTAGCAATTTTGGAGAAATAGAGTTAATATTGTCTTATTTTTTTTTTCATATAAAGAGGTAATCTTTACTTATTTTGATAACGTAAAAATGTAACTAAAGAATGAAATTATTTTATTATTATTTTTATTTCCGACGTTTGGTACATTTTTTTTCCACCAGAGAGTTTTGTTTTTAATTCCCAAAATTTAAGAATTTGCACTTGGCCTGTTTTTGACTTGAGCGTATCAATTTATGGCGCACTTTATCACAGGAAGTCCCTTACGAAGTCGCGAGGCGATTATAAACCAAGGGGTTTATCAGTGCGTGTAAAGTCCATTCGCTTAGATAGTGTCGCCCTTTTATTGCGCCGCATTTGCACGTGCCGCTTCTTGTCAAAGGATGCCGCCACATAAACAAAAGCCGCGTGCGGCGTACACCTGCAAGTCAATTTGGATTTTGGCAGTTTACATAGAAGTGCCGCCGTAGTGAAAGGTTGTGTTTGTTACCGGTATTCCTGTCTCTGAACACAAGTGCTTGCGAGTGTACCGATACTAACTAAGCAAATGGACTTTTCTTAGCTGTGCATGCGAGTAATTGCACGATATCACACGAGCGCAAAAAAATGATGTTTTAGATCTAAAAAAGAATGTAATGAAAATTGACAATTTGTCTATAGATGTCGAAACTGTGTGGGCATTTTTAGTAAATGACCGTCACGTAAGGAAAGCATCTGACATTTTACAACCCTAAAAGCAACTTTTGTATATAAAATCAGCTCAGATTTCTTCTTTTACTTCAACATTATTTAAAGAACATAATTAGCATTGCCAACCTTAGTGGTGCAGTGATCAACATACCAGTCTGTCACGTAAGAGATCCTAGGTTCGATTCCCGGCCGGGCATAAATTGAATGCAAAATTTCATTATAATCGATTGAGTAGTTAAGACGTGAAGGCGTAACAAACAATCTTACATTCGCATTTATAATATTTAAATATCAGACATGGGGAAATGAGACACATTATAGTCCGTGCCAGTTAAACGTGCATAAACGGTCATTGCCCTCTTCTGTACCAAGAATCCTTGAAGCTTAGCGATAAATATCGTTCTTCATACTAAACTGTCGCTATTATTACATCGTTCGCGTTTCATAATACACCGGGTATTACATCATAAAATTATGAATCAGTAGGACATCTGCAATAAAATTTAATCATCATTCAAGTTTAAATTTTATTCATCATTTAAAATATATTTTTTTATTGTTAATAATAATATAGCAAAATACCTTCCAACTTATGAATGACGTCAGCAGTCATTCGATGCAGGAAAATACAATGGCAGTATGTTCCTTTTTGCGTTGGGGTATTATTTAGTGGGTTAATTGATTTAGTTTTTAACTTATTGGAAGGTATTTCGCTATATTATTATAAACAATAAAAAATATATTTTAAATGATGAATAAAAAAAATGAATGATGATTAATTTTTATTGCACATGTCCTACTGATTGGTAATCTTATGTTGTAATACCCGGTGTATTATGAAACCCAAACGATGTAATAATAGCGACAGTTTAGTATGAAGAACGATATTTATCGCTAAATTTCTAGAATTCTTGGTACAGAGAGGGCAATGACCGTTTATGCACGTTTATCTGGCACAAACAATAGATATTTCATTTTTGTTCGGCCTCATATGGCTGCCTCACATTTGATGAATAAGTAAGCATTAAGAATTTCTTATAGGTAGTCATAATTTAAATTTCATTCATCATTACCTCTTTTTTTGATAGTTGCTTCTTCTTTTTGCTAGTTTTTTTCTTGACGGCATTTTTCTGTGCCACTTTAGGCATTGCGAAGGTAAGATCTGCCAGGTCATCTTCTTCATCGGACTCTTCATTTTGAGGAGGCGCATCAAGGCTTTGGGTGTCACTGTCTGAAGCTTCGGTTCGCTGGAAAGTTACTTTCTTGGCTTTTCCATAACTCTTGCGTAGAGGCTGAAATATCACAAATAATACTGTTAATGCAATACTTTTAGTTAATCAGATATAAACTGAAAGCGTGATAATTTTACTAATAATAATTTTATTAAAATACATTCCATAAGGCAACAATTGTGATAAATTATACCTTCAAATGATCATTCATTCAAAACAAAGCGAAGAAGAGGAAGGCAAAGGAAACGCTGGTACGACGAAATAAAAAAGATTGCGGGCCCATTATGGAGTAGAATGGCTAAATTAAGAGAAGAATGGAAAATGCTGGAGGAGGCCTTTGTGTTTCAAAACACGCCGACATCGTAAATAATTAGTTTTGTATTAAATTTTAGATTATGTAAATTGGTTGGCAATAAAGGCTAATAAATAAATAAAAAATACCTTCAAATGATGCACAAGTTCAAGGTCTTCAAATAAATGGACCGACTGTGAGTCTTCATCTTGCAGACTCATCTGCTCACCCACATCGGTCATTGCGTTATCTTTATTTGTATCCTTTTCAGGGAAAACTGGTGCATCAGTAGCTGACTTCATCTCCTCATACACTTTATTAACAGCATCAGAACTTGCTACAACATTTGATTTAGCAGCAAGAGGTACTTTAGCTCTGGTCGGTTCAGATTGAGCATTTATTTCCTGCAAAACAGCTCTTGCACGGGGTCTCAAAGCCCTCACACGGGGATTATCAATTTTAACAGGGGACACATTCTCTTGATCTGCACTTTCATCAAAACCAAAGAAGGTTCCATCTTTATTTTTAGATTTAGGTGTTTGGACTTTATTTTTATTATTTTCTGAAGTTCCAGCTTTATCTGTATTTTCCTGTACTTCTTGTACTTTATTAGGAGTCCAATAATTATCTGCGGCCTCTTTTCTAGGTGTTTTATTTGGTGTCCTATACACATCCCTGTTTGTCGCAACAAACATATCAGGGTTATCATCAAACAGAGAGCTTCCTTTAGTTGGTGTCCTAGAAAGTGCTCTCTTTCTCTTCTTAGCACTTCTTTCTGCTATCTCCCTAAAGAAAGATATTATACTTGTTTGTTTCAAATCAGGTTGGTCATTGCTTACTATTTCTGGTAAAGGGTCATTAGATTCTGGTACTAAATTGGTGTACACATGTTTCTTTTTATTGGAGTCACTGAAGTTTATAAAAGAGCTCTCAACTGCAGGTGTCATGTTTGGTTTGGTGTAAGTGTTTACATGCCACTTTATAGGCAGCTGGTCAAATTGAACTCTCCATGGGCTATCATGAGGTCTACGGACAGATGTGTTCATGCTACTGCTAGCAACAGGTACAGCATCAAAGAAACTGAAATTATCTTGTAAGTTGAGTGGATCATGGTGGTTTGTTCGGTGTTGGATTGTATCATTTGTTGTTGTATTGGGTAGTGGGGATTTGCCACGGTTGGGTGATGTCACTGGGGAGTAATCTATGTTATCATGGTCCATTAGTGGCTCAAAATCAGCTGCAATGTCTTCTACCTTTATGGATGCATTAGGCTTTGGTTGTGGATGTGATGGTGTTGCTTTAGATGTTTCAGCAGGAGTTACGGTTATAACTGGTGCTGTGATGATAGGTGCTGCAGGTTCTCTGGTATTGGGAGCCATTGGTTTATTTACACTGGATACTATTGGGTCTGAGGCCTGTTTAATTTGACCATTAACTGGCTTACTAACTTGAGATTCTAACGGTTTTTTTGTAACTACATTTTTTAAAGCTGCCAGAGCTTTTGACATATTTTGATCATAGTTATTTTTAAATACCACTGTTTTTGGTTTGGGTGGATTCTTTTTGACGGGTCTTTTTCGTTTCTTCTTTTGAGGTGGCGGTTCTTCGTTAGGGTCATAAGTAAACTCATAAACATCAAGGTGACTGTTATCCCTTTTAGGCTTTTGTTTATTTTCCAGAACTCTGTATGAAAAGTTATGTTCTAACAATTTCTTTTTTCCTGTTTTCTGGTTAGTAGGAGATGCTTTTTCTGAGGTCTGAGGCTTATTTTTACTGTCCTCCTTATTTACTTTTTGCCTACGCTTAGCATTATTATTAGAGTCTGAAGCAGCTACACCTGAGACTGTTTCAGCTGATCTTTGAGGTTCACTTATATTGTCCACCTTTTTTGCTCTTAATTGCCTACTTTTAGCATTATTAGAGTCTGTTGTAGCCACAACTGTGACAATTCCTGCTGGTATTTGAGGTTCATTTACATTGTCCACCTTTTTTGCTCTTAATTGCGTACGTTTAACATTATTAGAGTCGGAAGTAGCCACACCTGTGACAGTTTCTGCTGGTATTTGCGGCTTATTTACACTGTCTACCTTTTTTGCTCTTAATTGCCTACTTTTAGCATTATTAGAGTCTGTTGTAGCCACACCTGTGACAATTTTTGCTGGTATTTGAGGTTTATTTTTACTGTCCACCTTTTTAGCTCTTAATTGCCTACTTTTAGCATTATTAGAGTCTGTTGTAGCCACACCTGTGACAATTTCTGCTGGTATTTGAGGCTCACTTATACTGTCCACCTTTTTCCCTCTTAATTGCCTATGTTTAGCATTATTACTAGAGTCTGAAGTATCTGCACCTGTGACTGTTTCAACTGGTATTTTAAGTGGGCTCTTTTTATTGGGCAATTTAGTGTGCTTCAGATTTTTTGATGTTACTTTATCAGATACATTCGTGAGAGCGACTTTACTTTTATCGGTAATTGATTTAGTATTTTTATTTTGAACAATTGGAGTACTGGCATAGCAACCAACTGGTATGAATTTATTTGGACTCACTGAATGATCATCAAACTTAGATGGCAAACGACATACCCTTTTTGGACGGTTTGTTATCAAACTATTATCAACTTTTTGTGGTGTTTTGAATGATGATGAAAGAGTGGAATCGTTATTCACTGCCTTTTTGTTTACATATTTATGGTTGGATGATGGAGTCGCTGAATCCTTGTTGATTGATAGATTAGACAGAATTTCATTTTTATTGAGTCTGTTGGGGAGCTTTCTTTCACGAAGTGGTCTTGATTTGGCGTCAGGAACTGTAGCAACAAGATTTTTCTTGTTTCTCTCTTTTACAACGCAGTTTTCTTTTCTGATGATTTCTGCCGACGAATTGTCGTCTGAAGCAGAATTAGTTTTATCAGCCAACGCTTTACGTTGTTTTGTTACTTTCCCGACGGCTTTCGATTTAGTTTTCGATACGACACCAATGTTTTCTTTCGAAGCTATGGAGACTTTCCTGCCTCGAGTTTGCGGAGGCATGACGCTACTCTCTCAACAAGTTATAAACTACTATAATGTCCAAACACATTGAAAACCAAAGTAATTCAATAGTTATCATTACAATTCTCACAATAAGCGGTTTATTTAGCACAATGAAAGAAAAGAATCAAACTGACTGAAAGGTCTGAAACATATTTTCGCTCGTTTTTCGACATTTGACAATCGCGTCAGTGTTGCCAACCTCTGCCTAAATTTTCCCCCAAGAAATTTTCAAAATTCCCTTAAAAACCCCCAAGTTTAAATTATTATTATAAAGCAAGTCGTAACTAATCAAATAAAACGCTTGCATATTAAGGTTCGTATTATAGAATCAAACTTAAACTCAAATCTCTGCTTGTAATTACTAATTCACAGTCTGCGTGAGTGTTTGTAAAGTTTTGAATCAATGAAATCCGAGTACTCACAAGGAATTTCCTATTGTACGAAGGTTTTGTTTGAAGCCCCTAAAAAAACTCCTGAAATATTCCTGCCCCTAAAAAAATCCCCTTTTGACACTTGCCCCCCCCTAAATCTAGGGGAAAATCCCCCAAGTTGGCATCACTGAATCGCGTATCGTTGACGGGTACGTTCCGATTCAACCTGAAATCAATTTCAGCGTTGACCACGATAACAAGCGTACCGATTCAGATAATCTCGCTTATGACATTTGGGACTATCAATGATTCGGAACGCTCGTGAGTGCGCTCACCGATATGTCTTGACCTACATAACCTCAATATAAATTTAAAAGTTCGGAATTTGGACCTTTTTGCTTTATATATGTTCATATATCTTCGACTATTACTTCCATGGGATGCGGAAAAAATTTTCAATCAATTTTGAACTTTCATTTAAATGCACCTGAGGTAAACAAAACAAACAAGTGTCACTTTTGACAGAACGCTCACAGTGATTATGCCTCGGAGCATGGGCGGTGTAATCGCAAGATGGCGGATGTTATGACGCAATCAGTGACGTCACACGGGCTGACGTTAATCGCGCTTACGGTGATTCGGTACGCAAATCAGCGCGATGATATCGCTGTTAGCGTGATTCGGAATGCACCCGACAGTGGTGAGTGACAGTAGGTGCATTCCAGTAGACCAATCGCTCAGTCATCGGTCACCATAGTATACATTTTAACCTTAGAGCATACAGAACGGGAGATGGCAAAACACGCGCCCCCTTTCACCAAAGTACATGACCAATTTGGTCGTGTCAGTTTATAAAAACTAGTTGGCCACGAACACTCGCCATTTTGTAATACTACATATCGCCGAACGCAGCTCCGCTAAAATGATGTATTATGCAGTGATTTTGTGCAAAAGACGATCCGAAAGTTCAAATTTTACTAAAGACGGTATTTCCTATCACACCTAAACTAATTTTATTAACAAACTGTGAAATAATCACGAAGAAAACGCAATTTGTTAAGTAAGCTAACGACAGATATTGCGATAGCAAAACGATACCAAACATAATACTAATCTATGAAACAAACATCATGGTACAAGTCTAGAGCTGTGACAGTGTGAACAAATGTGTGTGCTCACGTTCGCTTTGAACGAATGAAAGATCAAATGAATTTTAACTATTATTTTGATATGATCTGATCAGCACCTATATTATCAATGAATAGTTTTTTTATAATTAATATTATGTACTTAATTGTATTCTTTTTTATTGCAAAATTTGTACATAGTCTGGTCAACGAAAGATGAGACTGAAATGGCGGCGCCACTTTCCCTGTTAAATTAACATTTGGAGATTAAGTTACTGGAAATTGACCCCTAAAATGTGGTGCAAAATTAGTTTTCCCTTCTCATCTTTCGTTGACCAAACTCTAGTATAAAGGACACTTATTCGACTATTTGTCTGCATCTCCGCTAACTTCTCTAAAAATTACGATTTGGAATTTAATGGGGGTTTATTTGTACTATCCTTTAAGAATTTCAACTATTTGTACCGATGTATTCTGCCTAAGTGTATGAAATTTCATTAAAATCGGTTCACCCATTTCGAAAATTAAGGACTTCAAAGTTTGTATGAAATGCAGTTTGCCGTTAAGGGTCCATGATGGGAAAACATGGTTAGCGCGGATCATACTTTTATATAGAAAACGTAAAGTTCTGCCACAAAAAAAACATACGGCAAGCTAAAGAGATTCTCTAGTAGCTACAAGTTTAAATTGCGTATAAACCTCACAGATGATTGTAAAAAAAAGTATATCATCAAAAGCGCTTGCGTGGGGTCATATTTTTGGCGTAAATAATAGCAGAAACGTTATTACGTTAAAAATACACTTTAACGTACTGTGAAGTAGCTCCAATAACTTTTTTCAAGAAAGATAATTGTGCAAAAGAAAATGATGAAAAAACAATAACAAACATCTATATAGTACAGAAGTGAGGTTTTTTTCTATACTCTTTACACGTAAAGAAAAAAACCGGCCAAGTGCGAGTCGGACTCGCGCACGAAGGGTTCCGTACCAAAAAACGGCAAAAAAAAAACACGTTTGTTGCATGGGAGCCCCCTTAAATATTTATTTTTATTCTGTTTGTAGAGTTTGTTGTGATAGCGGCAACAGAAATACATCATCTGTGAAAATTTCAACTGTCTAGATATCACAGTTCATGAGAACAGCCTGGTGACAGACAGACAGACGGACAGCGGAGACTTAGTAATAGGGTCTCCTTTTTACCCTTTGGGTGCGGAACCCTAAAAACAGAAACTAATGTTTTCGTATAAGCCTTAACACTCTTTATGTAGAATTTAAATAATGGTCATACTGATGATGATTCCCTCAAACTTTTATGTTAAAGATCATCAGCTGAATTTTCAAGCGTGTAAAATTTAAAAAAAGTGTAAAATTTTCTTGATCAATTTTAAATAAAAAAAAAAAACAGCCAACGCGCAGTAGTGTTCCGTAGTTACCTTATTGAATACCACTATTTTTCGTCTGCAAAAATAACTTTGTTTTTCACAGTGTTTGTATGAATAACAAAGTTATATGGAGTATGTAACAACTAATCAACTCAAACAACTGATTACTTTTTGATGACAAATTTTCGTTGAAATTGGTAATATTTTAAAAGTTAGAGGGGGGACACACATTTTACTACTTAGGCAGTCTTTCGAACGGTTGACTTTGAGAAAAAATAGTCTGTGGAACCTCAATGTCATTTTTGAACACCTATCTATAGACTTATATATATATGGATGTTTTTCTTTTCAGTTTCAGTTCCATATATAGGGAGCCCCCCTTTAATCTTTTGTTTTATTTTTATTTTTGTGTAAAAATCGTAATTCATAAGGCGGTTTACAGAATACATCTACTTATATTAAATTTCAACTGTGTAGTCCTAATACTTTCGTAATAAAGTGGCTGTCACATATGGACGGACGGACGGACAGACAGACAGACATAACGAATCTATAAGGGCTTAGATTTTTGCCATTTAGGCTACGGAACCCTAACAAGCAATTAAAGGTTCAAAATTCATTGGAGATTTTTGACAGTTTTGTATAGCTTGATGTGCTGCTGACTGTACACAGATACTTGTAAATAAATGATTACATTATTAATCACATTTATTTTCTTTTTTGATAACCTTTACATTTGCATCTTGCGCCAACACTCACTATCGGAATTTTATTTCTGTACAATTTTGAGGATAAAAGGGCAGAACGATGTTTTATGTATGTTATTAAACATTGATTTGTAAGCGTATTTTAGTGATTGTTGGTGCAAATCACAAAATAAAATGAAGACTTTTTTGTTCGTAATCATAATCACTCATCTTCAAATCAAAGCTTCTAATCATTCAATTTCATCGGTCTTTTTATGTCCCATCACTAACCTTAACGCAAGGGCAAACTTATTTCTGTCGGTAAGTTTGGCGCTGCCGTCTACGTGATCTGTCAGAATTTGTACTAAGATGGTTAGTTCCGAATTTGACCACCCGCAAATATAACTTTGTGGTCATTCTGTTTTTGTGTGCGTGTGTAACAACATGACTTTAAGCTTCAAGAGTGTGCGTGAATATGAAGTTGTGTGCTGTGCGTGTGTACCTCGTCTCCCCCCAGAATCGGTGAACAAATTCTAGTGTAGGAGAGCGCTCTTGCTTACTCCCGTTCTGTATGCTCTAAGATTTTAACCATGGAAAGTAATTTATTTGTTTAATAGTTCAAGGGGCTGTACCACGTAATATACAGGGTTATTTTAAAACACCAACAATCTCGCAGGAGTAGATTAGCAACATCATAAACAATAACATTTGTTCTACGCTACGACTTTTAACATAACTCAATACATTCAATAAAAACGAATTTTCAAGTTTTTATTGTACTGTTCGACACTTTTTACGTCTAAGGATGGCGGATGGGCAGGCGGGTCGCGCGCACCAGGCGCTCCGCACGCCGTGCGTAGAGTTATGAACAAATGAACGGTAAATTAAAATGATTTTTTTTGTATGAAAGTAAAATCTAACGAATTATCAAAAGTCGTAAAACAACTACTGTTGTTTATGATGTTGGTAAACTACTCCTGCGAGGTTGTTGGTGTTTTACAAATAACCCTGTATTAAGAGCAGCTGGCCTCGGAAATAGGTAGCAATTTACAGAGGGACGAAATCCCTCTAGTTAGTGTGCAATACTATCATTATTCACAGATCCGCTAGGATCTGTTGATAATGATAGAATTGCACACCTGGCAGATTTTCAGTGTTGGGGGTGGGAGTAGTTGGGCAACAAAGGGTTGAAAACGTGATTAAAGGTAAGGTACACAATTTATAGAGCTCTGTATTTGGTGTGGTATTATTCCCAGTCGATCATGTATCTAAATCAACTAAAACATTGCCAGGCATTTTGGCTGGTGGATCAAACCTTACCACTTTTTTCCGCACCTTTAGATAAAAAATAAAAAAATAAAATTATGAAGTTCATATATTGAAAGTCGGGTCCATAGTGCATGTTTTGCCCTACACAATCAACAAAAACATCTCAACATTCAACAAAATCATCTACACAAAACATTGTTTCTCTACACATTTTTGTGTAGAGAAACAATGCTTTTGCTTTCCATGCCCGTGGAAAAATACGTACACAAAACATTTTGCATGGGTCAAGGAGCAGGGTAATGTAACAATCATCTGTCATTTTGACAATTTGCTAGCGTTTTGTGCGCCAAGTTTGAATAAAAGTATTTTTTTAAAATCTGATTCGGAGCAACAAAATAACTTAGACCAAATCAATCTTCTATTTTTAATAATTCTTGTTGAAATATGTTAAAATTTTGCCACTGTAAATAGGGTTTAACTTGAAAGCGATGCTTTTTTCTTCTTCTAATAAGAAAGATTTGATAAAATCTAAAATCACTAAAATTGAAACGACATCTTCCTCGTCCAAACTCATTTTATTTGCTAGCACTGAGCAAGTAATTTTTTTGCTATAGAAACTAACATAAAGAAAGATAAATATACCAATAGAAAATTAAGTTTTGCAGTATTGCCAACTAGGCTAATACGAAATGTGCTAAAGAGCTGTTTAAAAATACCAAAAATAGTCGGATGTGCTCAGTAAAAAGTACGGCGTTTGATGATCGAGGTATATCCTTTGGCAAGGTGAACCTTCGGAACCCTTACATAATTTTAAGAAGGGGAGCCATCTTGGATTTTTGTATGGGAGGGAGTTATAACACAATCATTTTTTGTATGGAATTTGATTTTTTTTCTAAAACCCACCGTGTGGGGTATCGAATGAAAGGTCTCTTTGAGCTGATTCCGAAAATGTACAACATTATGACATTGCAGCTACAAGTAAAAAAAAAAACCGGAAAAACAAGCCTCTTTCTCCCTGCAAGAGCCCAAACTTGGTATGTTTGGAAAATATTGTTCTGATTTTTTTTAAACTAGTGCCTGCAATGTCATAATATTGTACATTTAGGAATCAGCTCAAAAATACCTTTCATTTGATACCCCACATGGGGGCTTTTGGAAAAAAAATTCAAATTCCATACAAAAAAATATTGCGTTATAACTTCCTCCCATACAAAAAGCCAAGATGGTTCCCATTCTTAAAATGATCTAAGGGTTCAGAAGGTTCACCCTGGTAAAGGATATCCCTCGACCAAAAACCGTCGTATATTGCACTTTTATGTCGTGTGGGAATGCCACTAAAATATGATATTTAAAAAAAGTGCTAATGTAAAATGCTAAATTATTGGCAATACTGAAGTTTTGTCTACACAAGCCACGCAATCGCTGTGGACAGATTGTGTAGAGAAACATGTTTCAGAAACAAAGTTTTGTGTATGTGTTTTTGTTGAACGTTTTCGAAACAAATCGCTATGAACCTGGCTTAAATGTTAACACTTAATGTCATATTAATTTATAGTATTTTGTTGATTTGTTTTTTTTTGCAACGAAACTGATCTCATTTTTACGGACGTAAAAAGAGCAAAGAAATGAGGGCTTTTCAAAATGACAAAAAACTGTATGCTCGATAGATGGTTTTGATAAAAATGTATGTGTCAAGTGAATGTATACTTTTTTTACTGAGCTTCGAAGAGTAGGTGTACTCAGGTAGGCAGGCAGATGTAACCCTAAAATATTTCACTGCTCTGAATCTTTCGAAAATATACTTTTATTCAAACTTGGCACACAAAACGTTAGCGGGTTGTCAAAATGACAAATGATTATGGCATTAATGTTTCAAAATTGGCTCAAAATGTTTTGTATACATGTCTTCCACCGGGCATGGAAAGCAAAAACATTGTTTCTCTACACAAAAATGTTTCGCGAAACAATGTTTTGTGTAAACGATTTTGTTGAATGTTGAGATGTTTTTGTTGATTGTGTAGGGCAAAACACGCGCTATGGACCCGGCAAAAGAGAAACATTTTAGGCTTGACATCTGCCTGCCTAACTGAGTACTCTTCAAAGATTAGTAAAAAAAATTACATTGACACATACATTTTTATCAACGTCATCTATCGAGCCTACAGTTTTTTGTTATTTTGAAAAGCTCTCATTCAGAACAAATTACAATACTTACTTATTTGTAGTTATAGTTGTAGTTAAGAAAAGACTTAGGCGATTCTTAAGTTTAGTGCAATTGGGTGTTACTTTCTATGGTTAAAATGCATTCTTTGGCGATCGATGACTTAGCGATTGGTCTGTTGGAATGCATCAATTCTCTTATCTTTTTAGCTAAAGAAAAATCATTCCTATCACCATGAAATAAAGTTTTAAATAAAAATACACTTTGTGATATTAATTTGAATTCAAATGGATCGTTTTGCGAAACCGTTGTGCAGTTGGTTTTCTTTCTCCGCGTCTATTTAGATAATTTCCAAAAGTTTTGTGTGTGGTTTAATTGCTTTCCTTAAAATATAGTAAGTTGATTATCATAGATAAATAAATAAACTTGTAAGTAGTATATTTTGCCTGCTTTCGTAAATTGACAAAATTTTCGATATTTTTAGCTCTTTGTCGATCACTTTATTTTACCTAAAATTTACTTTAAAAATTAATTATTCAGTTCCAATCTCATTTACAAACTCTTTAATTCATTTTCTTCAATAGTAAGTACAACCTTTTTGCAGTAGTTGAGCATCAGCTGTTGGCTGGAAATTGACAATAGTTCTGTAAGTTGCACCAAAAAAAGGTAAAATTGACATCTCCCTGATCACCGGCGCGAAGAAAAGAATATGAAAAGACCTTTTACATGAAATAGAAGCAACTTTTTGCCTACATAAATAAACAAATAGACCAATTTCCTTACAAAATGGTTGAAGGAGACAGCAAAGGTGAAATTGATACTGTGCAAGTGGCTCTTCGGATCAGGCCATTGATGCAGCAGGAGTTAGAGAGAGGCTGTGACGAGTGTATAGATGTTGTAAATGGAGAACCACAAGTTCAAATTAAAGATCTAGCATTCACATACAATTATGTATTTCCTCAACATATTACACAGCAAGAATTCTATGATACGGCAGTCAAGGGTCTGATTGGAAAGTTATTTCAAGGTATGTGACTCATTTGGTGTATTTTATTGGTGGAATTTATTTTAGTCAAAATGTTAAAAGAGCAAAGAATTAACAGCTAAATATAAATATGTAGAGAGTTTATTGTATTATTTATTTTATTTGATTTAGAGCTTTTATTCAGAGTTATAGGCCGCGGCACGTAAGTTTAGTGAAGGGACTGGAAAACCCCTTTTTTGGTTAACCCAATTGATAGGGAAACCCTATTAAAAAGCTTACTAAATGATAGGGTTTCCCTTTCATTAGGGTTAGTCGACGTCATGCTTACCATATTGTTTGGATTTTTGAAAATAAGTATGAAATACCCATTCAAAAACCCTTTTAACGGTTAGTGGTTCATGAAATACCCAATGAAAACCCCTTAAACGGTAAGCTGTTCTGGTCCTTTGGCCCAGGTGGAACTAGGTATAAACTGCTTGAACACGTTTTAAAACCCCTTTATAAAGCCTTCATAGGGTTTCCCCGATAGGGTTTTCGTATTCGGTAAGTCCTTACTTGGGTTACCCTTTCGATAGGGTTACCGTATTGATAGGGTTTTTGAAAACAAGTCTATGAAATACCCAATCAAAACCCCCTTTAACGGTAAGCGGTTCTGGTCCTTGCTTTAGTGGTGAGAGAAATTGGAGGGATTACTGTGCATGTTTGCAGTAGCCCCGCACCACGTCTCCCGCCAATGAGACCCCAAAATTACTTCTGCGCACAAAATGGCAGCACTAAAGTTATTTGCAGAAGCTTGTAACATATAATTCATTTTAATAATATCTAAGTCTTTTGGTTGCTATCTTCTGTGTGCCCTCCGTTTCATGTCAGTGCCTCCGGTATTGTTATTTTACTAAGCGAATATGCTTACAATCATGTTTGTTTTATGTTTTAAAAAAGCAATAGGAATTGTCCCAATTTTAGGTACTAATTTAATTTATGTTATTTATTACATCCTGTGCCTATGTTGTAATTCTAAATTATGATTGTGAGTTGTCTGGAATATATTTATTAATCATTTTATCATGTTAGGAATTTCATAATTTCAACATATTTTTAAATGTTTAAACCTTTCTTTCAGGTTACAATGTAACTATACTTGCATATGGCCAGACAGGCTCAGGGAAAACCTACACAATGGGTACTAACTATTCAGGATCTGATGGGGACTCGACAAAACTTGGTAAGCTCTGAAGCTCTCGCTGAAAATTTTGAAGTCTTCTAATCTGTACACATACACGAAACCTGCACTTTTATTTTACAATAACAGCATCTTTATGTTTACACAAACATAAGATGCTGTTCTGTTCCACCAATGTGATAGTAGTTCATACCACTCAAAACTTAATTTACACTCAAAGTTAATACTTAGTAAAAGATAGGCATCTGTTTTGTCATCACTTCTTTGCATTGAGGTATACAGTACGAGGCATGTATCTTGAAATTTTTTCGACGTAGTGGGGATTAGTTCGCGCATGTGCTCTTGTGAGCGACCAATAGCGCGCGCGCCTCTCCCGCCGCCCGCGCCCCTCACCGCTACGCATGCCCAAAATACGCGTTCCGCGCAATCCCCACCCGATTTCAAGATATATGCCTCGAACTGTACATGTATTATACTGGAGCAGACACCTAAAAGAAAATATTTGCTCATCTAACATGGACCACGATTCATACATTTGCAGTCCAATTACTAATAGGACTAAGGCTGTTGTGCATAAAATATACTTCAGTGCGTCTTTCGAGTGCTAACTTCACATTTTTTCCAAACTAGGTGTCATTCCACAAGCTGTAGCCGACATATTTGACTTCATAGAGACCCACGAAGACAAGTTCATATTCAAAGTGACGGTTTCCTTCATGGAGTTATATCAGGAGCAGTGCTACGACTTGCTGTCCGGAAAGGAGAGGGGTCACAGCGTTATTGAAATCAGAGAGGATATCAATAAAGGAGTCATTTTGCCTGGTAAGTGTATAAAATATGAGTTTATGCAAAAATTAACGTTATCCCTACTTATTAAATAAAATAGTCACATAGGCAGTTTCACTCTTTTAAAAAATGCATATTCGCGGTGTTGTAATATAAGCGATGATTTGGGAAAAGCTACAAACATTGTGTTGCCATCACATCATTAATAACTTCTAGCAACTTTATAATTTAAGTTAACCAGCCCCCTTAGCATGTCCACTAAAACACAATATTCTTCTTGTTTTTGAGCTTTGGCGGTTCCCTTTTGAATTTCATCAGTATTCAGTTGTTTGCTCAGTTATTTGTTCCTATTCCTACAGACTCTGCTTCTTCACGAGGCGTATTGTAAAAGCACAATAGTGTGTTAGACTTACATTTTCAGACAGTCTATCGTGTGATACAGAGTTTTATGGACACTCGACTGTCAAAATCAGTTTTCTTTTGACAGTTAAAAGTGATAAATCCCTATAATAATATCGCATTTCGATGGTCATGCTAGTGGGCAGGTTTATAAAGTTTCAACAATTATTATTAGTTAAAAACTTCAAAAACACCGCAACTAAAGATATATATATATATTTTTTTATTTATTTATCACAAATGTTTTAACAATGAGACTTATTCACTAACATAAACACAAATTAAACCACTAAGGTTTGTATAATGTGTTAGGATTCTACAACCGGATTATCAAAATTATTATTTCTTAATTTTTATTGCACTTGTGTACAGTACGAGGCAAATATCTTGAAACCTGGTGGGGATTGCGCGGAAAGCGTATTTTAGGTATTCGTAGCGGTGACCTACGCGGGCGGCGGAAGAAAGGCGCGCGCTATTGGTCGCCCACAAAAGCACATGCGCGAACTTATCCCTACTCCATCGAAAAAATGTCAAGATGTTTGCCTCGTACTGTAACAATGATTCAATAATAACATCGTTTCTATCAGCATAAAATATGAAATCAATTGGTCAGGTATATCCGAGCTCGCAGTGGGTTCAACGATGGAGACGATGATGGTGCTGGAGCGCGGGTCGGCGCGGCGCGTGACGGGCTCCACGGCCATGAACCAGGCCTCCAGCCGCAGCCACGCCGTCTTTACCATCGTCATATTCAAGGAGAGCCGCACTGATAAGTTAGTGTAGCCAGATAGTATATAGTAGAGAGTATAGGGGCATTCCAGACAGTTAAAATGATGTGCGCTATGGTAATTTCATTTCTTAAAACGGACCCCGAACGAAACAATGGTGACCTTATGAGATATAGCATTAAAAAAAGTATTTTTCTAAATATTATTTATTTTTTCATTAATAGTGTGAAATAAACTTATTACAGCGGCTTTTATAAAAAAACCGTACTTATAATTTTATTGTTTTTCGAATTACATTTGATGTAAAATATCCGGTTACTGACCCACGCGAGATTCATACGGAAGCGTACAGCTTACATCCTGTATGTTGACACTTTTGACAGCTCAGCAACCTGCATTATCATCTCATCAGCCAATTTGATGTCTCCACTGCTGGAACACAGGCCTTTCTCATGGATGGATGCTATGGATGGATGCTGAGGATGGACCATAACATAACCCACTGAGTGCCGAGTACAGATTGGTGGGTGTTAATGACTAAAATGCGGAAAAACTCGGTGGTGCAGTGGTTTAGCGCCTGGGTCTGCGATTGCGGAGGTTAAGCAACTTTCGAAAGGGTCGGTCAGGGGATGGGTGACCAAAAATTTATTATCTCGAGTTCCTTCGTGCTTAGGAAGGCACGTTGAGCCGTTGGTTCCGGCTGCATTTGCAGTCGTCAACACTCACCAATCCGCATTCATAATCGGCATCAATCACGTTTCTCGGCCCAGCCGTTCCCGAGACAAATGGCGACAGACCACACCTCTTACATAGGTGAAAAAAGTACTATTTATTGTAAGATGATAGTGATTTTTGTAGAAATAAAAACAGTTTCAATACAGAACTCTTTGTCGTCATAATACAATTAAATTACGAATGTCTAAACAATATGGTATTTGACTCTTGTTGAAATGTAGATATTAAATTATGACATTCAGAAATCTTACTTTATTGAATAACAAATGTAAAAAACCGGCCAAGCGCGAGTCGGACTCGCGCACGAAGGGTTCCGTACCAAAAAAGGCAAAAAAATTACGTTTGTTGTATGGGAGCCCCCCTTAAATATTAATTTTATTCTGTTTTTAGTATTTGTTGTTGTAGCGGCAACAGAAATACATCATCTGTGAAAATTTCAACTTTCTAGCTATTACGGTTCATGAGATACAGCCTGGTGACAGACAGACAGACAGACGGACAGCGGAGTCTTAGTAATAGGGTTCCGTTTTTACCCTTTGGGTATGGAACCCTAAAAAAGAAATTTAATCTGTATTTTAACAAGCGAATTATGAGCAGAGATGTGAATTATTTGAAATACATGTATTTAAAATACAAATACAAAATATGTATTTGTATTTTGTATTTAAAATACTTTTTTTCAAAATGTATTTTGTATTTTATTTGAAATACTTTTTATGAGGTACTTAGTATTTTTAAAATACAAATTACTTTTTTCTGTGTATTGGTATATGTATTCTGTGGTATAGTATGTCATGTCAATGTCAAACAAAACAAAACAACTAATTACAGAGCTCGGTAATTTGTCATGACACTTCGTTTAATTTCTATCTATACCAATGGGTTCTAATGGGTGCATTTCAGCAGACTAATCGCTAAAGAGTTCTAGACTAGGCAGACGTGGGCCACGTATGCCGATCTGCGTATAATATTAAGGATGATCTCTTTGAACAAATGCTAGTGTTAAAAATCGGTGAATTAATATGAAGTTATTTTATACCATATTTTATTTATTTGACCAGTTTTAACACTAATATTTTTTGAAGCTACAAAGATCCCATGTTAGAGTGTTTGTAAAAATTAGTCTGCCGTTTTTGGCCCAATTAAAAAAAAAGTATGGTACAGAAACGAAACTTGTTTCCAAGTATAAAGTCTGGCCAACGAGTCGTGTCATCTCAAACCCGCGACAAATTTAAAATTTTCTTTCTCTAGATATTATTATCATTAGGGTTGACTTATAATATTATCATGGCACCAAAAAAATGTATCCCAGTGAAAAAAAGTTATAACCTCCTTCAAAAACTTAAAAATAAAAACAAAAATCGTTAAAAATAGCTCTAAAAACCATGAAATAATATTGTAATCACAAATACGCATATAAATTTTAATAAAAAAGTCTATTGAAGTCGGTTGGGGCTCGATGAAGGAAAACTTTTTTTATCCTAAAATCCCCATCCGACTTCATTAGACGTTATTTTTTATTAAAATAGCTATGCGTATTGGTGATTTTAATATTACTTCTTGCCTTTTAGAGCTATGTGAAACTGTTTTTGTTTTTATTTTTAGGTTTTTGAAGGTATTTATTTTTTAAAGTAGCTTTTTTATTTTTAACTTTTTTGTGGTAAGTGTCTAAGCATGTAATATTTTTAATTTTATATATTTTCAAAATGCCCATAACTCAATTTCTTAATTTACGCTGCTTGTTTTTAAAGAGTTGTTGTGGTTTTGTAGTCCCAGTCTATTCCAGAACGTCGCAGACCATAACTTGATTTGTTTTGGATTGTCACAAATCTACCAATATCACAATCACTATACATATCCTATTTGAGTTTGAAGAGTTCCCTTGAATATCTTCGAAGTCCAAGGTCCAATGTCAATTAAATTAAAAGGACACTTAAGGGTGTCCCTTTTCCAACAAAAAATCGGTTCATAATAACCAAGTCGTCACGGTAGTTAACGCAAAATCATAGTATTTTTAGGATTATTTGAAAAGTACTGGAACGTTTAAAAAAATAATAAAAATTGGGACCATCTCGCAAGAAAACTCAATGAAACAAAAAAGAACCACCAAAATCGGTCTATAAATATCGAAGATACGCGCGAACAACTATAAAAAAATACAATCGAATTGAGAACCTCCTCCTTTTTTGAAGTCTGTTGAAAAAAGACAACCCGAATGATATTGATAATATCTATATTTGGAAACAAGTTTCATTTCTGTATCATACTTTATTAAAAATCGGGCCACAGGTCAAGGGAACAGAGTGGAACAGTTGCATTGTCTAATTGCGTTGTTTTTTGGAAACTGTATTTTTTACTTTACTTTAGAAGAAAGTTCATGAAATAATCTAGTGTCGGCTACGGTCATGCTCTTTGTTTTCTTATGTTATGTATTAGGCATGAGGGAGGCAGTTGTTTTCATAACAATATACCTAATTTTATCGACACAAACACCCACATGTTGGGGTCTATCCCCACTCCTGTTGGAATGGCCGCCATTTTAAGGGTCATAATTCAAACAAAAATAACTCTCAAAAAATGCAACGTAGAGCAATAAATTTTGAAGTCGTTTTGTAGATAATATCCCTGTGTATTTGAATAATGCAAATGTCCTAGTTTTTGAGAAATGTAATAAAAACTCAAAAAAGTACACAAATTTCGTATAAAATTTTACTTCAGTAATTTTTTATGTCATATTTGAGTCGAAAGTTACCACACATTTTTTTTTTAAGTTGATAGGTGGTATTATTAGCTTTCGAACAGTATTTTTGTTATAACTCTAGGACTTCTAAATCCGGAGAAATTTATATTTTTCCGCAAGGTCATCTAAAAAAAGTCAAATTTAAAATGGCGGCCATTCCAACAGGAGTGGGGATAGACCCCAACATGTGGGTGTTTTTGTCAATAAAATTAGGTATATTTCACGCCTTTAAATTATCGTTAGTTCAAGACCAAAGGCACTGTATAAACATTTATAACGCTTTTTGAAACTTTGTGTTTTTTGTTTATTGCAAAAGATAAAGATAACGTCTTCTAATTAATTATTATGGACTGTGTAGTACCTAGTGTGGTAGTACACTTGTAACTGTTAATAAAAATAATAACAATGATAAAAAATAAAATACGAAAAAAGGTATTTTATTTGAAAAAAGTATTTTGAAAATACGTATTTTGTATTTTGTATTTAAATACTTTTTTTGAAAACTATTTTGTATTTTTATTTGAAATACAAAAAATAGCCAAGTATTTGTATTTTATATTTAAATACTTTTAATAAAGTATTTTGCACATCTCTGATTATGAGCTACTTAATTGTGACTCTAGCTATCTCTTTCTAAAACGAAATTTTCTATGGCGAGAGTATGGCGGTACAAGCATGTGACGTCACTTGCTTATAGCGCTCTCCTTGTCTAATTAGAAAGTTTGATGCTCTATATCGCTGAAAATATGCAAGATATTTGAAAATCATCATGATCATCATAAATAATGTTAAGTCAATAAAAAATAATCAGTCAAATACCCTATCACCATTAAACACCAAACCCTTTACAGAAACATAGCGACAACCTCCAAATTCCACCTAGTCGACTTAGCCGGCTCAGAGCGCATCAAAAAGACGAAAGCAAGCGGCGAGAGGCTGAAGGAAGGCGTGAAGATCAACCAAGGGCTGTTAGCCCTCGGCAACGTCATATCAGCGCTCGGAGATGGAACCAATAGGAGCTTCATAGGGTACAGGGATAGCAAGCTCACAAGGTTGTTGCAAGGTAATTACAATCTTACGTGAGGTAAAATAATACTATTTTACTATTGCCATTTGTAAAGCCAGTGGCTGAAGGAAGGCGTGAAGATAACCCAAGGGCTGTTAGCCCTCGGCAATGTCATCAGCGCTCGGAGATGGAACCAATAGATGCTTCATAGGGTACAGGGATAGCAAGCTCACTAGGCTATTGCAAGGTAATTATAATCTTACGAGAGGTGAATATTTTACTATTACTATTTGTAAAGCCAGAGGCTGAAGGAAGGCGTCAAAATAATCCAAGAGCTCTCGGCAATGTCATATCATCTCTTGGAGACGGAACCAATAGGAGCTTCATAGGGTACAGGGATAGCAAGCTCACAAGGTTGTTGCAAGGTAATTACAATCTTACGTGAGGTGAAATAAATACTATTTTACTATTGCCATTTGTAAAGATATCGGCTGAAGGAAGGCGTGAAGATAAACCACGGGTTGCTAGCCCTCGGCAACGTCATATCAGCGCTCGGAGACGGAACCAATAGCACCTTTATAGGGTACAGGGATAGCAAGCTCACGAAGTTCTTGCAAGATAATTACAATCTTACGTGAGGTAAAATAAATACTATTTTGCTATTACCATTTGTAAAGCCAGTGGCTGAATTAAGGCGTCAAGATTAACCAAGGGCAGTTAGCCCTCGGCGATATCAGCGCTTGGAAACGGAACCAACAGGTGCTTCATAGGGTACAGGGATAGCAAGCTCACGAGGTAATTTCAATCTTACGAGAAGTGATATAAATACTATTTAGCAAAGCGAGCGGCGAGCATCTGAAGGAAGGCGTGGAGATCAACCAAGGGCTGTTAGCCCTCGGCAACGTCATATAGCGCTCGGAGATGGAACCAACAGTAGCTTCATATGGTACAGGGATAGCAAGCTCACGAGGCTGTTGCAAGTTAATTTCAATCTTACGTGAAGCGAAATAAATACTATTTTACTATTACCATTTGTAAATCTAGCGGCAAACGGCTTAAAGAAGGCGTGAAAATTAACCAAGGGCTGTTATGTTAGCCCTCAGCAAAGTTATATCAGCGCTTGGAGATTGAACTAATAGGAGTTATATAGGATACAGGGATAGCAAGCTCACATTTTTTCACCTTTTATTCCCTAAAACAAGGCATTTTGTTATTACAACAAGCGACAATTCAAACATTATTTCTTTTACAGACAGTTTAGGCGGTAATTCCCTAACACTCATGGTGGCTTGCGTGAGCCCTGCTGACTATAACCTAGACGAGACTGTATCTACACTGAGGTACGCGGACCGAGCCAGACGAATTAGGAACAAACCTATCATCAACCAGGACGCGAAAGCGGCTGAGATCGTCAGGTCAGTAATAGCTTAATTTAAGACCCACGGGTAAAAACGATTAATATTTGTTGATGTGTGATAATCTCTCATTGTATGAGGATTAGTGGCCACCTCTGGTGTTAGTCTATTAAGCCTCCTGTAAGGCGTCTAACTTGGCTTAACGACTGTTATCTGAAGACAACAGCCGGAACCGACGGTTTAACGTGCCCTCCGAAGCACGGAAGCGCTCAGTAATGCTACTTAACGGTCACCCATTGGACACCTGGCCGGACCGAGCGTTGCTTAACAAACGTGATTGGGTACGATTAGTCTGTCAAGCTCCGCCATGAGCGATAATGATATTTTTTTAGGTTTAATACAGCTTGGTCCTTGTGGTATTGAATTCGCCATCATTGGTTTCGTGGTAATCATTATAACTCCTATTGTTATGGGTTATATTTAGGCTCTAAATAAATTATGATTATATTTGATGGTCCTTCGCGCCGGATCACATAATAGTTAGTACATTTTCAGTAATGTGCTGTAATTCAATGTGATTCCGGAAGATAGTCGACATTGTAACAAACACAAAAATACAAAAAAAAATATTTACGATCCAAAAGCATTAACTTAACAATGAGTAGCTGGTGTCCCCTTTTAAAAAAAACAAAAACTAAATATTAAGGGGCACTGTTCTTCCATTACATAAAACATTTGTAAAAACAAGTTCTAAAAGACCACGTTACCAACTTGAGTATAATCACAGAAAAGATAATAGTACTAGAGTACAAAAGATTGACTCCCCAAAATCATTTATATAAATAGCTTCGACACAATAAAGGGCAATTCAGGTCGCACAGCCCTCCCTTCCCTACATTATATTCACCTAGTAATTGCCTCTCTTTCTATCGCGTAGCTCTTATCTTTCTGACATATGAAATTGGTCCTCGCTGAGGACGCCCAGCGCTTCATACTCACACGCGGAGTGACAATTGCAATAATTACGCATTAATTACGACATTAATTCCAGGTTGAACAACTTGGTTAATGAATTAAGACTGCAAATGCTCGGTAAAGCGCCGTCAGTGAGCGAACAGAACAACGAACAACTGCAAGAAGATTTAGAAAGAGAGAAAGCTAGGTATCAAGAACTCCTCAAAAAGCACAAACAAGTCACAGAACACTTAAGTAACATGCTCATTGAAAACACGAATTTATGCGAAAAAGCACTCTTAGCGGAGGCCGCAAAGGATAAAATCGAGCGGAAACTAAATGAACTGACGGAACAGTGTAATCAAACAATAGAATGTTTGAATACTAGTGAAAAAGTTGATGATGAAGCTCGGAAGAGCAGTGTTGTTGATTACTTGAAGGAAATAAAGACGAGGTTAGAAGACCTGCAGTCGGTGAATTTGAAGACCAATGAGGAACTAATAGACCATGAAATTAAGCTGTCGTTTGTGAAGGAAGACTGTGATACGGATAAAGTGGATGATGACGCACTCTTGAATGAGGACCAAGCAGTATTAGAGGAGGAGAAGAGAGCTATGGGACAGGTATGGATTAGAATATGGTATTAGATTTTGTTGGGTTAATCACAAAATTACGATTAAATTATGTCAAAGTCAAAGTCAAAGTCAAAATTAGCTTTATTCAAATAAACTTAATTATTAAGTACTTTTGAATCGTCTATATTTTCCTACCACCCGTTCAAGACTTTTTTAACTGACAAGAAGAACGGGCGCAAGAAACTTATCAGCTTTAATAGCAATAAGTAACGATATTTACAAACTTAAATATATCGTTACCAGATAATTACAACAGGGTGACAGGATTATTGGCAACAAACATAGACTTATATTACTATTATTGGCAACAAAGTACTTACAGTAGTTATGTGTTACATCATTTCCACGCATTTTGATCTTTAAGATAATCGTCTACTTTATAATAACCTTTACCCATGAGCGTTTTTTTAACATGGTTTTTAAATTCATGCAAAGGAAGATCAATTACTTGTTGTGGAACTTTATTAATAAAGGCTATGCCTTTCCCCCTAAATGAACCTCTAGTTTTTGCAAGCCTAAATCTTGGAACGGCAAGTTTATCTTTATTTCTTGTATTAAACTGGTGATTATTGCTGTTCTTAGCAAATGAATCATAGTGTTTTCTTACATAAACTAAATTTTCATATATGTATTGGCCTGCCAAAGTTAAAATATTTATTTCTTTAAACAGTTCTCTCAAGGTATCTCTCCGCCGAAGATTGTATATGCCGCGAACAGCTCTTTTTTGGAGTACAAAAATATCTTCAATACTGGCAGCTGAGCCCCACAATAGCAGTCCATAAGACATTACACTATGAAAATAACTAAAATATACTAACCTTGCCGTTTCAATATCAGTTAAAAGCCTTATTTTCTTAACAGCGAATGCCGCTGAACTAAGTCTACTTGACAAGGCTTCGATATGTGGATCCCATTGCAGTCGAGAATCTAGTGTGATACCTAGAAATTTTGTACTTTCAATAAACTCGACTTCATCGTCATTCAAATTAATATTTAATTCTGTCTGCTCAACATTAGGCAATGAAAATTTTACACATTTAGTTTTTTTGGGGTTAAGTGCTAAATTATTACTATTAAACCAGTATGAAACTTTAGAGAGGGCACTATTTACTTCGTCCGAACAGTTACTACCTCTGTTTACTTTGAAAACTAAAGAAGTATCATCCGCAAATAGTACTGTCTCACATAAATTATTTGCGTAGTTGGGAAGGTCATTTATATAAATTAGAAACAGCAATGGGCCCAATATTGATCCCTGCGGCACACCCATATTGATGGGGGCTCCAGTAGATTCAGTTTTATTTATCACTACTTTCTGAGTTCTATTGAACAAATACGATTTCATTAGGCTAACTGATTTATCAGAGACACCATAATGTTCTAGCTTCTTTAATAGTGTTTGGTGATCAACGCAATCGAATGCCTTAGAAAGGTCACAGAAAATGCCAATTACATCTTGCTTTTCTTCCCAAGCGTCAAGAATATGTTTGAGAAGTGCAATTCCAGCATCAGTAGTACTTTTACCCTTGGAAAATCCAAACTGATTTTTATGAAGTATATTATTGTATGTGAAGTAATCTAATAATTGGGAATATATAATTTTTTCAAATATTTTACTAAGTGCTGGTAGTATAGATATTGGCCTAAAGTTAGCTGGGTCACTTTTATCCCCAGATTTAAAAAGAGGAATCAATTTACTATTTTTCATTAGATCAGGAAAGACCCCTTCGTCAATACATTTGTTAAAAATAAAAGCCAAGTAAGGGGCTAGTATATCAATTATTGATTTAATAATGCTTGTTGACATGCCCCAAAGATCTTCTGTTTTTTTAACATTAATTGTTTTAAAAGATTTAATGATATCTGCACTATTTATATATTTAAAGGAAAAACTTTCATAGCACTTATCAACACTAGACTCCAGAAGGGAGACAGCGATGTTGGGACAAGCACTAAGAGTACTGGTAGTTTCTACAGGTATTCTAGCAAAGAAATCTTCAAAAACTTTAGCGACCTCATTGTCAGATTCAAAAGTTTGATCACCAGTTTTTAAACAGAAGGAATTTATATTGGATTTTGATTTGCCCGTTTCTTTGTTAATAATATTCCAAGTAGCCTTAATTTTATTGTCAGCTAATTTAATTTTATTTGCAAAGTACTTGGACTTTGCTAAGATACAAACTTCTCTGAATGTTTGTGAATACTTCTTGACAAATTCAATGAAGTTAGGATCACAAGAAGTAGCTTTCTCTGCATAAAGTTCGTATAATTTCCTTCTGCTCTTATATATACCGGGTGTGGCCCAGTCACTAAATTTCGTACTATCATTACATTTGATCACTTTTTGTTTAAAAGTTTCACTAAATTCAGTTTGAACTATGCTAAATAAATGATTATATAGGTTATTGGCTTCAAAATTTGGTTCTGGTAATGTTTCAATTTTACTTGTGACATTGGTTCTGAATTTTTCAATACAGTGTTTTTTTATTGGTCTACACATTATTTCCCGTTTAGGCGGAACATGATGGTGCTCAATAGAGGCTAATTGTCCACTGTGGTCGGATTTAATACAATTCAAAATTGCTTTTTCAAGAACATTACAGTTACAGAAAATATTATCTAAGCAGGTTGCCGATGTGGGTGTGATTCGCGTTGGTTCATGAAAAGTATGTAGTAAATTAAATGATTTGAATAGGTTTATAAACCTACTCGTTAGCTTGGCTAATTTAGGATCTAAGATGTCGACGTTAAAATCTCCACAAATCGCGACTTTTTTATTCTTCCTACAAATTATTTTTAAGACTTCCTCCATAGTGGACTCAAACTCAGAGTAATTCGCGGTGGGGGGTCTATATACACATACTATAATTATTTGATCAAGTTCCACACAAGACAACTCAATGGTTCGTTCAATTGAGAGGGATACTACATCTTTGCGCTCTTTACAATGTAAACTATTATGTAGAATAATAAGTGAACCCCCTCTTATAGCAGATTTCCTATTAAACGAGCTAGCAACTTTATAATTATCCAAACTTAAAATTAATTCGTGCTTTTTCAGCCAATGCTCTGTAACACATAACACATCAATATCTTCAGAATTTAAGAATAAGCTAATTTCTAAATCTTTGCGAGAAAAGCCTTGTATATTTTGATGGACAATTCTTAAATAGTTTGGCTTTCCTATTGTCGGTTTAGCGCTAGAGGACGCCTCTATTGTCTCAAATGGTAATTTAAATGTAATAAATTATTACTAAAATTATTTACAGAATTATTTGGAACGGATTCCAAAGTTGAATTACACATGTCAGACGTTAACTGCTCAATAGAAGCAGATGTTTGTCTAGCCAAATTATTGGCTAGTTGTTTAAAATAAAAAGATAGCGATAATGCTATTTGTCTCGTAAAAGAAGAAGGCAGATAATATTTATCTTTTGTCAAGTAAAAATTGTGAAATAATTTATTAATGTCAATTAAATGCAGCTGTTGGCTATTATAAAATGCCACTGTATTCAAAGATATATTCAAATTAAATCTTACATTATTTTCCACCTGTGACAGACTTTTGCTGTAGGTGGAAAAGCTTGCTTGCTTTGCTGTATGTAGAAGTTAACTCTCTCCATATTTATTTGATGCTGTTACTTTGTTGAAAGATATGTAGAGGCAGGTATTCTTCGCCGTATATTCAGCGAAAAGGGAAGTCCTTCCGACGAGCTAGGTTTCTATAGAGACATATTGCCATCTAGATTTTCTTTCATAGCTGAAACCGTAAATTTGACTTCTATTATTAGATCAAGTGTCCTGCTTTAGATTCCAAAGAGCGGTTAATTTGTGAACAATTAAGCTGTTAAAAACAGGGTGTTCCCAATCTGTCTGTCTATCGTCATCAACTTATCGGAGTCTATCACTTACAAACATTAGTAGTCCTTTGTCATCCTTATCCTTCCTTACTTAAATTATAGAAAGTCTGTTTGTTACACCTCCACGGCTTAACTACTGAACCGATCATCATGAAATTTTTCATACACGTTGTCAGGGGCACAGAAAAGGACATAGGGTATGTTTCATCCCGAGAAAAAACTTTTCCCGAGGGATATAGAAATAACTTTCCACGCAGACGAAGTCGCGGGTGGTCGGTCCTACTAATACTATGATAGCGAGAGTTGTGTATGTGTGTGTTTGTTACCTTTTCGCGCCTAACCGGCTGGATGGATTAGAATGAAACATTGCACACAGATAGTTTATAACATGTATTAAAACATAGGATACTTTTTACCCTGATTAAAGATCTAGGGTTAACGCGTACGAAGTCGCGGGCAGAGGCTAGTTGTAGAATGAAGCAATAACAAGTTCCACTTCACAGGTGGCCTTAAACCAAGAGCTGCAAGAGTTGAACCGCGCGATGGCCATCAAGGCCTCGGTCGTCCAAGCTATCCTCGCCAACAATAAGGAAATGCTGGACAGCCATCACAATCTGCGCGAGAATGAGGAGAAGATCGCGCAGCTGGAGAAGGAAAGAGACGAACTGATGCAGCAGCTCAAACAATCTAAGGTAAATAAATATGTAGGACAACACCACACAATTTGCTCATCCCAAAGTATGTGTACATAAAATATAGTGGTACATACTACAAAACAAACACTTATACCACAATATAGAGAGAGTACAGTAGTTGAGCTTAGCACTTGCGCGCTCGAGCAACGCACACATAGACATCTCTCACCGACACTGTATAACTGCAATCTCAAACCACTCTCAAAACAGTTAGAGTACGTGACGCAGCGGCGAGAGCTGTCTTTGTGTGTGTGCGATGCTCGAGCGCCCGTAGTACTAAACTAAACTTCTGTTAGTCTCTCTATTTGGTGTTTAAACCGAGACCATGTAAAGGTAGAAAAAAAAAGTTTTTAGGGTTCCGTATCTCGAAAGAAAAAAACGGAACCATTATAGTATCACTTTGTTGTCCGTCTGTCTGTCTGTCAAGTCCTATTTCTAAATAGACATAGCCTAAAGGTAACGTAACATTATCTTACAATATAAATAAAATAGGTGTTTACTACGTATTATAAAATTTATGTTTATTAATTTAACATTGCTATTTACACCTGACCCCGAATTACGTAATTCTGTTGCTAAAAATTCTCGATTGAAATCAATTGAAATCGCAGTTGCATTGCTGCTTTAAGTAAGATAGTTGTCACATTGGTTCTTACTAAAGCAGCAATGTTACTGCGATTCTGTCAGAGTCAGCCCCCTGGTGATGAGTTGTTTTTTTCTAGTACAATACAATATATTAAATAAAATAAAGCACCTACGAATGCTATTAAATATAAATAAACATTAATAAATTTTATTTTATTATTAAGTCTTTTTTTTAGTTTTTTGTACTGTTTTTTTTTTAATTATGGGTCTGTACCTGAAATAAATGCATTTATTATTATGTACGCTTAAGAATACACGGGTCAAAAGTGACCCGGTCCTTTAAGGCTTGCGTGCGGATATGGATCCAACACGTAGAGCTAGTTTTAAGTGCCTTTAATTTATTATGTGTGTGGTACTCCTGCTGAATCTAATAGTCCAATAAAACTAGCTTTATCTGGACATAAATAATAAACTCGTGGTTTATATTAGTTTATCGGATATTGATATTAAGTGTCAAATATTAATTAGATATGTGATGTAAGAAATCTGGGGTGGTAACCGTTTCATACAAAAATTATGAGATTTCGTACATTACCTAGCTTTTTTCTAAGAGCAAAATAATTAACCAAATACCTTGTTAGTATAATTTTATGGTACATTAAAATGCTATCACTTAATAGCAAAATTAAACTAAATCCAATTTCGCATGTTCGTCGTCACATTATATACCATTCAGTATGACTTATTAAATTACAGTTACCTATAATTTCTGGTAAGATAAGCCAAAATATCTGCCACTTACTGAACCTTTTTTATTAACAACAGTTCCGATTGATCAATTAGTTTAATTTTGATTTATTTACCTGAAATGCAAGCGTCATAGCATAATACATGTACATTTACTAAGTTATTTATTATGCTGTAATAATGAAATCAAAATTTGTTGAAAATTTAGTTTTTAGTTTTTTTTTTGTTTTATACGAAGTTTCAAAATGTTTAATTCCTTTTATTTTAACTACAACTAACACTAATTTATGACATAGAAAAAGAAAATTTCAGTTATCTAATTATGTCAAGATTATTAAGCTAAGATTATCAAGAAAGCTAGTTTTATTGGACTATAATCGCTAGCAACTACTAGTTAAGGACCACAAGGCTATTGGATTGGGACTTGGGTTTATTATCATTATTATTATACCAGTCCAAAGACCCGAGCCACGAGGAGCGGCGCACGAAGGTGTCCACGCTAGAGGCCCAGATATCGGACCTGAAGAAGAAATGCCAGCAACAAGCCAACATCATCAAGACGAAGGAGAAGAACGAGGCCAAGATCGCGGCGCTTAATGCCGAACTACAGGCTATGAAAGTCACAAAGGTATGACTATTTTTTTTCTATTCTTGCATCCTAAGCTTTGCGTAGTTTTGGACTAAATTATTAATGTGATTTTTAGGGTTCCGTACCCAAAGGGTAAAAACGGGACCCTATTACTAAGACTCTGCTGTCCGTCTGTCTGTCTGTCACCAATCTCATGAACCGTGATAGCTAGAAAGTTGAAATTTTCACAGATGATATATTTCTGTTGCCGCTATAACAACAAATACTAAAAACAGAATAAAATTAATATTTAAGGGGGGCTCCCATACAACAAACGTGATTTTTTTTGCTGTTTTTTGCTCGTTATCAATAACAACAATGGGTAGACAGTTGAAATTTTCACAGACGATGTATTTTTGCTGCCGCTATAACAACAAATACTAAAAACAGAATAAAATTAATATTTAAGGGGGGCTCCTATACAACAAACGTATTTTTTTGCCGTTTTTTGGTACGGAACCCTTCGTGTGCGAGTCCGACTCACACTTGGCCGGTTTTTCAATAACTATTTAAACTTTAAAAAAAAATGCAAACTCTCTTATACTTTCTAACCACTGGAAACTAGTGCCAAAATGATTTGAGCATTAAAACTTATCAAAATATCTTATCATATGACAAAAATCAACGTTATCCTTAAGACGCACATTTATTAGAATTATGTCAGTTTACAATAAAATCAATTATCAAATAGTACTTGAGGACTACCATAACATTGAGTCCCTAACTGCTAAAGTTAGGCATAGTAAACTGCGCAAACTAAACAGCACACCAATGTTTGTTCTACCTAAATATAATAATGAATATGGTAAAAGGACGTGGAAATATACGCTACCCAATATATTAAACAGGCTTCCGCATACATTGCAAAATAGTATCTACAAGACCTGTAAACATTTATTAAAAAAATACTATATACTGGGATCAAGTGAATGATTATAGATATAATGCTGTAATACGACTCATTCGTGCAAGTATAAACCTCAATTAGGTTTTAAGTGCGTCTAGTTTTTAATCTATAATTGTTATATTATGAACAAATAAAAAAAAAAAAGTTTGTTGTCCTAGAACAAACGAAAGTGTACCTTGACATCTTGAGATAAGGTTGATTTTTGCCAATGATTAGGGTATTTTGGTAGGTTTGAATGCTCAGACTATTTTGGTGCTAACTGTATGGTTCCGATTATCCACCCTTAAACAGCCACACTTAGCTAAGGTGGATACTCGGAAAACGCGTGTTCATCTAACCACCCTATCATACTTGATAGTTTGATGGGGTGCATAGATGAACACGTGTTTTCCTAATCCACCTTAGGATGGCTGTTTTAGGGTGCATAAACGGAATAAGCCGACTGTACCTAAAAATTCGCTACTATTCCACACTTCATTACATTCATTCACACACAGGTGAAAATAATAAAACAAATGCGCGAAGAGAGCGAAAAGTTCCGCAAATGGAAGGCGGACAACGAGCGGGCCCTACTCCGGCTGCGGAACGAGGACCGCAAGCGCGCCACCGCCATGGCCAGGATGGAGTCCCTGCACGCCAAGCAGCAAACTGTGCTCAAGCGGAAGATGGAGGAAGCCGTTGCTGTCAACAAGAGGCTGAAGGTACGTTAATTTAGGATGCCATGTTAGTGCTACTAGTGACAGCCATATATCTAAATCTCTTTGCGCTAAGCAACAGACTGTGCTCAAATCGAGGATCGTAAGCGCGCCACCGCCGTGACCAGGATGGAGTCCCTGCCTGCGAAGCAAAGCAACAAATTGTATTTAAGAGGAAGATGGAAGTTAATAAGAGGCTAAAGGTATGTTAAGACTTTTTAGGAAATGCCATGATATATAGAAACTGCTAGTGACTGCCATAGGTTTGAAAAGTGCAAAAAATTTGAGATAGCTGTGACTCGTGTGATACTATTAATAAACCTCGTCTACGGCTCGGTTTTTAACACACACTTATGTTTTAATACCCCTCATTATGCATCAGTTTCATAAACTACTATAGTAGGTTTATTATTTTGTAATTTATATTATTTGAATGTGTATGTTGCTGTTACACTGCCCTTCACTCTTATTATTATTAAATTACACACTTATTATTATTAAATAATAATATGCGTTTATTTTTCCCATCACAAACTTACATGAACACAACTTAGGTACATGGAGCTTATACAATTTAAGTTTGTATGAGACTGATGCCTACGCTAGGTGTAATACCTGTGTTGTAGGTCATCAGGCTCCCACTACCTCGAACTAATATATTGCTAGTTTTAAGTTTAATAGTATTTCCTGTAATGTGTGTGCAATAAAGTGTTTATCTATCTATCTATTTCTCCTTAGGAAGCTCTAGAGCGTCAAAAGACCACGGCCATGAAACGCAACGCTAAAGGCAGCGTGAAATCCGGGGCCGTACAGCAGTACATCGAGCAAGAGTTAGAAGTCCACCTCAGTATCGTGGAGGCAGAGAAGTCACTCGAAGAACTCATGGAGTACAGGTGACAAGCTAATATAAACAAGTACAGTACGAGGCAATCATCTTGACACTTTTTAACCCCCGACGCAAAAAGAGAGGGGTGTTATAGGTCGTGTTTGTGTATCTGTCTGTGGTATCGTAGCTCCTAAACGGATGAACCGATTTTAGTTTAGTTTTTTTTTTGTCATAGATAATTTTATCCCGATTGTTCTTAGCCATGTTTCATGAAAATCTGTTCAGCCGTTTGAAGATCATCAGCTCTTTTCTAGTTGGTGAGGGGATCTGACTCAATGATATTGGAAGTATATGATAGGGTAACCGTGACCTGATCAGCCGTTTGAAGATCATCAGCTCTTAAAAAGTTGATGAGGGAATCTGACTACCTGCCATATGTCCTATCGATTTGAAATTTGAGACCGTGTTACTTCTATGAGATTGAAAGTACAGGGTAAGGTAACCATGACCTGACCAGCCGTTTGAAGATCATCAGCTCTTTAATAGTTGATGAGGGGATCTGACTAACTTCCATATGTCCTATTGATTTGAAAGGATCATGCCGCATTCTGGGCCATGATGCGCATTAACCATACATATTTGTGACAGACTTATGTCATGTCAAAAAGAGTTAGATAACAAAATGTCATATAATAGGAAAATGTAACCCCAAACGGCTCCTTGAGATTGAGATTTCTCTTTTTCCCGCATTATATTTTAATGATATTCTTCCCACGCAATCACTATAAAATTACTATAGTATTTTGGTAATTTCATCAAAGCGCATCATGGCCTAGCTTGTATAGTAAAATCGGCATAATCCTTTGGTACCGTGTTACTTTAATGATATTGAAAGTATATGGTAAGGTAACCATGATCTGATCAGCCGTGTCAGGGGGATTTTAAAATTTTTAATTTTTACTTGGTTGTCGGAATGGGAATAAGTTCGCGCATGTGTACTTGCGAGCGGCCAATAGCGCGCGCCCCTCTCCCGCCGCCCTCCCCTCACCGCTCACGCATACTCAAAATACGCGTTCTGCTCAATCCCCACCCGATTTCAAGATGTTTGCCGGCTACTGTACACATACATAGGGTTAATTTTGTATTTAGTAAAAGGCGAAATGTAAAATTTTTGGTATACCTAATTCAATGACGTAATTTAACATTGGTTTCTTTTCTTGCATCTAATTAAAAAGCTGGACTAATTCGGATCGATGGAAATTAGAAATACAGGTAAACCTACACACACACAAACACACATATTGATAAGAAAATATAAAAGTAAGCCCAAATAAAGTCCAAACATTATATAGACGGTGGATCGCCTTTTAAACTGCTATTTCATATCTTCTTAAAAACAAATGCTTCAAAGAAAATTCAATAGCTATGTATAATATTATTTACTGTATAGTCCGTTTATCTTAACTTGTCCTATTTGGTGAAAAATCTTCATCAAACCTTTTATTGAATCAATCATCTATGAAATAGTAGTTTATGAAACTGATGCATAATGAGGGGCATTAAAACATGAGTGTGTGTTTAAAAACCGAGCCGTAGGCGAGGTTTTTAATAGTATCACACGAATGTTTTAATACCTAGTTATGCACAGTTTCATACACTACTTTATCTACTCTCATGCAATTATTCTGATTGAACCTACAAAATAAAATATCAATGATAAAAAGAGTAAGCAGTTTCTCGACTTTGCTTTAGGTAGGTAGGTTGTACCAAATACTATAGAAACTCTCTCTACGTGTACTTACCTTGGTTAAGTATTACGTTTTTCCGTCGCCGTATCTAAAAAATCTACTCACTCACTACTTACTATCAGATATTTTTAAGCAAAAGTAAAAATGGCGCGTATTCTATTAGAAAAAATTATAATGATATGACTGCATTCCAGCAGAGTAATCCTTACGCTTAGTCATCGATCACCATAGAGTTCATTTTAATCATGGAAAGTATGTGAGAATTTCATTGTTTTTTTTTAATATCGCGGCACTGCCATCTTTTTGGATTTGCCCTGTATCGTAATGAGAAAAAATAGTAGTTTATGAAACTGATGCATAATGAGGGGTATTAAAACATGAGTGTGTGTTTAAAAACCGAGCCGTAGGCGAGGTTTTTAATAGTATCACACGAGTGTTTTAATACCTAGTTATGTACAGTTTCATACACTACTTTATCTACTCTCATACAATTTGTGATTGAACCTACAAAATAAATTATTAATGATAAAAAGAGTAAGTGAGTAGTTTCTCGATTTGCTACGACTTGGTAGGTAGTATTTAGGTACTTACCTAGGTTAGGTAAGACGTTTTTCCGTCGCCGCATCTAAAATATCGGGTGGAGTCCACACTCACTAATATCAGACATTTTTAAGCAAAAGTAAAAATTAAAATCAAAACATGGCGCGTATTCTATTAGAAAAAATAATAATGAGGTAGTGCATTCCAGCAGACTAATCGTTACGCTAAGTCATCGATTACCATAGAGTACATTTTTATCATGGAAAGTATGTGGAAATATCATTGTTCTTTTTTAATATCGCGGCACTGCCTTCTTCTTGGATTTGCCCTGTATCGTAATGAGAAAAAAAGTTATTTTATAGCATACTTCAGTTAGCAAAGGTATGTTATAAAATAACTTTTTAATTTTTTTTCGGTATTGCGTGTATAAAGTATGTCAATATAAATTCGCTTTGAAATTCATAATTCGAATTTTACGATATGAGAGTAGATAAAGTTATTTTATAACATTGCTTAGTATAGCGAAGGTATGTTATAAAGTAACTTTTTAATTTTTTTTCGGTATTGCGTGTATAAAGTATGTCAATATAAATTCGATTTGAAATTCATAATTCGAATTTTACGATATGAGAGTAGATAATAAAACATTTTGGTTTTCCACACCAGGAAAATGACGAATATATTTGGCTTATTCTATTTATCCACCCTGAAACAGCCACCCTAAGGTGGATACTAGGAAAACGCGTGTTCATCTATCCACCCCATCATACTTGATAGTTTGATGGGGTTTCCGAGTAACCACCTTAGGGTGGCTGTTTAAGGGTGGATAAACGGAATAAGCCATTTTTTAAATTTATGTTTAAAAATGTACATTAAGTCTGACTCTTCAATATTATTAATGATTGTATAATAAAGAGATTAAATAAATAAATAATAAAAATAAATAAACAAAAGACATGTCATGTGAGACTCAATACTGTTAAAAACTGGGGGGTTACTCTCGAAACACGAACGAAGTTTTGAGATCCAATTGATATCGAATAAACGTCAAAAGTCTGTTATTTTAGTACGTTGCCATGATTTCCAATTTGTACTGTTTTGACGTTTATTCGATTCCAATTCGATCTCAGAATCTCGTTCGTGTTTCGGGCGGGAGTAACCCTCCTTCTTTTTTACTGAATAGGACAAGTAACGGTAAACGGACTATGTAATGTAAAGTTTTCTTTAGGGCGTGGATAAAGGAACAGATCGAGAACCTTCGCAACAGCACAGAGGATGAGGCCAGCAGGAAGAAACTGGCCGAACTAGAGGACGACCTGGCGCTCCGCAAGGCGCAGATATCGGACCTGCAGCAGAAGATCCTCACTGCTGACCAGGGTATATTATTTAGTATTTTATAAAAATAACATTGTGAATGCAAAAATCCCAAATTTAAAAACTATAAATACTATCCCTCTTACTAATAAAGATTGTAATAGTAGCTGCATAGTAATTAGTAACACAGTGTTTTGTCAATCTCTTTTTAATGTCAAACTCAAATAGTTTGACGGAGAGTAACCATTGTGTAACTAACTATACATCTGCTATTCAATCTTTATTAGTAAAGGGGTAGAGGTATAATAACTGCTATTTGTTTTCTCACAGTCAATGGTAAAAAGTAGAGTAAACAATACGTAAAAAAAACATCTAGGTCTTTTGTATCCCTCGCTTCGCTCAGAATTCTACTTTAGAATCCTTCGCTGCTCTCGGTATCCAACTTAGTCCCTCGAAGTAAATTCCCTTTTTTTCACTTGTATAATCTACTTTTAAGTGCTATGCTATGATTGATACCGATTTACATGGGCTAATTGAATTGTTTTTAAAACTGGTGTATCTAAAATTAATAAATTAAATAGATCATAACTAAATAATATAATAATAATAATAATAATGAATGAAAAAGATTGTAATATGTGCGAAATGAATAAAATGAATTAGATTAAATTTTTAAATAAACATCTGTAAACTAAGATGACCACAGCACTATTGCATTAGGAACCTCTGTAAGAATAACTGTATTGTGTTAAAAAAATAAAATAAAAAATTTGTAAATCCAACAGAAAACAAATCTCGCACGCAATGGGACAACATTCAATCCATGCTCGAAGCCAAAGTAGCTCTGAAATGTCTATTCGAGTTGCTAGTGGACGCCAAGCGAGAGCTACAGAACCAAAGCGAGAAGGGATACCAAGCGCGGTACGAGGAGATCAAGGAGGCTCACGAGCGACTGACGATGGAGTTCGAGGGCAGTAAGGCCGAGTTTGAGAGGCAGTTGAACTTGGTCAAGATGCAGAGTGAACAGAAGGTATGGTTGTAAAGTTTTAGATTATTTTATTTACATTCGATAGCTATAACTTAGATTTAGCACAGAATATAATACACACATCAACTTTGTCTAGGGACACCAGGTGTTATTTTCATACAAACGAGGTAACTTTGAAGCCTTGGTTTCCTGCCAGGGATGTACTGTGCTGTGATCTGATGACGGCTATCCAGGGAGTGAATGGAGGAGATTCCGATCGCTATACACACCCACCTGATCTGACCAGCTTTCTAAAAACGTAATGGACATGTTTTAAAAAACCGCGAAAATAGCATGAAATTGTATGGAAATCCTCAAACTGAGAACTCTGACCTATTAATCTTTTAGAATGCTGATCAGATCAGTTGGGTGTGTATAGCGATCTGAATCTACTCCATTGAGTCCCTGGATGGCCATCATCAGATTACAGCACGGTACATCCCTGGCAGAAAACCAAGGCTTCAAAGTTACCTCGTTTGTATGAAAATAACACCTGTATCCCTAGACAAAGTTGATGTGTATAGTATAAAACATACAGAAGCCCATCTGCGCGAGGACAATCAAATAGTAAGCTACTCTCGCTGCACGGTAATAAAGTACAATTTCAAATTGCACAGCGCTGCGTGCCTATTAATATAAATAAGCACTTCCGAAGCGCCTCTCTTTCTGTTGCTTAGCTCTTTCTCAATCGACACAAATCACCAATCGTTAGGGTTACTATTCGCTACTTACCGATATTACAGAAAACATCCGTGGGCCTACCATAAACTAAACTATCGGATATACTGCTCACAATAAATGCGAGTGAAAGAGACAAAACCATAGCATATTGCAACGTAAACAGTTTGCATCAATTCACGATAGGATCACCGCTAACGTTTAATCCGATGAATCAAAGTCAAAGTCAAATAAGCTTTATTCAAATAAACTTAATTATTAAGTACTTTTGAATCGTCTATATTTTCCTACCACCCGTTCCAGACTTTTTTTTATATTTTTTTTGAATATACAATGAAATAACTGATATAAAATAAAATCAATCTACCTATCAGGTGAGCTAAGCATGTTTAAAGAGCATTGATGTATAAAGTTACGGATGATTTACGTAATAAAGTAGTTTAAGGATGAAAACTTCTTTACAGTACGGAGTGATGTGAATGAGACACGTTTGGCAAAAGGCGTACTTACAATATAGGTACAGTCTAATATGTGCGCACCTTTGACAGTTCATCAACCTTTATGCCCTTGTAGTAGGTATGAACCTCTATTCAAAAAAAAGTTGGGAGTTACAACTGTTACAAGTCGTGATAAAGTTTGGCCACACGGTGGAATAATAGGTCAAATATGGTATCGTTTTCGGATAAATCAATAACGTAGAACTTATTTCTGATATAAAAAAATGCAATTTATTAAATAGTTTCTGAAAAATTACACAAAAACCAACATTTTTAAACTTCATTTCTTTATTTTAGGTATTGGCACTTGTTTCAGTATTTTCAAAAAAACTACTTGAAAGAAGCGTTTTTCAGGTTAATTTGTTATTTGCTTTTGTTATGTTAACTATATTTTATACAGTTTGAGCCTAACCCAAGTAGTTTAGGTCCATTGTTTGCGGACATACAGCTAGTCAAAAATATGCATATTTTCCCGAAATAAAAAAGGTTTCCGTTTCGTTCACAAGCATTTTTCAGGTTTTTTGTTTATATTTCTGTAAAGTTTAAATTTTCTACAATTTTCAAACTGATTTTTTTTTCGTGATTACAATGTTGGTACCATACTAAAAGTTGTTTGTATGCATAAGTGCATTGATCCCTTAAAATTATGTGCACTATTTAAGAAGGACCTTATATATTACATAATGTGGTAAAAACTTGTGATGCACAGGTTTGATTATTTCTTTGTTTAGGTGTTTTTAAAAGTGTATTTTATCTTTGAAATTTAAGTTTAAAATTAATTAGCATAAGATTAAGATTATAGCGTAAGAAATAATATTGAATAATATTTTTGGTATTTAAACAGTTACTATTTTTTTGGGTTGTAAAAAGTTGTCACGGACGGAGTTAAAAACTGTTAAAGTACCTAATAATTGCTTCTATTTTATACCTATCTAGCTGAATATTTCTATTTCTGATTAAAGTATTAAAAATAGGTATAGATAAGTACCTACCTACTAAAGTATACCTTAATATTTTATTAGGTAGGTATACTTTGCCTTGTCATATTATCTAACTTATCTGCATATACCTAAGTATTCAGTATAAGTACATCAAATAAGCATATAAATAAGGTAAAATTATTATTGTATTGAGCTGTTGATTTAGAAACAACAATTAATGAAAACTGCCTTTTATTTAACTGCGATTTAGACATAATTCACAGTTTGCTTACCTTTCTGGGTACACTGGTATCGTAAAAAATGTGTATTCTGTATTTAAAGTCGATTTTAAGCAAATGCTTACTGAGCAATTATAGTACGTTTTATTTTTGCCTTTCATTTTTATTGAGTCTCGCAAAGCGTACAAACGACCGACGCGGGGGTCGGACGTGCTACAATTGATGCGTCACGTGGTACTCGCGCTCGAAGTGTTTTAAGCGTGGCAAAGATTCCGTGTCGGTGAGAGGTGTCTATGTGTGCGTTGCTCGAGCGCACGAAGTACTAAGCTAAACTACTGTACTCTCCATATATTGTGCATTCGGCGTTTGACTCGAGTCGTTCGCTCGCTCGTCGGTCGCAGCAGCGCGTCGGCGCGCTGACAACCCTCGTGCGCAGGCTCGACTGAGTCAGCCGCAGGTTCTAGCGCGTAGTGAGACCCCTGACTTTAGTTCTAAGAGGTAGCCGTTAGATTTAAAAGACCATCCCATTAGTACCCTTATATTTTGAACTTTTCCGTTTTTTATATTCGTTCGATTCCTAGGTTATAAGGGTTTTCTCAGACGACAGACCTTATGTATGATCTACTTCGCGACGTGATCTTTAGTACTAAGAACGTAAAAACTTGTCCGAATATAAAAATTATTCAAAATGTTCAACTCGTTGTACATAGTAAAAAAAACGGCCAAGTGCGAGTCGGACTCGCGCACGAAGGGTTCCGTACCAAAAAAGGCAAAAAATACGTTTGTTGTATGGGAGCCCCCCCTAAATGTTAATTTTATTCTGTTTTTAGTATTTGTTGTTATAGCGGCAACAGAAATACATTAGCTGTGAAAATTTCAACTTTCTAGCTATCACGGACATCACGGTTTATGAGATATAGCTTGGTGACAGACAGACAGACGGACAGCGGAGTCTTAGTAATAGGGTCTCGTACCCTTCGGGTACCGAACCCTAAAAATACGGGTCGAATGGAGTACCTGCCTTTTGAAGTCGCTAAAAGTCGATCGTATACTGAGATTTCTAAGCACGTCATTTTGGCCCGCTTTCGGTCAGTTTGTGTCAACACGTTATAGGTAGTGTAGGTTAAGCGACGCTGTTGTCTATGGTACAACAGCGCCGACAAGCGGGATAGATTGTCTGACATTCTGGCATTGTTCCAGATCTCGGCCCTAGTGGCGCTGCAGCGCGGCGTGGTGGGGCGCGGCGACCGCGGCGAGGCGTGCCAGCACCTGCAGAACGTCATCCAGTACCAGCAGGAGCGCCTCGAGCAGTTCGAGGACGAGAATGTACGTCATAGCCTCATGTGAACCTTGTGCTTGTTACATTAAAACCTACAACCGCTAGCGTCGTTTGAGTGGTAGACTAGACGTAGATAGATGCTCCAAAATGACAACGTTCGTGCCTTTCCAATGTGCCCGTGTTTCTTCTATTAAACTTCTTAAGGTCGTTTTATGATTATATACATGATGCTTTAAAAAACGAGAAAAGTAGCACTCAGGTCGCGGTAAGGCGTGTTAGCACCTGCAGAACGTCATCCAGTACCAGCAGGAGCGACTCGAGCAGTCCGAGGACGAGAATGTACGTCATAGCCTCATGTGAACTTGTGCCTGATACATTAAAGCCTGCAACCGCTTGCGTCGTTTGAGTGGTAGACTAGACGTAGATAGATGGTCGAAAATAATAATTTTTGAACCTATCCAATGTGCCCGTGCTTCTTCTAATAAACCTCTTAAGATCGTTTTGTGATTATATACACGATGAATTGAAACACGAGAAAAGTAGCACTTAGGTCGCACTTGCAGAGCGTCATACAGTACCAACAGGAACGATTTGAGTAGTCCGAGGACGATAATGTACGTCACAACCTGATGTGAACCTTATGCTTGATACATTAAAGCCTACAACCGCTTGCTTCGTTTGAGTGGTAGACTAGACTTAGACAGTTGGTCTAAAATGACAACTTTTGTGCCTTTCCAATGTGCCCGTGCTTCTATTAAACTGTGATTGTATATATTATACAATAAAAAACTATAAATATGCTAAAAGTAGCCCTTAGTTCGAGACAAGGCGTTCCAGCACTTGCAGAACGTCATCCACTACCAGCAGGAACGACTCTAGCAGTTCGAGGACGAGAATGTACGTCATAGCCTCATGTGAACTTGTGCCTGATACATTAAAGCCTACAACCGCTTGCGTCGTTTGAGTGGAAGACTAGACGTAGATAGATGCTCCAAAATGACAACGTTTGTGCCTTTCCAATGTGCGCGTGCTTCTTCTATTAAACCTCATAAGGTCGTTTTGTGATTGTATACATATGATGCATTGATAAACGAGATAAGTAGCACTTAGGTCGCGGTAAGGCGTGTTAGCACCTGCAGAACGTCATCCAGTACCAACAGGAACGACTTTAGCAGTTCGAGGACGAGAATGTACGTCATAGCCTCAGCCTCATGTGAACTTGTGCTTGATACATTAAAGCCTGCAACTGCAACCGCTTGCATTGTTTGAGTGGTAGACTAGACGTAGATAGATGGCCCAAAATGACTTATGTACCTATGTGCCCGTGCTTCTTCTATTAAACCTCTTAAGATCGTTTTGTGATTATATACATGATGCTTTAAAAAGCGAGAAAATATGCTAAAAGTAGCACTTAGACCGCGGCGAGACGTGCCAGCACCTGCAGAACGTCATCCAGTACCAACAGGAACGACTTTAGCAGTTCGAGGACGAGAATGTACGTCATAGCCTCAGCCTCATGTGAACTTGTGCTTGATACATTAAAGCCTGCAACTGCAACCGCTTGCATTGTTTGAGTGGTAGACTAGACGTAGATAGATGGCCCAAAATGACTTATGTACCTATGTGCCCGTGCTTCTTCTATTAAACCTCTTAAGATCGTTTTGTGATTATATACATGATGCTTTAAAAAGCGAGAAAATATGCTAAAAGTAGCACTTAGACCGCGGCGAGACGTGCCAGCACCTGCAGAACGTCATCCAGTACCAGCAGGAACGACTCGAGCTTATTTATTTATTAAAGCCTGCAACCGCTTGCGTCGTTTGAGTGGAAGACTAGACGTAGATAGATGGCCCAAAATGACAACTAATGTACCTATGTGCCCGTGCTTCTTCTATTAAAACTCCTAAGGACGTTATTGTGATTATATACATGATGCATTAAAAAATGAAATAAGTAATACTTAGGTCGCACTTGCAGAACGTCATACAGTAGATACCAGCAAGAAAGCCTCGAGCAGTTCGAGGACGAGAATGTCTTGTGCCTGTTACATTTAAGCCTGCAATCGGTTCAGCCGTCTTCGAGTAATCGGTGTACATACAAAAAAAAAGAAAAACGGGTCGAATTGAGTACCACCCTCCTTTTAAAGTCGGTAAAAATGTCTTATAATATAAAGTCCTAAAGCGCAACGTTTTCGAGATAATCCGGGAAATAATTTTGGATTTTTATCTATACAGGATCTTTAACAGATTTTCTCGGAAACGTAGCGCTTTAGTACTTTATTACCGACTTCAAAAGGAGGGAGGTACTCAATTCGACCAGTTTTTTTTTTTTGTTTTTTTTTTTTGTTTTTTGTATGTACACCGATTACTCGAAGACGGCTGGACCGATTGAAATGATTCAAACGTTATTACATTACGTAAACTCCCAAGTTGGTTTTTAAAATTTTGAAATCTGTTCAGTACTTTTCAAGTAATCTTGAAAAAAAGCACGAAAATAGTATGATTTTGTGTGAACTACCTCGATGATCAGTCGTATAACTTCTTTGTTTATGAACTGAATAAGATAATTATGTTTTTGTTGGAAAAGGGATATCTTAAGTGTAGTTTTTTAACCGACTTAAAAAAGGAGGTTCTCAGTTTGACTCGCATGTATGTATGTTTCTCCGCGATTAACTCACGTTTGATGAGCCGATTTAAATTTCTACCTAAATAATATACCTACACTATCTAATACAAAAAGTTCCTACACTAAAAATTAAAAAATAAAAAATTGTTTAAAAAACAAAAAACCGACTTCAAAAAACCTACCTCTAAAAAGCAAGAAATAATATTCGTAATAATAAAACACGTCTATTGAAGTCGGGTGGGGCTTTTAGAATAAAAAAAGGGATTTGTACTCCAGCCCCACCCGACTTCAATAGACGTGTTTTATTATTACGAATATTATTTCTTGCTTTTTAGAGGTAGGTTTTTTGAAGTCGGTTTTTTGTTTTTTAAACAATTTTATCATAACATTTTTTGTTTGTCTATAGAACCCCTTCGTCTCGTCTATAGAAAGCCAAAATCTTCAGTCTTTTAGGAAACTAAGGCCCTTATTTATAAACCGATCTCAACGTTGTGAGCTATCTTGAGACCGTACCTGAGATGCTGTTCTTATAAGAAGAGCATCTAAAGTTATCTCTCAACTTTCAGAGCGGTTTATAAAAAGCCGGTCTAAAAGCGGCATTGACATGATCAAAGTATACACACATCAACTTTGTCTAGGGATACCAGGTGTTATTTTCATACAAACGAGGTAACTTTGAAGCCTTGGTTTTCTGCCAGGGACGTACTGTGCTGTGATCTGATGACGGCTACCCAGGGAGTGAATGGAGGAGATTCAGATCGCTATACACACCCAACTGATCTGACCAGCATTCTAAAAACGTAATGGACATGTTTAAAAAAACCGCGAAAACAGCATGAAAATGTATGGAAATCCTCAAACTGAGAACTCTAACCCATTAATCTTTTAGCATGCTGATCAGATCAGTTGGGTGTGTATAGCGATCTGAATCTACTCCATTCAGTCCTTGAATGGCCATCATCAGATTTCAGCACGGTACATCCCTGGCAGAAAACCAAGCCTTCAAAGTTACCTCGTTTGTATGAAAATAACACCTGTATCCCTAGACAAAGTTGATGTGTATATTTGGACCAAGTAATATGGATGACTTCATGGACGCCACTTGGTTCATGTAAACGAGCGATCAAAGCGCACTTTCAAAGTAAACTTGGACCATGCTCTACTTACATCCAAGCCTGCTTGGAGCAAGTGGTTTTGATGACTACTTGAACGCTACTTGGATCATGTAAACGAGCAATCCAAGTGCACTTTGACGTTGCTGTATCCAAAAAGCTTCTTTGTCTCATCTACTCAGTCCAAGTATACTTTGATCGTGTTAAAAGGTATCAAAGTAAACTTTCATCAAAGCTACTTTGTCCAATTTACTTGGTCCAAGTATACTTTGACCATGTCAACGTAGCTTAGATTTTCAAATTGACATTTGTGCTGGATGCGAATTCGTTTTGAAACCGATAGTTTTCTGAGCTTATTCTGTTTTCCACCCTGAGACAGCAACCCTAAGGTAGATACTCAAAAAACGAGTGTCCATCTATCCACCTCATCAAACTATCAACTATGATGGGTTGGATAAATGGGCACGCGTTTTCCGAGTATCCGCCTTAGGATGGCTGTTTCAGGGTGGATAAACCAGCGAACTGAAATCTATGGAAGTGTAATTGCAAACAAATATTGCGAAAAAGTACAACCCTCTCAGCTTTAGTTGAGCCAGCCACGCACCTGGTGACTGACGTTAACGTTCTTTACAATAATTGCAGTTTGTGTAATAGAGAAAAGAGAGAAAGAGAAAGTTTACTAGAAATTACGTCCTGTGTAGTCAAATGGTTTAAAAGACGCAAAGAAGGCAGTAAAAATATGCAGTAATAACGTATCATATTTTTTCGTTTAAGTATAGAAAATATCTATGAGTAATATCTATACAAATTATGGTCGCTAATAAGCAACCAGTGTTCAGATGCTTTGTGCTGTACTGCCAGCATTTTTAGCTCCATTCACTTAGTTGTACTTTTCGTGTGGTGCCATTTTTCGAGCAGAATGTTTATACCATAGATTTTAGTTCGCTGTATCAAAGTAAACTTTGATCAAAGCTACTTTGTCCAATTTATTCGGTCCAAGTATACTTTGATCATGTCAACGCAGCTTAAGATTTTCAAATTGATATTTGTGTTGGATGCGAATTCGTTTTGAAATCGATAGTTTGCTGGGCTTATTCCGTTTTTCCACCCTGAGACAGCCACCCTAAGTGATTAGACACACTATGCCGAAATTACGCGACCGAAGTTCGGCATGATTACATATGAAAAGCGTTGCCGCCAAACTTCGGTTGCGTAACTTCGGCATAGTGTGTCTAGACTAGGGAATGTTAACGTTATTTTTTAATATAACGTTATTTCTTACTTTTTTACCGTTAATTTTAACATTAACGTTATGTCAATAAATAACGTTAAATTTAACGTTATTTACTGAAATAACGTTTTTAATGTTATTTCTTCCTTTTTTTTACCGTTACTTTAAAATTAACGTTATTCCAATTAATTTTTTACCGATCTTTTTACCGGTACTAAATTTAAAGCTATATTTAACGTTAATTTTACCGGTTAAATATTTTTAACGTTATTTTTACCGGTAAATTTACCGATAAAATGTTTTAACGGTATTTTTAATGTCTGTTTTTTTTAACGGTATTTCAATCCCTGGTCTAGACACTGAGGTGGATACTCGGAAAAAGGGGGTCCATCTATCCACCCCATTAAACTATCAACTATGATGAGGTGGATACATGTACGCGCGTTTTCCGAGTATCCACCTTAGGGTGGCTGTTTCAGCCAGCCAGATAAGCCGTTTTCTGCTAAGGGAAATGTTTAAATGCTCCAAATTTACAGAAAAAGCTAATGGAAGAGCTAGAGCAGCTCCGGTCAATGAGCGGCAACAAGAAGCAGCAGGGCAAGAAGCGGCCCAAGGAGGCGGAGGCCGAGAGGAAGGTGGAGTACGTGGAGCCCACGGATGAAGAGGATGACGAGTTCGAGGACAACTACAACGACCCGGACTGGAGGGCCACCCCGCTTATCAAGAGAATACAGGTATGGAATATTATACAGGGTATTTTTTATTCACTCTACAAATTTTCCAAATATGCCGTCGCTTTGCTTACTTCCTTTTTATGCCAAAAGCGGTTGCTTTAGTCGGAAGGTTTTCCGACAACATCCAAAACAAGCTACCACAGTCGTCGCCTCCAATCCAAGTCTGTTTTCGTTCCGTTCGAGTCCCGTCCCGTCGTCTCGCTGTAGAAACGCGCTTGAATTTATTTTCGCGTGCGTTATTTTTTTGCGACAGCTCTTAAGGTATTCATTAACCGACTTCAAAAATTTGAAAAGGAGATGGTTATCAATTCGTCGCGTATATTTTTTTTTATATGTATGTACACCGATTACTCGAAGACGGCTGAACCGATTGAAATGATTCAAACGCTATAACATCAGGTTTCTTCCCAAGTTGATCCCATTTTTCAATACTTCAATAGACGTGTTTTAATTAATCGATTTGAACATTATTTCTTGCTTTTTATAGAGCTGCCTTTTAAGATTTTTGAAGGAGGTCTTGTTTTTTTAATAAGCTTTTTTTTAAATGGAATGATGTAATAGGTTAAACTATTGTGCATAAAATGCTTAAGATAACTAATGTATTTAAGTTGATAAGGATTAATAGTATATCCTTCTTAATAACTTTCCAAACTACCGCATTGTACGTGACCAATTTTTTAGAAGATATAATGGGTATAGTAAGCTATTCTAAAGAGATAGATATATGCCATCGCAGACTTTTTGTAGATCTATAAAAAAGGAATGATTCCATCATACCTACATTATTTTGTTATAGCTCAAAAGGTTTATGCAGCGTTTTCGATCCAAGCTCCCAGTCGGTTTAATTATTGCCGACATCTTGATCAATTACCGTCATATTTCTAATAATTTACATAAAACCTCAACTTACTAAATACACCTTAACCTTCCTCAGGAATCACTCTATCATTTGGTGAAAACCGCATTCGGCAAAATCCGTTCAGTAGTTTTTGAGTTTATCGCGAACAAGCGAACAGACGAGGCGAGAGTGTGACAATTTATGTGATGTTTTCAAATATTTATTTATTATTTATTAATTAATGCACAAAAATGGGAAAACCGTTTCTTCGGATCACCTTTTACTTTGCTGTTTCATACAAAAATTTATAACAAAAAATATTGTTTAAAACAGCGGTTTTTTTCGCGATTTCAGAGTTGGTCACATAGTAAAAGTTATTCAGTTTAATGGTTCATTCATTAACTTTTCCTATACAAAGTGTTAATGAATTAACGCAAAATTAGAAATCTCTAGGGGTGTCAGACAGGGATGTGTTGCGTCACCGTGGCTCTTTAATCTGTTTTTGGACAGTTGTATGAAAGGTCTGAAAGAACGTGACTGTGGAGTTATCATGAATAGGACTCAAATCAAGTGCCTCCTCTACGCTGACGACCAAGTTATACTTGCGTCTTCTACGCAAGAGTTGCAGGAAATGATGTCTGTTATGAATGATGATTTTGTGAGAAAAGGGATGAAAGTGAATGTAACTAAGACGAAAGTGATGGTGTTTGAGAGAGATGAAGAAACGACTGATTGTACGGTAATGATAGGTGGCGAAAAAGTGGAACAAGTCCGTGAGTTTGTATACTTGGGAAGTTTGTTCACAAGGGACGGAAAGTGTGAGGAAGACATAGAAAGACGAGTGAAGAAAGGAAATTCGGTGAATGGTACTATACACTCGATTATGAGTAGCCAAATCGTTTCTGCAGAGGTGCGAATGGCTGTTCATAACGGAGTGCTGGTACCGACACTGATGTATGGAAGTGAATCTTGGGTATGGCAGAAGAAGAATGAAAGCAGAATAAATGCGGTAGGGATGCGATCGTTGAGGAAAATATGTGGAGTCAAATTGAGTGATAGAGTGAGCAATGATGTGATTCGTAAAAGGTGTGGTCTGAAAGATGATATGGTGACAAGAATTGAGAAAGGAATGCTCCGGTGGTTTGGTCACTTAGAGAGGATGAATGAAAGGCTAATCACGAAAGAGATATATTGTGCGAATGTGGAAGGAACGATTGCGCAAGGGCGTCCCAGAAAAACCTACGCGGACCAGATAGAGGTTATTTTAAAAAAGGCTGGTGTACGCAGTGACAAAAACCGCAGGGCATGTATGAAAAGATTGGTGTGAAGATGGATGTGAATGAAGCGAAACAAGTGTGCAAGGATCGTAGCAGGTGGCGATCCATAGTCTCTGCCTACCCCCATGGGAAACAGGTGTGAGTGTATGTATGAGAAAACCGTTTCTTCGGACTATCAGTATCAGACTGAACAACTTTTACTATGGGATCAACTCCGAAATCGCGAAAAAAAAATCAGCTGCTTCATACATTTTAATATTTTCGTTATTAATTTTTGTATGAAACAGCAGATTTTTTTTTCGCGATGTCAGAGTTGGTCCCATAGTAAAAGTTGTTCAGTTTGATGGTCCAAAGAAACGGTTTTCTCATTTTGCATTAATTCATTAACACGTTGTATACAATGTGTTACAAAATAACTTCTAATGCTGAATAAATATGGTAGATATGGGACCAACTCTGAAATCGCTAAAAAAATATTTCATATATTTTGATATTTTCGTTATTAATTTTTGTATGAAACAGCTGATTTTTTTTCGCGATTTCAGAGTTGGTCACATAGTAAACGTTGTGTGATGGGCCTATCTACCATATTCGGCGTTAGGGGTTATTTGTAACACGTTGTATCTATTTTTTTATTTTGTTGTACCCAGGCGCAGCGAGGTTCCCGGCTAACGATGAACTTCACCATAGACAACGACACGTCCAGCTCGCGCGCGCCCAAGCGCAGCAGCGACGGCTCCCCGCACTGCACGTGCCGCGGCAGCTGCTCCACCAAGATGTGCGGCTGCGTGAAGACCAACCACGGCTGCGGGAAGAGCTGCCGCTGCCAGCCCACGCTATGCAGGAACCGACGCGACGACGACAAGGAGAACCGGGTGAGTGTCGGTATGGGAGCTGCTCCACCGAGATGTGCGCTGCGTGAAGACCAACCACGGCTGCGGGAAGAGCTGCCGCTGCCAGCCCACGCTATGCAGGAACCGACGCGACGACGACAAGGAGAACCGGGTGAGTGTCGGTATGGGAGCTGCTCCACCGAGATGTGCGCTGCGTGAAGACCAACCACGGCTGCGGGAAGAGCTGCCGCTGCCAGCCCACGCTGTGTAGGAACCGGCGCGACGACGACAAGGAGAACCGGGTGAGTGTCGGTATGGGAGCTGCTCCACCGAGATGTGCGCTGCGTGAAGACCAACCACGGCTGCGGCAGGAGCTGCCGCTGCCAGCCCACGCTGTGTAGGAACCGGCGCGACGACGACAAGGAGAACCGGGTGAGTGTCGGTATGGGAGCTGCTCCACCGAGATGTGCGCTGCGTGAAGACCAACCACGGCTGCGGGAAGAGCTGCCGCTGCCAGCCCACGCTATGCAGGAACCGACGCGACGACGACAAGGAGAACCGGGTGAGTGTCGGTATGGGAGCTGCTCCACCGAGATGTGCGCTGCGTGAAGACCAACCACGGCTGCGGCAGGAGCTGCTGCTGCCAGCCCACGGTGTGCAGGAGCCGGCGTGACGACGACAAGGAGAACCGGGTGAGTGTCGGTATGGGAGCTGCTCCACCGAGATGTGCGCTGCGTGAAGACCAACCACGGCTGCGGCAGGAGCTGCCGCTGCCAGCCCACGCTGTGTAGGAACCGGCGCGACGACGACAAGGAGAACCGGGTGAGTGTCGGTATGGGAGCTGCTCCACCGAGATGTGCGCTGCGTGAAGACCAACCACGGCTGCGGCAGGAGCTGCCGCTGCCAGCCCACGCTGTGTAGGAACCGGCGCGACGACGACAAGGAGAACCGGGTGAGTGTCGGTATGGGAGCTGCTCCACCGAGATGTGCGCTGCGTGAAGACCAACCACGGCTGCGGCAGGAGCTGCCGCTGCCAGCCCACGCTGTGTAGGAACCGGCGCGACGACGACAAGGAGAACCGGGTGAGTGTCGGTATGGGAGCTGCTCCACCGAGATGTGCGCTGCGTGAAGACCAACCACGGCTGCGGCAGGAGCTGCCGCTGCCAGCCCACGCTGTGTAGGAACCGGCGCGACGACGACAAGGAGAACCGGGTGAGTGTCGGTATGGGAGCTGCTCCACCGAGATGTGCGCTGCGTGAAGACCAACCACGGCTGCGGCAGGAGCTGCCGCTGCCAGCCCACGCTGTGTAGGAACCGGCGCGACGACGACAAGGAGAACCGGGTGAGTGTCGGTATGGGAGCTGCTCCACCGAGATGTGCGCTGCGTGAAGACCAACCACGGCTGCGGCAGGAGCTGCCGCTGCCAGCCCACGCTGTGTAGGAACCGGCGCGACGACGACAAGGAGAACCGGGTGAGTATACCAGCATAGGTAGGGCCAGTTATTCTGGTTACTCCAGTATAGAAGTTGTTTTAGAATTCGGAATTATCGCACATTAATTTTACCAGTACCACCATTGTTGCTATCACAACCAAGGAAAAAACAAATCAAACGATTACAATCATACTAAATATCACTATTTGATTAATATTTTAATTATTTCATAATTTCATACTTTTTAAATAAAACAGATTGACCAAAATGTAGTTCACTAGTTTCATTATAGGTAATAATGACGTTAATTTGAAATGACAATTAAATCATTAAAATTACAGAGCTAATATCGAATAAAAAAACTCAAAGTATTTAACTTTGTTAATTTTATTTATTATTAGTTACTCAATTTGTGATATTTTTTGCAGCCTTCGAGCGAAGAATCAGAATTGAACACCACGCCGCCCGCGACGTCGTATTTCGAAAAGCGGTGAGTTTTACGCTAACTTTGTTATTCATTCATTACATTAATAACTTAAGCTGTATGTAATCTCGCAGGGACGTCATAACTTACTATGATGCTTGCTTAGCTCGCCAAATTGGATGTGGACAACCCTCAAGTGCTACATATAATCTGATTTGCCTAAGTACTAGATAAGTTTATAACTAATTTGTGATGACACAAGGCCGACAGAAAATATTTAACAAGCGGTATATTTTTAAAACTAGCCTCCGCTCGCGAATTCGTGCGAGGACAACAATGATATTAAAAGTAAAGATGAGTTATACGCCAACATAATTGCTATTTAAAACAGCGCAACGGTACTATAGATACACACATTGACCGCTGCATGCGCATTGGCCGTGAATTGAAAGCGCGTCAGCTGTCTCCTTCGCTCACACACGCAAAGCGGACAGCGCGCTCTTTGTACAATATGGCCGGATAAAGTAATAGAAAATACATATTTTTATTAAATACAGTACTTACGTGTGAAATTAAGCATTTTTCCGATCTTTGACTGTTACTGTATAATTTGTACATCGTCTAAAGACTCAAGGAGACATTTTTTTAATGGAATTTCACAATTTTATCGCGTCTGACTGACGAGAGCCGCGTGTGTTTCCTTGTCGCGAGCCTGTGCCTGACTAATTGAAAGTCAGGCAATTACCTGACTTTCGTCTTGCCATTTTGAAGTGCGCGTAACGTATCTATACTTTTAATATCATTGGTGGACAATAGAAAAATCTCCAGGTAGGTATCCCTTTTGCCCGCGATTTAACAATAAGGCGACCAGTTTAAATGATCTTCTTAGTGTATGAAAGCTAGTACTACGGGGAGTTCAAGCTGTTTCCCAGCTTCTACCTACGCTAAGTAGATGAAACATAGCTTAGATTTTAAGTTGGATGCCGAGCAACCAAACTGTGAAAATCCCATCAAATTCCGTTCAGCGGTTCTTGTGTCATTCGCGCACAAACATTTGGAATTTACCATTTTGGTTATATGTGCCTAAGGTGCCTATAGATATCAAAATATAGCGAATATTTTAATATCTCTCCTTAATGGTGTAATATTATTTGAACTAATTCCATAAAAGTGAAATTAGGTAGGTAATCTTTATCTATTTAACACACCGCAAATTGTTGTTGAGCTATCATAAATTTAAAAAAAGGTTTTTTAAATACATAAAAAGTTTCGTCTTCGTTGTATGATCCTTAAATGAAAAGACAACAAGTGTAAAAGTAGTTAATTAATACTAAATAATATACTGGAAAAAATCGACTCGTCACCAGATCATTTTCTCGGGCGGGAATCGAACTTTCGACCTTTGGAAGATCGGTCCAATGCTTTTCCAACTTATCCTTCAGATGTAAAATCAATTCATAAATAGGGATACGCCTAATCCAGATTAGTTGCTAAGCAACTGTCGTCAATTTTTTATTAATGCATATCAACCGTTACAAAGCAACGAATCTGGATTAGGCCTACCTATCTGTGGATTGATTATTGGGCCTGGCAGTAAGCTACCGAGTCACAATAGTCCAATAATACTAGCTTTATCTGGACATAATTAGAGAATTAAACATTTCGAAACTTCGCACAGAACTAAAAAAAATAAAAACTAAATTTTCAACAAATTTTGATTTCATTATTACAGCATTATAAATAACTTAGTAAATGTACATGTATTATGCTATGACTCTTGCATTTCAGGTAAATAAATCAAAATTAAACTAATTGATCAATCGGAACTATTGTTAATAAAGAAGGTTCAGTAAGTGGCAGATATTTTGGCTTATCTTACCAGAAATTATAGGTAACTGTAATTTAATAAGTCATACTGAATGGTATATAATGTAACGACGAACATGCGAAATTGTATTTAGTTTAATTTTGCTATTAGGTGATAGCATTTTAATGCACCATAAAATTATACTAACAAGGTATTTGGTTAACTATTTTGCTTTTAGGAAAAAGCTAGGTAATGTACGAAATCTCATGATTTTTGTATGAAACGGTTACCACCCCGGATTTCTTACATCACATATCTAACGAATATTTGACACTTAATATCAATATCCGATAAACTAATAAAAACAACGAGTTTATCATTTATGTCCAGATAAAGCTAGTTTTATTGGACTACAACAGTTGGAAGAGCATTGGACCGGACTTCCAAAGGTCACGGGTTTGATTGCCGCCTGTCAAAATTATCTGGTAACGAGTCAATTTTTTCTAGTAAGTAATATTATTTAGTATTATATAAAAATAGCATTATAAATGCTTAAGTCTCATAATTAAAAAGTAGCTAATTACCTCAGGATGTAATACAGAACGGGGCCCAATGTTTAGATTCGAAACATCACACGAGCTAAAAGTACAAGAAGATCAAAAACAGGAGACCGACCATCGAGCCGTCTCATTGAGAAATAAACAACCGACACAGAGCGTCAACTCGAATCGCACGCAGAAATGGATGCTTGCTCTGTTGCTATATAACACCTGTGTCGCGCCGATGTCTTCGTATTGCGCGGACAACATATTCCAATATGGCATGGACGTAGCGAAATATAACGTCATTTCGAATGTCTTCAATTTTTTGATGCGAGAGGTGATTCTAAATAGGGTCTTACGCACCACAGACAACATAAATGAATGGACATCTGCGAACTTGCAGTTAGCAAAAGCCATTGCAGAAATGCAAAAAGAAATATGATCGACTACGTCATGAATGACACGTATTTCTTAATTTCACGTGGTATTTTCTCGTGTTACGTACAATGCTATTAAATTGACAATAGACTGTGAACCGTAAATTTTACAGATTAAGGGGCGGTAATAGGAAAACATGGTTTTCGCGGGCCATATTTTTTATATAGAAAACGTAAACTTGTAGCCACCAAAAAATCATACGACAAGCTAAAGAGTTTATCTAGTTGCTACAAACATTAAATTGCGTATAGACCTCACAGATGATTGTAAAAAAAACAGAATAACATCAAAAGCGCTTATCGCGGGCCATATTTTTGGCGTAAATAATAGCGTAAACGTATTGAATTCTACATCAAAATATACTTTAACGTACTTTGCAGTTGCTCCAATAACTTTTTTTCAAGAAAGATAATTGTGCTAAAGATAATGATGAAAAAACCACGAAAAACATCGAAAAAGTGCAGAAGTGAGGTTATTTTCCATACTCTTTACACGTAAAAAAAAGACAGAGATGAATGATTTCGCATAACGGAGCCTTAAAATACGTCCTTTTATACGGCAATGGTCACTTGAGGCGCTCTATTTTTGAATCGCTCGACTAGCGTCAAGCTGGTTCCTACTGATTTTCGTTCGGCATTTGAATTTCCATATTTTTGAATCGCTCGACCGCAACGAGTGCCTTCACCCACTCGCTTGCAGTCGAACGATACGGCGCGGCACGGCGAGCAATATTCTTTTCTACTAAAAAGCAAAGTTTTTTAACAGCCAATAGAAACATGAATATTACGTTCCGTTTTCGTTGCGGTAGTTACCGGTTTCTCTATATTCTACGTGGAACGGATAAAAACCAACATTTCGTATTATGTTGGCAGCACCGGAAACGCACGGCACGATTAAAAAATACGGAAAATCGGCGTCATGCGACTTGGAAGACGAGTGTGATATAAATCGCATGCGACAACACAATGTCATACGAGCGATTCAAAAAAGAGCCCCTGTTAAATTAATACTATAACATACTGTAATTTTAAGCTGCGAACGCACCGACAATTGCCTAGATTGATGCCTAGAAATATCCGGGTTACATGCTAGGAAATAGGATAGGTAACCGCACTGGCAGGTGAGTCGCTAGGATTACCTTGGTCTCATAGCAGGCCTCCTTCACTCGCTCAAGATCGCGCGATAAGCTCCTACCGCTAGCCGTGCCTACGGAGGCACAAGTGAGCAGAGGGCCGCCAAACGACCGCCCGTGTAGTCGCGCGGCATCTTACTGCCTGCGTAGATATTGCCTCTTTATAATAGTAACAATGTTGAATCGACATTACTGTGTACTGTACTGATGTCTAAATCAAAAAACCAATAAACAATTGTCGTTTTTCACATTATTATACAGTGCCTTTGGTCTTGAACTAGCGATAATTTAAAAGCGTGTAATACACCTAATTTTATCGATAAAAACACCCACATGTTGTGGTCTATCCCCACTCCTGTTGGAATGGCCGCCATTTTAAATTTGACTTTTTATTTTAGATGACCTTGCAGAAAAATATTAATTTCTCCGGATTTAGAAGTCCTACAGTTATAACAAAAACATTTTTTGAAAGCTAATAATATCACCTAGTAATTTAAAAAATAAAATGTCTAATTTTTTTGTTTAAATACGTCATAAAAAATTACTGAAATAAAATTTTATACGAAATTTGTGCGATTTTTTCGAGTTTTTATTACATTTCTCAAAAACTAGGACATTAATGTCCACTTTTTTTGCTCTATTCAAATACACAGAAATATTATCTACAAAATGATTTTAAAATTTATTGCTCTATGTTGCATATTTCGAGAGTTATTTTTGTTTGAACTATGACCCTTACGTAACCAAAAAATGATTATTTTCGAAAATATACATAATTACAAGCATTTTGAACATATTTTAAATTAGGTTGATAATATTATCTGAATACTAATTTCATCAAATGATAAAATCTAGTTTTTAGGAAATTTGTTTTTATTTTTATTTTCGAAAATAACCATTTAGTACTTGTAGAAATATGCAACATAGAGCAATAAATTTTTGAATCGTTCTGTAGATAATATCCCTGTGTATTTGAATAATGCAAAAAAGTGAATATTAATGTCCTAGTTTTTGAGAAATGTAATAAAAAGGAAAAAAAAAATCGCACAAATTTCGTATAAAATTTTATTTCAGTATTTTTTTATGACGTTATTTAAACAAAAAAATTAGATATTTTATTTTTTAAATTACTAGGTAATATTATTAGCTTTCAAAAAATATTTTTGTTATAACTGTAGGACTTCTAAATCCGGAGAAATTAATATTTTTCTGCAAGGTCATCTAAAATAAAAAGTCAAATTTAAAATGGCGGCCATTCCAACAGGAGTGGGGATAGACCCCAACATGTGGGTGTTTTTATCGATAAAATTAGGTGTATTAAACGCCTTTAAATTATCGCTAGTTCAAGACCAAAGGCACTGTATATGCTACGCAGTTAATTTAAGAGAAGACAACCCTAACGTTGCGTCGTCAGAAAGGGTAGGAGCACGCGATAGAAAGAGAGGCAACTACTAGGTGAAGTGCGCAATCTGATTTGCACTTTATTGTGTCGGAGCAAAAGTCGCTATTTATTTAAATGACTTTGCCGAGTGCTGTTTCTGTACTTGTACTATTAGCTATTCTGTGCTCATAGTCTTTGGTTATATTATAAGCCTCGCGCCTACAATACATTCTAGGTCAAGACCGGCCAATCCCAGGCCCGCGGGCCACTAAGTGGCCCGCCAAGGCATTTGAATTTGCCCGCCAGATATCAGCCGGCCAGCCGGCGCGCAGTGCTACCGTGCGCCGGCTGGCCGGCCGATATCCGCCCCGCTTAAAAGTTGTGGCCCGGCGTCACCATAGTCTAAAAAAATTTGCGCACCTGACAAATTTGTTCTAGGTAGTCTCCTGGATGTAATGAGGCACCTAGCGTGCAGTGCGGCTGGTTGCGAACATTCGTGAAATTGAAATTGAAATTGAAATCGTTTATTTACTTGGAACATAGTTTGTTAAGGATGGTAATACAAAGTATAGATCAATATGTCCCACCCTTGGAAGAGCATGTAAATGTCAAAAGAAGTACAATTAACACATTAATATTAAAATAAATGAAATAGGAGTCAGATCATGAAATGTCAGTTAGAATATTTGAAAAAAAAAATGTCATAATAATATTAGCTAATTTAGTTAATTAATGTATAAACCACTACTTAACACTACAATAAAAAAAAATATTTAATTTTTGCACTGAAAGAATTCATTAAGTGAATAAAAACTTTTTTCAAGAAGCCAAGCCTTCAGTTTCTTTTTAAAAAATCTTAAGGTTCGTTTTATTTGGTTACATATCTAGGGTCTAGGCACCTGTCGTAGGCGGCCTATGCCGCCGGTTAAAATTACAGTATGGCCGTCCACATAATGTGTTTCTGAAAGATTTAATTAAGTTCCTTATGTTAGCTAAGGTGACACCATACAGGTGGTTAGCGATTACGTCTATCTTGGACATCGTTTGTCCTTTGATCGAGAAGCGCAGGTGAAGGAGATCGAAAGACGCATCGGATTAGGGTGGGCTGCCTTCGGTAAACTCGAGGACGTCTTTAAGTCTAAACTCCCACAGTGCCTTAAGACCAAAATGTACAATCAATGTGTCTTGCCTATCCTCACCTACGGTGCTGAAACTTGGACGCTCACTTAGCAGAATATGCACAGAATTAAGGTAGCACAAAGAGCAATAGAGCGTTCTATGTTAGGTATCTCTCTTGTTGACCGTATACCAAACGTCGAAATTCGACAAAAAACGAAAGTCGAAGACGTGGGTAGGCGGATAACAAGGTTAAGGTGGAGATGGGCGGGACACTTGGCTAGACGGGATGACGGACGGTGGACCGAGGCAGTTACAGAGTGGTGGCCAAGAGGAGCAACAAGGCCAGTGGGCAGACCACCGGCCTGATGGTCAGACGATATCGTCAAGTTGATGGGATCTCACTGGATGAGGCTGGCACAGGACCGTGAGGAATGGCGCTATAGAGAAGAGGCCTATACCCAGCAGTGGGTTGATGTGGGCTGAATGAATATGATGATGTTAGCTAAATAAAGTATGTTTTTATTATCAGGAAAAGATGATAATCGGAATTTTATTCACTCGACTTAAGAAACTATTGACAAAACCACACTTTATTGATAATGGGATGCAGTGTCTATTTCGCTATGTTGTCTGTGGTATTCAAAAATTTGCAGACTATGCTCTTACTGTTAAATATAAGTGACTATGATGGTAAAATTATAATATTTTTTTTATTCTAAACTTTGAATTGCAATTGCTCTAAATATCTAACAAAACGTCTGTGTAGTACTCCGTTAACAAATTGTCTTATTTATAGGCCTAAAAGAACATATTCGTTCTATAAAAACTTGTCGGGAATTTGGAATATATTTAAGAAGCCCAAATCTTCTCCGAGCAGTAAGTGCATAGTTCTGCAAAGCAGTTGTAATAGTAGATATTTAGCAGTAAACGTAGTTTTAAAGGATGTATTTTAATTAGGAAATCAACGAAGAGTAGTTTAAAATAGAGAATATGATGTTACTACATTTTTGGACACACACTTTGAAAGTAGCTTATAAGTAGAAATTGTTGCAGTTTCCAATATTTAGTGCCATTTTGAATGGCGGCGTTCTCTTATCCTATTTTTTTTTTACTGTAAAATATGTAAAATATATTTTTTATATTAAAGAAATACTTGCTCTGCAGAATTATGCCTGCAAATAATATGGCTTCTGTTATTAATTTTTATAATATTTATCTCAAGTAATAATGTTTTGAAAATGTATGGTATAGTACGAGGCATATAACTTGAAATCGGGTGGGGATTGCGCGAAACGCGTATTTTGGGCATGCGTAGCGGTGAGGGGCGCGGGCGGCGGGAGAGGGGCGCGCGCTATTGGTCGCTCACAAGAGCACATGCGCGAACTTATCCCCACTCTGTTGAAAAAATTTCAAGATACGTGCCTAGTACTGTAAATAGAATTCGTGAATAAGTGTTTTTATTTTTATTTTTGCAGCGGACTTGACGCGACTTTCGTGAAGAAGAAGAAGAGTTATTTTTTCACCAATGATCAGGAAAATATCGAATCCAGCCCAATAATTTTAGGTAACAGTCTTTCTATCCTAAACTAAAAATGTTGAAATATGAGCAAAAAAAGTATAGAAATGGAACTAAAATTTTTTTTATTCAAAACGTGGTTTGCTGCAACAACTACAATTACATTAACAACATAGAAAGTGGCTCCCCCCATTAATTTCCATGCTTTTTTGCATAGCTGTACTTATGTTTTTCTTGCATGCTTATAATTTTCATATTCAACTAAAGTTCAGAAAAAAATTAAGTACTTATACATTACTAGCGGCCGCCCGCGACTTCGTCTGCGTGGAAAGTTTTTTTGCTATCCCTCGGGAACAATACTTTATTTCGGGATGAAAGGTACCCTATATCCATCTCTATACCCCTGGCAAAGTGTATGTAAAATTTCACGATGATCGGTTCAGTAGTTTAGACGTGAAGGCGTAACAAACAAATAAACAAACAAACGGACTTTCGCATTTATAATATTAGTAAGGATGATATGAGATTTAGACGATCAGAAAATTATATTATTCCACTTGACAATTTTTTTTTATTTTTATGTACCAAATAAATTCAATTTATGCTAAAACCTTTGGTTATTAAAGGCGCACCGAGACTCCACTAGAGCCGCCACTCAAGAAAAAAAACATTAAATCGAAATAACTATGTTTAATAAAATTCTGAAGAATATAAAAAGTAATTTTAATTACAAACTATTTTAGTATGTGTTTTTTCCTGGTTTAAATGTGTTTGTGTAGTTTAGATTTTAACTACGCAAACACATTTTAAACTAAGAATTAACGCATACAAAAATAGTACTACACTCGCGACCAAAAGTATGGAATCACAGGCCTATTTTGATACAAACGAGGTATACTAAATAATATACTAGAAAAAATACGACTCGCACCAGACCAATACTCAGACGGGAATCGAACCCGCGACCTTTGGATATCCGGTCCAATGCTCTGACCGCTGAGCTACCGAGTCACTAGTGGCATCGTCGAATTTTTCCTAGTATATCCTAAACTCTTACGCTGTAAGCCAGCGTTATTTCACCAATGTGAGGAATTACCTCGACATTCAATTGAAATATCTTTCCAGATATTTTAACAATTGATTAAGATGAAATAGCTATATAATTTTTAAATTTGAGATTTTTGCATTTACAATGCTATTTTTGAACAATACTAAATAATATACTAGAAAAAATACGACTCGCACCAGACCAATACTCAGACGGGAATCGAACCCGCGACCTTTGGATATCCGGTCCAATTCACATTGGTGAAATAACGCTGGCTTACAGCGTAAGAGTTTAGGATATACTAGGAAAAATTCGACGATGCCACTAGTGACTCGGTAGCTCAGCGGTCAGAGCATTGGACCGGATATCCAAAGGTCGCGGGTTCGATTCCCGTCTGAGTATTGGTCTGGTGCGAGTCGTATTTTTTCTAGTATATTATTTAGTATTGTTCAAAAATAGCATTGTAAATGCAAAAATCTCAAATTTAAAAATTATATAGCTATTTCATCTTAATCAATTGTTAAAATATCTGGAAAGATATTTCAATTGAATGTCGAGGTAATTCCTCACATTGGTGAAATAACGCTGGCTTACAGCGTAAGAGTTTAGGATATACTAGGAAAAATTCGACGATGCCACTAGTGACTCGGTAGCTCAGCGGTCAGAGCATTGGACCGGATATCCAAAGGTCGCGGGTTCGATTCCCGTCTGAGTATTGGTCTGGTGCGAGTCGTATTTTTTCTAGTATATTATTTAGTATTGTTCAAAAATAGCATTGTAAATGCAAAAATCTCAAATTTAAAAACAAACGAGGTAACTTTGAAGCCTTGGTTCTCCGCTAAGGATTGACCTAGCTGTAATCTGATGATGGTTATCTAGGGAGTGAATGGAGGAGATACAGATCGCTATACACACCCAACTGATGTGCTCAGCGTGCTGGGAGATATTAGGATATGTTTAATAAAACCGCGAAATTAGCATAAAAATGTATGAAAATCCTGAAACTGAGAACTCTGATCCTTATATCTCTTAGAATGCTGATCAGATCAGTTGGGTGTGTATAGTGATCTCTCCCTAGATAGCCATCATCAGATCACAACTAGGTCAATCCCTGGCGGAGAACAAAGGCTTCAAAGTTACCTTGTTTGTATGAAAATAGGCCTGTGATTCCATACTCGCTCGCGAGTGTAGTTTTTATTTTTTCAGAATTTTATTTAACACTAGCTAGCGACCGCCTGCGAATTTTTTTTTGCTATCCCTCGGAAACAGTACTTTTTTTTCTGATTGAAAGGTACCCTATGTTTCTGAGAACGTGTGTTCAAAATTACATGATGATCGGTTCAGTAGTTAAGACGTGAAGGCGTAACAAACAAACATACTAATAAATAAACAAACGGACTTTCGCATTTATAATATTAGCAAGGATAGTTATACAATCCTTAACTTATGACGAAACAGAAGCCATTTTTGAGATAGTATGGTAATGGGTACTTGCTTTCTTAGTTATCCTTTATACAACTTTACTTAAAATAATTCCTTTTTGTTTATTTTATATAATATTTATTTATTTTAAATATCACACACCCTCTCCACACACACTCACTCACTTACACTCTACTCACCATGAGAGGTTCATTCTACACTAGTTTTAGTTTTATTGGCATATGGCATTATTCACATTTCACAGTTTGATTTTATGTAACAATCACCTGTTGCTAAACCTTCTGTTTGGCGTTATTGATAGATAAAGAGCACTGCACCTGAGATATAGGTTTTTCTAGTTTGGGTGCAGATGTTTTTAAATCTAAACTGTATAATCGTAAAGGTTTAATTTTAGTTGTATTCAAAAGTTTTGTCTTTGTAATTTTGTGTCAATAAAAATTTTATTATTATTTATTATTATTATTATTTCGTTGTAATGATTTTTTCTTGATTGGCGGCGGTAGTGGACGCACGATGCACTCTTAATCAAAGGCTAAACGCATTGAAACAGTGTAATATCTCATTATACACGGTTATTTTTTAAGCATATCTAAAAATTAAATGAGTGTATGTCTTCCCTATTATAATAGAGTATGTACAGTTAAAAGTCTCAATATATATATATATTTAATAATTTAACCGCCTCTGTGGTCTAGTGGTCCGCCCACCCGTATAAGACGCAGGGGTCCCGGGTTCGATTCCCAGGGGGGGTACAATTTGTACTCGGTTTGGTTGGTGGTAGGGCTTATATCAAGTCCGCCTGGCTAGCTACCACCATCTTACCTAAGTCTGACGCCATTACAGCAATTTAAAAATTGTTTTGTTCCGGCAGTTGGAGGTAAGATAGCCAGTTCCGATCCGATACGAGATCCTCAGATGAGGATTCCGGGTGTAGTGCGCTTCCATCTTCGGCCTTATCTTCCCTCTCTATCAGTATGACCTTTTCGCTGAATTACCATTTACGTTGGATGACATGAAAGCAAGATACCAAGATAGCCGAAAGACAATTCAGCTACACGACATAAAAGCAGAATACCCATTCAGCAGAGAGTCAGCTCAGCCGGACGACATAAAAGCAGAATGAACTAGTAGTAAAAGTCTGGAATTGCAAAAGTCCGTATGTTTAAAATACCTTATTAGCCGGAAGTCAAATTAGTTGGATGACTAAAACACAGAATGGGATAGCCAGAAACTTAGAGCATCGCGGCTTCGTCTCGAAGGGAGCAGCCTTAGCGATTATTACTCTATTCAGTTTTTTCTGGCATTTTTTGCGGGGGGGGAAAGTGCACACAAGTGCAGTTCCGCATACTCACATACAAAAACAACACTGTAAAGACGACACCAACACATAAAAAATAAAACAAAACAGCAAAAATTTGTGTACGGATGAGTCACACATCAAAATATGACACGTTTTTGACATAAAGGGCTGGGCTCAATTGTCGTTGCAGCAATATCGATACGGAAAAAGGAATAAAGGTAACAAACTCAAACATTTTACATGGGGTGAATAACAACAAAGAGCCCAACAAGCAAAAACCTTCTGGACCAACTGACCACTAAATCTCATCACCAGTGGTCAGTTGAGAAATGAATTTCTCATCTGACCACTGGAGGTGAATTGGGAGCAATTTATCCCTAATTCATCACCAATGATGAAACTGATGAAATGGGGGTTTTTTTGTTTCAACTGACTACGGATGACCTTTTGAAAACTATGTAAGCCTATTTCAATAAATCATAATTTAACCACCATAAGTTAACCTTTTCCATTTGAATATTTTATAAATATAATATTTTTGGTTTGGTCACCACACCAGTGGTGAAATGGGAGTAAGATGGTGTAATTTAATAACGGGTAGTCAGTTGAGAAATTGGAGTTCCAACCAACCACTGGTGGTAGGATTTGGTGGTCAGATGGTCCAGAAGGAGCAAAAAAGTCTCAGGATGCGTACGTTATTAGAGTGGTAGGCTTACAGGGCTCTTATAATTGTTTTGTGACATGTCATCGTTCTTAAATTAGTCTTAAAAAAGTTAATACGGACTCAAGAACACTCAGTCTTATTGTCAAGTCTCATATACGTATTAAGAGCATTTTATGACGTTTTTCTATTATAAATTACCTGATTCCATTCATTTTTATATAATAATATAAGATGTATCAAAAAGATTATTTATTCTGTGAGAGAACCAATTAATTTATGCTGTGATATTATTTACTCTCTGACGCAGAATGTAACAGTGCAAAACTGCAAAGACCAAATTGAGTCTGTCAGAAGTTAAAAAGAATTAATAAATATTTAAGAATTTTTAGGTATATCACATTTATGAGAATGCCTGGAGCAGGACCAGGCCATGTCCTTTATCGACAAACATTGTGATACGGTAACATCACTAAGTTGCTCATCGGCGAGAACTTGGATTTATCTAGCGACAGATCTGAAATTTGTACGGAGGAGCCATGGACGAGCAGACCCAATGTCACTGAATAAATTTGACAACTAATCAAGAATAAAATATACGAATTTAATGTTTAAATGTAAACAAATAGCAATAATACGACAAAAAATTACTTTCATGTGAAATGTAACACCGACTTTTTGTAAACTTTGATGTTCCAGACCTCTTTTAACAGCAAAAAACTCATAAATTTGGCATTTTAAACACTGCAGCGTTCACATGCGCGACTGGACTCGGTCTAGAGAGAAATCCGGGCGCAACTGGTTTTATCAACCGCATATGCCCATTTGGGCTTGTACTTCGGCAGAGGGGAAAGCTTCGTATGGCTTCTCTTTCTGGGACAGAAGCGCGTCTTACTCTAAGGCCAGAAATATTTATAAAACTAAACGACAGGGTAGAAAAGTATACCAAAAAGCTTCTCTTGCGTGCATTAAAGAGATTATATAATATATTTCTTGTTCTTTTGTAATTTTCCACCTATATTTTCTGTGAAAAGCAATATATTGTTTCTCTTTTTTTGTTCTTCGAAGAGGTCATTTAGTAACTATGGCATTTAAATATTCAGACGTTTTGCTACTATATCATTCAACGCTCATGTCTATTATATTAAAAAAAATAGTCTTTATATTAAAACGCCATAGTGACTACTATGGCGTTTTAATATAAAAACTATTTGCTACTAGCGTATTTTGAATTACGACCTTTTTTGAGATGCAGACGTTTTGCTACTAAGGCGTTTAGCGTTCATGTCTATTTAGTAACTATTGCGTTTGGTTTTTGCGATGTAAGACACTTTCGCGATTCGTCACATGAGATATTGGCTACTTTATCAAATAGCAACATTAGGTTTAGGACACTTTCAGAATTGGTCATAATATCTCGTAGTCGCATTATACATATTATGTCACAATATGAATTTGGCAAATTAGTATCTAGACATACACCCCCACTTATACCTACTTATCTATTAAGTGTTGTATGTTACCGTTAAAGTGTGTAAATCAGTTAATGTGCATGTTCGCACATTAACGGATTCCGACCTATAGCGGTAACATAATATCACTACATAGCATAAAACAAAGTCACTTCCCGCTGTCTGTCCATATGTATGATCCAAGTACGTATAATCCCATAAACGCAAAACACCACCTGGGACTTAAAATTATTTTGTCACTGAAGTGGAGTGGCCGAAGAAACTATTTCGCTAAGGTTACTCAGCCCTTTAGACCTAAAGGGACGCATAATACTCAGCTATCCTAGCTAGGTTATATCTATTCTGTGACTATGCTTAAAACTAAAAGTACCAGGCTATCAGAAATGTAAAGGAGCTAATCAAAGTTGGTATACAGGGCAATCAGTCTATTGAAAAGTACCAGGCTAGCATGAATGTAAAGGAGGTCTTATCATACCTGTTCATCAGATTCGGTCAGCATATTCCCCACAGCTGTCAACGGGAGTCCTTACTACTGGGGACTTCGACTTTACTGGTAGCAATTATAGGAAGTGATTCTACCCATGAAACTGTAAAACTTTCCCTCAAAAACATAGGTCGAAATATAAACATTGCCAACCCGATTCATTTTTTATGGGATGACGTTTATATTTCGACCTATGATATTATTGCTTAGTTTTTTACACCTGGAATAATAGATAAGTAGGCATAAGTGGGGATGTGTGTCTAGATACTAATTTGCCAAATTCATATTGTGACATATGTATAATGCGACTACGAGATATTATGACCAATTCTGAAAGTGTCCTAAACCTAATGTTGCTATTTGATAAAGTAGCCAATATCTCATGTGACGAATCGCGAAAGTGTCTTACATCGCACAAAGGTTGCGTTTTAATATCAAGACGTTTGGGCTATATTGTCATTTTACAATATGGGTATTCTGATAGTGACTCCTTATCTTCACTTAATATCTAAGGTGAGATGAAGGCCAAGCAATACCCCATTGTACATAAAAAAAAAATTGGTCAAGACATTGAGGTTTGTTTGTGTTCCAAAATTTTAATGATTTCTGGGTTTAGAGCTCATTCATAGGATTACACGCGCGTAATTAAAAAAAAAATATCCTGTTTACCTAAATTACGTAAATAATGAAAAGAATGAACTTACGCACTCGTCTTGCTATTTTTGTGAGATTGCCGATTAAGGGGCGGTAATAGGAAAACATGGTTTGCGCGGGCCATATCTTTATATAGAAAACGTAAACTTGTAGCCACCAAAAAAATCATACGACAAGCTAAAGAGTTTACCTAGTTGCTACAAACATTAAATTGCGTATAAACCTCACCGGTGATTGTAAAAAAAAAACAGAATATCATCAAAAGCGCTTATCGCGGGCCATATTTTTGGCGTAAATAATAGCGTAAACGTATTGAATTCTACATCAAAATATACTTCAACGTACTGTGCAGTTGCTCCAATAACTTTTTTTGAAGAAAGATAATTGTGCTCAAGGGCGTCGCCAGCCCATGGCCCAGGGGGGGGGGGGGGGGGGGGGGCAAGTTAATATTAAAGAGTATGAGAAAAATATGAATTGTAGGTACAGTCAAGAGCACCTAGTGAATTTATTCAAGTTTTGAGATGGGGCAGGATTTAACAGAAAAGCAAGTCAATTGCACGGCCCTAGGACTTCGGTTATTTGCAGTTGGCTACATTTTTTATCCTCTAGGGGGGGGGGGGGGGGCAGCGGCCCCCCCCTGCTCCCCCCTGGCGACGCCCTTGATTGTGCTAAAGATAATGATGAAAAAACAACGAAAAACATCGAAAGAGTGCAGAAGTGAGGTTATTTTCCATACTCTTTACACGTAAAGAAAAAGACAGAGACAAATGATTTCGCGTAACAAACTATTATTTTTTAACTTTTAACTGCACGTTCATATTCAGAAACGTGGTCGATATCCCCATTTCATTTTTAGATATACTTAAATACACACATCAACTTTGTCTAGGCTATTTTCATACAAACGAGGTAACTTTGAAGCCTTGGTTTCCTGCCAGGGATGTACTGTGCTGTGATCTGATGACGGTTATCCAGGGGGAGAATGGAGGAGATTCAGATCGCTATACACACCCAACTGATCTGACCAGCATTCTAAAAACGTAATGGACATGTTTAAAAAAACCGCGAAAATATCATGAAAATGTATGGAAATCCTCAAACTGAGAACTCTGACACATTAATCTTTTAGAATGCTGATCAGATCAGTTGGGTGTGTATAGCGATCTGAATCTACTCCATTCACTCCCTGGCCATCATCAGATTACAGCACGGTACATCCCTGGCAGGAAACCAAGGCTTCAAAGTTACCTCGTTTGTATGAAAATAGCACCAGTATCCCTAGACAAAGTTGATGTGTATACTTAAAGTCTGTTCATCCTTACTTGTCTTATTTAGTAAACAGTTTTTGACAGTTGTCATACGTCTTTTAAACTTAAATCGTTATTTAAAAATATGTTAGTAAGTTTATGAAATTATTGTTAATTTATTAACCTTTTATTTCGTAATCTATGTGTGGAAAACCATTTGTTTTATTTTATAAATGATTATTTCAATAAAGAGTTGGGTGAAGATTGTTTACCATATAAGACAAGTAAGGATGGACAGACTTTAAATACTAACGGTGTGTAGTCCAAGGGTAATAACGATACTACAGTTAACATTTTGAGCCTCCATTACATATAGCTAAAATTTCTTTACCAGTGATTAATTTCATATTTTATTTTTCAGACTGAATGAAATGCAGATTATGCTGAATCCTGGAAATATTATTTTCTATTGTAACTGATACTAAGTGCCTATGTTATGAACAGACAGAATGTTTGTGCTCTAAGTAATTATGATATGAAGTAAATCGTATGTGTACAATGTATTGACTATAGTCCGTTCATAGTTATTTTACTTCTGCTAACTGTCAAATTTTTTATTTACTCACACATTTTGTCCTCCGCTACTTTAACTGCTTTTAGGTATACTCAGACATCGAAAATCAATAAAAAAAATTGAGGAGTGTCACGTAATTAAGATTGAATTTCTACGCAATCAGATAATTATGATAAATGACATTAGTCAGACGTAAAATAACTCTGAACACACTGTATGATGAATAAAAGGTTTATTTTGATCGGGGTTTGTTCCCACCAGACTATTGAAATGTGACGTCATTATTCTGTCTTGTTTTTATTATTTTATAAATTGAGCGGAGTGGATCTCTGAATAAATAGTATTTATTATAATTTTTGACTTTTATTTACATACATTTTTTTAATATAATAGCAAATGTCGCATCGAGGTATAAAACAACAATAAACGATTTAGAGACAAATCCCATTTGTGAGGTCGCCATGTTACAGGGGCAGGGGTTATTATTAGAAAATAAGTTATTGCTACTTTTACAATCTACTATATAATAATATAAACTAGCGGCTGCCCGCGACTTCGTCTGCGTGGACCGTAGAGAACCTTTGACCAAATCTAAGGTTAGGCGGTAGAATATCAGGGTAAAAAGTAGGCTATATGTCCTGCCCCCCTAGCATGACGACCGAAACGCGATATGATATAGTGATTTATCACGTTTAACTGTCAAGAGACAATGGATTTTGACAGTTGAGTATCGATAAGATGCTATATCACGCGATATTTATCGTGTTTCGGTAGTCATGCTAGGCTAGCAGGGGCCGTACCGGCTAACGCATCGATTATCGAAAAGTCTGCCGAGTTTCAACTTAAAACAGAAAAATCAAAGTAAGGAACTTCGTCTTGTACTTTCTGTTGACATAATTTGGAAGATATCGATGTTCGTGTGACATCATGAATTGGGGTTTTCCATTTTGGCCCAATTGGGCCTCGATTTATCTGTTTTAATTTGTATTTACGTCAACAGAAAGTACAAGACTAAATTCCTTACTTTGATTTTTCTGTTTTAAGTTGAAACTCAGCAGACTTTTCGATAATCGATTGGTTAGCCGGTACGGCCCCTGGTCTGTCTATCAGCCACATCCAAATCGGTCCAGCCGTTATAAATGGTTTAAATACACTGAATTCTAAATACGACTTTGTCTTTGTACCTATAAGTAGATTGAATGTTTGCGATTTTGGGTGATAGATGGTCAATCACGCAAAAACGGCAGGATTTTGATGAAATTTGGAAAACAGACAGTTTATAGGCACGCGGAAGAAGGACGAAGCTATTATAGTTGTTTTATAAATAATAAAAAGAGATAACACCCGAAGAATAAACTCATCACATCATAGCTCTTATACCATTACAGGACATTCTTTAGCGCTTGTTTGCGATTACATTGATTCAAAAGAATTCATTCATAAGAGGACGTTTAGGGATTCTTGGAGACAATCGTCGGAAATACCACAATAATCTTGAAAAATTCCATAAAACGAAATGAAAAAAAGATTACAGAGCAAAAAAATGCAAAATAAGTAGGTTAGGTAGGTACTTAGTTCCAGTAGACTGGAATATTATGGTTGTTGAAAATAAAAATAATTTTATTATAACGGATGAGAACCGGGTGTTTTTTACGTGGTATGAATGTTGTGTTGTGACGAATAGGGATGTTGACTTATGAATAAAATAACGAAATACTAATAAAAATCGTAAACATATCAAACTTTTGGAGTAGCTTGTATACCTCTTGGTTTTATATACTGCGTATTATTTGTTTTATGACCCTTCAAAGTTGGGTGGACAAGTCCATTTAAAAAGTATAAAATTTGTTAAAATAAATAATACATTTAATTAGTCCGTAAAATTTATAGCAAATTTGTCAAAAAACCATTTTGATAAACACAATATTTAATATAGCTGCCGAAAAAATTTCGTACGCGTTGCATATAACGTAGGAAGGCGTGACGTCATAACTTGGTAGCCGTTAGTATGGAGCGTTTTCGGGTGAGTCCAATTTTGTGCATTTCATACTGTGATATCTCGGGCAGTTTTCATGCTAGCATAATGATTCTTATACAAATGTTTTTTTTTTGGGGTAATTAATGTAACATAAAAAAATAGTCTAAAATCTAAAATGCCTATTTTGCAACCACTAAATAAATGACTCCACTAGTTAAGTTTTTCATAGCAATGATTTATAACGGTGTCATTTGGTTATAAATCTCTCAGTGCTATGCTAACTATAATATTTTTTTACATTGATTATGATCAAATTTCGTTACTGTAACTACCAACGCAGCGTCCATACCACGTTGAATACACCGGTTCTCGTCCGATCACCGGGAGCGGTCAGTACTTGGATGGGTGACCGCCTGTTGGCTTTTTTTCTATTTTTTTCTCATTTTCTGTAATGTTTACAAAAATATCCTGATTTTTGTGCAATTTACATTGTTTTTTAGGGTTCCGTACCAAAATGGTAAAAAAGGAACCCTTATGGTGTGACTCAGTCTGTCTGTCTGTCACAGCTGGATATCTCGAGAACTACTAATGGTATCAACTTGAAATTTGGAATAGTTTAAGATGACATTTGCCCAACTATTTTGCAAATAAGAAAGAAATAAAAAAAAAATATTTTTTTTACAACAGGGACTGAAAAGGGGTCTTAAAAATTTGAAGTGAGGTGACTAGGGCATGTGGGGTATCATATGAAAGAGCGCTGTTTGCACATTTTAAAACATTTTTTCCTTTTTTCTTAGGCCGCATAGTTTTCGACTTATGATGAAAAATGTAAAAAAAATCCCCGCCCCCCCCCCCCCCCCCTTATCTCCGAAGTTTGAAAAGAGAAAAATCTGAAATAATTCTATGTGATAGTAGTTTATGTAAAGATTACAGGAAAAATAAAACGATGTCTCAATATAACACACTTTTTTAGAAATTAAAAAAACAAACAAAAATTCTTTAGTTTCACTACCAGTCAACAGATGGCGCTGTCCTAAGCATGCTAACCTAAGAAACATAAAATAGTTCCACTATCGGTCAAGAGATGGCGCGCCGTAATAATACTACAATAATGAATTGGTGGCTGGTTCTAATAAAATTACCTACTATTTGCCGTACGAATTAACGAAGAATAAGTTCCTACTTAGTAATATAAACAGTTTGCAATGTGGAGTGACTGAAACGTTTTTCAGTCACATAAGCAGCTGTGGCTAAGATTTGTAAATTAACCCTCGGTGCGCGAGTCCGACTCGCTCTTGACCGGTTTTTTTTACAGTTAGTTGAACTAATATCATCGAGTGGTGGAAAATAAACAAAGCGTGGTTGATTTTCGATGTAATTTTTTCGTTGATATCATACCTATCAGTTTTAATCTATTTAAATGAAATCAATGAACTATTTATCGTAATGCAGTGAAAGTAGCAAAACATGAAAAACTGCATTGCATTATGCATAATGTTATTGACGATAGAAAAAAAGAAAGTCGTCAAATCCATCCACTGCATAGACGATCTAATAAGAATATACTATGACTAACTGGTTATGTAAATTATTTTGTTTTGTTTTTGCATCTTTAATAACAGGAAGATTTTTCCACGAGCACTACTTAGGTATTAAATTAAAAAAACCGGTCAAGAGCGAGTCGGACTCGCGCACCGAGGGTTCCGTACCATCATAATTGCACCATAAAACCACACTGCAGAGTAGAATAACAAAATTAGTATTGCAGTTTTAGGTCGTAATTTTTTTTAGAAATTTGATAATGTCTAAAAACGTGTACTATATTGAAACGTTTTGCGTTTTATTTTTCCTGTAGTCTTTATATAAACTGCTATCACATAGAATTATTTCAGTTTTATCCCTTTGCAAACTTCGGAGGGGGGGGGGGGGGGGGGGGGCGTTTTTTTTACATTTTTTATCATAAGTCGAAAACTATGCGGCTTAAAATAAAAAGAAAAAATGATTGGAAACGTGCAAACGACGTTCTTTCATATGATACCCCACATGCTCTAGTAGCCGCACTTCAAATTTTTAAGACCCCTTTTCAGTCCCTGTTGTAAAAAAAATATTTATTTTTTTATTTATTTCTTATTTGCAAAATAGTTGGGCAAATGTCATCTCAAACTATTCTAAATTTCAAGTTGATACCATTAGTAGTTCTCGAGATATCCAGCTGTGACAGACAGAGAGACTGAGTCACACCATAAGGGTTCCTTTTTTACCATTTTGGTACGGAACCCTAAAAAAGGTGCTTATTTGAAATAAGCACTATAACTTTTGTTATTGAAATAAGTTATTTCAATGACAAAAGTTATACCACTGATCCATTCAGATACATTTTAGTTTATTGTTAAGATTAGAGCGACGCACACTTGATTTGAGAGCAGGAAACATTATTCAAAAACACAGATAAGTAATTAAATTATAAAAGGATTTCTACCTTAGATTAAACAACGTGTTACAAAACCCCTAATGCATGGTAGATAGCAATCATCAAATTGAACAACTTTTACCACTCTGAAATCGCGAAAAAAAAAACAGCTGTTTCATACATTTTGATATTTTCTTCATTAATTTTTGTATTAGTAGTATTATTTCAGTTTGATGGTCCCTATCTACCATATTCGGTATTAGGGCAGGCCTCCTTCACTCGCTCAAGGTCGCGCAATAAGCACCTACCGCCGCGGCGGCACAAGTGAGCAGCGGGCCGCCACACGCCCGCCTGTTTAGTCGATATTGTCTTTTTACAATAGTAACAATGTCGAATCGTGTTATGCCCTGTGCGGATGTCAAAATCAAAAAACCGGCCAAGTGCGTGTCGGGCCACGCGCCATAGGGTTCCGTAGTTACTTTATACCATACCATATTTAATACCACCTATCATTTTTCGTCTGCAAAAATAACTTTGTTTTTCACAGTGTTGGTATGAATGACAAAGTTATATTTGCGGTTTTGGAAAATGTGCTATATCTCGAAAACTAATTACTATATCTCGTTCAAACTAATTTTGGTTGAAAGTGTTTATTAAGATCTACAGCTTATATTTTTTTTAGATTTTTCACTCTCTTATTTCAAAAGTTAAAGGGGGGGGGGACACACATTTTACCACTTTGGCGGTGAATATCTTTCAAACGGTCGACTTTGAGAAAAAGTTGTCTTAGGAACCTCAATGTCATTTTTAAAGACCTATCTATAGACACCCAACACGTGTTGGTTTGAAGAAAAAAATTTTTTTCAGTTTCAGTTCCATGTATGGGGAGCCCCCCCTTAATCTTTTATTTTTCTTATTTTTGTATTAAATTCGTTAAGCGGTTAACAGAATACATCTACCTACCAAGTTTCAACTGTGTAGTCTTAATACTTTCGGAATAAAGTGGCTGTGACATACGGACAGACAGACAGACAGACAGACAGACATGACGAATCTATAAGGGTTCCGTTTTTTGCCATTTTGGCTACGGAACCCAAAAAACCAATAAACAATTGTCGTTTTTCACATTACGCTTAGAGTAAGACGGGCTTCTACAGAAACGAAGCCTTTGTTGCTCGAAGACATGATAATATGCTACATTTTCAGTTCATTTAAAGAAAGACGACCCTAACGTTGCGTCGTCAGAAAAGGTAAGAGCACGCGCTAGAAAGAGGCAACTACTATTAGCGCTGCGCGACCTGAATTGCACTTTATTATGTTGGAGCAAAAGTCGCTATTTATTTAAATGACTTTGCGGAATGCTGCTTCTGTACTTGTACTATTAGTTACTTCTGTGATTAGGGATTATTTAGTAACACGTTGTATATAATTTTTAACATTTCGATAGACACAAAAGCCTTCTCAAGTTTGCCGTGCTACGGGGACAGATAACCTAGACAATTCAGAGTCCCCGCAAACTACAGACTTTCTATGTGTAGGCTGATAGTTGGGTCGGACCGTTTTTAATATTAAGAATCGGCCGATATCAAATCGTTGTAATCTGCGCACTTGCATACTTCTTCATACTGATTAAAGGCCCGACCAAACTATCGGCAGATAGAATATTTGTAGGTTTGCGAGGGCTCTTATAATGATAGACTTTACAGTTTTACAGTAAAGGAATCGTTACTTTACCAGCTCTGACTGACTCCTTAACCCTCAAACTCCTTCTAAGCCTTGACCGATATCAACCGCGTCCTGCTCACAGTATACTCGGATTATAGAACAGTAAACCAACTTTTCGTGTAGATTTTCACCTTTTGCCGCATACGACTAACCGTTGTTCTAAAATATCAACAATGTTTTTGGGTTTTTTGTGCTAGGCTAGATAACCGGAACTAGGTAGTAAGTAAAGGTCTTGATGTTATATTCTCTGAGTCATTAATACACGACATAAAATTCCGTATTTTCGTTAGACTGGACTTCCTTTTGGTATATTAGGTCTTTACCTATGAAATTGCCGATATTTTGTCACATACAGAGAAAATAATAACTTCTATAATTTAAAATTTTAACAAAATCGTGAATATTACATCGAATTTTGATCATGATAGTTAACTATCAGTAAAAATAAAGTCCATATTTTAGATTTCGTGACATTAAAAAAAAGATCTTGAAAGTGACTCTTTTTTTGTGAGCAAAAAAAAGGGTGACCGAAGGGGTTTTAACTTAACCAAAACTTATTTTTTCGCTTATCTTAAATGGAAATAAGTTAGCATAGTGTTCAAACATTAGTACATAAAAGTTTTATTACATGAGTGTTCATGGTTGTTAAATGAACAAAGAAAATGCTATTATGAAAAATGCAACTTCTTGAAAAATCTCCATACAAATCGGCAATTTCATAGGTAAAGACCTATTATTTATTTTTCTCTATGGACTGGACTTAGAAGCTTGATATTTTTACAATGACGCCAAGAGACCGTCAACATATTAAAAAACTTTTTTCTTCCTATTGACGGAATTAGTCCAAAATAGGTAGTACGACATTCGCAACATAATATAACATTTTACAAAAATATTAGTAATGCCGAATATGGTAAATAGGGACCGGACCATCAAACTGAACAACTTTTACTAAGGGATCAGCTCTGAAATCGCAAAAAGAAACAGCTGTTTCATACAAAAATTAATAACGAAAATATCAAAATGTATCGGTTAGCGTTCGTTCGTTCGTGTAGCAGCGTTCCGCGCGAACTTTAGAACCGTTAAGTAATTTTGCGCATACTATACTTCGACGAACTTTTAAGTATATTTAGGCTTCGTCTTTCGTCTTTAGCTACACCAGCTACACTTTTGATCGAGCTAACACGAAGTGCGAGCGAAGCGTCTCTGCTTCAGCTTCGGCAAGCTTTCGGCTGTCCGTTTATTCTCGCGCTGGCTGTTCTCCTCTAGAGGTTGCATTTCTCAACCGATTCTCGTGAAATTTTGTGAGCAGGTTTGACAATTATATATAATTTTTCAGTCGAGCCAGTTTTTCGATTTTTTTCGTACTGACGGAGATATGTAAAAAAAAGTCATATTTCAACAGTTGCGAAAAATTATCAAAAATGTAACAAAACTTTTTTGTTAGCGTTGCAAAGTAAATTTTGTTTTTTATTTTTAGAAGATTCAAAAGTTCACCAATCAAAGCATTTCTGACCAATATTTGAAATTTGATTGTTTGAAGACTTAGAGTAAGACGCGCTTCTGTCCCAGAAAGAGAAGCCATACGAAGCGTTCCCCTCTGCCGAAGTACAAGCCCAAATGGGCATACGCGGTTAATAAAACCAGTTGCGCCCGGATATCTTTCTAGACCGAGTCCAGTCGCGCAAGTGAACGCTGCAGTGTTTAAAATGCCGAATTGATGAGTTTTTTGCCGTTAAAAGAGGTCTGGAACATCAAGTTCACAAAAAAATGGTGTTACATTTCACATGAAAGTAATTTTTTGTCGTATTATTGCTATTTGTTTACATTCAAACACTAAATTCGTATATTTTATTCTTGATTAGTTGTCAAATTTGTTCAGTGACATCGGGTCTGCTCGTCCATGGCTCGTCCGTACAAATTTCAGATCTGTCGCTAGATAAATCCGAGTTCTCGCCGATGAGCAACTTAGTGATGTTACCGTATCACAATGTTTGTCGATAAAGGACATGGCCTGGTCCTGCTCAGCAGTCTCATAAATGTGATATACCTGAAATATTCCTTAAATATTTATTAATTCTTTTTAACTTCTGACAGACTCACACTCAATTGCAAGAAAGATTTTTATCTTTTTAATGCCACTTTAAACCCTAATGTTTCATTAAAGTATTGTAGGAAGGAAAATTAGATGCATTTTAAAGCTCCTTTAAAATTTAAATATGGAAATGTCAAATTTATCTAATGAAGTGTCAAACCACCCATTTACCGGTATTTTGTATTGCACGAAGCAACTTTAGCGCATCAGAGCTCATTAAATTACATTTAAAGCACGTTCCAGACGGATTAAATCACGCCCCCCAACAGAGGTCACCTTGGTGGAAGCTTGATTGGGGCGTGGTTTCTATCCACGGATTGTGTTGCGGAACATGCTTTAGAGGTAGAATTTTTAATGGGGCGATGACGGGCCATCAAAGCAATTTCACATCATGTTTACTTTGTATTTTCGCTGAATATGTCGTTGACTGACCAGCCTATCGTCATTGTCGGATCCAAAAGATGTTCCTTGTCGCCACCATATCCCAGACAGAATAAATTTATTTGAAAAACATGACGAAGAAAAATCCCGTGTGCACTACTGTTTTTCAAAGGAGGCAGCGCTCCTGCTTCGAGACCGCCTCAATCTGGAGCCACAAACTCTGAGGAGTAAGGCCATTTGTGGTCTTATCTAGCTTCTGATCTGTTTGCGGTTCTTCGCGACAGGCTCCTTCCAGATGGTACTAGCTGATCTGGCGAACATAGACATAACATAGCTCTACCTACTGTCCCCTTACATTACATCACATCAAAATGAAACATCTGTTCGATCAGCCCTTGTAAACACAAGAGCACGCAAGAGTATATGAGACTAGACAATAAGACTGAGTGTTCTTGAGTCCGTATTAACTTGTTTAAGACTAATTTAAGAACAATGACAAGGTACAAAATAATTATAAGAGCCCTGGGGCCCTATTTTTGAATCGCTCGGCTGGCGTCAAGCGCTCGTTTCTACTGATTTTTGTTCGACATCTCATTGTTTTGAGTCATATGTCGAACGAAAATCAGTCAAAAAGAGCGCTCGATGCCAGCCGAGGGATCAAAAATAGGGCCCCTGTAAGCCTACCACTCTAAAAACGTGCGCATCCTGAGACTTTTTTGCTTGTTGGGTCTTTGTTGTTATTCACCCCATGTAAAATATTTGAGTTTGTTACCTTTATTCCTTTTTCCGTATCGATATTGCTGCAACGACAGTTGAGCCCAGCCCTTTATGTCAAAAACGTGTCATATTTTGATGTGTGACTCATCCGTACACAAATTTTTGCTGTTTTGTTTTATTTTTTATGTGTTGGTGTCGTCTTTACAGTGTTCTTTTTGTATGTGAGTAGCGGAACTGCACTTGTGTGCACTTTCCCCCCCCGCAAAAAATGCCAGAATAATTTGAATAGAGTAATAATCGCTAAGGCTGCTCCCTTCCGCGATGCTCTAAGTTTGAAGATAAATAAGGTTGTGACTTTGTGACAGAACCTATGACTGCGTATATTATTTGCACAGTATAGATAAGTAGGTACTTACTTATTAGTTGGAAAAACTAATATCTATTCTGTGTTATTGGTTTTTAAAAACATACAATTGACAACATTTCATTTTGAGAAAGTACTAAAATTAGAAAACCATTTCGAGGTTTTAGTGTTCTAGGCTCATATATTTTTTTTCAGAATTTTTAGATCAGTATTTTGTACGTAAATTAAAAAAATCTGAAATCTAGTCCTTATAGGGAGTTTGAGTTGAGTCTCTTTGCCTTCTATTTAAAAAAAAACAGTGGTGCCAGCTTAGGGTAATTTACCCTAGATTTAGGGTTAAAAATATCCGGCACTAAGAGACGACAATAGCCCGTTCGAGTAATTTTAAATCCCGAAATTGAAATTACAGCATACCCAATTACCCGATTAGTATAATTAAATACAAGAAAAATATTTCGTTCCACTACCTATTTCTTTCTTTATAAATCAACAAACAATTCTTCCATGTACATGTAAGGTGGGGCGGAGAGTGTCCTTTCCATAGACATAGAAAAATTTTCGCTGCGCTCAAGAAGACCAACAAAGCGTGGAAAAGAGAAGTTAACATCATACGGATATGGTCTTTGTCAAAAGGAGACAAAGGATCAAGTGACATGTGCCAACATTTTTTACAGTAAGAGCCCCTAGCGACCCGCCTAGCAAATGAGCAATCACAGTTTGTTTAAAATATTTGTTAATCTTAATTAGAATATAAAATAAAGGTATCGTGGAGCCATGGGGTCTTGTGCTCTAAGTAATTGTGATGTAACAAAAAGAAACAGTCCAAGTAATCACACTTTTCACAGGTAAATAAGATATTGCCACACATTTCTTTGAAACCATATTTCGCTACATTTATTCGTTTATCGATGAAGAAAACAGTATGGAACATAGTTTAATAATTTCCTTTGCCATATTATAGTCATATTTTATGAATCTAAGTCATATTTTACGTATCTCATATAAAATGTATGAATCGTTTTTCGGATCACCTGTTTATTGACATTGTTGTTCTTTGACATTCTATTTCTATGGTCCTTTCTGTACGGTAGTACTTATTAATTATTATTTATTTATATTATATCTATTCTGTGATCTAGGGTAAATTAAGACCCAGCCTAGGGTAGTGTGAAAATCTAATTTGGCAACACTGAAAAAATCAATTGTCAATAAATGTCATAATAATGACTGAATGTCTTTCGAGTTTATTTCTATTTTCAGTAAAATTAAGATATTTTTAAAGTATTCTTGTAAGAAAATCAAAAGAAAGTCGTAGCATCGTTTGTGATACTTAAGCGTTACCTGTGACATTATGTTTTGTGTGATTGAGGGCTGTAAATCACACACAGGAACATAAGAAAACAATCAATAGATATTATCATTTAATCGGTGAGTTCATATTGTTTTCATTTTTTTATGTTATGTAAATAGCCTGAAACTATTATAATATACTAATAATTTGTGCAAATAGTCGTTTGTGTCCAGTTATTTGTCGATTTTTGCAAATATCAGATCTGTTTATTGAGGTGTGTTTTTCGCATAGTGATGTGCATTTTTCTATATCGATATGTTTTATTGTACTTTCTTCGGTACTTTATTTTGATGGTAACAAAAAGTAGAAAACCATCACATGGCTTGGCTAGCCTGGCACATCTTTCTTAATAAATGATAATCAAGTTATTTAATTCAATTTAACTCAAATCAGTTATAACTTAATTTTCTGTATGTAGATACTTATTACTACAAGCTCAATTTCTTTATTTTAGGAGCCGATATCCAACATACCACAAAAATGTAATGAGCTTGCGTGATGTCGACGACACGAAGCAATGATTACTAGTTTGCAGCGACAACTAAAAAGAGATAAAAAAGTCTTCTAATAATAAACACTGTCATTTTTATTACCTGTTCTTTTATTTCCTTGTCTTGTCTGCATGGACATTCGAGAAAGTTCTTAGGGATACCAGCCCTACTTCTCAAATGGCCAACATTCTATTCGTTTGAACGCTACGCTTACTTTTAAAGCTTAAATATGAGCAATAGATGATTAAATCACATGTCGCAAACTTATGTAAATCACAAACTTCGATGTATTGTATGGAACTGTCAAGCTTACGGCACGTAATTTTATAGTTTACTGCTTATTTTAAAGTTTTAATAGTAAGCGTAGCGTTCAAACGAATAGAATGTTGGCCATTTGACTAGGGGGGCAGTTACCAGAGGTCGTACTCTGAGCTCTTATAGCAAACTCAAAGTGATGTTGTTTTGTTATAGAGACAGAGCTATACATTGCGTATAGCGCACTTTTCAATCACAACATCGCTTCGATATTACTTTTGAAAGTCTTTCTATGGGGGCTTTTAGTTGAAACTGGTTTTAGAAAGCGACATTGAAAGAAAAATGACCCACCTCTTCTTAGAAAATTACTCATACCCCTTAAAAGGTACTACGATAATTTACATAGTTGTTATTGGGGTTACTATAGTTGTTATTATGTTTCTTATTTATTATGAAACATGAAACCAAAATACCATTATTATCGATATAAAATACTGGCGTGCCTACATCTCTATAGACATCACAATTCGCATCAAAGACAGTTTTTTTTTTAATCGACGTTTTAAGAGGCAAGGCAAAGGCATCGCTTATATTTTACCTATATCTTGTACTTACGTCCTTTTAGAATAAACCGTTTTTTATTAATTAATATCTCAGTAATGTATGAAAATAAATGGAAAAGAAAAAATACGTGTTGCCTAAAAAACGATAAATTTTCATTATATCCATAAAAACATGTACCTAAAAATTTTGAAATGTTGTCAATTAGTATATCTAGCCGACTTCATAGCGCTCATTTTCTCCCATACTGATTTCTTCCATTAGCTATTTAGTTAGGAGACCACAAATTTTCCCCAAATCCTCTCATACAGCCGTGTTGGTATTAGTTTTTTCGTGGGTGGTTGCCCTACTGCATGTCTTGCGCTGTGTCCTGATGGAAGCCGGATCGGAGCGCCATCGCTATGTGAGTCAAACGAAAGCCTCCGGGCCCCTACCAACGGTGTTGCGTGGAGGTTTTATGAACTCGACTCGATTACGAAAGTCACTAAAGTTTTATTACAAAGTTCCAGTGGCTTTCTTCCGGCTCCATCATCAGATCAGCTCAAGGACACCACTTCTGACCCACTGTAGGTATATTAAATATTAATTGTATTTGGATACTTACCTTTTACAACACTTTGTTTTAAATTTCCATGGTTATTGACGTTATTAGAATAAACTATGTCGGGATTTACACCATGTACCTGTTTATTTTTGAGTCTCAAAATAAACAGTGTAAATCCCGACATAGTTTATTCTAATTACCTATTACGTTTTATTTTTCATTTTTTAAAACTTAATAATTATGGTTCTACTCATACTACAATTTACAGGTTGTTTATTTTTATTTTTTAAGGCTTGTGTTAAATGATCACAATTGGTAGATACTAACCAAACCTAACCACCAAAATTAGTAAATGATCACCAAATCACTGGGCAGTTTATGATTTGGTGATCATTTACAAATTTTGGAGGGAAACATATTTTTTTTTTGGTATGTTTTAACATAGGTACCAAAAAAATACTTTAGTTTAATTCCCTTTTTTATGCGTGTTGATAGAGCTTTTGGTAAAGATTTTAGATTAACAAGTTTTTTTTTCAAACCTCCTATTGCCCTTGTTCCTTAGGAATAACCATTTCCAGATAACTGGGGCCTTACTATGAGCTCTTATAGCAGGACTTATATTGAACTGCCTTGCTTTTTCGTACTATGACCTCAAAGGTTAGTACAAAAGCAGGCCTTAAGAAGTCCTGTTTAAGGCCTGCTTTTGAACTGAACGGCTCAAGAATGGCTTTTTAATTGCTGATGGTAAGCCCCCAGGTCATAAGTATATAAGGATTTTTTTTCCTCCAGTAAGTACCTATAATATAACTAGTTATCTCTTAGGAATTGTACGTTTTTGGATCTATCTCATTCCAAAGATGGCGAAATAAAAAAGTAATTTTAATTGTAATTTCACTTGTCTTAATGAGTTTTTCTAGTAGAAAATAATGATATATTTCCAGATAATTATTGGTTAAGTATGTGAAGATTTTTTTCCTCCTGTAAGTATAATAATAACTAGTTATCTTTTAGGAATTGTATGTTTTTGGATCTATCTTATTCCATAGATGGCGAAATAAAAAGTAAAGTACCTACCTAAGTGTAATTTCAATTGTCTTAATAAGTCTTTATTAATAACGAGTTCATTCACCTCAATCCAAAAGTCTCCCAAACCGATAGTAGGGGTCATGTTTCGAAGAAAGGTTTGAAGGCTCGCTTTCGATGTTCGGAGAGAAACTCAGACCGGTCTCGCCACCACAGTGCCGCGCGCCGCGTCGCCACGCCACCACGCACACGAGCGCCACCACGCGACTAAAAAAAACTTGAAACAAATTCGAATTTCGGACAGTGCAGTGTTGTGTGAAAAAGTGCGTTCAAACTCCTTTAACAAAACTGCATGCTGTTTTTTTTAAAAAGCTGGTACGTTTTTTATTTAATGTGTTATGTATCGTTTACGGAATAATATTGAGCCCCGTCTTAGAAAGGACGCCACTCTCTCGCAGGTAGATGCGATGTTGTTTACTATACTTTCAACTTTTATGAATGTACACGGTGTTTAACAGGTGGTCGGGAAGTAGAGATGACGGGAAACTTAAAAAAGTTTACCGTGTTTGGCTTCGATTCATAAAATGACCATCTTTCGGCGTAAAATGACTCTACATTTTTTTTGTTTCAAACGAATCTTTTTTAGTAATTTATTGAACAAAAATATTTTTAAGGTTCCGTACCTCAAAAGGAAAAATTGAACCCTTATAATTAAAAAAAAAAATACCAACAATATTTTAAGGTGAAAGTAATATTTGTTTCTTCAAAATTTTCCAATGATTTTTCATCCTAAACAAAACATTCATAGTAAAAGCATTTCCCAAACAAAATGCCTGTAGGAATGTGATGTTTCCTTTTATATTCAGTAACCGTTTAAGAACAAGTCTCAAGCATTCGTTTCGGTTATACGTGACAAGAAATGCATTGTGTCACTTCACTAAATAGAGTTCAACGAATGCGGCATGCGGCTCTACTTGAACTTAAAAACTTTTAAAAGCTTGTATTGTATATGTTCACTCGTATAGTATAAGTACATCTTTCTTCTAAATGTTTTTCTTAACTTAGTTGGTCTAATGAAGGTGCTTTATCAGATTAATTATGTAATTATATCATTAAATACCTACCAATGAACAGTAACAATAAAATTACACTGGAATAATGCTGCTAAACAAGTATGTAACGAGATTACTTCGTCCGCGTGGATATTAGAGAAAATCCTTAGGGAACCTTCAACCAGGATCCGACCAGCCGTTATTAAGCGATTAGGCGGATCCCCACCAAGCAAGCAGCCTCGTGCGAGGCTCACCACACGCGGCAAACGTCTTGCCTCGCGAGGCGGCGCGCTTGGTGGGGCCGCCTAATCGCGTAAAAACGGCTGATCGGATCCTGGTTGAAGGTTCCCTAAGGATTTTCTCTAATATCCACGCGGACGAAGTCGCGGGCGGAAGCTAGTAATAAATATAAACAGATAGGTACTATAAAATTGTTTGAAATCGGAATTGGATATTATGTAAGAATATTTACTACGGACACTTAATAATCTCATCCATATAAAGTACAAATTAGTACAGTTTAATACCTTTGATCTTGTCGATCGAAACGGCATTCCGTTGGTAGTAAACTCGATTCGAATAGGTATTCGAAAATGCTATTCGGCATGACAAAAAGTTTTCAACAAAATTCGAAAAATTTATACCGGGTTCATTCCACTAAAACTAATTTATTAAAGTTTTTTTTGTTGAAAATGCTTAACGCAATTGAACAAATCTACTAAATTGAAATGAATATTAAGTTATGTTATTATGATTAGTCAGATAATAATATTCAGTTAATGTAGAAAGATAATGAATAAATTTTAATTTAACTACAAAAAAGTATTACAAAAAACCTATTTTTCAGCTAAATGTTTCAGTTTTTTATTGCGGAAATCTGTGTTCGTATTTTCTACGAATTTTACAACAAAAACTAAAAAAGATGATAAGTATCTAGTATAGGTAATTTTCCGTTTTTAGTATTTTGAATTGTCACGATTTATCTGACGTAACGTTTATTTATTATTTTATTTTATTCAAATTAATGTTATTTTAGAATTAAGCTTCCTAACAACGTAAGAACATTTGGGTCTAGAGTTGGTTGAGAGATTATTTTTAAAATATCTAACCATAAAGCTTTTAACACAATTTTACGTAACAAGGTTCAATACCTAACATTATTTTTGAGCATAATGTAAAACTGTTTTAATATTTTGTAGTCTCGTAGTCAATGTTTAAATTTTCCGTTTAAGTGACACAATTTTCATACCAAATTACCAAGCTATTGCGTTTTGTGACCATTTATATTTCTAATTGTATATTGTTACGCCTTTTTATGTAAGTACCTATCCACTATTACTATACAACGTGTTACGAAATAACAACTAATCCCGAATATGGTAGATAGGAACCATCAAACTAAACAACTTTTACTATTGGAAATCTGAAGTCGCGAAAAAAATTAATAGCGAAAATATCAAAATGTATGAAAAAGCACATTTTTTTTGGGATTTTGGATTGGTCCCATAGTAAAAGTTGTTCAGTTTGATGGTCCCTATCTACCATATTCGGCATTAGGGGTTATTTTGTAACACGTTGTATTATAGGTACTTAGCATAGGTACTTAGCATCTCTTACTTTGTGTTGCTAGAAGTCTTTACTTTTGTGAATAATAAGTAATACCTATACTTATTTCGCTAGAAGTATTGAAAGTGATTTGTACTCTTCTAATTTTTCGAGCGTCTTTACTCGGATGCTCGGAACAATAACGCAGTCGTTATGCAGACTTTACAGCAAAAGATATGCGCATACGCATAGTGCAGGCTCAACTGCCTCGCAGGCGCCGGCCGTCGTTGTTTCATGACAGAATAGTCTAACTAAACGCAAGTTTAATTAAATAAGGAACATGGCTGTCGTAACTCTGCACTTTAATTTTCAGTATTATTTAAATAAAAACTGAAAATATTTTGGAAAAACGAAAGACGAGGAAGAACAAGAAACTCGATGATGCAGTTTCTATTAGCGTATTTGGCCTGCTATTGTGACAGTTAAATAATTTCATGCAAGGTCAGGGATGGGCCAAATACCATCTTAAGCTCCTCGTTCTTCAGAAAGTGGTTCGCCCACCGCCTCTGTGGTCTAGTGGTTCGCCCACCCGTATAAGACGCAGGGGTCCCGGGTTCGATTCCCAGGGGGGTACAATATGTACTCGGTTTGGTTGGTGGTAGGGCTTATTCCAAGTCCGCCTGGCTAGCTACCACCATCTTATCTCAGTCTGACGCCATAACAACAATTTAAAAATTGTTGTGTTTCGGCAGTTAGAGGTAAGATAGCCAGTTCCTCAGTGGTGAGGATTCCGGGTGTAGTGCGCTTCCATCTTCGGCCTTATCTTCACTTAATATCTCAGGTGAGATGAAGGCCAAGCACAATCCCGTTGTGCATAAAAAAAAAGAATGTTAAGCCATACCAGCTGCATTGGCACTTGGACGTCGTTAACTAATACGCATTGGGCCCGCATTGTGGAATATGGCCAAGTAACATTATTCATCCGTAAACAAGGCCTGTGTCCTGGCAATAGTACATAAAAAAGCTGATGTTGATAATTCTGGAAAATAAAGGGGAAGGGTAAATATAGTGTTAAAAGTTACGACTTTTGGTATTACTTGTAGTCTCAGGGTTGCCGAATCGATAGTAACAGTAATAAAGTGTATGGCAAATTCCTATAGTGAATTGAGGCGTTTATTTCTGGCCTTGGCCTCTTGTTATGGTCATAGGTCAACATTTAATTAAGCATCATACATTGAAAACACCTTCGTAAAAAAATGTGGTTTGTGTTGGTGTTGCAATATTATTGTACGCTACAAGCATCACTGCCTACATTACCTTTATCTTTTTTTATTATTTTTTATGATTTATCAAAAATAAAACATTACATTAGTGTTACACGCACCAAAATCACGTAGATTTGTCCGGTGCGGTGTAATGCGAGTACGTATGACAATATATAGGTAAGTACTATAGATACTATTACTTAGGTACTTACGTATAAATATTTTAGAACAATTTTTATTTATTTATTATTAAAAACTCACCGAGTTACTCACTTACTAGTCTTACTACAAGTAAAAACTTATACATTTACAAGTAAAGGTTATTTTCTTTAAAAATACGACAGAACTATAAAACTGCGTGAGTAGGAGGGAGATAGATAGTTACAATTGTATGGTGAACGAATCTAAAACGATATTTTTGTTAATTAATTACAAATAACTTGAAGCCCATTTTTTTTAGAGTTGAACTAAACATAATGAACAAGTTTAACAACTTAATGTTTGGAAACAGCTCTGAAATCACGAAACTAGTTTGATTTATGTCATACATTTTACCGGAGTTAATTTTTTCTTTATTATTCATCTGAATAATTTCCTCAAGTTGCCGACCCTAAAGCAATAATAAGACGAGGTGACACAACTTTGCTTCTGTTCTGCGTGGTTTTGTTAGGACTAGGATTTCAATGGGCTCTCTTTTAAGTCCTTTTTTGTACACAACATGTGTCGCGAACTAAAAAACAGTCTATCTCTATACATTGGCTGCTAGGGCTATCTCTGTAGGATGCAAGCTTATCTGTTTTTTCATCGGATATATTGCGAAGTATGCAGCGGAATCGCACAATCTAATTCCGCCATCTCCCTTCTTCCATCAGACCACCAGACGAACGAATATTTTCGAATTGCTTCAAATTTTATCATCCGTACCGTACCGCTAGGGAGTGGACCTTTTTGCCTGAGTCTGTGTTTCCTGATATAATAGGTACAATCAAGAACTTTAAGATCATTTATTGTATGACACTAGGGGTCTTCAAGTCGCGAGTGAATGCTTAGGTTACTTCTAGGCAAGCGCGTTTCATCGTAGATATTGTAGCAGCGGTCAAGCGCTTGCCTATCTATCATTAAAAAAAAATAGGAAAAATAAAACGACTTACTATGTGTTCCCCTCTGAAAGCTGTCGCTCAAAACACTACCGTCATTTGTTTAGTTGCGTTAGAAAATCCTTGTTATGCTACAGTACTGAATACAGTCTGACATGGCTTAAAATTGCCTGTATACAAAATGTATATGACGTGCGTGCACGCAAAACCGCAATTAATTCTAACTTTACCAGAAATAAATGTTTGTTTTTTTAAGGAAAAGGTAAGTATTGAAAGCAAAGTTAATTAGCTGACATACTTAACTAAAATGTTTAGATAAGTAACACTAATCACATGCAGTGGCACAGTGCTTTAGCGCCTGGCCTTACGGAGGTTAACTTTCGCAAGGGTTGGTCATTGGTTGGAATAGGGGACCAAAAATTTACTATCTTGAGTTCCTCCGTGCTTCGGAAGGTATGTTAAGCCGTTGGTCCCGGCTGCATTTACAGTCGTTAACACCCACCAATCCGCATTGGGTTTGCGTGGTGGGTTATGGCTGATCCTCCTTATCCACCCATAAGGAAGGCCTGTGCCCCAGCAGTGGGGACATTAAAAATGGTTAATGGTCAAATTATGAAGAAATTTTAATTTAACTGCAAAATAAAGGTTTACAAAAAACCTGTTTCTCCGAAATAATCTAGGAGCCTATTAATTTCAGCTAAATATTTCAGTTTTTAGGGCTCCGTACCAAAATGGTAAAAAAGGAACCCTTATGGTGTGACTCAGTCTGTCTGTCTGTCTGTAACAGCTGGATATCTCGAGAACTACTAATGGTATCAACTTGAAATTTGGAATAATTTAAGATGACATTTGCCCCACTATTTTGCAAATAAGAAAGAAATAAAAAAATAAATATATTTTTTACAACAGGGACTGAAAAGGGGTCTTAAAATTTTGAAATGGGGCTACTAGAACATGTGGGGTATCATATGAAAGAACGTCGTTTGCACGTTTCCAATCATTTTTTCTTTTTATTTTAAGCCGCATAGTTTTCGACTTATGATGAAAAATGTAAAAAAATACCGTCCCCCCCTTATCTCCGAAGTTTGCAAAGAAAAAAATTTGAAATAATTATATGTGATACCAGTTTATATAGAGATAACAGGAAAAATAAAACGATATCTCAATATAAGTTCACTTTTTTAAAAATTATCAAATTTCTAAAAAAGTTAACATTAGTTCCACTATCGGTCAAGAGATGGCGCTGACCTAAAACTGCAATCATATTTTTATTATTCTACTCTGCAGTGTATTTATTATGATAGTACGGAACCCTCGGTGCGCGAGTTCGACTCGCTCTTGACCGGTTTTTTTTTTATTGCGGAAATCTGAGTTCGTATTTTCCACGAATTTTAAAACAATAACTTGTTTTACGGTGTGTTAACGAAAACAGATAAGTACTACATACATAATTAAATAAACCTCTACAAGTGAGAAGTGTCGTTTACAGTGCTGATTGCTTTACCGATCAAGCTAATGATTGAATTGATTAATTTCTATTGAGTTTTTGTTAATGATTGCGTTGCGTTGCGTTAGACCATTTAGTGCAACACAAACGGACGTTGAAAAAAGTAGTTAGGTACCTACTTTGATTTTTCGTCATTATTCAATCTCGTGATGACATTATTATTGAAAATGAGCGATAAACTTGAGGATAATTTTGTTGTTCATCATAAAAGCACATTCTAAACATAATGTCCGCAAAGAAAGAAGAAAAAGTTCTCAAAATGTGGTATTCAACGGAAAATTGAGGTACTTATACTGCCCGGCATACATATATATTGGCAAGATTAAAAAGAGACAAAAGATGCGCAGTAGCCATAAATTTTAGTGTTTGTGGTTACAGCGCATCTTTTGTCTCATCTTTCTCTTGCCAATATATATGCCGGCATCTGTACCTATGAGAAAAATTGTCGCCACCCCTATACAGCAGTAGGGTCGACACTATCTGTCAAATCGAACGAGTTCGCACGCAAGCTACTTGAACATGTATACTTTGAATAGGACTCATTTATGCACGACAGATTGCACAAACACGCGATAAAATGTAAGTATGAACCAAATGTATGATCAAATAGAACCATTGTGTATGTGTATGTGTGAATTAAATGAATATACAAGGAATACGGCGGAACACCTAGGTATCGTATAGTTAGTAGCAGTAGTTAGTATAGTTCTAATGAGTCACGCAATCACTACTCAATCACGCAAAAAACGGCTGAACGGATTTTGATGAAATTTGGCACACATATAGTTTATAGCCTAGATTAAATCATAGGATTCTCTAGGGATTTTCCGAATATTCAGTGTCTACGCGTACGAATTCGCGGGCGGATGTTATTATTTGATAAATTATCTTACCATTCCTAATACGAAAAAATAACTGTTAGAATATAATCGTCCTTATTTAGTATGCGTTGGTGTACACCGGCGTTTTATTTCCTAGATTATATTTGGCGCAATCCCTATAAGTCTAATTTACAAAATGGCGACTGGACATTACTTCAAAAAGTCAGTTGGCGGGAATTTGCATGCAAATGTGTCGCGAACATGTCGCGAGTCGTGAATGTCTGACACGATGCGCGTGCGCTCACTTCTTGTTATAAGAAGTTATCTATTTTAAATCTTCATAAGAGGTAGACAATGTTTGCAATACAAGTAATTAAGTAAGTAATGTATTAATAATTGCATGTAAATAAATGGATCTAATATTGATTTTGGCAGGATTTTTCCATGCGGCGCGGTCGCAGAATATTAGTCTAATATAATATTAGAAATAAGATTAAAGTACCTATTGTTAAGGCGGTTGTATGACCGAAAGTGGCGCCCTCAGAGGTTTTTATTTAATAAGTTATTAATAGAAAAAGATTTTAATAATGTTTATCGTTGAGATTTTAGGGCCTATGGTCTAGTATTTTTAGAAGGTATCACTACATGCCCTCGTAGTCATTCGTAGAAGTAGATAGCAAATGTGTGAAAAACGGCCACTTTTAGCAGTTTTTCTATCTACTTCTAGCAGTGACTACTAGGTAATGTAACGATACCGTCTAAAATACTAGACTGTGGGCCCTAAAATCTCCACGATAAACATTATTAAAATTGTGTATTAGAATTATAATATTAAATAAAATTCACCGTGGCGCCACTTTCGCTCAGGGTACCACCTTAAATAAAAAAAAATACAAAGACAACTGTTTTATAGTGATAACTCTTGTCTGAACACTCCTAATTAGCGAATCTTCATAAAGCAAGTAACATCATCGATGATTTTTTTCAGTAATACGGAATAGTACATTATGATACAAGTTAGCTTAGGTTGCTTATTGCACACAAGGTTGTGAGTTGCAGCCCGAGCCGCAGGCGAGGGCGTAACTCAGCCGAGTGTGTAATAAGTAAGAGCTCACGAGTTTCATACAACGTTTTTCAACACATTTGCGAGGAAAAAACAAAGTAATTTACCACACAGCAACAAATACGACAAAAACAAAATAATAATCATGATGTGAAAAGGCGCGCAGGTTTTTTTTTTGTTTTTTTCACACCCCCAATGCAAGAATATTTTGCGAACAAAGGGGTTAGTGAGCATACAGCCTACTTCAAAATTATAATTTTGAGCGGTAAAACGCAAATATTTTAATATTTTATTGCAAAATATTGTGAATTATGAATAATTTGATAATAATAAATATTTGTTTAACTTTATTAAGGACTTACATATTTATTCATTGCAAAAATGTAATATGGATTTTCAGCGGTATAGAACCTCTTTGTTGTTACTAAAAAATAACTGTATTACCCGGTTAAATTGGGAATGCTCTGTTTACTCGCATAGGACTTGCAGTAAGGTACTAATTTAACTTTGTAGGGTTAATTCTATAACCAACTAGTGTTTTATATATTATTGCACGCGTTTGTTATAGCTCGGTTTATGGCCCTAAAAGCGATGTATTAGGGCTCACTTTACGAGCAAGTGTGTTGAAAAATTATTTATTTAATTCTACCATTCGCAAACTAATACTGAATTACAGTTATAATAACAGAACAACTCTCCATTTTAGGGATTGGAATAAGTTTCCAAGATATATTTGTGTGGCGAATCAACGTCGGCTGTATGCCCAAATTGGGAGATCGTGGGCAGCGCTGCCCATAATCTAAACATTGGACCTGAGGTTTTATGCACTTGGATTTATCTTTTTACACGACTGCCCAAAGCAAAAAGAGTGTATATGTGTTCAGGGTTCATGTATGTTTGTGGGTATGTGAGTTTTTTATTCCACCATAACTTCCAAATGCCTGAACTGATTTAGATAAATGGGATATCGTTAGAATCCTTACAACATCCCAAGTAACACTGGCTATATTTTTTTTTAGAAAAAAAAATATGGCGACTGTACAACGCATTTTTCAAATGTGAAAAAAAAATTTTTACTTCTTTTATTACAATATGGGCATCAAATGAAAGGCCTTGATGAGTACATTCCAAAACTATATAATATGTCACTAAAATGTGTGAAATAAAAATAAATAAATTTAAAAAATATTAAAAACACGACTGCCCTGCCAAAAACAAACTAAAAAGTTAAACAACAAGTGTCATTGCAGTCGGGGGACCTCTTTGATCAAAAATTGTTCCATAATAAGGTTCCCCGACTGCAATGACACTTGTTGTTTAACTTTTTAGTTCGTTTTTGGCAGGGCAGTCGTGTTTTTAATATTTTTTTAATTTATTTTGCTTTAATAACATGCATATAAAAAAATTTTCATGTAAGTGTTTAAAAATTACAAAGAGAAATCATATTAAGGGAAGGGAAGTCCTTGGTCCTACCACAGTGTAACAATATCATTTGTTCCCAACGAGTCACACCTTCATCTGTCGCACTGTGACTGGTAGGGAAGTTTTTATTTAAAAAAATCCCAATCAGTCACTCTGTTACTCGATGGGAACTTGATTAGAAATTTCCCAACCAGTCACACTATTGCAGGATGAAATAAAATAATGAAAAGAATAATCTTCTTAACCTTCTTCATTTGTATGATCCTGGTACTTTGGAGATGTTTTTATTACGACGGAACGAAAAGAATTAAAAATATTCAAAAATGTTGGAAAATAATTAAATAAAAAAAACTATGAAAATTATAAAAGTTAACCTTCATAGATATGAAGTCGCCGCCAACGAAAACGTCGACAAGGTACCAGGATCTTATAAATATAAGATCCTGGTACCTTGGCGACGTTTTTATTACGAAGGAAAGAAAAGGGTCTGACCAGTTGGGAACAAACATAAAAGTTGTCCCAACAAGTAAATGGGATTGGTTGGAATTTTTTTAATAAAAACTTCCCAACCTGTCACAGTGTGACATATGACGTGACGGTGTGACCCGTTGGGAAAAAATGAACAATATTATCATTCAGTCCTAATTTGATTGTGACCATGCTTGTGACCATGTTATAAAAAACCTTCATTATTAATTTTGCAGTTACATAAAAATGCACGTAGGACAATTCCGAAACCCTTTGATGTGAACAATTTTCACATCTCTTCTATTCCAAACCATCAAAATGTACTTATATCTTTTTTTTATCGTTAATGGGTTTGCTCTTGACCCCAGTCTTGCCCAAAAGCAAAGACAGGGTCTACGATGGAGCGAGCTTGCCCAGAAGGTGCTTATTCACTCTGGCCTTGAATAGAGTCAGGTTGTATGCGCTCGGAAACACAGACGCCGGCAGGGAATTCCATTCCATAGCTGTGCGCATTATGAACGATGATGAGTAGCGTTTGGTACGCAGACAAGCTATATCAACCAAGAACGGGTGGTAACCTGCAGTGCGTCTGGTTGTCCGATGGTAGAAAGGAGAAGGTGGAATGAGCTCATGCAGCTCTTGAGCACACTCACCGAAGTACAATCTATAAAAGACCGATAGGCAAGCAACTTTTCGGCGGTGAGCTAAACTGTTAAGCTTAGCTCCTGCCAGTTCTTCATCGCCTATTAATCTCTTGGCTCTGTGTTCCACCGAGTCCAGTGCAGCAGGTTGATATTTCGCCGAACCATCCGAGTTATCTTTTTAAGATAACGTACTTAATGATATTAGAACCCACAATATTAAGACTCGCTTGTTGCTAAAAGTGCCTTTACTGTACGTGGATCACCCGCGATGATCACCTTGGTCAATCCAATAGATGTAAAAGTGATTATGAAGCTGCAAAATCAAATTGATCCCCTAACTCATGGGTCTCCAAATTTTTTAGTAAAAGGGCCAGACTTACTCCTCCACCAAGTTCCAAGGGCCAGGATCTAGCTAGCTCCGTACCAATATACTGTAAATTACAGTATTTTTGGTACGATCCGGCCTGCTTTCGCGGGCCGGATTGTTGGTGCTCGCGGGCCGGATCTGGCCCGCGGGCCGTAGTTTGGAGACCCCTGCCCTAACTTAAAGCTTAATAAAAAAAATAAGCAATAAGATGATCAAGTCACATTTCGCAAGCTTATGTAAATCACAGATATTGTTGTATTGTATGGAATTGATAAGCCTACGACACGTAATTTTAAAGTTTATGGCTTAGTTTTAATTTTTAAGTTAGCGAACGAATAGAAAGTTGGCCATGAGAGTAGGGGGAAGGGACACGTGGTAAACCAGAATTAGGGAATATGCATATTTTTTTTTTATATCAAAAGTATAATGCGTGAGAAAATCAACTGTAATACTAAAACTTTTTTCTTGCGTTTTTTTCTCGTGATATAGTTACTTGAAGTTAGCACGCAGCAGCACCCACCTAAAACGCTCTATACAAAACGTTTGTGACGTCATTTGTCACGTTTCAGGTGCGTTTATTATAGAGTTATTATGGAGTTAGCCAAGAATTTCCAATTATCTCCCTAAATTTTGCGTATTTCTTATTCGATATTCTATCTGACTGTTAAGTGCATTTTATCCGAAAATGAAAAAAAATATAGTTTTTTCCCCATGATTTCATCGTGTGATAAAACTAAAAAAATATTTTTTTGTTTTTCTGTTCCATCTAGTTTTTATACGTGTCCGCAGCGATCAAGCTCTTTATCAAAATCGGTGACATATGCATATTCCCTATTAAACACTTTTCAACATCTCATATAACTTTTCGTTTCGTATGAATTCAGTTAGTAGGTCATTATCTGCTTAAAATTTACTTTTGGACCGTGACAAATTAGTGTGGCAAAATTACCGAAGAAAAATCCGTAATGTACTCAGGTGTGACCTACTGCGGTGCGCACGCAACGAAAACTGCATGCCGAACCGTAACTAAAGAGAATCGCTTCGAATGAAGTGGCCTAAGATCGTGTTATATTCGGCGAAGTCGTATGGTTTTGGTAACACCGCATTCTTTGTCCAAAAAATGACATACGGTTTCTTATGTTGAGCGGTCACCATAGTTTAAAAATGCTTGCTTCATCATTAGGGCTATGCCTCGCGCATTCCTAACTTTGATTGACTCCATCTCTCAATGCCAAGAACCTTAAAGGCCGGCGGACATAATCGCGTTGCATTGTGGTGCCGCTAAGCGTCCATCTGCATTATTTTATTACCCAGCGCCACCCGCCGTCGCTGATTTCGGCAGTGCGGCCATAAAATAGAAAGTTGTGTGGAGATGTAACAATTGTAACATGTAAAGTAGTAGTTGTAACTCACTGAACAAACGTTGTTTAGTGATAAAGTTTTAAAGTGATCAGCTACTTTTGAGGTTAACCGTACTTACTTCTTCATTTCGAGCGAAAAATTCCGATGGATGCGCCTGACCTCACTGCTGTAATGCCAAATACGCATTTTGACTTATTTAACGTTTTAAGAAGAAAATATGTTTATTTGGTACAATTACATAAAAATGAAACTTAAAAAAACAAAAAATAATAGTCTAGGTACCAAATAGTCAGTTTAGGCTTTTGTTTTATAATCGTTTCGTACCTAGTGTATTGCTTGGTAGTGGGTAACGAACTTAGTGAATTGAGAGCAATATTGAGTAGTATTACCAAAATCGAACACGTATGTTGACTAGAAGGTAGTCAAGCTTTTTTCGATGAAACGGAAAATTGCGTTCTCCAACCCACTTGATGGCAAAAGTAGAAATTACTAATGGAAACGTCCACGAATGGGACGGCCTATGCCAATTATGCCATGCGGGAGACGCGGGGCGTCAAGCGGCGCGTGCGACGGGGCCTCTCGCGGCGCGTCGGACGTTTTTTGTGTTTACGGAGAGGCGGCGCGTGAAGCGGCACTTAGCATCGCACGCGTAAACACAAACATATGGCACTATATGATGCTGTTTATAGAGACGCGTCGCGTGCGGCGTGGCGTCGCCCGCGACGTTGCCCGCGGTGAATCTTCAAACGGCTAGCGATGCACGCGACGGGCCCCGCTGCGGCGGGCGGGGGCGGCGCTCAATCAAATCGACTAATTTTAGTTTTAGTTTAGCGAGAGACAGAAGGTTCCGCCGGCCGCGGGAATCGCTTCATCGAGAGTTGCTGTCGCGAGCGCCGTTACGGGCGCCGCCGCGGGCGCCGTCGCAGGCGCCGTGGCGGGCGCCGCCCCATTTCAAGCAAACGCGTGTAAAATCGCCTCTCCGTAAACACACTCATACAACGCCATATGTTTGAATTTAGTGCGGGCCGCGCCGCCGCACGCGACGCGCGACGCCCCGCGTCTCCGTAAACGAGCACTTAGTTAGACTGTTATCATGATTCTTTTGAACAGATCTAATTCATATTATCATAAAACTAAAGAATTACTATTTGGAAGATCAACTGGCCACATTTGCGTATCAGCTGTCATATTAAATTTTGAATTTGTTGAAATTAATAAGTCTCTTATGATGAGCATAAGTTAACTCAAAGCTTCCATGCTTGACCCCATATCCAGTGACCCTAAGCCGATTGGAGCTTTCAAGGCTGAGTTGCGTAACCCTATGGGAACTGCGCTCACGCATTCACATTGAGGACGAAGCTACAAATTAATTTAAACCTTAGCTTAATGCATTACGATCTATTGTCAAGTAAAATCCTTCAGTGTTCGTATGTGAAGTTCGTTTGTTTTACTCGAAACTGGGAGGAACAAAAGACGAACGTTATTTTAAGAATGCTAGATATGTAAATTCTTTTCGTTGGAACCTATTTAAGAATTCTAAAAAAGGTTGTTGAACTTTTAAAAGAGGTTGTATTGTATAATCTGACGTCATATCCCATTTATATAAATCTTGAATGTGATTGTATGTGTTTCCTTAAGGAGCCAAGTTCAAATACACATGATTTGATTCTTAAAGTTAAAGCCATCATAAATAAAAAAATAAATAAATAAAAAATATTAAAAACACGACTGACCTGCCAAAAATGAACTAAAAAGTTCATTGCAGTTGGGGGACCGTTTTGTGGAACAACGTTAAACAAGGAGGTCCCCCGACTGCAATGACACTTGTTATTTAACTTTTTAGTTCGTTTTTGGCAATTCAGTCGTGTTTTAAATATATTTTAAATTTGTTTATTTATACTTCAAACATTTTAGTGACAAATTATTAGTTTCGAAATGTGGTCATTAAGGACTTTCATTTGATGCCCATATAATATAATTGAAGAAAAAGTCTGTTTTTCACATTTGAAAATGGCGTCGTACAGTCGCCATATTGACTTTTAAATATAGCCAATATCGGAATAATGTAAGTATTCTAACGTTCTCCTAAATACGTTGAGCCATTTAGAAGTAATGGTGGAATAAAGAAACTCACATACATGAACCCCGAACACTTATTGCTGTTAAAGCTGATAAGATTCTTGCGCCCGTTAATTCTTCTTGACAGTTAAAAAAGTCTGAACGGGTGGTAGGAAAATATAGACGATTCAAAAGTACTTAATAATTAAGTTTATTTGAATAAAGCTATTTTTGACTTTGACTTTGACACTCCTTTTTGGGCAGTCGTTGAATAAGGAGACTTGAACCAAAGACTTTAAGCTAAGAAACGATTGATTATCAAAAACAATAGTCTATTTGCCCCTAAGGTTGTCACTTTGCAATTTTCCATACAAATAAAAAACTAAATTGTACGGTCCCTACATTTTTTTCAAACATTTTAACTTTGACAGCAGATGAACCGATGAAAGATCGATTCTTTTGTGAATAAAATCGTGATTACCTGTTGCCGGCACTTAAAGGGCTTTACACACTTTCCGATCCCATCAATCGACGTACTATAGTTAATAATATTGGACGGTTATCCGTTTTTTTTTGTAAAGTGGAAAATACAGGTAATTTAAATTCGTTGCATTTATTTAAGTAGTGAACTGGAAGTGCTAATTGTGTACATTTTATTGAAAACTGCTTAAACTTTTGCAGAATTTAGTTGATATTATAACAAGGAGCCTGGGAAAGCATCCAAAGAAAAATGTGAAAATAAAAAATTACCCAATATCGATCGTTATATCAGATCTTCGTGTGTAGAGTCCTTTAGTATTTTCAACGTGGCGAGATAAAGAATCTTGACAGTTTTGACAGCACGTTTAAAAACAACCCTGTAACAGTCAATTTACATTGTTATAACCAAGAAATAAGGTTGGTTTTCAATTGTTCCGATTTACCGGTTTATTTTACATCGTTTTCGTTACGGGTCATGGGTTTCTTTGACCGTACTTGCTTTTAAAAACGACGTTTCGTTGATGTGGTCTGCAAAAACAAAACGTCTTTTTAGTAGCAAGCGCAGTTTATTGACTTGGTTCTATTCGTTATAAGAAGTATGTACCTACAAGTGGCTTATTCACCGGATTTCATGATGTCGCCTTAATAGTGTAGGAAATGAAGCGATCTTTTGTATGGAGACACCAACATTAAATCCTCAGTCGGTGAAACTTTGCAGGGATGTAATGTAATGTATGTACAAATATCGAAAAACAAAAAGAAAATCGATTTGGAGAATTTAAAACATATGTTTCATTTTATGATACTTTATCATACTGTAAAGTTTCGTCTACTGAGAATTTATTGTGGGGGTCCACTGATTTCCTTTCCTACACTATTAAGTCCTGGGTTTATTACCTCAAGCTGGGTTAATTTGGAAAACGAACATTTCTATTATTGTATCAGGGGCCATACCGGCTAACGAATCGAGCTTCGGAAAATTTGTCGAGTTTCAAATTCAAACAGATAAATCGAAGTAAGGAATTGTTTATTGTACTATTTGTTGAAGTTATTTGGAAGATAGGGATGTTTGTGTGACCTCATGAATTAGGGTTCGCCATTTTGGCCCAATTGGGGCTCGATTTATCTGTTTTAATTTGAAACCCGACAGACTTTTCGAAGTTCGATGCGTTAGCCGGTACGGCCCCTGGTCTGGGTGTTTGTGATATCGTCGTCGTTGTTTCTGATTTTCTGGTATCACACACAAGTGATTTAGCTTTATTTACTTTCCAATTACCCCTAGCACTAACATCTATCGAAAAAAAAACTCTTTCAATAGAATGATTTTGTATGGGGAATTTGTACAGCGCCATCTACCGCCGAAAAGTGAAATGAAATTTTCCATAAAGAATTACTCTATTGAGTACTTTTATGCGCGATTTTTTCCGATAGCTGTCATAGCATTGTGGTGTTGGCCAATACAACAGGTTCAACTATTTTAAAATACTTAAAAATTAAAAAAAAAACTAATATACGATGTTTACTACAAAACATAAATTATTTAAATAATAATCAATATTACATTGTCAGTTTGTGGTAACTCTTCTTTAGCTTAAAATATCAACGGCCATAAAAAGTCTTCCGCAGTCGTTTCTTATCGACATATATAAATATTTATAGCTAAGCAGCAGAAATTTAATTATCTTTAATTGCAATAATAACATGTTTCTCGGACACATAGATATTATTACCTTCTTTCCTACACACGTATTTCAAATCATGTTGCTACTTACCGATACAGCTATATTTACTTTAGAGGCATGTATATTATTTCCATATACCTACAATAATTAAACGAGAAAATAAACATCCCTTTTCGTAGAAGTTATGAAAAATAGTTATGTAAACGGAATAAGGGAATATATCTTTGGTTAGCAATGTCGGAGCTTTTAAATTCAGATAATATGATCAATTTTGTGGACTAAACCCCCCACATGTAGGGGTCTATCCCCTCTCCTGTTGGAATGACCGACATTCTAAATTTTACTTTTTATTTTAGATGGCCCTGCCAAAAAACTATTAAATTTTATAATCACCTATCAGGTAAAAAAAATAATGATGTAAATTTTTTACTTTAATACGTCATAAAAAATTACTAAAGTAAATTTTAATCCGAAATTTGTGTGCTTTTTTTTAGTTTTTCTCACAGCTCTCAAAAACTAGGACATCAATGTGTAAATTTTTTGCATTTTTATAATACAAAAAAATATTATCTCTATGAAACGACATCAAAATGATTGCTCTGAATTGCATATTTCGAGAGTTATTGTTGTTTGAATATGACCTTTACGTAACCAATAAATTACTTTTTCGAATATGTACAAATTCTTTTTATCAGTTTTTAAAATAATTTTATCTGAAAATAAATGTCATTGAACCATAAAACCAAGTATTTACAAGTATCTCGCGATTCCAACCGTGTCTTGCAAAACCTTTGTTGCAAGTTACGTATCAACAACTCTGCATTTTTAGTAAAGAATAGTAAGTGCAGTGTGTTACATTACTAAATCTTCTGGTGCGTAAAGACAAATGATATTGGAACAATACCCTATCTCGAGACATAGACACAATAGTTACAAAATCCCTGACCGATTAAGCTTGCAAAAACGCGGGTAAAACAAGTTAGGTATTGTTTACATGGGAACTATGTTGTTAATGGCATATGCGCGGGCGCAGTCGCGCAGTGCTGAAGCGAACGCGATTTAGAATATTCAGGTGGCAGTTTTACAGGTTTTGATTAAGTTTCAATAAAGTTATTTGACAGATTATTTTAATATACCTATAGTGCCAGACCCTGTAAGACAGAACAATGAAAAAAAATTGTGTAAGTAGATATACTCGTACTCCTAAGTACCAAAAAGCTATGGAACATTTATTATAATAATGATGATCACACATTTATATCGTAGGGTCTGAGCAAAGATTTAATTTAAACGTGAGACGAGGAATTAAGGTCACGAATGGCAAATGTTTGAATCACGCCTCGTAGTATCAACAGTAAGATACTAAATTCAACGATCCTTGTGAATAAAATAAATTGCAATAAGCGTAACTTATAGACTTACATAAATTGAATTGATACCCTAATTTCCCTTTATTTGTCTCAATAAACACTCATATTGTTTTTAGGGTTCCGTACCCAAAGGGTAAAAACGGGACCCTATTACTAAGACTTTGCTGTCCGTCTGTCTGTCTGTCAGGCTGTATCTCATGAACCGTGATAGCTAGAAAGTTGAAATTTTCACAGATGATGTATTTCTGTTGCTGCTATAACACCAAATACTAAAAACAGAATAAAATTAATATTTAAGGGGGGCTCCCATACAACAAACATATTTTTTTTCCGGATTTTGGCACGGAACCCTACGTGCGCGAATCCGACTCGCACTTGGCCGGTTTTTTTATTCTACTAATTACTTTAGTTATTCACATTTTCATTTCAGAGTAGGTAAGTGGTTATTTTAAATAGGACCCTTTATTTCTCAAATCGCTGTTTCTCCTAAACATGGCATATACCTACTAAATATGTGGAAACTACTAAAGAGAAGCTTGCAGTAATGACTGCAAGTACGAATACTTACTTAAGTAACAACTGCGATTGCTGCTCGAATTCCGAAGTAATTGAGGGTTATTTGAGTTGCTTTGGAATAATTTTCTGTCATCTAGAAGCGGCTTTAATTGCTGCACATGCGGACATTGAATGGGTTTTAAGTGATGTATTTTGTGAATGATGTAAAACAATATATTATTAGCAAGCGTAAAAAAGCGTAAAAATATTGGCAAGCGTAAAACAAGTGTTTTGAACTGCTCAAAAAAACTATTTACTACGGTAATCGTATCTACAACATATTTTTTTGTATATACAAAAGTCGAAACACGCGTCACATATTTTCATTTACAGAATCAATATAAAATAAAAATGATAATGAAACCTTAAAAACCCACGAAGTTACAAGCTTTTTGTGTTGTGCGCGCGAGACATTTTAGTAGGGCGTGCGTTAATTATGGTTTTGTAAATATTATTTTGTCAAAATATAGCAATATGATAAAAAAATATAGCAATCAATCAATTGCAATATTTTTTTTATCATGTTATTGCTATTACTGATTCTGAACAAACAGTTTTCAGGTTTCGTATATACTAAAAATAATAAATAATAATAATAATAAAATGTATTTATGGGTCACTTCACAAACTTGTTTCATGGTACATGTGTAAATGAATTAAACAGCATTTGTAACCTAAATTTGTGAAGGACTGGTGCCCGAAATAGGTTTCTCAGAAACCTGTACCACAGGTCGCCAGCCTCCTCCCGCAGATAGGATTACAATAGCTAAGAAACACAGAGCAAGCTGATGAGCTATTGGGAGGGTGCGAAGGTATAATAATCGATCGCAGCGCTCATGGTGGCAAAAAGTAGAAGTAATGAAGGCTCTGTAATCTCTTTAAAAACGATATTTAATTTATTATTAGCGATACAGGAATAATTATATATGTTTATTATCACTTAGTAAAATTATTAAAGTAGCTTTATCCTCTTGTTTTACAAAATCTACAACTAAAAAAGAAGTAAAAAATCCCTGATATAACCAAAATAAAACACTCTATTTGAAGAGATCTTACTTGCCATATTTAATTTAAATGACCAAAAGTGATTTCACAACACTTTGTCCACTCAAATCACAGTAATTTTGAAATTTACATTAATAACACAATATGTATAGTATTTTTTAACAATTTGTCACAATGCCGCCATTACATATAAAAACGTCAAAACGGTCTGGTCAGAGCCAACAAAGTTGCAACACGCTAGGTGGCGCTAAAAGCGTGCACGGAGCCAATACAACCAATAATGTACAAGTATAAGAAAAGGTTTAGCCAAGATTATGATAATTAATATACATTAATCTATAGTAACAAACAATAACTAGTAATAAGTAAAGTAGTTAACGTAAGTAAATAAGTTATAGAGAATATATGTAGGTTATGTGTAGATATATGGATGTGTGTAGTTTAGAACTGTGAATGTAAATGTGATTGTGTTAGAGTTGTGAGTGTATAGATGATGATTGTGTGTTTGTGTGAGTGTTTGTGAGAGGTGTGTGAAAGTAGTAGGGGTGAAATGCAACTAGCGAGTTAGCGTATGGTCGCACTGAGCAAATTCATACTGGATAAGCAACAAGACATACACACAAAAATAAAAGACAAAAAACAAATACTTGGGATGGAAATTCAAACATAAAAGTGGTCAAACAGTTTCCTGTTTTAAATTGTACCTATATACCAATAAACTTATACCTATATCATTACCGTGCTATCACCATTTACTGCCGTTCTTACGGGGTTCTTACGCAGATAATTTCTTCATTTTATACACTATCATCAGTATGGGCGTGTTAAAGATTTGTTGCTTTGTTTAATCTGTCAAATGAGGGCATAAACAATAACAGGTAGATCAATTTTGATAAATATTTACTGCGAAATGACTGTTTGAATAGATCGTTAGCAATTTCTTCACTAGTCTCAAAGGACAAATTTCAACTACTTAGTATACCTACTAAAATAATTTCCAATTTATGAAAATTGTAAGAGACAATATGTCGCTTATCTAATAGAGAAAGTAGGGATTTAGGTTAGAGTTTTGTGATATTTTTGCTTATGGTAAGCAAGTTGCTTTTACTTGTCACTTGTATTTGATTGTAAATATTACACAGTCGACTGAAATAGAGATACTTATAAAAGTAGGTTTCTGAAAACGAAACCATAACAAATGTTCATAAAACATATTATTATGCTAAGTGGTGCCCCAGTCTGCTCAGAGACGACATACAAAACCAACTAGCGTATCGGAATAAGGCGTTATATTTGGGATTCTTAATTAATTCAATTTTCTATTCAGTCTGTGCCACTATGCAAAATGATAACGAGAGCGCTTCACACTTAATCTTTATTCTTATTATTTTTTTTATTTCAACCGATAATAAGTTTGATGTAAGTAAAGATTTGTACATTACCTAGCTTCTGGCCGTTCTTCCACCTGCGTGGAACTTCGTTTCGAGTAGGAATTTCTGGAGTAAGCGCTATCGCACACAGGCAACTTAGTTGCCCAGCAACTGTTTTGTCTCTCACATCAAGTCCACGGGTTTATATGGAAGCGCGCACACGAAGCGTCACGGTCGTCGGCAACTTTTCATACAAATCATGTAAGAGACAAAACAGTTGCTGGGCGACTAAGTTGCCCGTGTGCAATAGCGCTAAGCGCAAGCGCACACGAGCAACTTTTGTCTCCGTAACTATTTTGTTTCTCACATCAAGTCTACGGGTTTGTATGAAAACACGTAGCGACGCGATAGTCGGCAACTTTTCATACAAACCATGTGAGAAACAAAATAGTTGCGGAGACTAAAGTTGCTCGTGGGCGCTCTCCCTAATAGTAAGTAGGCCTATGTTTTTCTCCAAAGTCCAATATAAGTATCTCTACATCAAAATTTTAAATGAAAACTTAACAAATAGATATAATTACGTAGTATTTATAATAATATAATATTAAAATGGATTGTATTGAACTCGTATAAAATTATAAATCTTAAAATCTACTAAGCCTCCAAGACAATTGAAAAAAAAAATTTTTCTAAATTAATCATACATCAGGGGGTCTATTACGAAAAGTTTAATGCGATACACGCAGCTGCGTCCGTGCTTCGTTTTGATTGTTTCCTATTACAAATCACTTTCGTATGCGATATTGCGAAGTAATTGCGTGAGTTTGACTGTTTTTCCTTAGTGTATCCGACATTGTTCGTTTAGTAGTCTATGAATTACGGTAGCCAAATTCAAAATGTTTGTTATAACTACAACCAGCGAACTGCGGACGATTATCGTGGCCAAGTGACTGCGTTACGCAATTGCGTACGTTATTTTCGTAATAGGCCCCCAGACTTCAAATCGAACCTAGAATCTCGAAGATTTCGGCCCAGTTTTATGGTTTGTAAAACCATGATTTCGGTGTCAATGCAATCACTCGATGAGCCTCATTTGAGTAGGTATCATCTTTATTTCTTTAGGTTAACACCAAACAAGGAATCGACTTGCATCCTTGATGCTGAAAAATTGCAAGATGCTGAATATTTTTGCATCATTGTCGTTAAGTGTGTCGATTTTTTGTCTGTTTTCTGAAAAGTCGTAGAACAAAATGTTGTTGTTTATGATGTTAGTAATCTAATCTTGTAAGGTTGTAAGGTGTAGAGCCAAGCTTCTAACTCTACGCGCCCCAACTCTGCAAGCCCTAACTTCAAAAACTCTACACCTTAGTTAAAATATGTGGCTTGGCTGTTTCGTTACTACAAGAACTATTGTTTATTAGAAAGGTTTCCATGTAGCGAAATGGCCAAGCCACATTATTTTAACTAAGGTGTAGAGTTTTTGAAGTTAGGGCTTGCAGAGTTAGGGCGCGTAGAGTTAGAAGCTTGGCTCAACGTGAGTTCTGATAACTTTTTGACAGTTCGAGGTCTTGGCAATATTATTCATGAAATGATTTTGGTGGGATCAATTGACCCGAACAGCTGATCGAGTTTTACAAAACTCATACATGAAAAGTTGATTTTTTGTCTGTTTTCTGAAAAGTCGTAGAACAAAATGTTGTTGTTTATGATGTTAGTAATCAAATCTTGTAAGGTTGTTAGTATTTTACAACCTTTTAGTATCTTGTAAGGTGTATCATTAGGAAATTATCAGCTCCATGACGCAACAAACTTTTTGGGATTCACATTCAAATAGAGAAGAGTTTTTTTAAGGCCAGTATATTCCAAAAACTCTGTTTCTGTCTTTTTCTTTACGTGTGAAGAGTAATGAAAATAACCTCACTTTTGCATTTTTTCAATGTTTTTGTTGTTATTTTGAGCATAAAGTCACTTTTTGAAAAAGTAACCGTTGAATATTCTTCTATATGTCATTATCTATTTTTATATATATTTTTTGTGAATAAGGAATTAATAGACTTTAAGTATTATTCAAAAAATATAAAATTAATGAGTATTTTCTTTGTCTTTGCATATTTTTTTAGTCGAGTGAAGAAACGAATATCGTTTATTTAAACGGTAAATTAATCAAGATCGTTTATTAAACTTCAACATATATTTTTATCTGCTCAAAATAAAGAATATTTGCTTGTTTATTGTTGATTGAAAAATGGGCCAAATTCAATAATTTCGAATATACTGGCCTTAATGATATCGTACAGTTCTAAACTTCTCTCTTTTCTGCAGTTAGCAACGAGCTTAGCTTAACAGCTTGAAAGTTAAAAGTTAAACAAAGCCGCCTCTTTCTTCTTTCGTTGACTTTCTTTCACCTTAATGGCGGATTACGGGGCGTATGGGCCCGGCACAATAACGTGTAAAACCGACGGTTAACGGTCTGGATTATTGCTTGTTGATTTCTATAAGCTTTTTTTTTCTATTTTTGTTGATAGGTACCTAAATAAGTCACGTGCAATATTATGCATTTTCGTCAAAAGAGCGAATGTTTCAAAACATTTGAATTTTATGTTACAAAAATTTCGTCGGAAACAATGCTTTTACTTTCCATTTCATTAAATGAATTTCAACAGTGTTGTAGTTTTAAGACAATAATGGCAGATTGTAAAATAAATATCAAAATCATTACTTTTTTTTACAAAAACAGGATTATGTATTCAATTCATAGCAAAAATTTCCATAGCAGGTAAAAATCAAGCAGTGATACGTTTAAGAAAGAATTTAAATTTATTGTTGTTACCGTTACTTTATAATATAAGTTTGCCAGTAAACTATATTGTATGTTATTTAAGTTATAGTCGTAGATAAAAAAAACTGTGTAAAAAATTTATTTGTACGGAGTGCAAATGCTCATGCATTCATTTGATTCACTCACACACGCAAAAATTCAAGCAAGGCGACCTACACACACCCACACACTTAAAATTACGACACATTTTATAGTACTTATGAAGGTCGATTAAACATGACTATTATCAAAATCAGTCCCCATTCGAATGAAAACGAAAGGACGAGTCACTTTTTGTGACGACTGACCTTGTGCGAAAGCGACGGCGACTAATTTCAATACAATGTACAAACGGACAGCAAATTAAGTTAAAACAGTTGAAGTGCGAAAACAGATTTTATTATGTGTGGCATAAAGACGGTCTCAAGGTCAAAATGTATAGGCTGATGTGCTGTCGTGTGTACAGACGGACAGCAGAGCCATCTGTATCCGAGGACAGGTGAATCACACACATGCTCATTCTTGTTAATGTGTTTCGAAAACACTTTCTAAATTCTCAGACACTATATTTCAGCATGTGATGCAATTGTCTTAGCTTATTGACTTTTTTAGAAGTATTAATTTAAAATAGAGACGTCACTGAATGTATCGCAATGGTTTTCAATTTTAAATGCACTGTATATACGAGATAATCACAAATATCATCACCTAAATCACCATCATAATCACCAAAATCCGAGATACATGTATGCACTATGCATGCATGTACGCATATAAATATATTTAATTGTATGTAAGTACCACCTAGTTCTAATCGCTCATGGCGGAACTTGACAGACTGATCGTACTCGATCACGTTTGTTAAGCAACGCTCGATCCAGTCAGGTGTCGGATGGGTGACCGTTAAGTGGCATTATAACTGAGCGCTTCCGTGCTTCGGAGGGCACGTTAAACCGTCGGTCCCGGCTGTTGTCACCTGATAACAGTCGTTATGCCAAGTTAGAGGCCTATCAGGCGGCTTTATAAACTCTATCACCAAACACCAGAGGTGGCCAGTATTCCTCATTCGATAATAAGAAGACATAGTTATAAAAGAAGAAACTCTGGAAACGTACAACATTTTTTGTATCCTTCCCTATAGCAACAGTAGATAAGGAGTATGACATAAATTTAAAGAAATCTCACTGAGACCATAGCTCTAAATCCGCCAGCTAAAGTCAGGAAATAATTAAGAAACTACGAAACATAATAATTATAATCAATAGAACTATTGATTATACTTACTAAGGAAGTTATACATGCTTGATGAAGCGATTAATTACAATATGTACCAAAAGAGCGTAACCGGCAAATTTTAATGAAAACCTTAGAAAAATCAAACGATAAAATTGTAATATTGGGTCTCTTAATGCTGTTCAATGCTTTAATATGAATACGGCCCCTCCGTAAACTTAATTGACCTGGGTTAAATCACCTAGGTGAATTAAGTATACTATATGTAAACTTTAATCACCTATTCGGCGACCAATCTCCATTATTGTCCATAGATCGCTTAGCAACTTCGCGGCAATTTTCCGCCGCTTTTTAACCGACTTCAAAAAAAGGAGGAGGTTCTCAGTTCGTCGGAATCTTTTTTTTTAATGTATGTTACTCGATTACTCAAAGACTGATGAAAGGCTGGACCGATATGAAAAAATCTTTTTTTGTTTGAAAGTATATACTTTCAAGTTGGTTCCATTGTTATAAAATCAGGATGTGATGATGGGATCCTGGAGAAATCGAGGGAACTCTTCAAATATTATAGGCACATCTATAGCGATTTTAGAATTTTCTTAAGTAACTTGTGCATTTGCTTTCGTAAAGTACCATTTCGGTGAAGTGAAACTGATGATGAAGACCAGCATAGATGACGATCGGAACTATTCAATACTAAGTAGTTCACTGGTACGATACGATTACTTTAATATGGTTGCTAGGCTATTTATGCTCATCATAATTCATGTGGTGAAGTAGAGCTGATAGTGAAGTACCAGGAGACTCCTCAACAATAAACACCCCTGCGTCGGGAAGAGCAGTACTATGTAAAAGGTGATGAGCCGTTAACATAAGGCTATTGTAACTTAGATAATATCATCACCAAATATACTTACCACAAAAAAGTTTAAAATAAAAAAGTTTTTAATAAAAACAAAACCTCCTTCAAAAACCTTGAAAATTATCTAACAAAAAACAGCTTCAAAAATAAATTAATGGCTCTAAAAAGCAAGAAATAAAATATTGAAATCTGCATAATAACTAACTCGAAAGTTTGTATGCATATCTTATATTAAACAACGTCTTATGAAGTCGGTGGGGTTTAAACCCATGATTAAAGTTTAGATATATTAGTTTAGATAAAAAATATCCTTCGTACCCCCCCCCCCGCGACTTTAAAAGGCGTTGTTTAATATAAGATATGCATACAAACTTTCGAGTTAGTTATTATGCAGATTTCAATATTTTATTTCTTGCTTTTTTGAAGCTGTTTTTTGTTAGATTATTTTCAAGGTTTTTGAAGGAGGTTTTGTTTTTATTAAAAACTTTTAGTTCACGAGTAAGGTCAGTGACGGTTACTGCATTTTTTGCCCTTGTTTAAGCTCCATCCACGCCAAAACATTTACATTTATGGGATTGGCATATTGGCATTAGGGAACTGCGTGGGCCAATCCAACACGTCAATACGATGTTCCGCTTTCCGCAGTGATGCAGAGCCGAGTTCGCGTGTTTAGGGTCATTATCTTCTTGCAGAATCCAGAAATCATGGGAAAACTTATATTTTTTTTACAAAGAATTTTAGAAGTAGGATTGTTCTATCCAGCCAAATATTTCTTTTTATAAACTGCATACCTACCATTTAAAAATATGCCGGTTACGCTTTTGTTGAACACTCTGTAAAATTACAGTACTGTAAAATTGCAGTTCTTCCAGGGTAAATTACAATTTATACGACGCATTGCTGTGGGTGAAATTAGGTAAGTATAAGAAGTGAATAAAAATAACACAATATCTGTAACGTTTAACAAAAGTGAGATCAAGTTAAATTAAATACTAAATCATTCATTATATTGCTATAAAACCGTTCAATTTAAATAAACGTTTCAAGTTTATCACTTCACCGTAAATCGTTTTATGATGAACCAATTTTTTCCTGTCGAGTAAAAAGCATTTAACTTGAATCTCGTTTGCCGCAAAATCTAAACGGTTAGTTACAGTTAGTTAAACTGTTACATTTCAACTTCGTCAGACCGAATTTAAATGGTGGATCGCAAAATACGTTTGTTTGTTCTGTAACTAGATCGCAGCGGTACCTAGATTGGGATTTGACATCGATTTAGTTCTGCGGTTTATGGTTCTCAGTGCGGTTTAACATAATCTGATCTTCGATTCAATATAAGGTACAAGGGTGTCATGGACGAGACCGACGATGATCCTTGTCTTTGTCCAGCCGTTATGTAAATGCATTTTTTTCCTGAAATTAAAATTGTAAGTTAAACAGAACCACAATAGAAAGAGAGATTACAGAACCTATAAGTAAATGAATTTGTGTGTAACTGCGAAACAGTCTGAATTCGAAATCTGAATTGTGAATTACTTTTGGACTAAGTCGGCCTGTGAGGTAGGGTGGGCCGATTTTAAACATTTTTCGAATTTTGCTTCACAAGACCCCTCAAAAGTTGCGTAATGCGACGTAGATTATAGGAAAAATAATGTAAAAAAATAAAATAATCACATTTAGCCCTCTACTAGCGTTTGAATTTTTATAAATTACCTGTATTTGGTGTAAATCAGACTTAAGAATTTTGCATTAAAAAATCCCTCAAAAGTTGCGTAATGCGACGTAGGTTCTAGGAAAAATAATTAAAAAAATAAACTTATTACTTTGAAACAGGAACTTTATCAAAACCCGATTGGAAAAATCGAATTTTGTTTAATAATTTTTTACAAAATTCGGTTCCTACCTACTATTTTTTTATTATTTTTCCTAGAACCTATGTCGCATTACGCAACTTTTGAGGGGTCATTTAATGCAAAATTATTAAGTCTAATATACACGAAACACAGGTATTTTATAAAAATTCGAACGCTAGTAGAGGGCTAAAAGTGATAATCGTATTTTTTTATATTATTTTTCCTATAACCTACGTCGCATTACGCAACTTTTGAGGGGTCTTGTGAAGCAAAATTCGAAAAATGATCAAAATCGACCCACCCTACTGTGAGGGCAGGTCTTGTCTACAATTTTCATTGACCGAGCGAACGCGAAGTGTCTCTGTTTCAGCTTGGGCAAAAAACGTGAAGTCTACAATTCACAGAGCCACTAGTTACACATTTGTTTACTTATTGTTACAGGATAGAATGCGGTGATCACGATGGGGAGCGGTGCAGTAGCGCTGTGGTGCGTGCTGGCGCTGGTCGCCCGCGCCCCCGCCTATACAGTCGACTGCAACCAGGAGTACACGGACTGCGATGATCTTAGTGAGTACATGTCAATAGAGGCTGTTGCTAGCTATATCTAGGAGCGGTGCAGTAGCGCTGTGTTCTGTGCTGGCGCTAGTCGCCCCCTCCATGTCAATAGAGGCGGTTGCTAGATGTATCTTAGCGGCAGAGTAGCGCTGTGGTGCGTGCTGGCGCTGGTCGCCCGCGCCCCCGCCTATACAGTCGACTGCAACCAAGAGTACACGGACTGCGATGATCTTAGTGAGTACATGTCAATAGAGGCTGTTGCTAGCTATATCTAGGAGCGGTGCAGTAGCGCTGTGTTCTGTGCTGGCGCTAGTCGCCCCCTCCATGTCAATAGAGGCGGTTGCTAGATGTATCTTAGCGGCAGAGTAGCGCTGTGGTGCGTGCTGGCGCTGGTCGCCCGCGCCCCCGCCTATACAGTCGACTGCAACCAAGAGTACACGGACTGCGATGATCTTAGTGAGTACATGTCAATAGAGGCTGTTGCTAGCTATATCTAGGAGCGGTGCAGTAGCGCTGTGTTCTGTGCTGGCGCTAGTCGCCCCCTCCATGTCAATAGAGGCGGTTGCTAGATGTATCTTAGCGGCAGAGTAGCGCTGTGGTGCGTGCTGGCGCTGGTCGCCCGCGCCCCCGCCTATACAGTCGACTGCAACCAAGAGTACACGGACTGCGATGATCTTAGTGAGTACATGTCAATAGAGGCTGTTGCTAGCTATATCTAGGAGCGGTGCAGTAGCGCTGTGTTCTGTGCTGGCGCTAGTCGCCCCCTCCATGTCAATAGAGGCGGTTGCTAGATGTATCTTAGCGGCAGAGTAGCGCTGTGGTGCGTGCTGGCGCTGGTCGCCCGCGCCCCCGCCTATACAGTCGACTGCAACCAAGAGTACACGGACTGCGATGATCTTAGTGAGTACATGTCAATAGAGGCTGTTGCTAGCTATATCTAGGAGCGGTGCAGTAGCGCTGTGTTCTGTGCTGGCGCTAGTCGCCCCCTCCATGTCAATAGAGGCGGTTGCTAGATGTATCTTAGCGGCAGAGTAGCGCTGTGGTGCGTGCTGGCGCTGGTCGCCCGCGCCCCCGCCTATACAGTCGACTGCAACCAAGAGTACACGGACTGCGATGATCTTAGTGAGTACATGTCAATAGAGGCTGTTGCTAGCTATATCTAGGAGCGGTGCAGTAGCGCTGTGTTCTGTGCTGGCGCTAGTCGCCCCCTCCATGTCAATAGAGGCGGTTGCTAGATGTATCTTAGCGGCAGAGTAGCGCTGTGGTGCGTGCTGGCGCTGGTCGCCCGCGCCCCCGCCTATACAGTCGACTGCAACCAAGAGTACACGGACTGCGATGATCTTAGTGAGTACATGTCAATAGAGGCTGTTGCTAGCTATATCTAGGAGCGGTGCAGTAGCGCTGCTATGTTCTGTGCTGGCGCTAGTCGGCCCCCTCCATGTCAATAGAAGCGGTTGCTAGATGTATCTTAGCGGCAGAGTAGCGCTGTCGCAGTCGGCCATGCCATGGCATCCAAACTATAAGGCTGCAAACGCACCGACAGGTGCCAAGATTGGCGCCAAGATATATCCAGGTTAGGTTACTAGCTAGGATACACGGTTACTACACTAGAAAGTGAGTCGCTAGGATAGTCGCTTTGGTCTCATAATCTTTGGTTGTAAGCCTCGCGCCTACGATACATTCTAGGACCTAGAATATACCTAGTCAACCTAGATTCTAGGTAGTCGCCTGGATGTATCGAGGCAGCTAGCACGCAGTGCGGCCGGTTGCGAACATTCGTAAACGTTCGTTTTACTTGGTTACATATGTATTGTTTATTTATTTAACCACATTACAAGCTATCATTACAGGTGTTTACCCAATGCGATAGTGTAGAAATATAATTTTATGTACATAGAATATAAGTCTTAACAATAATTATTTCTGTAAATAAGTAATAACAAATAATGCTATCCTAGTGAATTCACTAAGAGAGCAACAGAACAGGTCAACCTTTTCCGCTATGAGGTTCAGAGTGACGAGCGCGCGCGTCATTGGCGCCGCGTTCATGAGGTTAGTTCTACCACGCGGCACCGCCAGTAGCGGTGGTACGTGACGGCCTAAGAGAATCGTGTTACCTTTCATGATGGGTTGCAACAGTGTAGATGGAAAAAAAATTCACGTTTCACCAGTGTGTACGTACGTCTGTTTTCGCCCCGGAAGACAGAATAATTTTAGCAAAACTATTTTCTAAATCTAAATTGGAAGACAGTACTTAAATTTTAAATATTTTTCAAAACCAATTTTTTTTTTTTAAAAGCAACTTTTCCAAAATATTTTTACATCATCTTAAAGCCCTTCAAATTCCGTGTCTTTTGAACTCTCATACGTCCTCGTGGACGCACGCGAGCCGCCCGCCGCGTGATATCGCACCTCGCGTCGCGCAAAACTCGCGGATAAGGGCACCGTAGTATCTTCTTATTCGTCTGTGAAGGGCACCTCTACAGCCTCAACCGTCACTAATATCGAAAAAAGTGTATGACTTAAAATGTTCCTTGGTTCAATACCGAGGTGATTTTTTTCATATTTTTTAAATTCGGCCCCGTTCTTGAGATATCGGAAAATTTCTGTGAAAACACACGATTTTTCGGTCGAAAAAAGTCGTTTTATTCAATTTTCAAAAAAGTTTTTGTTTTTCCAAAATAATTTTTACATTTTCTTAAAGCCCTTTAAATTCTGCATCTTTTGAGCTCTTATACGTTCTTATGGCCTTAAACCTCAGGGTATTACGGGCGAGTCGCACTTTCAGCGAAAATGGGGGCCTTCTGGAGCGAACGAAAAAAACATTTTCAATCTTAAAAAATATAGCATAAATTCGAATATAAAAATTATTCTACATCGGACTCTATAGTGATAGATGTGTCGGTTAGTTTTATCCGCAATGAATTTGGTTCTTATAAATTCTTAAAAATACCTACTGTTACGCTTTATACTAGTCTGTTATAGATAATATGATGCTAACATAGCATGACACAGCTTATATTAACAAACAAACGTTACTCCAAACGAAACTCTGCGATCTCTAGTTTTGGAAAGTATCGTTTCATTAATCTGCCTGCCGCCTAAGAAAAGGCTATATTTCACTGTCACGATTTAAACTTTCAGCAAGTCACTAAATTACCATAAATAATTCATACATTAACTTGTAACACGTGTGGAAAGGTGTCGAAACAAACCATAACAAATCAAAACTAAATAGTTTAATTCTAAAATAACATCTGAATTAACCAATATACGCGCTGTAATCCGTAAAAAATAAATAAATTAAAAAAATATTAAAAACACGACTGCCCTGCCAAATCCGAACTAAAAAGTTAAACAACAAGTGTCATTGCAGTCGGGGGACCTTATTATGGAACAGTTTTTGATCAAAGAGGTCCCCCGACTGCAATGACACTTGTTGTTTAACTTTTTAGTTCGGATTTGGCAGGGCAGTCATGTTTTTAATATTTTTTTAATATATTTATTTTTATTTCACACATTTTAGTGACAAATTATATAGTTTCGGAATGTGCTCATCAAGGCCTTTCATTTGATGCTCATATTGTAATAATAGAAGTAATTTTTTTTTCACATTAAAATGGCGTTGTACAGTCGCAATATTGATTTTTTCTTAAAAAAAAAATATAGCCAGTGTCACTCGGGATGCTGTAAGGATTCTAACGATATCCCGTTTATCCAAATCAGTTCAGGCATTTAGAAGTTATGGTGGAATAAAGTAACTCACATACCCACAAACATACATGAACCCTGAACACATATACACTCTTTTTGCTTTGGGCAGTCGTGTAAAAAAGTGTTTTATTTCTAATGAACTATACGCGTGGAAACCTTAGAAGTGAATACCATAAATAAATAAGTAAGTACTTGGTACCTATTTAAATTATTACGGAAAACGTGCCTGAACATTTTTTTTACATTAAGGAACCTATGAACAGCGTTTTTGGTAGAAAACTATTTTATCAAATATTTTTTCTAAAATATTAAATAAATATTGATATATTTTTGGTAGTTTCTTTGCCTTTTAATAAAAAAACTAAGTATTCCCTTGTTCCTTGGAGATAACTATGGCCAGGGGGTCTATTACGAAAAGTTTAATGCGATACACGCAGCTGCGTCCGTGCTTCGTTTTGATTGTTTCCTATTACAAATCACTTTCGTATGCGATATTGCGAAGTAATTGCGTGAGTTTGATAGTATTTCTTTAGTGTATCCGATATTGTTCGTTTAGTAGTCTATAAACTACGGTAGCCAAAATGTTTGTTATAACTACAACCAGCGAACTGCGGACGATTATCGTGGCCAAGTGACTGCGTTACGCAATTGCGTACGTTATTTTCGTAATAGGGCCCCCTGATAACTGGTTAAGGTATTATACTTGATTTAATAAAAGCAGCCGATATCACTGCTAGAGCCCTTACTTTGTGTAAGTTATTTTTCTTTTTTTAATCTAATTAACTATTTAGAATAGAAAATACAGATATGAGGCATCATATTCCTAAATAAAAATAATTTTGATTCACTATACGCGGTATTGTTTAAATAAAATAAATATTTCGAGAAAAAGAGTGTGAACGGTTGTGAACGATATTGTTAAATCAGATTAACTTTTACTTTATTTTAATTTGTACATTTTTACTTTGTCAACTTACTAACTGAATAAAAAAATTGCTAAACAAATAACATTCTCATGCAAAAAAAAAACACTAATAAACATTTCACAGGTCAAAAGTAAGTAACTTGTTTTAAATGCAATCGAAAATCACGTCCTGTGTTAAATACGATGAGTCTTAGATAATTGCTAGCTTTTCTTTATAAAATAATAAGATAAGTTGTTCTAATTTACGGAAAATATAGTTCTGTTTAGACCACAAAAATAGAATGTCAAAGAACAACAAAACAGGTGATCCGAAAACGAATGCATACATTTTATATGGGATACATAAAATATGACTTAGATTCATAAAATATGACTTTAAATGGCAAAGGAAATTAATAAACTATGTTCCATACTGTTTTCTTTGTCGATAAACGAATAAATGTAGCGAAATTTGGTTATAAAGAAATGTGTGGCAATATCTTATTTACCTGTGAAAAGTGTGATTACTTGGATTGTTTCTTTTTGTCACATCACAACACAACAACAAGGCGGGACGCTAGGGGCTCTTACTGTAAAAAATGTTGGCACATGTCACTTGCTCCTTTTTCTCTTTTTTACATAGACCGTGTCCGTATGATGTTAACTTCTCTTTTCCACGCTTTGTTGGTCTTCTTGAGCGCAGCGAAAATTTTCCTATGTCTATGGTTTAGACAAAGAAGTTAAATTACCAATTGCTATAATATTTTGTATAAAAAGAAGGATTTTAGAGCTCACTTTGAGGGTTGAATCGGCCTGATATGGAATAGGCCATTAGTTGTAACTGTAGATATCACATAAAAAAATATTTAAAAAAATTCGTAAGCATATATCTTATGTCTTACTATCGATCAAGTCTTTGTTTGATATGACAAGTAGCTAATCATGGAAAAAAACACAGAAAACATTATTTAGCTTCCATACGATAATTAATTTATGTTTGTTTAAGCGACGCGAATTCAAAAACAGTTGACAGAAATAGAAAAAACTACACAAGTTCAGAAGCAAAAATGAACTTTATTGCGAATGTTTTAGGTGCTTGAAATCCAGTAGTATCTAGTACAGACGGACGGACGGTATTCGAAATGAATACGAATATTTTTTTGTTGTGACGTTTTGCGGTCATTGACCCCGGCTCCTGATACTATCAGACAGTAATAATTAAACGCCAACGGTACACACATGCTGTGATTCGGTGACATAATTATTTGGCCGGCCATTGTACAGTACAGTCCGAATATGAGCAGTAACTCGAAATATTTGTTATGTAGAAAACTATAAGTGGCATTTCGAATACTTATTTTGGTAAATTCTGGCACAGCTCCTTAAAGTAAAAAGAGCTGCCCCCCTACTCAAATGGCCACTTTTTTATTAGTTCGCAACTTAAAAATTAATAAAAATAATCCATAAACTCTAAAATTACTTGTCGTAGGCTTGTCAATTCCATACAATACAATAATGTCTGTGATTTACATAAACTTGCGACGTGTGACTTGATCGTCTAATTGCTTATTTTAAAGCTTTAAGTTAGCGAACGAATAGAAAATTGGCCTTTTGAGTAGGCCATCTGGTTATATTGAGAAAGCGGTTTAAAATAGGGCGATTTGTTTTCTTTACCCTGTAGCAACGGTGGTTGATTATAACGAGCAGACAAACAGATCGAGGAAAGATTTCTGTTCAAACCATACATTAGGTATAGGTAGTATTTTTCTTATGTCTCTTAGTATTTAAAAAAAAAAGTAAAGATTTATTACGGTAAAATATAAGAAATGAATAAGCTAATAAATTATTGAGCATTGTTAACAAAATTTTAATTAGTAAATAATTTAGCTGTTGTTTGTATGATTTACTGGTTTACCCTCTACTGGAGTAACTTAGGTGCCACTGCATCACATTCCTGAGTAGACGTCATACAAATGTATGTAATACATCTGATTAGCTTGCCACTTGATAAATGACTGGTAACCGATAATTTGAGGGTATGAGGCAAGTTTTATGATTGATGATTGCTATTGTCGGTTGTTCTACAGTTGTTGATAAAAAATATGTTAATTACTTATTTTATACACATGTCATGTAAACGGTTTATTTTGTTCTAGCCATTTCTCTGTTAACCGTACGTTCAGTCAGTAGAAAACTGGGACCCAATTCCACTAAGGAGCGATTAGTCTAGTCATCGAGGAGCTTGGTGGCGCAGCGGTTTAACGCCTGATGATTGCAGAGGATAAGTAACTTTTGCAATGGTCGGTCATGGGATGGGTGACCAAAAATGTATTATTTTGAAGTCCTACTTGCTTCGAAAAGCACTGCTGCATTTTTGCAATTGTTAACTCCCACCAATCCGTACTGGCCCGCGTGGTGGGTTATGGCGCATCTTTCTTATCCACTCCTAAGGAAGGCCCTCAGCACATTAAAAATGGCATGTCGAAACGCAATTACGGTCGAAATAAATCAAAATTGTAATTTTATTTTCAAATTCATTACCGGTAGACGGGATGGCTTTATCACGTAAGAATCATCGTTACTGCATCGGAATCAATCGATTCAAACTATAATTAGATGAAACATGACTTCTATAATTATTGAATAAAAAGATCATTAAGAAGTTTAATCAAAATAATTAAAATCAATTTTATTAATTTAGACTAAAATGTCCGACACTCGTTGATGTCTTTTGTACTGAAAATTGGTCTTCTACAGTTTATCGCAATAATATTATATTTTCTAAATGTACCTACTACTACAACTAATAATGGAAAAAAGATATATTTTAATTAATATATTATAATTTTTTATGGTTCGTTTTTATAAGTATAGGCTATGTTATGGAAATCCTAGTCTAAGCATCACTATATGCAGCATGATTGAATAAAAATCAAGAAATCATTTTGTTTTCTTATTGAGGGAATGTGATTGTTAATTGATGATTAGATAACAAAAAGTAAATATAAATAAATATGTAGGTGTTAATGTCTGAAACAATTTGTAAGATGTTCTATCTGCGAGAAAAAATAAACCAAACCAGTGTGGCCATGTCCATATAGATAGATCAATTAGACAAAGTCAATAATCGTCTGCTCTCAAAACGTTCATAAATTATTTAGTTACTAAGTACTTGTATTATTTAACTTTTATCCTCCATCCAATCCAAACAAATTCTCCAGTCATATCACATTTTATTATCTTCTATGGAATAAGCATTTAATAATCAATAACTACAAAAAATCAGCCGGAAATGTTCAAAATAACACCATTTCCTTCTTCAGAATTAGTGAGCAACTAATTTTGGGCATGGCACACATAACAAATGTTCTAACTGAGTCTTCTAAACTAAAATGGCTATAAAAAACATCGGCCAGCACTTTTTTAGATGGTCATCATAACAGTTTCGGACGCCAGCTAATATGCGGTTTGCGCCAAAACACGTTCCTACGCTTTAGGTAAGTCAGAACATGGATGCGCCTAATTATATAGTTATATCTTTGGTGTGTACAAAAAATACTGGTTTTAAAGAAGAATAGCTTAAATAATATTGATATTTCCAAGGAAATGTTGCATCTGTTTTATAGTTGTAATTTTTTTTTAAAACATTTAAGTACGTTAATAACTTTTATAACATATTTGCTCGTAAAGGGTCTCTTATTACACCAATTTCAATATCGTATTGTATCTCATTACGAACTTGTGCGGTAATGTAAAGTAAAACGCACGGTTTCCTTGATAAGCCGTGCGTTTTACTTTACATTACCGCACGGTTTATCAAGATACTTCGTCTAAAACGAACGGTACTTTTTTAAATCTTAGCAAAGAGTTTTTATGTCAGAAAAGAGGTCAACATTTTATGGATAAAATTGACTTTGGGAGATAAAATGTAATAAATAAACATTTAATTATTCAATTTAATTAATGTTGACAATAAATTACAATTTATCTGTAACAAAAACACAAAAATATTAATTTACTTTATTAGTAATACTGGCTGTTTTTATGCCTTTGCCTTAAAAAAGACGCTGATGCGCGCACATTGCTAATTTAATTTTTTTTTGCTGTATTGTTTTTATTTGAAAATGTCGTCAAGTACTGATGAATTTATTAATTCAACACCGCCAGAAGTCTCAGAGGCAGCGAAAAAGGCTACTCTAAGCCTCTTGCCCAAAAAATTGACCGATAAGATACTACGTTTTCGATATGATAAATTTAATCATATGGAAAACAAGCAAAGGTGCAAAGTCCGAGTTTTATTTATTTCCTCGCAAATATGTTATAAAACGTCGTATGACATACGTGCGCTTTGATAATTACAGCCTCTGCTTTCTTGTAGCCCTCGCCTACGGCTCGGGCTAGCAATATCGCCTCGGCTGTAATTTTCAACGTACCGCACTTATATCATAATGTACTATTAACATGACAGCGCATCAAGTAAGGCAGTTGAAAACAGCTTATATTACTTTTGGCCTAAACACGTTCTCAAGGTCAACATGTTATTATTGGTGTGTTGTTGTGTGTACAAGTATACATGTTTTTATTTAATTTAATATTTTTCTGCATTCGTGATCGTATTTTTCACGTTAAGTGCGTCTTATGTATGATTCATTGATGCGTTCAATGAAGTTAAGTTAATGAAAATATATTTAAATATAAATACGTGTCATCGTAATCATTGTTCATTGAGTTAGGACAATAAAGTTGATGCCAGATAATACGAATATCGATATTTTACGTACTCCCTATCATGATTAATGTGAATACTTGGAGCATCGACTAAGATTTACTGGAAACCTTTTGTGATGTCCATTAAAATATATAATAAACTCCCAGAATCATTAAAGCAAGAAAACAATGAAAAAAAGTTTACACAACAATTAAAACATTTACTAATTGAAAAATGCTACTATACGGTAGAAGAATATTTAACTGATAAAATATAGTAAGTAAATAAATAATAATAACCAAAATCATCAAGTTTGTTTAGCAATTTCATTAATAAGTAAAAATAAATAACAATAATTAAATATATATATATAATTAAACATAAATAAAAATAAAATGTATATTAGGAAACTATTTCAGAATATATTGTGCATGCCATGAATGCTCTGTAACACACTACTACTATAATTATAATAAATATAGTATATAATAAATATTACATAATGTTATCAAAATGACCAAAATTATTGAAGTAAATGTATTTCACTGTAACTTTAACTGAAAAATAATAAAGCATCCTCCTCTCTTTTTAAATTGCTGTGCCCAACAGGGTCTATAATGAATCCAAAATGTATGATTTCCACCAAAATGTACTTATAGATGCAATAAATGAAATATGAAATATGAAATATGAAATTTCTGCGGCAGAAAGGAATTTTTGATTGTTCATAAATCTTGCTAGATTGCTGTAGTAATCAGAAAATTTAGTTCAATAATATATCTTTCCTGTGGTTTTAATAAATGATAGAGATAAAGCGTGACTGTAAATATTTATGCATACATTTTTTTTTTTGGTTTCTGAATAGATTTTGATTGTTGACCAATAAATTATTCTCAGAATTTCCGTTATTCTTCAAAAAATTGACATCTTTATTTTTCGCTATATTTTTTTGTATCGTGTATTTATACTAATAATAAGTCTTCAAAATTTTTTTAAATATTATTACTTAACTTTTCATCAATTATAAAGTTACTTTCGCTATATGGCGGCTGTGATATCAGTGTTAACAATATAACTAGATATTCAAACAATAATTTTAGCTAGCAATAAATGAAAATCACAAGAATAATAAAGTTCTTTGTCTTTGTCAATAAGTGTACAATCATATCAATTCCAGTCACGTATGTTTTTGTTGCGCGTTCATTTTTACCGTTGGACGAATCGAATCTTGCGCAGCTCCCACAGCCTTTACGGATATAACCAATATGTTGCTTTAATTGCCTACGCTTAAGTAATCGGTTTTCCAATAATAACGAAACCGAATGAATGAATCACGCGCAAGTAGCAAAAATGCAGCTGAAATAATAGAGCTGTTGATGTAAAAAAAAGTCTTTTTAAATGATGGCAATAATTATAGAGAATTACTTTAAATGGTAGTTCTTTATATGTTTTGGTTGTGTGTTTTTTATTGAAACGCATAAAAAAACTACCGCGTCTTTTAAGTCGTTTAATAGAAGAGTTAACAGTTTGAAACAAAAAAATATAACGATATTTTTACTTAAAAGAACGATGTTACAATTTCCTAAGTGACTTTAACATCACTTAAGTAACAGAAAAAAGCGATGAGAATCACTTTAAAAGGAGTTCGTCACACTTTTAGGAATGTCCTTATAATTCGACACAGAGTAAAAAATTGCGGCGGTTCCACCAAATAGTGAAGTTGTGATTGCATCGAGCCTTTTTTGAGACGGCTCTTCACATTCCGCGTTCGTCGTCTTTTTGTCTTAAATGTTTTGTTTTAACCCTTTACTGTACCTTAATCCGTTTAAATGAAAAGGACTTATCAGGGTTTTATCATACACAGTTTTAGTCAGCTACTTGAAGTAACTTACTTCTGTCTGAAGATTTTTGCTAGTTGTTTTCTAATGTCTTTATACTGAACCAAATTACAGAGAGAATAATTACAAAATAAGCTTTTTATTCTTTAAAAATAAACTTTGCTCACTTATGATTACTAAAAAGTTATTATTATTTTATGTCTTGCACTTTATGTACCCGCTTACTATAAATCTCTGACACCTCTTAGGTTGGCTGGAAGAGATCTCTTTAGAGATAAGTCCACCTTTGCTTACAATTATCATAATGACTTATGTAACAATTATTATCAGTGCAATAAAGGATATATATAAAAAGTATTAGTACCTATTTACTATTGATTTTTATGATTTCGTATAAAAGACAAAAATGGAACTACGCACGTTTTACAAAAATAAGTACAATAAATAAAAGCAGACGCTAAAGGAGACAAACTTTAAATATTAAACTATAGTTTCTTAGTTTACTTTATCAGCAGAAACAAAGAATTAATGAAAAAGTATTAAACATTAAAAGCATCTAGATTTTCTCCTATATTAATAACCATTCTTATTTTATATTAAATTTCCAACCCACCAGTTTGAATGAATACTGTGGATTGAACGAGCGTGTAATACAGTGAATTGATAAGAATGAAAGTGTGCAAATCCTTTTTATTCAATTTTGTGGTTCCCGCAAACAATAGCTCACGATCCATTGCAATCTATATATATAAAAGCGTAAATCACTCACTGACTCATCACGAAATCTCAGAAACTACAAGTGCTAGGAGTCTCAAATTTTGCATGGGGGTCCCTTTTAGGGTGTAGGTGCTCACTAAGACGGGATTTTGCGAAATTCAATCCCTAAGAGGGTGAAACAGGGTGGAAAAGTTTGTATGGGAGAACGCGATTCCTTGGCCCGATTGACTTGAAATTTGGCATAGACATTCTTTTACAAAATTAATTGAACACGTGTTTCGTATTTTTTTGAAATGTATCCCTTAACAGGGTTGAAAAGGGGTAGAAAGATATTTTTAGGGTGGTTGACTTCGATATCGGAATCAAAACTTCTTAGTGCATTTGAATGTTTAAGAAAAATAAATGTCAGTTGTCACTGCACGGGCTGACGTTTAATCTCTAATTTTCCCGATTTTCACTACTTTAAGAAATATTAGTCAAATAAAACGGCAACATCTGGCAAATATCAGATAACGTGACTAGGAATGTGGTATTTAGAGAAGTGTTTCGATGGAGAGCCTGATAATAATGCACAACATTAGTTGCACCCGGCATAAATCTTTGCCCGGCATGCGTTGCAATGTCACGTTTTTTTAGCCATAACCTTTTCAGTAGTAAGCAGAACAATTCACCAAACATTCACCAAAGTTTCATCATAATCGGATTTGGATGAATGGTTTAGGAGTGCAAAGGAAACAAATACACATACATCGATTTTTATTTATAAAGAAGATAACTATTAAGCAAAGATATTAGAATTTTTAACCATAAGGTAAGTATTAAATGTAACATAATATTATTATACTTATTTTGTTAAATTACCGCTAATAAATTTTATTAAGTACCTACCTAACTAATACAGAATCGTTAACAGGGCGTCGATTCTGTAACCAAACTCAAACCCCACTTCGAATCTCACTTCACTGCACGGGAATTTTAAATCATAAATAATAGTACAGTAGCCCGTAGAACATTTAAATCACCAAAAAGGTTACCATTTGCCGTGGTGATATTGTTATTTATTACAAAATTATAGATACTTTAACCCAAGTTTTACATATCGCAACCCGCCGTAACCTATATTTGTATATCTCCAAAAATGATATTTTTTTCATTTTTCAAGGTTTACCACATGGTTTAGCTATTTTCGTGTTCTACAGCTTTGTTTGATTGCCACTGATTATAGTAAGACTATGGAAAGTGATCATACACAGATTTAAAACCAGATAAAGTCCAACCATTTTCATCAGGTCTTAAAACTGTGTATGGCTACTTTTTATAGTCTTACTTTTATCTATGGCAATCAAACTAAGCTGTAAAACACGACAATAGCTTAACTAACGTGTGGTAAACCTCGAAAAATAAAAAAAATATCCATTTTGGAGATATACAAATATAGGTACGGCGGGATTCGATCTGTAAAACTTGGTTTAAAGTATCTATAATTTCGTAATAAATAACTATATCACAACGGCAAACGGTAACCTTTTTGGTGATTTAAATGTTCTACGGGCTACTGTACTATAAGATAATGATAAGACATTTTTTTATCACAAAAGATTTTAGATAGCTACGCAGGCTACCTAAATTTTTTGCCAGTAAAATAGCTCATTTAGTAAACAAATGTCTAATAACAAATTCACGCGAAGTGAAGTGAGATGCGAGTTTGGTTACAGAATCGACAGACTGCGCGGGTAAAACCGCGGGGTGCAGGTGTTACCTATAATCACAAAATTGTATAAATTTGAAAGTTTTGATGTTTGGATGTTGTTCTGTTAGGTACCTACTCAATCATATCATACTCAATCACGTCTGAACGGGTGAACGGATTTAGGAGAAATTTGGCACAGATATAGATTAAGTCTGGAATACTTAACACAGGCTTCTTTTCATCCCGATCATTGGTTTCCAAGGGAAGACTTACAACGATTACCGACTGCCACGCGGGCGGAGCCACGGGCAAAAGCTATACATAGTATAAAACAAAGTCGCTTCCCGCCGTCTATACGCTTCTCTTAAACTATGCATAAAAACCTCATTAAAATCGATCCATAAGTTTGGGAGCTAGGTTGGTTGCCTCAGACAGACAGACACACACACACGTCAATTATATTATAACACCCCTTGCGTACGTCGTATAGGTATAGGTATGTCGTCCTCCTAGGTATATGTATCCTGTAGTATAATCTAATAACTTTACACTGACACCACATTAGCACAGTTTTACATTTAGTAACTACATTGCACCCGTGCGAAGCCGGGGCGGGCCGCTAGTATTACTATAAATTGAAAGTGGTTCATTCGTCTTAATCTGTTTAGAAATGAGTTGTGCTACAATGATAAACATAATGCTAAAAAAGTAGGAAACTATGTATTGTTTTGTTATTATTATTATTTTATTTGAACTTTTTGGTGCACTTATGGTTCGGGTCTATGTTTTTAGGTAAGTATCCATAGAAAACTCTCCCTATTGTTTTCTTTACTTTACAAAACTCTTTGATTGATGACTACATTTTTGTACGTTAAATAACGGATATAACTTTAACCACAATTTTAAGTACATCGCTCCCCCCGTAGCTATTTCTTTCAAAGCGTTGCTTACTCACAACGCCATATATAGCACAGTCACGTTTATTTCAGCGTTCAGATTTCCTTGGTAGCAGTTCTCAGCGTGGTGAGAAGGCTGAGATCTTATTGTCTGTGGTTACGAAAGAAGAGACTGCGCCGTCACGCAGCTGAGCTATTGGGACACGGAGTTATCTTTTTAGCGATTAATATTGTTTCTCAAACGTTTCATTTGTTTTTCGTTATACTTTGTCTATTCATCTATTGGAGTTAAGATGGGAGTAGGTTGATGACCGATATTTTCTGTCAGTCATTCTTTATAGCAGAGTTGCCAAATGATAAATATGGAAATATAATAAATTCACAATTTCAAAGGTCCTACACGAACTGAATGTAGATATTTAAACATTGTAAAATATTTATTAATTTGAGATTTTAGCATTCACAATGTTGGATTTTTATATCTACAGTATTAAATAATATAGAAAAAAATTGAAATTGTTCGTAGTCACCAGATAATTTTCTCAGGCGGGAATCGAACCTTTGGAAGTCCGATCCAATGAGCTACCGAGTCATCAGCTCAGTTGGAGGAGCATTGGACCGGACTTCCAAAGGTCGCGGGTTCGATTGCCTGCCTGAGAAATTCCAAACAAGTCGAATTTTTCTATTTTATTATTTAGTAGAACTGTAAAACAGTTAAAAGCATAGTTTTTATTGGATCTTGGAAATTATAAGTCAAAGTCAACTATATATCCCGAAATTACATGCAAAAACTAGTCCAAAATATTTATTTAAATTGTCTTAAGTAACAAGTCTCATTGAGTAAATACAGCACAACACCGAGACATACAGAAAAAAACAATAATTTCAATTTCATGAAATATTCATCCGGTCCGGCAGTTTTCCAAACATTCAACCACAACAGCAAAGTGTAAATAGCTGTTCTTGTTAAAGAGTTGGCACGAGTCGGTCCCATAAGAGCATCGACCTATCTCGGCCCATGGGAGCCGGAGTGGGCCCGTTCCCACGCAATCTCTCACTTTCATACAAACTCAGTCCCACGTTGTCACCGCCGCGTAAGAATGCCATTAAAACATACTTTGATTGGAAAAGATCTGATAGAAAAACTAATTTCTTAAATTTTTTCGTCTATGATATGTCTGTGAACGGCCCCGCTTAATATTATGAGTTTTACCTGGAATTCTGGAAACGCTCATGGCGGAACTTGACAGACTGATCGTACCTACTCGATCACGTTTGTTAAGCAACGCTTGGTCCGGTCAGGTGTCGGATGGGTGACCGTTAAAGTGGCATTACAACTGAGCGCTTCCGTGCTTCGGAGGGCACGTTAAACCGTCGGTCCCGGCTGTTGTCATCTGATAACAGTCGTTAAGCCAAATTAGAGCCCTTACAGGCGGCTTGATAAACTCTAACACCAGAGGTGGCCACTAATTAGATAAGAAATAATGACATGGAATTCTTAACAATTACTTAACTTAAAATGTTACTTAAATAAAACCAAAAATATCAAATGTGTGTCGCACTCGCACATTTTTAGTAAGATAATCGGATGACGAATCAATCTTATTTTGAACTCTTCCTGTCTCCTACTGCTCGTATCTCTGGCTTTAACACCCAACAATCCTGACTGGGCCTGCGTAATAATTTTTACCAGTTCTAGAGTGAGCTATCGGTCCATAATAATAATAGTAAAAAAACTTTTATAATAATAATATCTAATAATATTTTTATTTCAGAACCCATAAGATCCATATACAAATTTTCTTATAATAGCTGCTTTTAGAGTTTAATGCAGTCAGTAGACTGGCATGGTGTTCGGGATGGATTGGAGCTGTATTATTTATTTCCGACCTCAGGACTTCAGTTAGGTCATCATCGTCCACGGCTGAACATAGGCGTCTCCAACTGCACGCCACTGAGTACGATCCGCGGCTACTCTCATCCAGCCTTTGCCAGCCACCTTGCGAAGATCGTCGCTCCACCTTGTCTGAGGGCGTCCCACACTACGTTTGCCGATACGCGGCCTCCACTCAAGAATTCGTCTGCTTCAGCGGCCATCGGTTCTACGGCTAATATGGCCGGCCCACTGCCACTTCCTTGCTTCCTACCTATCTATAATTTGAACAAAGTAGTCCAATTTGTGGTGGTTCAGCAATTTTTTCTCGATCGATAGAGTACATAATTCGATAATCGTGTAGGAAACGTACACGTAATGGCTGGTTGACATAACCGGGTGCAGTCATGCGTGCACCGGCGGGCGGGCGCCTGCGCAGCTCAAATACGCACATTAAATATAAACCGTATATTGGCGTCATAGGGTTGCAATTTGAAAAAACGTTGTTGATCATAAAACATATTTCTTAAGGAAATTGCGCGTGAAGAGAAAATAGAAAAGGATGAAGGAATCTGCGGTTACTTCTGGTAATTTGAAATTTATTTTTCTGAAATTCACTATAAACCTAAAATCAATTAGTAAATGAATTTGCAACTTTTCCACAAATTCATTTAAAAATAGTTTTTTAATTAAATCGGTTAACATTGTTCACATTAAAAAAAATGTTGCATAGTTCTTTTAACTCTGCGTTTCCATATTAACAATGTTTTAAAAATTGTTTCGAAACAGTATGACAGAATTAAAATTTGCAACTTTCAATCGTTTTGTAGTGAGATAATAGTTTTTTTTACATTCTCTTTGGTGAGAACACAACTCTTGTCAATATATTAATAATTTACAATTGCGCACACGCTGTATCACCTCTATGCGCTTCAACGCCTTGTCGGGGTTTGAACACAAATATAATATGTAATACTAAATAATAAAGGTAGATACTAGAGTCTGTCTAAAAAGTCTGTTTACATGGGTAATTTCAAAGGTAATTTTATTACCCACCTAAATCCCCAACCACCCCACAAATACCCATCTAAATAAATAAATATCGGGTGATTTTGAACTTACCATCCAAATTTTAAGGATGTGTTCAGTCCATGAAACTAAACAACTTTCTCTAAGAAACATGTGTCAAATTTCGCCAAAAAATTTTGGTCATCCCTAACTAAATTGATCACGTGATCTCTTTGATTTGTATGGAAAGTCGATTTTTATTTTACATATTTGACCATGTGTTCTTAAGAGAAAGTTGTTCAGTTTCATGGACTGAACACATTCTCAAAATTTGGATGGTAAGTTCAAAATGACCCTGTATGTTTACAATTAGAATTTTGACAGCACCAACAGGGTTACCAGCATAAGTGTTTATAAATAATTTAATAATTTCTCATGTAAAAAGACTTTTTAGACAGCCTCTAGAAAAAAATCGACTCGTCACCAGATAATTTTCTCAGGTGGGAAACAAACCTGCGGATTAGCCCATTAACAATGTTGTAAACGTAAACATTGTCTCAAAGCAGAGTCTGACTGTCAAAAATGTTTCTGACAAGTTGGCTTAACACAGACCATTAAATTAACATGTCAATGCAGTGGAGTGGAAACGCAACATGGTAACATTTTATAAAGTAAAAGAGGTCTGCAAACATCTTACGATTCCTTGTTCAAATGATCTGTCAAATTAACCAACAAACGTGCTTATTGTTTGAACACAAACTATCCAAACAACGATTGACCGACCCTGACTTTTGCGTCCATTACAAATAGTGTAGTGTTCGATAGATCACCTCAATAGATCACCGGGCGCACGATCAAGCGACCTTGCGCTTGCGCATGCGATTGACGACAATTACGCATCGCGAAAGTGGACGGCCGTGGACAACCCTGATTGATGATAACGAAAGTCTTAGGGTTGCCACACTTGTTTTAGGATTAAAACTGTATAAATAATCAAATAAAATCAAATCAAATCATTTCATTGCGAATACAGGTAGTAAGATTAACATTATGTATTAAAATCGATCAGCCATATTCTGTCTTCTGACATAAAAAAATATAAAATAACAATGAAATTAAAATTAAACTGTCAATTCATACAATTACTATTACCAAAATATTGTCTTATCATCTAAATAGTCATTTACGGAGTAATAGGATTTTTCAATCCAAAATTCTGTAAATTTATTTTTAAAAGCCTGATAATTTAAAAGCTTAAAAAAAGTATGTTTATATTATTCGAATTAAACTGTGGATGGCAAAGGAATCTCAGATACCTAATTGTTATATTGGTTTAGTACTAGTTGTAATCTAATTTATTCTTAAAGCTTTACAAGTAAACAAGACGTAAGCAAAGTTATATTCTAATTTAATTATTGTGATTTTGTTTCTTTTCATCTCATTTTATACAAAGAAAAATATTCTAACTACTTCATTTTGTAGATAAGTTATGCGACATGGTTTTAATGTTCATTTCAATTTGTTTGACACGTTTTAAGAAAGGTGTACGGTCAATTTTTTTTAAACTAATGCACGATAGATATTAGATAATATTAAGTATGTAGATTTGTAGCTCACTATAATACGATTAATCAAAGTAATTGTTTCTCAAATCTAGTTTTGATGCGATCAATCTTAGTCAATTACGCATTAATTGAAACTGGGCAGCCCTGATTGATGATGATAACGAAAGTAACAGGGTTGCCATTAACATTATTAAGTGTAAATATTGAATCGATTATCATTTCTCGATTCTTATTTATATTATCTATTAATATACTAATATCGTTTTGTGTCTAAATAGATATATTTAAAAAAAAACTAATACAATTCACGCACGACTCCACGAGTCACCTAAACACAATAGTAGATTATTATACAATAGAATAAGATGTAATTTTTCGAAATCCTAGTCCAACCCAAATCCAACACAAGAATCGTATATAAACAGAATATTTTTACTCCATCAAAGTCCAAGATAAAAATATTTTTCAAATAATCTAAAAAGTTAAGCGCTTATTACGGATAAAACATAAAAATATAATATAACCAAACACATTATAATGTTTTATCCATATGAAGATCAGGCAAGATCCTCTAATATCTAGGCTGCGACCTTGTGTCTTTACTAAGGAATCGTGATAGTGTAAACGGCTGAAATGGGCCCCTAGCGGATGAGGCACGGAACAAACAATTAAAGCTCCTATGGCCCTCAATTAATGTATTGCTTGCTAAGTACATATATCAAAAATGTACATGTACAAATTGAAGCTAAGGTTCTATAGTTTATTTACAAACAATAACCTCAGTAAAATAAAGTTACTTGTTATGTAGTAGTATTAGGTAAAAGGGACATAGAAACTTTTGCCTCTACTACTACAACGGACTATACAGGGTGTTAGTAGCACTCTAGCGACAATTTTAAGGGATGGTTCTACCCTTAGAAATAAACAACTTTCTTTATGGAACCACTTGTCGCAAATGCATAGGTGTTGAGATTTTGATTTTTCGTTGAGAAATAATGTACCATGGGCAACAGCGTCGCTTAACCACTGCGAAGGTTAAAATCGCTTGCACGCCGCGCCTGGTGTCACATACGTTTAGTTCGTGCAGGGGCGATACGCGCGCACACGAATTTTGTTGCAAACTGGTTAAGCGACGCTGTTGCCCATAGTATGAGTAACAACTCGATAATATTGCGGGTAAACAATTGTACATTGCGGGTTTAGAAAATTTTTATATTTTTATATTTTTTCTGTAAGTTTAGGTTATAATATGCTAATACTAAGATAGACTCTGTGTGATAGAAAAAAAAAACCACTCAATTTTTCATGAACTTTGCGACGGAAAAATCCACTTCAGATGGACTCAGAAACATGAGTCGACTATGGCCTGAAAGTTTTCGCTAGGGTGCTACAGTGCGAGGCATGTATCTTGAAATTTTTTCGACGGAGTAGGGATAAGTTAGCGCATGTGCTCTTGTGAGTGACCAATAGCGCGCGCCCCTCTCCCGCCGCCCGCGCCCCTCACCGCAACGCATGCCCAAAATACGCGTTCCGCGCAATCTTCACCCGATTTCAAGATGTACTAACACCCTGTATTTTATTGAGGTTATTGTTTGTAAATAAACTATAACACCATAGCTTTAATCTGTACATGTGAATTTTTCGATACATTATGCACTTAGCAAACAATAAAGGACATCAGGCACATGAGACCCAAAAGTGTATAAACATAATTCTGTTATCTATAAACACTGTGTTACAAGAATCATAAAACAGTAGCAACATTATTTTTTAACTCCTTCATTTAGCGTTAATTAATTATTGAAAAAAACAAAAGCATATCAATGAAACGGACATCTTTGTTAGCGATTTGACAAGTCTCCCCTGAGTATATTTGTTCTGTGGCACAAGTGATTGCGCATTAAAAAAAAAGTCTGCCGGATGTCAGTCAACTCAACTGTCAAAAGCGTTTTGTTACGTGCGACATATGCACAGATTTTCCGTTTGATCGGTTCCATCTCGTACATTGTGGTGCTAATCTGTATAACTAACGCAGCTAACGAAACGTGTTGTCGTGAAACTGGTGTTGCTATTTAGTGTCGGGGTTACCAAAAATAAAAATTTCAAACGTAAATAACTCTTAAAACATAAATCTTCGTAAAAATCTGAATATTTTCTATGACTTACTAATTACATGCCTACATTTTGAAAAAAACAGAACCGTTATACATTCTTTGGTTTTTTTCTATGGGACTCTGCCTGATGTCCTTTAATGAGAGATTTTCCAAGTGTCATTTAAAAACAAAGAATAGTAACTATTTGCGTCACTAGATGGCGTTTATGGACAAGTGAACTGTCAAAATTTGCGTTGAAAAATAAACGGCCTGTGCTTAAAAAATTCTTAGCGTTCGTTGGTTTGATTGTTAACGGTAATTTTTGTGATTTCTTGTGAATTGTGTTTTTTTTCCTACGTTTTCTATTGACACTTGCCTGTTTACCAACGCCATCTACAGTTTTTTGTCATTTTGAAAACCCCTCATTATGATGAGGACGCCACTTCGGGCCTACAAGGCCCTTAATAGCCGTGAGTCGGGTTTTCCTCCTTTTGCAGTCACTTACAGAATTTACAAAACCCAGTAAGTAATGAAAATTTTCATGGGATGGGTGACCTAAACTATTATTATCTTAAGCTCTTTTGTGCTCCAGAAGTCACGTGAAACTGTTGCTTAAATTATCAAAAGATTAAGTAATAACACTAGAAACCATGTGTCCTGTGCAGATAATAATTCACCGGGGTCTTTATTCTTAATTTAGTGCAAATTCTACTATTTGAATATTTATTTTCTACTTTTTCTATTTCTACTATTCGATAATGATACTTATATTCAATTATTTACCGTGAACATTAACGTGTAGCGTACAGTATTATTTGGCATTAGTTATCTAATTATTGAAATAACATAGAAATATTTAAATAACTAATTCACAAGTATATCGCGTCTACGCAAACATTATGATTTATACTGAAATTATTTGAAAGAAAGAAAGAAAGAAAGAAAACACATTTATTTGGGACCACACAACGATACACAATTTAAAAAAAAAAAAAAAAAAAATTTGAAATGTTTATTATTACATAGAAATACTTTTTTGATTATAGTTGTCGAGATATATAACTTGGCAAGACAAAGATGAGACAAAACATGCACCGAGTTTAGTGTTTGTCTACTGTGCATCTTTTGTCTCGTTTTTGTCTTCCCAAGTTACGTGTGGGGCGGTATAATAGGCCCATTTTGACAGCTGTCACTTTAACGTAATCAGGAATGCTGACAAAAGAAATCAAAAGCCGGAATATTCGATGAACTTTAATCGAATTGTTTTTATTTTTATTTTCTGTTTTAAGTTAGCAAGCGATCTGGGGGCACGGTAGTGCCCCCGCCAAGACGAGGAAGCGAAGCGCAAGGGCACTACCTACCTTTTCTCGAAGCGCTTCGTCGTTTTTTTGAACCCTCATATCTTGGGTTTGGAGTATACTAGATAAACAAAATTCTCGTAATGTGATGTCAGTAGTAGACTAATAAATATATAAAGTTTGAATTGTATAGCTTTTATAATATAGATTTTATTGATATCTAAAAAACCCCCGATTTCGTCACTGACTCACTCATGATCATCAAAACTCAAAGGGTACTTCCAGAAGTCCTAGAAAGCTGAAATTTATGTAAGCTAGTATTAGGACACAAACAACAAAAAAATTATGAAATTGGACTTATCCCCCCAACCGCTTAACCCTCATAACTTGGGTTTGGATTATACCAGAAGCACAAAATTCTCAGGATATGATGTCTGTAGTATATAGACTTATTAAACATATAAAGTTTCAATTGCATAGCTCTTAATCTTTGGATTTTATTGATATCTGAAAAACCTCGATTTCGTCAAAACTTACTGATACTCATCAAAATTCTTAGGGTACTTCCTGAAGTCCTAGAAAGCTGAAATTTGGTATGTAAGCTAGTGCAAAAAACAAACGGCAAACAAAAATATAAAACTTAAAATTTTTACCCCCTAACCCCTTAAACTAGGGGATGGAAATTTGTATGCGACTTCCGCCTTCAATAGACGTTATAATGCGTATCTAATGATTTGAATATTATTTCTTGCTTTTTAGAGGCAGGTTTTTTTGAAGTCGGTTTTTTGTTTTTAAACAATTTTTTATTTGTTTATTTTAAGTGTTAGTCAGTACCTTCTGTATTAGATAGTGTAGGTAAGTATATTATTTAGGTAGAAAAATCGGCTCAGCCAAACGTGAGTTAATCGCGGAGAAACATACTATATATACAGGTCAAACTGAGAACCTTATTTTTTTTGTAGTCGGTTAAAATGACTACACTAAAGGTATCCCCTTTCCAACACAAAAAACTTCATCTAATTCGGTTTATAAATAACAAAGTCGTCAAGGTAGTTGATGCAAAATCATAGTATTTTCAGGATTACTTGAAAACCACTCGACCGATTTGAAAAAAAATTAAATGGGACCATCTCGCAAGCAATCGAACAAAAAAAGAATCATCAAAATCGGTCCATAAATGTCGAAGATACGCGGGAACAATGCTAAAAAAAAAAAAACATACAATCGAATTGAGAACCTCCTCCTTTTGTTGAAGTCGGTTAAAAACTACTTCTTACATGGCGCAAAGCTCGCGCAGACTCTATTTTGTTCTTTGCACTGTCATTACTCCGCGCGTAGGTATGAGAAAAGTACCTAGCGCTCGGCGTCCTCAGCGTGGACAATATAGGCGGGGCTGTCCCTCGCACTCTCGGAATAGCCTGTAACGCGTTTTCATTTCACAGCGTTTTACGATTCGCGTGCTTTCATTTCTTATATTTAGGTGTAAAGATTAGTATCTTTAAATATGGTGAATCCTGTTAAGTATTTTGAATTGTTTTTGTTATTCACTAAATTAATTTATGTGGTTAGTCCGAATTGACCACTTTTACAAAATCTTTATTTTCTAAGTGGCATTTTTGGTTCAAGTTTTGTGTAAATTGTATAATTATATTTATTTATTTATTTTATTGATCTTTGGGGGGTTTACAGCTCTCAATACAGCGTAATTTAGAAAAATAAAAAACTAAAAGCCTATTACAAACCTCCACAGCTATGTTACAAGTTTAAGAGTAAAATGATTAAGCCAATGCTAACCAGAAATAGAAAAAAAAGGAATACTTAATTAAAAAGGATAATTTACAATAATAGAAAAATAGATCCAAATACTATGGTCAAAGAAAATGCATAATTATGTGCTCATTAGCAAGATTTTAGAATAAAATTTACTTATACATATTTAACTAAGAACTTTTACAATCAACTGCCAACATTATATAATATTATTTACCATGTAGCGATTTGTTATTTTCTTACTCCTTAGGTAAAACAAATAAGAAAAAACGTACGCACAGTATTTGTTTATAAAAAAACTGAACGTAATTTACCCAATAGAGTTACACATTACTACATTAAAGTGACACATATTTTGACTAAGGTGTAGAGTTTTTGAAGTTAGGGCTTGCAGAATCAGGACGCGTAGAGTTCGAAGCTTGGCTCTACATGAGGTCTGATAACTTTTTGACAGTGCGAGGTCTTGGCAACATTATTCATTAAAATGATTTTTGTGGGATAACATTATTCTCAATGGAACGCATGAAAAAACTTATTTCTGTGGTTTTTCATTTTTGACAGAAGAAAACCAAAATTGACAATTTAGAAATTGTTTTCGCCTTTCGCCTGTACCTGTATATAATTACTACCGCCCCGGCTTCGCACGGGTGCAGTGCAATGTAGTTACTTTTGTCAGTGAAAATCAGGATAAAATCTTATACAACATGAAATGTCAGCTCGTGCGGTGACATAATACAATCTCAGGGGAGGTGACAACCTGACAACTGACATTTATTTTTCTTAATCGTACAAATGCACTAAGAAGTTTTGATTCCGATATCGAAGTCAACCACCCTAAAAATAGCTTTCTACCCCTTTTCAACCCTGTTAGGGGATACATTTCAAGAAAATACGAAACACGTATTCAATTCATTTTGTTAAAGAATGTCTATGCCAAATTATAGTTTCTGAGATTTTGTGATGAGTCAGTGAGTGATTTACTCTTTTATATATATAGATTTGATTTATCAATTAAATTATCTATTTTCGTCTCTGTGAAAATATTCCTTTATCATTTTAATAAATTATTTTGTGAGTTTTTACTTGGATTGGAATTGAATAAATTCGATAAAAGTCCGTGATCAGCCCCCCTACTCAAATGGCCAACATTCTATTCATTTGAACGCTACGCTTACTATTAAAACTTTAAAATAAGCATTAAACTATAAAATTACGTGCCGTAGGCTTGACAATTCCATACAATACATCGAAGTCTGTGATTTACGTAAGTTTGCGAGATTTGATTTAATCATCTATTGCTCATATTTAAGCTTTAAAAGTAAGCGTAGCGTTCAAACGAATAGAAAGTTGGCCATTTGAGTAGGGGTGCAGATTAGTTGCGGCACTTTGGTTTAAAAACTAAAGTAATAAGTACGTAATTGTTATCTAGATGGTTCGTAGAAATACAAAATTATATTTTATTTTAGAAAACAGGTGAAAAGAGTTGCATTCTATTATCATAATATAACATAACCAGCTGTCAAAATTGGCCTATATATTTCAGCGACTGTATCCTGTCAAACATATTGGGTAGCTGACTGTACCTTCAATATATTACTTAGAGTAATAGTGATTTAGGAAAAGTGTGGGAATTGAACACAGGACTTTATCATTTATGATGCTATCAATCGTATTAACCACTCGACCACGCAGGTCATACATAATACACATAAGGATCATAATTAATATATTAGTCATGTGTATAAATAATTCAAGCTAGGTTTTATCGGCCTTGTCACAAAAAGAACTTGTTTGGTCAATAAAATGTAAAAGTTGTCGTGTCCATTGCTGAACTGAATCTAAGGTTAATACATATATCGGTTTATGTTATTTTATGTTCTGATATATTTATTTTAAACAATAGTCATCACAGTCAAATCAACACCTCTCTGTCGGCCGAGCCATTTCTTTCAAATTTTTTGTTCAACTCATGTTCAACTCATCAAAATCAGCACAAAATAACAGTCAAAACATTTTTGTGGTAACAAAAATCATTTTCTAAAGAGGTTGCACCACTTGTAAAAAAAGAAAAACATCCGAAGAGGTTGTATACCTTGGTGTTTGGTTCTAATAAAAAATAAATAACTTCGAAAGAGGCTGCATACTTCGTTGTTTGGTGGTATCATAGACATAGAAAATTAACCTCTCACCTCAAATTATTTATTTTTATAAAATAACCGGTAGTCACTTGTTTGGTTACGCTAATATCCGCTAATTCGTACACACTTTTAACTTTCTTTATTTTTTCGTACATCGTACATACGTAACAAAATAATGTAACACAATTACCTATGTAAGCTTTTTAGTAATTTTGTTACAAATTTGTCACTTTTATCACGTATCACTGATGAAAAGTCATAATAAATTATAATTATTATTGTTCTGTGCTTATCACAGTGAAGTTTTTAACCAAACCGCAGAAAGGCAGCTCCTGTGGCTCCTTTGACTGGTATGCCATTTAAAAATATTACTATTTTCATAAAATATTTTAAATTAATGTTTATTCTTCTTGAAATGATGATAGTTTTGATACATGCGTTGATAAAATTGACTTTCACCGAAAAATAATACAACAAACAACTGAAATATTGATAAAAATGTATTTCCCCAACTTTCGTACATTTCGCCCTTGACTCCTTTGATTTTGAATTTCCCAGCCGGATGCAAGTTGCATAATGAGGACGTATACCCCACCATCGGCATTCAAAACCTACGTGAATGGCCTAGCAAGTGTGGTGATGTGTGTCCCTTACGTAAGTGCTTCAATGTTCGCACTTCGACGCGCATGGTTGCGAATTTGCGACTGACTGGAGCTTACTTTGTAATTTTCACGGAAATATGGGTGATAAAGGAAGTTTTGCATTACTGTATTAAAGAGTATTATAAAAAAATATTTGCCTCTAATTACTGACTTTTCTGTTTGAGATAAAGAAATAATTGAAAAAGTAGTTTATTTATTTGAGTTTTCTAAGTTAAAAGCTTTGTTTTACATCAATGAAACTTTATAAGCTTACAAAAAAGTAACTGTGTGTGTTTGATAGAATACAAAAGCAAAAAGTAATATAATTTTATAGTCCTTATGACAGTATGTCTCTCTAACAACGTGACTCTAGCAATAATAGTACTTTCGACAAAATCCATATAAATGTGCAAAATAAAATAATAATCCAATTAACGATCTGTTACGTTTTAAGAATAAGGCCAAGTTAAAACACGTTTCTAACCATTTGCGGCGTCTCGCATTGATCTAAATCGACCATTTGGATACAATCGTAGATTTTAATTCGAGCCAAACTGGTTGTAGTGTGTCCTTTGCCCAACCTACATAATGCACCCAGAAAGGTCATTGGAAGGTCACAACTCGGATTAGTAATGGGTGCTATGACATAATCCTTAGACCTAGCTGAATCTGAAATCTGAACACAAGATGCCGGTGAATGGTAGATAGCTTATTAATGTTTAGGTTTCTTCGTGGTTAATATTTAATTTGTTTTGATGTCGTGTTTGTTTGGTGATCATTCATTATGAGCGGCCGTCAAGAGAATGCGTTTCTGACAGATTTTATCCTTACTTTTTACGGAAAATAATAAAATCTAGAATAAACTCTATTAGGAATTCGTTAAAAACGCATTCTCTCGATGGTCACATTGTAGTCTGTAACTGCGAATCTGATAGCAAAGGACTCGAGTCACGCTTAGAAAATATATTTTGTATAGCTCTCAGTTCATGAATACATTTTGTGAACTCAGTTGAGCCTTATGCAATAATAATATTAACAAGTTTTCGTACAGTTAAATTCATTCAAAACATACCGGTTTGCGATGCCTCTAATCTTGAATTGGGGATTCAAACAAGAGCTCAGACAAACTGCTTGCAGCAGGTCGTGACTTAGCCAAGTAATAATGGATTACAATACATCGTCTTAAGGTCTTATTCGTCAGCTTGAAAGCCTCAATGTGCCATTATTTACAATAGACTTTAAGTATGCAGTCGGCCTTGTGTGCCATGTTGATAGTTCAATTTATCGCTGTCTGGTGTAACGAGCGTGGTAGAGATCGACTGTGATTAAAATAAATGAACTTTATGTGACACAGGTGTGTGCAATAAGATAATGAAATAGTAAAATCAGCCAAGTATCGTTCTGCAAGAAAATTATTTGATTGATTGTCATTCTTTTAAAAATCAACGCCATCTGTTGATACAGACGACGTCATTTTATGAAGTAAAGGACATTATCCATAAATGTGAAAGTGCCGGCCAAAAAGCAAAAGTGCTTTATTCTGATAGATTTTATCCACCTTAGCATTTCTTATTATGGCACCGAAACTGTAGCACCGCTATACTTGATTTTAAATAAGTTCAAAAATTCTGACTTTTCATACATTTTGGCACAAATGTAAAAAAGTCGGCCAAAAAGCAAATTCTGATAGATTTTGTCGACCTAAGCATTTCTTATTATTGTACCGAAGCTGTAGCACCGCTGTACTTGATTTTAATTGAGTTCAAAAAATCTGTCTTTTCATACATTTTGACACAAATCTGAAGTGGTGCTACAACTTCGGTGCTATAATAAAAAAAGCTTAGGTGGACAAAATCTATCAGAATAAAGCACTTTTGTCTTTTGGCCGGCACTTTCTTATTTGGACCTAAAATGTATAAAACATAGATGATGTCCTTTAATTTTATTACCCAAGGAAAAATATTGTATAGATACCTACTTAAAATATTTTTTATCTGGACTTTTCATTCTGAATACCGTAATATTTATTGGAGAATGAAAATCTAATTATTTACTATTAACACCATTACTAAAAATTACAAATACTTTCTCACGTACAACAATGCATTGTTTGGTAATCGGCTCTATCATCTCAAATCTTGAGTCTGCGTCACAACAAAATTAGTTGCTTACAACTAAAATATAGCCTAAGTTTTAAAACTGTAAGCTCAAATTGCATTGGCAAAGTAGAATTCACTTGTTTCACCAATAAGCGATTACTCATCATCGCTTTTATTGATTTCTGTCGATTCGGGGCATCGATCATTTCGTCGAGATCGATTTATGGAGCGTGACAATTGATTGTGGGCTTTAAAAAAGAATGGATAAGTACTGGCGTGTCTAAGATTCTCGACTCTTCTCACCTACTGACCTTGGTCTACTTTCGTCGAGCAGGTTATGGCAACCGATGTTTTGATCTCACGGGACATCCGTTCTCGATGCAACTGTATATTTATTATCTTCTGGAGAAACTATAATACGATCAGAGCGTATTCCGAATAATGAAGGAAACTTCATATTCAATATCTGCGTCGTTAAGCGACAACTCTTTAAATTACTTTTCAATATTTGGGTGCAAGCTTTTAAAATTATCAACTTTTCACCATTGATTTATTTTATTTATGATTTTATTTTTAAATTGCTGAAAGTTTATTTTCTTTCCAGGTAAATTAAATGCAGAGGATGACGAATTGTTAACGGACAAGGTACCATCGTCATTTCAAAATGTACAAAGTACAAAAGCAGCAACCACATCCACGTTCCCACCAACGCGATCCACACCCACCACTGAGACAACAAGTAACAAAGCAACAGATGTGCAAGAAACTACTACCGAAGAAATTGTTGAAGCAACAGAATCACAAAAGCATCAGCCAAGGCTACTCAATCTAAATGTAGATGAACTACAAACATTTGCCAATGCACTACACAATCAAAGTAATCACAAAGTTCAAAAGAAACCTTTATCAGATCTCAGCGATGTAACGTTAGATGACGATGATGATGATCCTAAAATGGTGCCAGAACCAAAGCAAAAAGTTATATCGGATAAGTTTTATACTAATTTGGAGGCACCATTTCATCCATTTCAGCCAATAGGTATCGATAGAGGATCAAGTGAAGTTGAATTTTGCAAAGAAAATGGAGTCAGTTACAAGGTTAGTAGGTAATTCTTTTCCTCTCGTAACATTTCCTTCTTTTTAACAAACAGAACTTTCAAGAAAATTTATATATTGTAATTTAAAATTATGGAAAATTAATATTTCCAAATAGGACAAGTGAAAAAAACCATCCTGTTTAGGTCCATCGTTACGTGGTGGCACGTAGTATTTGTTTTATGGTATGTGTGACAAATATACTTTTATTTAGCACTAGCGGCTGCCCGCGACTTCATCTGAGTGGAAAGTTTTTTGCTATCCCTCGGGGACTATCCCTTTTTTCGGAATGAAAGGTACGATATGTGCTTCTCTGTAACCCTGACAACGTGTATTGTAACGTTACAGTGAAAGGAAAAGGAAGAGAGAGAAATCCTACCTAAGAGGGAGGATTGTATCTAACTGGAGGGGAGTAAAGAGGAAAGATAGAAATAGGATACAATTACCGTTTATTTACAATCAAAACACACGTATAACTAGAACTTAAATACTAAAAGTAAGGGGGTAAAAGAGGGCAGTACGAGGACGTTTTTTCTTCTGGGGAGGGGAACGTGGAGTCTAGAGGGAATTCTCTTGAGGGGAGGTGTAAAGGGGATGAACGCCGCGACATTACTTTTAGTATTTAAGTTCTAGTTATACGTGTATTATAAGTGTGTTTTGATTGTAAATAAACGGTAATTGTATCCTATTTCTATCTTTCCTCTTTACTCCTCTCCAGTTAGATACAATCCTCCCTCTTAGGTAGGATTTCTCTCTCTTCCTTTTCCTTTCACTGTAACGTTACAGTTTTTCGTATGTAAAACTTCATAATGATCGGTTCAGTAGTTAAGATGTGAAGGCGTAACAAACAAACAAACGGACTTTCGCATCGGATATTAGTAAAAATTCGTGGTATTGTACGTGGTAAATAGCTTTATTCAAATAAACTTAATTATTAAGTATTTTTGAAATATACGAAGTAAAATTTAAGCTGAACGCGTGCGTAACTGCGTATCCAGATCCAGAGTAGCGTACCATACTTTCTCAGAGTAGCGATCTTAACGGCATAAAAAATAAAGATTTTATGTTTTCTTTACACTGGTTTGTAATCAAACTTCTCCAATTAAAGATCGGTGAGAAGATGGACCGCGCCTGTGAGGAGACGTGCGAGTGTGTGCAGGGTGGGGTGTTCGAGTGCTCCCCCCGCTGCAAGCACCCCTACATCCGCAGGGGGAGGAGGATCAACGACCCTCTGTGCTTCGAGTCGCCGCTGGATGAGTGCTGTTCTATTATAGCGTGCGCTACTGGCAATGGAGGTTGGTGGTCCGAAGTTTCTTGTCACTTCATGGGCACTTATTTATAGCAAAGATAAAATTCGGGAACAGTTTCATGTCGACCTCTCAGCTTCAGATAGGAGCGTGAATGTATACCTACTTAATTATGTCTAGTAATAAAATGTGTCGAATAGTGGTTTGCCTATAAGGATAAAAATATTACAATTTGTAGGGACGTGGTCTAGGTACTTCGCTAGACAATATTTAATTGTAGTTACTTGCTTCAACTTCTCAAACCATAAGTGTAAATTCGCATTGTTTAATACAAGCGATTCCAGTAAGCTGATTGTTCACAATTTTATTTTTGCCTACAGATGTTAAACCGACCAAAATTGAAGTGTGTCGGTATGGAAACGACACGTATCCTGTGGGAGCTCAGTGGCACATCGGTTGTGAACAGACTTGTAACTGTGAAAAGAATTCTATCGTCACCTGCAGACCTAGGTAAGGATTTTTAAAGAATACAAAACATAGGTATGACAAAGTATCAATGAAATAAAACACATGGGCTTCGCATCGTAATTTGTTAATTAGTGTTGCATGATTAAAAGAACAGAAGATAGAATTTTAATTAAAGAAGGTAAAATAATTGACGATTTAAAAATGCTTAGTTTGTCAGCTTATTTGAATAAAGAATATTTTTATTCATTTATAAAGGACAATTTGGTTTCAACGACAAACAAAGTGCAGCATTAATGTTGACTCATTCCTTAAACAAAGATTCTTTAAAATTTTTATTTGAAATGGGGTAGGTATATACCTATGCTTTCGTGTGCTCTATGGCCACGGAGTGCTAGTTAGATGCGTAGCAGCAGAATCTTTACCTAGCTGCTTTTGCCTCTGATCCACTTCTATGTAATATAAATGGCATCACAGTTGCAATCAAGAATTTGAATCGTTGTAATTTGTAGTACCTATTCATCTGCAGATGCGAACGGCACACACCTTCCGAGAAGTGCATCAACGTGCAGGACCCCGCTGACGTGTGCTGCGAGGTGCAGGTGTGCGACGTCTCGCAGGACGTGCACGAGGAGCCGGAGAATGGCACCAGCACCACTACCTCCACTACTGAGGTAATAAATTAAAGATGTGAACGCCACCCTCCTTCGACATTCATCATCATCATCATATCATCCGACCGACACCTACCTCCCCTATGGATCTCCACGACGATCGGTCCTGCGCTACCCGCATCCAGCGGCTTCCTGCGACCTTTATCAGATCGTCGGTCCACCTTATCGGAGATCTACCCATAGAGCGGACATTCGGCTTTAGCTCGGATAATCTACCCATCTTCACATGTTGACTAATTGTGAACAATTAAGAATGTACAAGACTTGATTTTAATATCATGGTTTTAGTTGTCAAATAACCTAATATATGTATTTATCTGTAATAAACTTGATATTCACATTAAGGTTTCGTTATAAAGATGCAATGACACGTTTTAATAAGTGATTAATTTTTCTTATCAACAGATGCCAAAATCATCAGAAGACTCTGAGGAGGAAACTTCAAAAATGCCATTGAGGCCACTTGTACTGTCCGAACCGATAGGCTCCGTGAAAGTATTGCAAAACAACACAGTACAAGTGAACCTGATCCACATGAATAACACGGAAGACCCAATACATCTCCTCTTGAGTAGTGACAACGGGAAGACTTTCGAAAACGTAGAACTTAAATACTCCAACCTTATTCTTAATCTGGAAGGTGGCAGAGACTACGTCCTAAAGACTAGAGAGACTGGAACTAAATTCAACTTCACTATAACAACCTCTGATGCTGGGTTCAATGAGGTGGCTGATGAAGGCCTTCGGAATACTTCAAAAGTTGGATGCTACCATGATGGCACTTTTTATGCTGTTGGTGAGTTCCTTTATTTCTTCTTATCACATACAAAATGTTCCTTCAGGTCGTTGTAATTTTACAAGGGGTTGGGTAGAGTATAGTAGAAAAAGCTGACTCTAAATAATCATATTTACTCACATTTTGTTGTCCAGCCTCGCAGTCAATAGAGGCGCACAATTTTGTTGTCTTCGATTTACATTAATTGTTAACCCAACAACCTGCTATAGCATGTTCTATCACATTGAATTTCCAGCTGCTTCAACTAAACATAACTTCTTTTATCGTCCAATTTTATGAAGATTTTCAATTCAACATCGAAATATCACAGGTGAAGAGTTCCACATCGGTTGCGAAGAGCTATGCGAGTGCACGGGACAAGACCAGCGTGAGTGTGCCGCCCTAATATGCCCGGCGCACGTGGGGCTGGAGCTGGTGTCCAAGGGCTGCGTGCGGTGGGCGCCCGCGCCGCCCGCGCGCCCGCCAAACTGCTGCCCGCGCGCCGCACGCTGTCTGAGTGATGGCACTTGCCATTATAAGGGGCTGCCGTGAGTTATCATGAGTTGATACACTTCTTTTTACTAGGGTCTGATAGGTAACTAATAGGCGAAGAGTTCTGCCCATGTCGTCGCCCGTGTACCCCGCCCAACTGTTGCTCACTCGGCGTGTGTGTGGTGTCTGAACGACGGTACTTCCCACTATAAAGGACTCCCGTGAGTTGGCACCCCTTTGAAGAATACTTAAAAAGGCCACAACCCACCAGGCTGGTCCAATCGTGAACGCTTAGAGTCTGCAATAAGCGGAAGAGCTCTAATAAATTGTCAGTTATCCTTTAAATTACATGAAATAATATTATTATATTCCTCGTCAATTCTTGTGGATATTCAGGATTCTGAAGCTCTTTGAAGTTGAATTGACGAAGTTTAATGTTAAAATGATTTTTTATTATAACAGTGTACCCAACTGGAGCGAGGTTCCAATCGAACTTACCGGATGTGAACAAAGATGTTTCTGCGAAAATGGAGAGCTAGAGTGCCAAGAAACGTGCAGTCCTTTACCCCCTATCCCGCCGCAGACGCTGCGCTGTCCACCGATGCACCGTCCGGCGCCCGTCAACATCTCCGACGACGACTGCTGCAAGCAGTGGGGTTGTGTGCCCCATGGTAAGTGACAAAAGATAAGTTGACGGTGGATAGATTGACATCTTAGCAAAAAAAAAATCATTCAAAAAAGTATTCACAGTGAAAGGTCACTGATTTATATTAAGTTAATGGTGGTGGATATCACTGAATAAATAAAAAAATGAAAAGGCAAGAAATCTCAAGTTTAAAATTATATGATCGTTCAGACAATATCACAAGGCAACAACACAATATGAGCGGCCGATAGTGTAAATTATCAAAGTTTTAAGAAATAGGTTAAATATTGACACTACGCTATAGCTCATATTCAAACGTTGATTATCCGTTTAAACGATCGCTATAACATCATATATGCATGAAAGATCATCATATAAACATTGAAGCCATGTAACATTTATTCACATTATTTCTTACAGCAGGCAGCAACAAGACTATGACTTACTTGATGCCGAATTTGGGTGACAATTATGTGACACCTATTGCACCCATTCTACCGACAATCACCACATCTGTACTACCGACTCCGCCAATGACCACTGACCCTTATGAATTTTATCACCATTTGAGTCCAATTAAAATAATTCCTAAATATATGAAGTCCCCATCACCTAGTCTGAACGACTTTCCAAAATATTCTGTAGACTCACCTTACAAACACAGTTACGATGACAATTTTACTGTGTTTACTTTAGAAGAAACACCAGTCAACGTTGATCATCCTGTTGCTAGTAACATTTGGCACTTTCCGTCATATGAATCTATGTACAAAGAAACACCAGTCGATCCAGATACACAGGTCAACATTATTCATCATGACCCTAACTTAACTGGTAACGATAGACACTTACCTACGTCAGAATTTAACTCTGTTAGGAAATCCTCAAAACCACCTCAATTTACAGATAAAATTATCCAGCATAACGCTCATCGTTATAACTCTTTTGTACCATCTCATATTAATTTTCACAATGATATACAACAATCAGCAGCAAATCCAATAAGTCAAGTTCAACACTACGGTTCCATTAATACTGTTTTAAAAGATGTTCATGAAAAACTTAAGAAAGTTCCTATATCAAAAATGGAAAAGTTTAACTACTTCATACCAATTATGGAAAGAAAGCCCTCTATAATGTCACAACACTCTGGAGATTTCAGACCAACTCCTGAAACAGCAACTCCTAGTCTTTTCGAGCCTTTTACGCAAAATCATACCGGAAAAACAAGCCCCTCTAAAAGTGCTCAGAATATACAAGTTTCTCGAAGTAAACATGTTACGATACTCGAAAGGAAATCCCACAAAACAGCTGAAAATAATCGGCTATGGACTGATAACTCAAAAACCCACTTATTAACTAAAGCACCTAATCCCTATGAGACAGTTTTATTACGTGCAATCCCGAATGCTAAAACAGACTTAGTCTCTAACTATGACCGCCATTCGAAGACTCCAAAAGTCGCTGGGAAAACGTACTCCACGTTAGATTTAGAACATCTTCTGAGTCAGATGGAAGTGGAATCAGAAGTTAATAGAAATCTTGGACGTTCAGCAGATAAAAGCCGCGATGTGGAAGGTCAGATTCAGTGTCCGCAAGTGTTATTGTTGTACGATTTTTATGTAGTGTCCACTCAACTCTTTGACCTGACCTTGATATGATACTTGATCATTGACTGACTATAACGACTCTATACACTAACTGCTAACACAGCATTCATTTCATTCATTTCACTTGGGTGTCGTTATTAACTTCCTGTTTGTGTTTCATGTTTTAACAATCTATCAGCTTTCTCATAATGGTCATACTAACAACTAGTTTGTCTAAAGACACTGAATTATAACTCTATCGAAACTTCACAGGTCAATCGCCAGAAACTGAGTTCACAACGCACCCACCTCCTGCTCAAAAGCCTGGTTTTCTACCGACTGTTCCTCCAGAGATTCATTTCCCTCAGGAAGACCTATCTGATTATGACCAGAACAACATTCACAGACCAGTCAATTCGTTGCCTGATTTGCCACCTGGCTTGCCACCTGGTATCCATGGCGCTCCACCGTACGGAGACAACAATAAGAAGCTGTCGGTCATATCCTTACAATCAGACTCGCCGACCAGCGTGATGATGTTGTTTGGATTGCCACCAGTGCTTGTTGGCTTACGTGGAAGCGTCGATTTGAGATACACTGATAAAGCGTGAGTAATTCAAAACTTTTCACTCCTAAGTTAGGGCTTAATAAATAGAAATAAAAACATTTGACGATGTCTGTAGTTATAGTCATAACTGCCAACTTTCGGGAGTCAAATCTGTTTTTTTTTGCAGGGACGAAGATGTATCTCACTGGTATTCCCAAGTGTTTGCCCCAGCAGACGAGGTGCTTACTACGCCTCGACTTGAATTCCGACTGACAGGCCTCAAACCTTCGACCACGTATAAAGTGAGAGGGAAACTCTACCTCCACAATCTGCCAGTGGAACCTGAAAGCGAAGTGTATACTGTGCGGACTCAAGATTTGCCAACTGTAAGTATTTCTCTAGTTTTCTGTTATGATGGATAACAAAAAGAAAAAAAGAACCAGTTTTTGTTGGCAACTGTGCCATTACCATATAAGTTTGGCGTCGTTCGGCTGATGTGATGATGATAATAATGACTAAAAGTGGTGATTATTGTTTAAACAGATTTTATATTACTTTCTCTTTCTTTCAGGTACCGCCAATGGAAGAAAAACGGCGAGAGATCGACAGCAGGCTGACTGTGGTGGACGTGAATGACACCAGCGCGCACGTTAGCTGGAGGCACTTCTCTGAGGAGGAGCTGCAGTTCATTGATGGCATACAAGTCAGGTAAGAATTAATCAAAGATGAAAGTCAAAAACTAAAGATTTCAGTTAAAATAGAGTTTACTAATGCTCTGTGTTTAGTTTTGGCAGACCCGCTAACATATGAGTAAATAAACGTAAACTGAACAGAGTACAAGCTGCCTACAAACGGTCCGCTGTAGGTTCACTCATACATAGCGCGGCGATGTGTGCGTAACCTCTCACCGACAGTGTAACAGGCGCGCCGCGGGGGTAAAAACTGGTTTGCACCGGCTCAGTTGCGGTATAACCGACAGGGCCGCTAAGTGCTATACCACCTTAAATTTTTTCTTAGAGAATACACTAATGCATAGAGTAAGATAAAAAAAATTCACTAATGTGAAAAATGACAGTTTGATTTGTCAAATTACTGACTTGAAGAAAAATTACGAGTCGTGATAAAGATTTTGCTGAAAAATTAATTATTAGATTCTACTATTTTTCAGTGTGTAAAATAAAACGAATTTTAAATACATTAGTGTTTAATAAATTAAATATGCCCAACTCCTGCACAGTGTATGTATGAATAATTCGGGGAAAAAATGATATTTCTTTTTTTTTCGTACGGAAAAATCCAAGTGCAGTAAGTATTCATTTTCGTTCTTTTAGTTCAAATACAATGGACTTGCCTTATTTTATTTTTCTCCCTACTAGGTACCTCGACAGGTGTCAACCCTTTGAGAATCTGTATAAGTTGTGAGAGCTTGTACTCTGTGCTGCTAATGCAATGAAGTCAAGGGTGAATTGAAGGAGCTCGGTGGCGCAGTAGTATAGCACCTGGCCCAGCGATTGCGGAGATAAGTAACTTTCGCAAGGGTCGGTCATGGGATGGGTGACTAAAAATTTATTATCTTGAGCTCCTCCGTGCTTCGGAAGGCACGTTAGGGCGTTGGTCCCGGCTGCATTTGCAGTCGTTAACACCCACCAATCCGCATTGGGCCCGCGTGGTGGGTTATCCCATCCTCCTTATCCACCCATAAGGAAGGCCTGTGCCCCAGCATTGGGAACATTAAAAAGGCTGATGGTCATGGTCAAGGGTGAATTCTCTCTTCCAAGTAATTATATTATTATAATTTATTCCACTTCAAATATTCTTGCAGATATCGTCCAGTGGGCACACCGATCTACAGCATGACGGAGTTACTCCACCATAGCCGATCAGCGGCGGAACTGCACGAGCTGCGTCCGGGCAGCCGCTACGAGGCGTCGCTGGTACTGGTGCCGCCGCCGCGCGCCTCCACCGAGCTGCACGACCCGGCCATAGTGGAGTTTACGACTGCTGCTTATGTCGGTGAGTAGACACGATCTACAGTATGATGGAGCTCCTCCTTAGCTTACAGAGTTGCGCAAGCGTTGTCTGGGCAGTCAACACTAGACGTCGCTGGTGCTAAACCGAGTTGTAGGACCCGGCCAAAGTGGAGTTTACCACTTCTGCTTATGTCGGTAAGTAGACACGATCTACAGTATAATGGAGCTCCTCCTTAGCTTACAGAGCTGCACGAGTGTAGTCTGGGCAGTCAACACTAGACGTCGCTAGTCCTAAACCGAGTTGCAGGACCCAGCCATAGTGGAGTTCAACACCGTCGCCTACAGCGTGGAACTCGTATCTCGCATCAGCGTCACCGACGAGTATAGCTATACTGCAGAATCTTAGAGCTGGGGCCTATTGCATAACAAATTACAAGCTAATATTATTAGTGAGTTTGTATGGAAAATCGCTAATAATATTAGCTTGTAATTTGTTATGCAATAGCCCCCAGGTCTATAGCACCAGCTACAGAACTAACACGAGCTGCGTCTACGAGGCGTCGCTGACGCTGATGCGAGATGCGAGCTACATGAGACTGAGTTTACTACCGCGTAGAATCTCGTTTCCTTCTACACGAAGTTTATTTATGAATTTAATATTGTACTGTCTTTTCCAGACCCATACAATTGGACGGTGTCAGTAGAAGCTCGAACAGTAGGCTCGGAAGCTGCGGAGTTAAATTGGCGCGGAGTTCCTGCGCCGGCCGAGAGATGGGTGCGGGTGTACCGCGCCGCGCACGCGTGCGGTGACAACGCGAGGAAAGAGCATGATTTGTTCAAGCTGGCTACTAGGGATCTACCTCCTGCACTAACTATCACTGGACTGGAACCTAATACTAGGTGAGAATCAACATAGAGCTTGTGGTATAGTCGAAAGTAGTGAGATAATGCAGTGTTCCTGCGCCGCCGCGCCGCGGCCGAACGATGGTGTTTCGTACATTTATTAATGTCGAAAATCAAATTTATAAATAATCGCGGTAAAGACATTTAATCGTCAAAAATGCGGTATGGAATGCGAATGGAATGCGGGTGTAAAAGAATTGGCGGGAAGCGGGATTTCGGTAGGTTACAAACGTGGACGGTGGCGGGTCAAGGAAAAGGCACTTACTTGTTTTAGCAGCAGCTCTTAACACTTGAAATGGCAAGCTGGCGTCGTTGCCTGCGCAGCACGCACGACTTGCGTGATGGGATGTGAACGGCCACAAAGTCCACAAACACGTCGATTCACACCGTCCTTTCGTCACGTATTTACTAATACACGTTACACTGAAACTTAGGGGCTACGCGGATGCGGTTAGATGAGTTGCGCGGGGTGACAAATTATAACGTGTTGATGTCACAGTAGTTCGCAATAGACTGTCCTTGCACTTGAAATGCATCGGCCCGCGTTCGGCCGGCGAGCGAAGCGATGTGCCTTTTTGTTAGGATATTGGCGGGTAGGACGGAAGTAAAACTATGATGATATAATCGCGTCGGCAACAGATGGGTTCGGGTATGCCGCGCCGCTTAAGCGTGCGATGACAACGCGAGGAAAGAGCATGAT